>CM070783.1:38410709-39035709 GCA_036346955.1 Dipus sagitta
TTGAAGTTCCAGTGAGAGGAAACAAGAAAAATTAAACAAAGCTGAGCCTTCAATGCCAGCGCTCAGGAGGCAGAGGCAGGAGGATTGCCATGAGTTTTAGCCCAGTCTTGAGACTACATAGAGAATTCCAGGTCAGCCTGGGCTAGAGCGATACCCTACCTCAACCTCCCCCCACAACAAGTAAACAAATAAACAAGCTAACAAGCAAATTACTAAGTAGAATAAAACCAGGCAGTAGTAAGTGCTATAAGAAAATATTCAGTAAACCATGTTAAGAAGAAAAATTGGAACTCATTTAAATATTTCTTGAAAAGGAAACAGTGTTAAATAAAATCCATTCGAAGCTGAGCATGATGCCATATGAGTGTAACACAGTAAGGAGAGTGAGGCAGGAGGACTTTAAGTGTGAGAATAGCCTGGGCTACATAGTGAGACTGTCTCAAAACAATTCTCCCCTGCCTTCCTCTCTCTCTCTCTCTCTCTCTCTCTCTCTCTCTCTCTGCATATATATAATTTCCATTCTATGGGATATTACATGTCATTTTTAAATGAATAAAATAAGTTCATATGGATTAACATAATTCTCCAAGACTTAAATCTTTTTTAAAAGTCCAACTCAGAGTTGGGGAGATGGTTCAGTGGTTAAAGTCACTTGCTTGCAAAGCCTGCTGGCCTTGATTCAATTTCCCAGTACCCATGTAAAGCCAGATGCACAAAGTGGCACATACATCTGGAATTTGTTCACAGTAGCAAGAGGTCCTAGAGCACCCATACTCTTGCTCTCTTTCTGGTCACAGATAAATATTAAACAAACTCAAATCATTAAAAAAAAAAAAGTCAGGCACCCACTCGATGCCAGTAGCACCCTACTCCCAGTGAAGATAGCCAAAAATGTCTACAACATTGCCAAGTGTCCCCTGTGGGCAAAATTGTCCCCTGTTGAGGCCACTGCTGTAAGAGAGAGAGTTCACGTTGTTGCATCTTGGGGAGGAGTCCACAGTGCAGTCTGCAAGTGGTCATCTCCTGGCTCCCCACCCCGTGGTGTGGTGCCGTCCTGCCCTGCACCACCTCAGGTACTGCCCGCCCTGCAGCAGCTCTTCCGTGTTGCCAGTCGTACTTTTACCTCTACCGTGCCCAGCAAGCCCTGAACTTCTCAGCTCCACCTTGCACAGATGCTGCCTTTAGGAACTTTGAAAAGATACATACATAGGTGGAGCACAGTGGTGCCCACCTATAATCCCTGCACTCTGGAATGGAGGCAGGAGGATTGCCACAAGTCTAAGGTCAGCCTGGTCTCCATAGAGAGTTTCAGGCAGCCAGAGCTAGATACTGAGACCATATTCCTTCCCTTGCCCCCCAAAACAGTGACTACAAGAGACTTGGGGTTTCCTAAGCAGGCTACTACTGCAGTCGTTTATCTTGTTTAGAAGCAAGAGGATGGCCTACGTGACCCATCCAAGCCTCTTCAAGCTCTTCTTGTCAGTGTCTACCCATTTGCTTAGGATGGCTTGCCAGTGACACCTCTGGTCACATGTTCTCACTGTCTATATATAAGCTGGGTTAGTGTGTTTTCCTGGTATCTGGCCTCCGTTTTCAGAGAGGTCAGTAACTTCTCTAGCCATGGGTTTATGGAAACTGTCGGATCATCACCCTTATTAAATGAATACTGTTGACTATCTTTTCATTGAATCCTAAGTATCACTGAAATCAAAAGTGGAAAAAAGAAGCTTGAATTTCAAGACTGAAGCTGCTGATGAAGTTCTGGTTTGCCCTTCAGCGTTCAAGAGCAGAGACCTTGGCCTGAGCTCTTCTCAGAGCAGATGCCAGGTGACAAGCCAGCATGACTGGATCCAGTTCGCAGCCAGTGGAGACTCAGCAGAACTTTGGCCTGGCGGATCCCAACCCTCAGAAGTGTTGGAATATGCCACCCTGCAAGGCACACGTGCTGGATAAGAAGTCATCTCAGATTTATCTTAGCGTGTACTACTACTGATTAGGTCCTGAAGTTTATAATAAAAATACTTTTAACTACCCTGAAAAAAAAAATGTCAGGATGTAGGGGCTGGAGAGATAGCTTAGCAGTTGAGCACTTGCCTGTGAAGCCTAAGGACCCTGGTTCAAGGCTCGATTCCCCAGGACCCATGTAAGCCAGATGCACAAGGTGGCACATGTATCTGGAGTTGGTTTGCGGTGACTGGAGGCCCTGGCACACCCATTCCTCTTTCTCTCTCTGCCTCTTTCTCTCTCTGTCTGTCTGTCGCTCTCAAATAAATAATTTTTAAAAATCAGTCTGTAGTTTAGTGCCATTATGTAAAATAAAAGTACAAAATTATACCCATGTACAAGTATATAAGAGCATGACAATATCAGTAAGACACCCAGAAGATGGGTAACAGTGATTACTTCTAAGCAAGAGACTAGAATGCAAAGAGGCACACCCAGGGGAATGGTTGCTTTTTCTGTATGGTTTGAATAGTTTGTGAGGATGTTTTTACAAATACCTCACATGTTAAAAAGAAGCAAAATAACTTCTACAAAACCCAGGAGGTGACGGAAAACTTCCCAATTCAATTTACAAAACTTGCATAACTCTGACATTGAACTCCTACAATGGAAGTGCAAATAAAGAAGACTAGAGATCAATTTCAGTTATGAATATGGATGGAAAATTCCTATGTAGAACATTAGCAAATGGAATCCAGCAGTATGTAAAAAGCATGACTAAGCAGGACTTATTCCAGAATCACAAGGATGAATGAATATCAGAAAATCTAGTAATACAATTTATCAAAACAATCTGTACTGCCCTTGGACCTGGGCAACAGGGCCTTCCCCTCCCTCGCTCTGCTCCTGAGGCTACCCCCTAATGACAAAGGATTGCTCTGGGCCAGGGTGATTTGTCTTTGTCTCATGTTCTTCCCTTGACTCTACTTCCTAACAGTAGACCCCCCAAACTCCCTGCCTCACTAGTCCTAAGTCCATTCCTAAGATCAGAATCTTACACCAGAGTATATACAGCCCTAGACCTGAGGGATAGCCAAAGTGAGGCTGTTTGTGAGGGATAAAGGAGGGTGTGGACTAAGGCATCCTTAGCTGTGCACAAGAGACTCCTTGTGGTGTTCAAGGCCAAGCTGGGCTACCCCAGTCATTGTCTCAAAATATATATAATAAATACATAAACAGTATAAACAATGTAATAAATAGATAAGCCAGTAGCATGGCCATTTATTCTAAAGTATATCATTGCGTGTGTTCTACTTCAACATGGCTGGCAGCATAAATAGGTTTGTTTCACCAGCATCACCACAAGCGTATAAGCAATGCATTGTGCTATGATGTTTCAGTGGCTCAGATGCCACTGGACAGTGGGGATTTTCAGCTCCATGATAACCATGCAGGACCATCATGACTGTTAGTGGAGTCTATGCTGCCTTACATGGCACAGGACTGCATCTAAAGGTATAATGTACATCCCAGGCACGGTGGTGCATGTCTGTAATCTTAGTGCTTGGGAGGCAGAAGCAGCAGGATTATGAATTCATGGCCAGCCTGAGCTACATAGTGAATTCTAGGTCAGCCTAGGCTAGATATACCTTGCCTCAAAAAAAAATATTCTGAAATATTTGCAAAAACAGCATAAATGGCCCCAGTTGAGGGTCTTACATAGTAGATTTTTCACATGATTGATGGCATTTGGTAGATGATCTATTTGAGGAGGAATCTCTTTGATTTTTTTTATTTTAAAAATCCAAGCTTTCTTTCTTAGCTACCTATTTGGTGTGTATGTGTTTGTGCGTGTTCATGTGTATTTGCAGATGCGAGTGTGTCACGTCATGCAAGTGGAGATCAGAGGACAACTTTTGGGTCTGTCCTTGCCCTTCACCTGGTTTGAGGCAGGGTCTCTTATTGTTGTCCACCACTCCATTCAGGAGCAATTCTCCTGTCTCCACCTCCTTTCTTGCTGTAGGTATACTAGTATTCTAAAAGCCACATCACTTTCAGCTTTTCTGTGAGGTCTGGGGATGTGAACTCAGGAACCAGAGTTGCATGGTAAACACTTTATCCACTGAGAAAAACTGATAAATATGAAATGCATGTTTATGGCAAACATGGAGCTTTATATACATATACACTTTTAAATGATTTTCACAATCAAGCTAGTTAACATATACATCCCCTCATATAATTACCAGATTTTTGTATGGGTATGATGAGAACATTTAAGATATGATCTCTTTTTCTAAAACAGATTTTTATTTTTAATTGATCAATAGTAATTATACTTATTCTGGAGTCCAGGGTAACATTTCAGTACATATATCCAATACATAAGAGCCTTCTCAAGGTACCTGGCATATATAACCACATTTTTTAACTTTTTTTTTTTTTTTGTTTTTTGTTTTGTTTTGTTTTGTTTTTTCAAGGTAGGGTCTCACTCTAGCCCAGGCTGACCTGGAATTCACTATGTAGTCTCAGGGTGGTCTCGGACTCACAGAAATCCTCCTACCTCTGCCTCCCAAGTGCTGGGATTAAAGGCATGCACCACCATGCCTGGCACATTTTTAACTTTTTATTTATTTGTTTATTTATTTATTTATTTATTTATTTATTTATTTATTTATTTGAGAGAGAGAGAAAATGGGCTCGCCAGGGCCTCCAGCCACTGCAAATGAACTCCAGACACACGCACCGCCTCGTGCATCTGGCTTATATGGGTCCTGGGGAACTGAACCTGAGTCCTTTGGCTTTGCAGATAAGCGGCTTAATCTCTAAGCCATCCCTCCAGTCCTATATCACATTTTTTTTTTTTTTTGTGCCAGGAACAGTCAAAACCCTTCCTATAAGCTATTTATTATTGTTATCAACCATAAGCATCTTACTGTTCTGTAGAACATTAAAAGTTATTCCTTCTGCCCAACTACATCCCTGTTCCCTTAAAGATCTACTGTCTTTAGTAATTTTCAGGCATCAGTATGTTGCTTTTAGCTATAGTCAGCCCGCTCTACAGTACAATCCCTTTTACTTCTGCAAAGCAGTGTAACTTGCTAGCAGAGCAGAGTGGAAGCCGCTGATCTGGACGGAGTCAGTTGTGGGCTACAATGTTCCACACCCTCAGGCTAGGATCACTGACAGCTATTGGAATGAGGGACAAGGTCCAAAGACAGGGGCACCTTATAATTTGTAATTTGAGCCTTGGCAAGTTTTCAAGATCCTCTAGCCAACTTTGATTCAAAGGCCTCTGCATTAAAGGGGTCCTCCCTCTTGTTGTAGTAGGGCTATAGCTCAATAGTAGAGCACTTTGCCTATCAAGTTCAAGTTCAATCCCCAGCACCATAAGTACTTAAATAAAAACAGAGTGACTTATAAGCTGTGGGCATTGTCTTATTCATATGTATTAGTTAAAAATGACCTCTCTGGGGCTGGGGAGACGACTCAGTGGTTAAAGGCACTTGCTTATAATGCCTGCTTGCCCAGGTTCTGTTCCCCCATAACCACGAATAGCCAGATGCACAATGTGGTGCATACATGCGGAGTTTCCAGTGGCACAAGGCCCTGGAGGGGCCATAAGTCCCTTTTTCTTTCTCTCACTCTCTACTTCTTTTTCTCTCATAAACAAATAAATACTATTTTTAAATAAGTAAACTAAAAATTCTGAAGTCCTTTGGAGCAAAGCAATTCATAACCACATGTTGCCTTTAGTTCCATTCAGACTGGATCAGTCTTTCCTCAGCCTTTCTGATCACAAAGACTACAGGCCAATGATCTTATAGGATGTTTTTTAACTCGAGTTTGTCTACTTTTTCTCATGGTTAAATTCAGATTATGAATCTGATAGGAATTATACAGAAGTTTTGTATATGATCATCTCATTGAATCTGTTGGCACACATTTTGGGGATAACTGATGACATAACATTGATCACTTTATTAAGGTGCTGTCTGCCAGGATTCTGCACAGTAAGTTTCTGTAAGGAAATGTGAATAAGCACCTTCTTTTTTGCCCCGGAAAGGGCACCAATGACAGACCAAAAGAATGATTTTATCAAGTCTAGCTTGGTTTGGACCAATGAGTTTATGGAGCTTGCAGAGGCATTGGCAAAGAAGTACTTACAGGAGCATGGGTAACCCCAAAACAGCTGCAAGACTAAAACATCCCACCCCAGCATGGGTGACTACCTCCTGACAGTTGCATAGGTACCTCAGCTTCATTTCCTTTCCATCTCCTCTATGCACTAGAACCTCCTAAGACCCAGTGCACTGGTGGGTAGGGGTAGCAGGAGGGAGGGAGCGGCTGCAATCTCAGATGAAGATCTCATGACCTTCCCCCCACTCCTTCTATGTGGGAATATTACTAGGCCTTTGTTGCAGTCAGGTTCATATTGGTGGAAATCACCCAACCAAGAGCAGCTTGTGGGGAAAAGAGGTTTATTTTGGCTTACAGGCTGGATAGAAAGCTCCATGAAGGCAGGGAAAATGATGCCATGAGCAGAGGGTGGACATCAACCCCTGGACAATATAAGGTGGACAGTAGCAACAGGAGAGTGTGCCAAACACTGGCATGGGGAAACTGGCTATAACACCCATAAGCCTGCCCCCAACAACACACTGCCTCCAGGAGGTGTTAATTCCCAAATCTCCATCAGCTGGGAACGTAGCATTCAGAACACCTAAATTTATGGGGGACACCTGAATCAAACCACCACATTCTGCCCCTGGCCCCCCAAAACTGATAACCACACATGATGTAAAATGCAATGAATTCAGTCCAACTTTAAAAGTCCCTATGGTTTTTATCAATATTAATGATGTTCAAACATCCCCATAATCCAAGGTCTTTTAACTGGGCCATAATACCAAAAATCCCCCCAAAAACCATAATGGCACAGAGTACACATTCACACTGCAGAAGATGGCATTGGGCATATCAAAGAAATAGACAACAAATACAAGATTTAAAACAACCAGGGCAAACATCAAGCTCTGTAACTCCAAATCCAACAACTCTAGGCAGTGACAAATCTCCAAGTCTGATAATTTTAACCAGAATCAATTCTCTGGAGTTCCCAATTCCACCCCTCCAGCTAGGCTACTCACAGTCCTGGAAAACTTCATCATGGGGGCCAGCAACTTTCCTTAGCATCCATCTCGTGGTCCCAGCATCTCCACTGGGTCTCTATTGCAATCCATAGTTCATCCTCACTGCTCCATCGGGTCTCCATGCAGGCATCCAGCAAACCTGCTTCACACTGCCCATGGCTGTTTCCAAAACACAAGACCATGTTGCAAATTCAATGACCCTCTCTTTCCTATACTCCATAATACCAGGTAGGTTGCCAATTTGTTAATCCAGGGGGAGGATAAAGCAGACTTTGAAGACCAGGACACTCCTTGAGCATTCAGACCTCTTCAAAAGAGTCTTCATTCTTCCTGTGACCCCAGTGCAGGTCAGCTGGCCAATCTCAAAGATTGTAGGCTCTCAACTGCAGCTGAGCAAGCAGCAATTTTGGCTTCAAGATTTCTTTCTGTGCCATATCCCTCTGCTCACACCAGTCCATTCCTATGCAATGCAACCCTGCACAAATTCTCAGGACAAGGCCATAACAGCAAGCCTCACATACAAACTGCTTCTAGCCCAGTTCAAGCAAAGCTCTTTCTCACCCTCATAAGCCAAACCTCACAGTTCATAGTTCTTACTACATTCAGGTCGTTCAACTATGACCAGAATAGCCCATCAAGCTGTATTTATAGCACTGTAAGGCATCTCTTAGACCAAGGTTTCAAATCCTTCTACATTCCTCTTGAAAATCAGCTCCAAAAGGCCAAAGCTGTGCAGTCAGGTGTCTAGCAGCAACACTACTCCTCTGGTACCAACTTTACTGTTGCAAACTGTTTCAGTCAGGTTCACATTGTTGGTAGAAATCACACAACCAACAGCAGCTTGTGGGGAAAAAAGAGGTTTATTTTGGCTTACAGGCTCGAGGGGGAAGCTCCACAATGGCAAGGGAAAACACTGGCATGAGCAGAGGGTGGACATCACCCCTGGCCAACATAAGGTGGACAATAGCAACAGTAGAGTGTGCCAAACACTTACAAGGGGACACTGGCTATAATACCCATAAGCTGGCCCCCAACAATACACTGCCTCCAGGAGGTATTAATTCCCAAATCTCCATCAGCTGGGAACCTAACGTTCAGATCACCTAAGTTTATGGGGACACCTGAATCAAAGCACCACAGCCTTATATTATGAAGATCTCCTACAGGTAGTCAAGTTACTCTGACTTCAAGCTCTAACAGCTATGTCACACCTGGAGGACTGCCTTCCAATCCCTTTTCTCTTCATAAACCAATGAATATTTTGTAGGGAAGCTCTCTGAGACTGCCAATGTTTTATTCTGTGTTGAAATTCTAATTTATTCATTTTCCAATATGTAGACTTGTAGTTTTCTATTTTACTACTATATAACTTCTCTTTTAAAATTATGTGTTGTTGCTGGGCATGATGGTGATGCCTTTAATCCCAGAGCTTGGGAGGCGGAGGTAGGAGAATCACCATAAGTTTGAGACCACTCTGAGGCTACATAGTGAATTTCAGGTCAGTCTGGGCTAGAGTGAGACCCTACTTCAGAAAAACAAACAAAAATTGGGCTGGAGAGATGGCTTAGCGGTTAAGCGCTTGCCTGTGAAGCCTAAGGACCCCGGTTCGAGGCTCGATTCCCTAGGACCCAGGTTAGCCAGATGCATAAGGGGGCGCACGCGTCTGGAGTTCGTATGCAGTGGCTGGAAGCCCTGGCGTGCCCGTTCTCTCCCTCCCTCTCTCTCTCTCTCTCTCTCCCTCTTTCTCTGCCTATCACTCTCAAATGAATAAATAATAAACAAAAAAAGTTAAAAAAAAGAAAAACAAACAAAAATTATGTAGGGTGTGTGTGTGTGTGTGTGTGTGTGTGTAAATGCAGGCATGCCACAGAGCACCTGTGGAAGTCAGAGGACAGCCTTGAGTGTTGGACCTCATTTCCATTTGCTTGATGCAGCGTCTCTCTTTTTGTTTGCAGCTGTACTAGCCATGGTAGCTGGCCCTTGAGCTTCAAGATTCTCCTGTCTCCATCTCCCTTCTCCTAGTAGGTGCACTGGGTCTACAGACACAACCACTACCCATCAAACTTTAGGAAGATTCTGGGGGACCAGTACTCTAGCAGTCATACTTGTACAGAAAGCATTTTACTCCCTGAGCCATCTCCTCAGTCCACTATGTGACTTCGTACATTTTGAGTGGGTGCATTGACCATGTGAATGTGTTAACTATTTAAACTAACTTTTATAAGATAAGGACCTGGGGCTGGAGAGTTGGCTTAGCAGTTAAGAGGCTAGCCTGTGAGGCCTAAGGACCCAGGCTCAATTCCCCAGTACCCACATAAGCCAGATGCACGGGTGGCACGTGCATCTGGAGTTTGTTTGCTGTAGTGAGAGGCCCTGGTGTGCCCATCTCTGCCTCCTCTCTCTATCTCAAATAAATAAATAAATAAAATATTTTTTTAAAAAAAGATAAGGACCTGAAGTGGAAATCATCCACTGGCTTTGGCCCTTCACCAAATCCATCATCCTTTGACAAGACTTAGGCACACACCACCGAGGTTCCCTGTTTGTGTATGGGAATGAGGTTGAGGAGTGCAGTATTATCAATTTGTGTGTGATCCAGGATTGAAAGAGGGGAGAAAATTTCCCCAAATGGAAATGGGTGATAAGAAAAATGGAAAGAGAAGAGTTCTCAGAGCAAATATGAGAACAAAACACAGAAAGAGGCAATAACCAAAGGGCATTCAGAATCTGGCATTGGAAAATAAGAGATTCCTTGGAATAAATGCCAGCCAGAAAAGGACCATGCCTGGAACTGGAGGGTAATTAGCAAGACAGAAAGGCTCCTGCTTGTTAGCATTTAGAAGCCAGACAGCTTCTTGGGGTGCTGTGGTCCTATGGTCCTGGGATTGAGATCAGGTAGGTATAAGAAAATGCAGCCCCAACTGTGGGCAGAGGACAACTTTTGACAACTCCCAAAAATAATTTGGGTAAGACGTGTTACATGGAAGAGCTATGAATTTATTAGAAGCTCTTCTCACAGGCGGCCACACACCTCTGTAGGGTAGCTGGTGGTGACGGGGGCAGGAGAACTTAGCCAGCTGCTGCTGAACCCTATGGAAGTTTCCGTTTTTAAACACAGGAAGCATCCGCCACATTACACGAATTATGCTTAACGCCCCTTGTTCTGTGTCTCTCCCCCAGGGTTTCTCCCTCCACCTCTCAGCCACAAATCTATGGGGTCTGCTTATCATTCCTGTATGCGGAGTATTTTAGGAAATAGTTTGTATGTTGGCAGCTGTCCCTGAGCTGTCCAGAGCACACACCTCTGCAGACAGACACATTCTGCAGATTTCTAACAAAGCAAATATGTTGACTTTGGCATAGATTTGCCCCAACATATCAGACTATATTGCTTGGTTGACTAGGAGAAAATATCTAGGGAAAACACATTTTATGACTTTAATTGTTATTATAGGTGCTTTCAAAAAATAAAGCTGTGACCTGTAATATATTTAAGTGAAAGAACTCACATCTGGTTCTGATTAGCTCTGGAGTCTGTTGGCTGACTTAGCACGGGAGCCTTTTCTGGAAGTCAGGCCTGTGTCTAGGGACTTTGTTTTCACCCTGAGAGGCACAGTAGAGACCTTGTTCCTGCACAAAGGCATTAACTGTTAGTGTGACCCTCATGGGCATGACAATACTAACCAGACCCCTTCAAGTCAGGGTCCTGTCTTGGAGGACAGAGACAGGCAAGGCAGAAGGCCAAGATCAGGGTTGAATGAATGCAGAGAGTTCCAGAACCATCAGCAGATTTTGCTGAACTGGGTGTTGTCTTAACTTTAACCTTCATTCACTAAAAGGGCCCATAGCTTTGATAAAGACCTCACCACCCATCCTCGTTTAGGGCAGGAAGACAGAACAACTCACACACTCTGTGGTGTATCTCCCAATATGAGTAAGTTGGTGGGATCTCTAACAGGTACCCAGGCATATCTCACTTGTTTCTCACAAGACAATAACTCTATAATGAACATGTAACCACCTTACGTTCTTTATGGGAAGGATGGCAAGATCAATAATAAGTAATTATGTGTGGTGACATATGCCTGTATTATCAGTTACTGAGGAGGCTGAGTCAAGAGGATTGCTTGAGCCCAGGAATTCAAAAGCAGCTAGGCAACACAGTGAGAACTCATCACACACACACACACACACACACACACACACACACACGGGTGAAATGATCCTCTGGACTTGGTGGCACACGCCTTTAATTCCAGCACTCGGGAGGCAGAGGTAGGAGGATCACTGTGAGTCCGAGGCCACCCTGAGACTACATAATGAATTTCAGGTCAGCCTGAGCTAGAATGAAACCCTACTTTAAAAAAAAAAAAAAAAGAATGCATGTGAAAGAATGAAGGATTATACAGAACAGAGCAGTGTCCAAGACTTGAAACCCTTGAGGTTACCATCTGCTGGCTATAGCAGTTTCTGGCTAATAGTGGCTTCACATGTCCTCCTTCTCTGGGCTAAGTACAAGACAGCCTTCACCTCCAACTTCTCTCCTTCCAAATCACATTCTCCCTGTCATAGCTTACCAGAGCCATGTGGGAAAATGTCATTCTGCCCTGCTCCTGGAACAAGAGTGGGTCTCCCTGGTACAACCTCTTCTCATGTCTTTCTTTTGCATAGTGTGATGATAATCAACTAGATTGGATTAGGGATCTTCTTCCAGAGCATTGAGGAGGAACAGTTTTGTGTGTATCTGTGAGGTCTTTTCCAGAGAGGATTAACTGGGAGAAGGAGACACAAGAGCTGCCTCCCTGAGTGTGGGTAGCACCACCATGGGCTGCAGTCTAGACTGAATAAGGAAGGTAAAAAGGAGCAAGGAAGCCCATGGAGCACCAACATCCTCCATTTCCTGATCAACAAGATGTGAGCAAGTTTTCCTTACCACAGCCATAAGCTGCTCCTGCTACCGTGCCTTCCCCACCATGACGGACTTTGAACCCTAAACCATCAAACAAAATACAGGTTTCCTCCCCTAAGTTTCTTCTTATCAAGTATTTGGCCTGGGCTCCCCTAATCACCCCCAAGAGCTCCATCCTTCCTTAGTGCATCTCAGGGAAACAGAGACCAGTTTTTACCACTTACACCACTGAACAGAATGAAGTTGCCATATTCTTAAAACAACCTGACCTAGTGGGGTAAAAGTGGTCTCTTTTCCAGTCATATGCCTATGTACATGAGTTGTCTACGAGTCACTGGATGGCTGGTCTCTTTAGGTCATAGGTAGGAAGCTACCTTAGGGGCAGAAACAAATAGGAATTTCTATGCATAGGAATATATGAGTAATAATCCTTAAAGTAGCCAGTAATTGTTGAGCATTTTTATGTGCCTTAAACATGTCAACTACTATGAACTCATTTAACTCCCCTTACAGCTCTCTAAGGGCAGCATTGTGATACCTCTTTTACAGATGAAGGAACAGTTACAAAGAGCTCAAGAGACTCGATTGAGTGAACATGGCTACTTCTAAAACAATGGCAATATCATAAGCATTCATTTATATTTTATGGTAAAACATCTCATTGAAATGTTTGTGAATGACACAGGATAAATTACACAAAGATCTTTTTAGGTTCCTAGTCACATTATTTTTCACTCTATCTGCCTACAATCTCCACTTCTAACCCCACGTCATCTCTTAATAATGTCCACTCCTTTCCAAGCCCTGGCCACTACCCTTTCTCAGGCCTCTATTCTGTCTGCCTTGCATTCTTCTAATGTCCTTTTAAGTAGTTCCTTGGCTTTCTGTCACTTCCCACTCCAATTCACTTATCACATTATTGGGAGATTCAGTGAACACGGCATAATTTCTCTGAGCCCTCACCAGCCCAAAGCCCCGCAAAGCCTATACTCAAGACCTTGTGTGGCATGTCTCACACACACACAGCCAGCCTTTTGAGTGTTCTGAGTTACGCTCTTTGATCGAACACAATTGGCCAAAAGAGTAACTTAAGCCCAAGTATGATTAGCATACTGTGGGAATTCAAAACTGAAAGAACATAACCCCTGTCTTCGAACTGTTTATCATAGCCAGAGCACAGATCTGTGGTCCAATGCAAAATCGTGAGACATTGCTGATGATTTGAGGCAGGCATAGGTTCAGCACCTGAGACCTCAGAAAAGGCTTCATCCAGAGGGAGATTTCTAGGCTGAGGGAATAAATCAAGGTCCCAAGCAGACTGGCCAGGAGAGAGAGTTCTGAGCAGAGGATGCAGTACACAGTGACATGGGAACAGGCTGTGCCTTCATAGATGGGCAAGGTGCTACGCAAAGTTGAAGCGTGGTATTTGATGGGCACTGCAAGAAGCTGAGAAAACAGGTGTTGTATATCAAAACCCTCCATGAGTTTACTTGTTATGGATACAGTTCCAACTCCACACTACAATATAATTTTCAAGTTTGTCTGGAAACAGAAGTGGGAGAATTTCATGACATAAAAAACATGAAATCTTTTTTAAAAAATCTCACGGGCTGGAGAGATGGCTTAGCAGTTAAGGCACTTGCTTGCAAAGCCAAAGGTCCCAGGTTCAATTCCCTAGTACCCACATTAGCCAGCTGCACAAGGTGGCGCCTGCATCTGGAGTTCGTTTGCAGCAGCTGGAGGCACTGGCGCACCCATTCTCTATCTCCTCCTTCTATCTTTCTCTCTCGAATAAACAAATAAAAATAAAATATAAAAATATTTAACAGCTGCTTGGGCTGGGGAAATGGCTCAGTGTTAAAGGCACTTGCTTGCAAAGCCTACCAGTCTGGGTTCAATTCCCCAGTACCCACATAAAGTCAAATGCACAAGTGGCACATGCATCTGGAGTTCTTCTGCACTGGCCAGCGGCCCTGGCACACCCATGCCCTCTATTAAATAAATAAATAAATAAATAAAATTATAAAAAACTTAGCTAAACAACACATTTTGCAAAGTCACCTTGGCTGAAGCTGTGTAGTTGTGGTAGGGATTTGAAAGATGGGTAAAGAAACAGACGAGGAGAGCATGGACATCGGCCCAAGCAGCGATTCCTAGACTCATGAATGTAAATGTGGCTCTCAAATCAGGGTCCAAGGGATGGGTTATTCAAAAGTCAGTATTGGAACAATCTGAACTATTTAGAAAAGATGTCAAATTCTTGACCTTTTCTCATCATTCACAAAGTAATTCCAGGTCAGTGTCATCTTGTAAAGCTGCTTATTATCTGTGCTGTCAATATGGCGAGTAATCTAACTCTGAGCCAGTTTGGTGTTTTTTTTTTTTTTTTTTTTTTTTTGAGCATTTTAAAAGGAGCTACAGTACTGAAGAACCACATTTTCTTTTTCTTTTTTGTTAATATTTAATTTAATTAATTTATTTATTTGAGAGAGAGAGAGAAGCATGAAGAGAGAGAGAGGGGGGGGGGGGAAGAATGGGCATGCCAGGGCCTCCAGCCATTGCAAACAAACTCCAGACACATGCACCACCTTGTGCATCTGGCTTACATGGGTCTTGGGGAATCCAACCAAGGTCCTCAGGCTTTTCAGGCAAGTGCTTTAACCGTTAAGCCATCTCTCCAGCCCCCACATTTTCAATTTTAATAGACTGAAATTTAAAATTAAAAAGTCATTTGTGAGCTAGAGAGATGGTTCAGCAGCTGAAGGTGCTTGTTTGCATAGCTTGTTGGCTGGCCCAGGTTCGATTAGTACCTACGTAAAGCCAGATGCCCAAAGTGGCGCATATGTCTGGAGTTCATTTGCAGGGGCAAGAGGCCCTGGGGTACCCATTAATTCTTTCTTCCCCTCCTCTCTTTCCTCATAAATAAATAAATTATTTGTTGTTAGTGTCAACCACATTGATGAAATAACATATCTAATGTAGGAAAGAAAAACAACTAGACTCAGGCA
Source organism: Dipus sagitta (assembly GCA_036346955.1). Taxonomy (NCBI): domain Eukaryota; kingdom Metazoa; phylum Chordata; class Mammalia; order Rodentia; family Dipodidae; genus Dipus; species Dipus sagitta. Next base: position 38,425,724 of record CM070783.1, read on the forward strand.
TGGTGGTATAACCCTAATCTCAGCACATGAGAGACTGAGCAGGATGATTAAGGCAGGCCTAGACTACATAGAGACACTATGCCTCAAAAAAGAAAGAGGAAGGGAGTGAAAGAGAGAGAGGGGAAGAAAGAAAGAAAACCCATTAGAATGAAGCATAAGGAAATGCTTATATAATTTTTATTTATTTGTGTGTGTGTGTGTGTGTGTGTGTTTAGTCATGCAAAGGTCTTTTGCTGCTTCAAGGAATGCTTGTCTGGCTTTATGTGGGTGACTGGGAAGTCTTTTCAAGCCATCTCCTCAGCCCTAACATTTACATAATCTTTCCTTAAACTTTTTTTTTAGGGAGAGAGAGACAAAGAGAGAGAATTGGTTGGTCAGGGTCTCAGCCACTGAAATCAAACTCCAGACACTTGTACCACCTAGTGGGCATGTGTGACCTTGTGCTTGCCTCACCTTTTGTTCATCTGGATTATGTGGGATCTGGAGAGTCAAACAGGGGTCCTTAGGCTTCTCAGGCAAGCGCCTTTACTGCTAAGCCATCTCTCCAACCAGATATTTACATAATTTTGAAGCAAATGCCATTTTTAATTTTTTCTCAATTTTTATTAACATCTTCCATGATTAAAAAAAAATATCCCATGGTAATACCCTCCCTCCCCGCCACTTTCCCCTTTGAAATTCCATTCTCCATCATATCCCCTCCCCATATGCCATTTATTTTTGAGGCAAGCACAACCGACTAACCTTTTCTTTTTTGTGACAAAGACAATTGGTGTGCCAGGGCCTCCAGCCACTGTAATCAAACTCCAGACACTTGCACCACCTTGTGCACATGTGCAATCTTGCATGCTTGTGTGACTTTGTGCATCTGACTTATGTGGGGCCTGGAGAGTCGAACATGGGTCCTTAGGCTTCACAGGCAAGTGCCTTAACCACTAAACCATCTCTCCAGCCTTGAAAATGCCATTTTAAACATAATATCAGAAGCAGAAGTAATAAAAGAAAAAAATGGCTTTGACTACTTCAAAATGTAAACCTTTAGAGTACATGAAATCTAACAAATTTAAGACAAAAATGTACCTCACATAGAACTAATAAAGGAGCAATATTTTTAGGTATATGTGAATTGATAAAAATAGAAGAAGGGGCCTTGGAAAACAAGCAAAGGATATGAATAAGAAAATCATAAAAGAAGAAATATGACCAAGCATGGTGATGCATGCCTTTAATTCTAGCACTTGGGAGACTAAGGTTGGAGGATTCTCATGAGTTCAATGTCAGCCTGGGCTATAGAGTGAGCTCTAGTCAGCCTTGAGTAGACTGAGACCCTGCCTCAAAACAAACAAACAGAGCCGGGCATGGTGGCACACACCCTTAATCCCAGCACTCAGTAGGCAGAGGTAGGTATTCAAGGCCACTCTGAGACTTCACAGGGAATTGAAGGTCAGCCTGGACTAAAGAGAAAGATCCTACCTTGAAAAACCAAAGAAACAGAAAGAAAGAAATATGAATGACCAATAAACATGAAGAAAATTTACCCTTAATACTAGTCACAAATGTATCAATCCAATTAACACTGAGTTCCAACTGGGGATGCCTTAAAAATGATGCTATAGAACTAGGAGATATAGTTTAGTGGTATAGGGCTTACCTAGGATGTATAGGCTGTGGTTTAAGAAAGCTTATATTAAATTTAAAAAAATTAAAAAATGACTGCAGAGGTGGCTTAGTGGTTTAGGCATTTGTCAGCAAAGCCTAAGGACTCATGTTTGACTCTCCAGATCCCACATAAGCCAGACGTACAATGGTGAGGTAAGCGCAAGGTCACACATGCCCACTAGGTGGCACAAGCATCTGGAGTTCGATTGCAGTGACTGAGGCTCAGGACAATTCTCTCTCTCTCTCTCTCTCTCTCTCCAAAATAAAAAATATATAAATATAAATAAATAAATAAGAAAGTTTATATTGTAAGAATAAATGTAAACTGATGAGATGTTTCTAGACAGCAATTTAACAATAAGGACAAAATCACACATTTTCAGGTCTGATTTCAGGTGTTCTTATATCTGTTATATTTATTTTACATGATGACTTATACATTAAGATCTGATTTTGGCTCCACGATCATCATGATATGGGTCTCATGTCAATGTATATGGTGACTTTCTCATGTCATGAGGGAGCCACGCAAAGATGAAGCAATGTTTTGAGAGCTCAAGGACATCATAACCCCTGCCATTTACCCAACAGTTATTAAGCTGTGTGCCGAGCACTCCACATTCAGCATCTCACTTCATTCTCACAGACTCATTGATAATATTCTCCATTTACAGGCGCAGAACCAGGGTCCAAGTTCAGAGCTATCATGATGCAGCCAGAACAACAGGGTTGTGACTCCAAGTTGTGATCTGTCACAGGCAAGAATTCCTGGACCGCAGATAGCACTGAGGTCCCCTCTTATTGGAGCCTGAATCCAATAAGAGAACTCCTTCCCCAAACAGAGACATTGCCATCCTGAGCCCTCTTGGTTAGGAGCAGTGACCTCATGGGGAAGCAGGCAGATAATCCCCAGAGCCACAATATACCCAGACCTACAGAGCTCTTACATGTCCCCTTCCTGGGACCTGAAGCAAAGAAAATTGGTGTATTTGTGGGTAGGGAGGAGTGAGTTTTAACTGGTTTGAAAAGATTCTAATCACTAGGGGCTCACTCTCAGAAAAGGAATTTGGGGAATTGAGTGTCCTAAGATTTTTCCATCTGCTCATCCACAAAGACCTGCCAAATGACAAGGGAATGCTGTGCGCGTGCCCAGCCTTGTCTCCGCTCATCCATCTTCCCCGCAGAGCTGGGCTGGTTCTCCAGTGGGCAGTGGGAGCTTCATGGGGAGGGACACTCAGAGACTGCCAGCTTCCTCTACCGCATAGTTGGAGCCTGAGATCGGCTATGTGCTCAGAAGGAAGGGGGTGGGCAGGAAAGCCAAACACCATTTGGTCTCCATCAAGACTCAGAAAGCAACTTGGGCCAGCACTGTCGTCAGAATTGGGTCTATAGCAAGGGAGTTGGCAGCTGGGATGCTTTCCAGAGAGGCTGGACCTGCCCCATTGCACAGGTCAAGGGCAGGAGGACCAGATTGATCTCCCTGGACAGGAAGGGGTGGAATAGGGCAAGGTTTGCAGGGACAGAGAGGAGCACAGATATCAATTTTTTATTTTAAAAAACTACAGACCCACCTCTTTCCTCAAGGAAATGAGTATTTGGTTTATGTTTCTGTGTTTTAGAGGCATTTAAGAAGTAGCTATGTAAACATGGACAACCCTGTCTACTCTGTTGAGCCTCAGCTGCAGTAACTGTGGACAGGGAGCTAAGCCAGAAGGAATTCTGTTAAGGTCAGGACTACTCCACTTCCTCCAAGATAGGATTGCCTAGATGTTTGTTTTAAACATTCCCAAGTTCTGCTCCAGACCTACTCAGTTAGAGTCTCCAGGGGGATAGGCCTAGGGGTTCTGTATTTTAATCTGCACCCTGAGGAGTCTTACATAAGTAAAGTTCAGGAATGACTGGTACCGGATATCTTGGAAACTCCCTATTTAGGACAGAGGAAGGGAAGCTGAGCCTGGGAGCACTGGCACATATGGAGTCCATGATACCTGAGTCTTTCTGTTTGTTCCCTTTGTGGCCTAACCTGATCCTCAGCAGCCCCAGGGCTTGTGTGAACTTGCCACAACATGTCTGGAGACAAACAAGGAGCCACAGGAGAGCAGTTGTGGGATGGGGGACAGAGCCCAGAACAGGGTTTTGAAAATGGGCTTGGTCAAGTAGCTGTGTGAAGCCCTTCAGCCAGGGCTTGAATTTTCTGGGTTTGGTTTTCCATTGGTAAAATGTGGACAAAGAAGGTCACTGATTGTCAGATAGTTGGGGACAGTCGTCTTTTAGACCACGAGGAACTATCCAGTGAGGTGTGGGTAGAAGAAGTGCTCTGAGCAAGATGAAATTCTTTATCAGAGCTTCCCTTGGATGCATGTTGTTAATAGGGTCCAGTGAAAACGGACAGGGTTCTTCACTTAGCTGAGGAAGTGCTTGGCTAAGTCTTTTTAGCAATTTTAAAAAATATTTTCTTTGTTTATTTTAATTTATTTATTTGAGAGTTGCAGAGAGAGAGAGAGAGAGAGAGAGAGAATAGGTGCACCAGGGCCTCCAGCCATTGCAAATGAATTCCAGATGCATGTGCCCCCTTATGCATCTGGCTTATGTGGGTCCTAGGGAATCAAGCCTTGAACCGGGGTCCTTAGGCTTCACAGGCAAGCACTTAACAGCTAAGCCATCTCTCCAGCCCAAGTCTCTTTTTAAAAGATATTTTATTTATTTATTTGAGAGAGAGGACAGGAGAGATGCAGATCGAGAGAAAGAGAAAGAATGGGTGTGCCAGGGCCTCCAGCCACTGCAAGCAAACTCCAGACGCATGCACCACCTTGTGCATCTGGCTTATATTGGTCCTGAGGAATTGAACCACAGTCCTTAGGCTTCACAGGCAAGTGCCTTAACCACTAAGCCACCTCTCCAACCCAAGAGTCTTTGATTTAGGGTGTCTCTGGGTCTTTCACTGAATGTGCACTGTGACCTTCCAGGGTGTGAGTGTGTATATGTGTGTATGCACATAGTTAGTGGAGCATCTCTTCCCATTTACCCCCCCCCCCCCGTCTTTATGAAACTAGGGTAAAATGTACATTAGTTACTTTTCTCATTGCTGTGACCAAATACCTGAGAAGAAGCAACTTAAGGGAGGAAGGGTTTATTTAGGCTTACAGTTCAAGAGCAGACAGTCCATTTTGGAGGGGAAGGCGTGGCAGCTAGAGAGTGAGGCAGCTGGCACATTACATCCACAGTCAAAAGGCAGACAGGTGGGACTGAGCTAAGAACCCTCAGGCCCACCTTCAATGATCCACTTCCTCCAGCTAAGCCCCACCTCAAAGCCTGCCCCTAGCTGGGGGCCAAATATTCAAACACATGAGCCTGTGGGGAAATTTTCACATTCAAATCATAACATGTAAAGTTTACTGTGCCAGGTGCCTTCACGTTTTTGTGCAATTATCACTTCCATTCATCTACAGGAATTTCTCATTTTCCCAGAGAGAAACTATGTTACTAAATAATATTAGCCCTTCATTCCTCTCCTCCTGACTACCGTCATTCTACTTTCTACAAACTTGACTAGTCTAGCTAACTCCAATAGGTGGAATCATCAGTGGCTTATTTTATCTACCCAGAATGTCCTCTACGTCCATCCATGTTACAAGTGTCAGAATGTCCTTCCCATTAAGTTGAATGGTTTAGGCACTGTACAAATATACAACATTTTGCTGATCCATTCATTCTTGGATGGACATTTGAGTTGCTTCCATCTTTTGGCTCTTGTGAATTTTGCTGCTGTGAGCAAGGGTGTACAGATATGATAAAAGTCCCCACTTTGTTGTACATTTTATTTTATTTTATTTTATTTTTTGGTGTTTTCGAGATAGGGTCTCACTCTAGCCCAGAATAACCTATAACTAATTCACTCTGTAGTCCCAGGCTGGCCTCTAGCTCATGGAGATCCCCCTACCTCGGCTTCCCACGTGCTGGGATTAAAGGCGTGGCCCAACATGTCCCATTGGAGTCCCACTTCAATTCGGAAGTACACTTGCATCTCTTGAGCTAGTGTTCTGTGTTCTTAGTAGTTCTGAGGGAACGCTGCAGTGAGAACATTCCTGAATTTTCCAGGCATCTCCCTGTTCTGGATGATGCAGTGAGGAAAAACTGGTGGGTTAGGAACTATGGTTCTCTTTCCTCCCCACCTCTATAGGCCTTAGTTTCTGCAGGGGTAAAATAAAAACTAGATGACCTTTTGAAATCTGAGTTCTGTTTTTTTGGTTTTTGTTTTTGTTTGTTTGTTTGTTGCCTAATGTGGTGCCCCTCCCACAGAAGCAGGTCAGTGGGTGAAGGATTAATTCCCTATGTCTTTACCCTTCAACCTTAACATTTTAATGTTTTCCAGGGCATCACACAAGCTACACTGCACCTCACTCCCCCAGTCTCTCATGCCCCAACCTATGACTGGTGAATTCTGGGCATCCACCAGAGCTGTATGGTGAACCAATGCTTCACTTTCTTTTATGAAGGCAAACAGTATTGAGGCCTTCCCTCACCTCATGTTTGAGGATACACCACTTGTTCTCTAGTTCTTCCAGAGCTGGCTGCCGCAGGAAGGAAGGGCGGGTACCACGGGGTTCACTTTCTCTGGTTTGGGCCTTCCCCTCTTCACTCAGCCTCAGGCTTGTGGAGGAGAGCCGCTGCGCTTTGGGCTTCCTCTAACCTCTCAGCGTGGCTTTCCTTCTCTCCCACCATTTGAAGCACAAAAGAAATAGTGGTTTCACGTGTTTGCTGCTGGGCCGCTCGAGAATTGCCCTTTTCACCATGGAAAACGAATGCTTTTTCCACTTTTCCTGTTAAAAGCGGAGAGTTTCCCTTCTCTCAATAGGAGTCACTGGCTGCTCCCTGAATTTTAAATGTAATAACCAGGTTTATACATTAGGAAATCTTTGCTGGATTCGCGTGATAAAAGCTCTAACTTGCAGCCTTTGCCATAACATGCACATTTCATTAGGACACAACATCCCATTGATCCAGAAGGAAAGAACCCTTAAAACTCCAGACAGATGAAAGTCTAAAATTAAGCCACAAAGAAAACAAAATCCTCTGAGGCTGGATATGGTGGCGGGACCTTTAATCCCAGCACTCAGGAGGCTGAAATAGGAGGATTGCTATGAGTTCCAGACCAGTCTAGGCTGCAGAGTAAACTCCAGGTTAGGCTGGGCTAGGTTAGACAGGGCTAACCCTGCTTCAAAATAAATAAATAAATAAATAAATAAATAAATAAATCAAACAAAAAATTCCCAGCCATTGGAATAACCCTCACAAAGTCTCACACTAACAAGAGTTTTTCATGGCGGTAGGGGATGTCGTTAGACCTTGGAAAATGTTGACTTTTTAAGAAAATGAAAAAAAAATTAAGAAATCAAGCTTGGTCTTATCCCAGCACTTGGGAGGCTGAGGAGAAATTCAAGGCCAGCTTGAGCTACTTAGTGAGACCGTATCTCAAAAAGAAAAAAAAAAAAATTAACATGTCCTAATTGTGCATATTCATAGTGATTCAGTGTAATATTTCTTTTTCAAAAAAATATTTTACTTATTTATTTGAGAGAGAGAGAATAAGAGAGAGAGGAGCAGATAGAGAATTGGTGTGCCAGGGTCTCCAGCCACTACAAACAAACTCTAGACACATGTGCATCTGCTTATGTGGGTACTGGGGAATCAAACCTGGCTTTGCAGGCAAATATCTTAACCACTAAGCCATCTCTCCAGCCCTCAGTATAATATTTCAATGTACCACCCATAAAGAGTATACCAGTTAACTCCAACCTCCTTTTATCTACCTTCCCTCCATCCTTTCCCAACCTCTAATGATCCAAGCTGGTATACAGACCAGCTTTTTAAACTTTTTATTTAGTCCCTTTAACACATCCTTCCTAGCAGTGAACAAAAGATGGGGATGAGGTTTCTGGAGACTGACACATTCTGACATTCTGTTCTGTTTGTTCATAGCAATATCAAACCATCTGGTAGCCTGAGGACAAAGGAGACAGAAACACTAAGAAAAAAAATTTTTTTTTAATTTAAGCAGGCATAGTACAGTGCTGTGACTTTTTTTTTTTCCACACATTCCAGTCAAAATGGATAAAATAACCTTGTGCTGATTTTTATCAAGATAAGTTTCAGCTATCTGGAGGGCTCACTTGTGTTTGAAGAATTCAGTGCCAGTCAAGCTACGTAAATGAAGCAGCTCTAGGTTTTTAACTAAAAAACCCAGCAAGGTGTTCAAAGATTTCCCATCTGCCCATTGAATACTGAGGAATGGATGAGGTCATGGCTGAGACGGAAGACCTAGACCTGTGAGATTTTGATGGTGCTCTGTAGGAAAAACCAACACTTTAGCTTTTGCAGTGTTGGGGATCAAACCCAGGGCCTTGCACATGCTAGGCAAGCACTCTACCACTGAGCCACATTCCTAACCTTGAAGCTATATTAGATGACGTAGGTAGGGGATGGGAGTTAAGACTCCAGGCAACTTGCAGTGTTGATTTAGGGAGAATGCTTTGGCAAGTCTTTGATTCTGTGAAGACAAATGTCAAGGTGTGGGACGGGACTGCTCTGCTACACTGTACACGATCACATTAACATCTCTTCTGGGGCAAAGTGTAACACAGTCCTGATTCCAACACTGTCGTTTCTTCTGGGGAGATGTGCGATGTGGTCTTGTCCAAGACTGGGAACAGTGATGAGAAGATCCAGGAATGACTGCTGGATTCACCTCACTACAGGCTAGTTGAGGTCTCCACCAAAGGCAGAATGTCCCAGCAGCAACCTGGACTTACCTGCTGATGTTCCCCCAGCCTGGGTTATTCAACAACCATGCATATGGAGAAAAGCAAAACTTTTCACACTGTAGGTGAGTGTGTAATTAGTATAGCCATTATGGAAACCAGTATGGAGGTTCCTCAAGAAGTAAAAATAGGGGCTGGAGAGATGGCTTAGCAGTTAAGGCACTTGCCTGCAAAGCCAAAGGACCCAGGTTCAATTCCCTAGGACCCACGTAAGCCAGATGCAGAAGGGACGTATGCATCTGGAGTTCCTTTGCAGTGGCTAGGGGCCCTGACACGCCCATTCTCTCTCTGTCTCTTCTCTATCTCTCTGCTTGAAAATAAATAAATGAAATTTTTAAAAAATAATTGTATATGTTGCCAGGCGTGGTGGCGAATGCCTTTAATCCCAGCACTCAAGAGGCAGAGGTAGGAGGATAGTTGTGAGTTCAAGGCCACCCTGAGACTACATAGTGAATTCCAGGCCAGCCTGAACTAGAGAAAGACTCAACCTCAAAAAACCAAAAAAAAAAGAAGAAGGAGGAGGAGGAGGACGAGGACGAGGAGGAGGAGGAGAAAGAAATAGGCCTAGTAGGTAAATTGCTTGCTTTGCAAGCATAAGGACCTGAGTTTGACCCCCAGTTAGCCATGCACAATGCCACACATGGCAGCATACGCCTGTAATCCCAGTGCTAACGAGGCAGAGACAGGTGTATCCCTGACCCTCTAACTGGACAGTATAGTCAAATTGGTGAACTATAAACCAATGTGGGACCCTGTTTCAAGAAGAGGTAGAAATCATACCTGAGGATGATATTCAAGCTGTCATCTGGCCTCACACAGATGTGCATACACATGCCCATGCATACTCAGACACACACATGTGCCCACACCTATTACTACACAATTCAGAAAGCCCACCTGCTTACTCAAAAGATTTGAATAACCATATTCCAAACACTACACATTTCCAAGTGTTTCATGGGACACACTTTATACTAAAAACTTAGGTGTTGCTTATCTGAAATTCAAATTTAAGTGGGTATCCTGTATTTTATCTGACAACCCTAAGACAGTATGACCCTCCATAATGGTTTTTTTTTTTTTCTGTTACCTCTAAGTTCTCAGTAATTTCCTTAAAATATATTCAAGTGTGCTTCAGCTCTGTTCTTGAAGGAGAATCAGTGCCCATGCTTGGGGTAAAGCCATGCTGCCTGTGACTCACCTTTGAGAATGAGCAGGGGTCCTTTGAGAGACAAGAAAGAGGAAATGATGGGCTGGAGAGATGGCTTAGTGGCTAAGCACTTGCCTGTGAAGCCTAAGGACCCCGGTTCGAGGCTCAATTCCCCAGGACCCATGTTAGCCATTTGCACAAGGGGGTGCACGTGTCTGGAGTTTGTTTGCAGTGGCTGGAGGCCCTGGCGCACCCATTACTCTCTCTGTCTGTTGCTCTTAAATAAATAAATAAAAATAAACCAAAAATTTTTTAATTAAAAAAAAAAAAGAAAGCAGAAGTGACTCAGAATCCCAAACCTGACCGAGTAGATGTGGGTCAGGGTCAGGGCGGGTTTGTAGCTCTAGCTCTTGTAGGCATTGCTTCTGAAGTTCCACAGGACTTGTAGAGGAAAACCTGGTAAAGCCAAGAAGCCTGGGGCCCAGCTATTGTGATTTGGACAGTAAATAGCAGTGTGACTTCATAAGCCAAAGAAGTAGGGACACTTGGGTTACAAATGCAACTGAAGGCATTGGGATATGTCTAAGCAAGGACCTCCTGTATCTTCCAAACCATTCTAGTAAGGCGTTATCATACAGCTTTTCCTTTTGGTTCTGTTTCAGCAGAGGCCCCCAGCTAAGAATAAGATGTGCTATCAGGTGCCTGTGTACCCAGAGCCCACTAAAGACGAATCTAAAGAAGTCAATGGAGGTGAGGCTCTCAGAACAGCAACTACCATAGACTGTATAGAGGGCGGTAGAAAAAAGGAGTGTTTCCTTCAATCCAACAGGGTGCCATGCAAGGTCCTTGTCTTCAAGCTACGTGAAGCGGACCTGCAAGTACTTACACAGTCTGCTTGTGTGGCCGGGGATGGCCACCCCCTGGTTCCCGCCATGCTTCCAAATAAAATAAAGCCACCCAGGGCAGCTGCTTGGTAAGTGTCTTAGTAGATATACTTGTATTGTTGACCAGTCACACATGAGTGGACTTTCCCAGGGGCCCTGGGCACCCATGGAAGGTGACCGAGCTTAAGTGATGTTGGAAAAGGATGCCATCCTGAATCTAAAAGGTAGTATGCTGAAAGAAATAAGGTAGGTGTCACCCCCTCAAAATAGTGTATGGTATGTGATGCCATGTATGTAAAACCAAACCAGTCAATAGTACCTGGAAGCAGATACATATTGCCTGAGGATGTCGTATGAACAGGAGAGAGGACAGTCATAAGTGGTCAGTCAGATAGTAAATTACCAAGGCCAGAAAGTGACACCCAGTGGAAGATTCTGTAGGGAATCCCAAAAGGGGACCCTTGTCACAAAGAACCAGCACCTGCCACATCCAGAGAGCACTAAAACCAAGTAAGACATCTCTTGCCTCTTATTCCCTCACCCTACCCAACCCCCACTTTGCAAGACTTTGAGGCAGTCAGGTGCATGGAGGAGGTGTGGAAGAGTACTGTAAAGAAATAAGGAGGCAGTCAGCCATGAATTCCTTCTCTGTTGCAAATTTCAGAGCTGGGCCAGGAGAACAGCTGTCTGACGCTTCAGAGACTATGGGTTTGACATTAGATTTGATCTCAGTCTTTAAATCGCTAACAGTGAATTATTTTTTAATTCCTACAAGACCTACAGTGTGGGGAAAAAATAGTTATTTCCTACTTTACATACCAATAAGTCTCAGGCTCCTTTCATAACCAGCTATGCTTTACTGTGCAGTCTGTCTACATGGTCAGCTCCACCTACTGAACTATGGGGTGTTCCTAATCACGTCCATGAGAAATGAAGAAAACCAGCATACATGGAGATGGTGCCAGCTTAAGGAGCTTTAAAAGGAAATCAATAAAGGGCTGGAGAGATGGCTTAACGGTTGAGGAGCTTGCCTGCAAAGCCAAAGTACCCATGTTCAGTTCCCCAGGACTCACGTATGCATGGATGCACAAAGTGGCACATGTGTCTGGAGTTCATTGGCAGTGCCTGGAGGCCCTGACATGTGCTCATTGTCTCTGTCTCAAATAAATAAAAATAAAATATATAGGGCTGGAGAGATGGCTTAGTGGTTAAGTGCTTGACTGTGAAGCCTAAGGACCCTGGTTCGAGGCTTGATTCCCCAGGACCCACGTAAGCCAGATGCACAAGGGGGTGCACGCGTCTGGAGTTTACAGTGGCTGGAGGCCCTGGTGCACCCATTCTCTCTCTATCTGCCTCTTTCTCTCTGTGTGTCTGTCTGTCGCTCTCAAATAAATAAATAAAAACAAACAAACAACAAAAAGCTGAAGAGGATTTTTTTAAATAATAAAATAAAATATATAAAAAACAGTAAAAAAAAAAAATGGAAATCAGTAGAGATGCTTTCCAAGGCAATAAACTTGAAGTGCTTTAAGAACATGGACTGGATTTAAATCCTTGTTCTACTTCCTGGGTGCATGATCTTGGGCAAGTTGCACAATGTCTGGATGCCTTTGATTCCTTGTTTTCAAAATGGGAATGGCACTAGTCAGGCTAATCTTAAACTACTCTACTTGAATAACTCAACTCAGTGGCTTAAACACCAAAGGTTCATTTCTTTTTGTAAATTTTATTTATTGATTTTATTTATTTGAGAGAGAGAGAGAGAGAGATGTGCATGCCCAGTGCCTTCAGGCCGCTGTATACTAACTCCAGAAGCATGCGCTTGTTCCTTGTACATCTGGCTTACATGGGTCCTAGGGAATCAAACCTGGTATTCTGGTCTTGCAGGCAAGTGTCTTAACTGCTAAGCCATCCTTTGAGCTCCCAAAGTTTCATTTTTCATATCACAATGAGCCCACCATGAGCAGCAGTCGCCTTGGGCCTCTCTCCATGCCAAACTGAGGAGCTCTTCCTTTTCCTGTGAGTAAAGAGTGCTCTGTAGGAAAAACCAACACTTTAGCTTTTGCAGTGTTGGGGATCAAACCCAGGGCCTTGCACATGCTAGGCAAGCACTCTACCACTGAGCCGCGTTCCTAACCTTGAAGCTCTATTAGATGACGTAGGTAGGGGATGGGAGTTAAGACTCCAGGCAACTTGCAGTGTTGATTTAGGGAGAATGCTTTGGCAAGTCTTTGATTCTGTGAAGACAAATGTCAAGGTGTGGGACGGGACTGCTCTGCTACACTGTACACGATCACATTAACATCTCTTCTGGGGCAAAGTGTAACACAGTCCTGATTCCAACACTGTCGTTTCTTCTTGGGAGATGTGCGATGTGGTCTTGTCCAAGACTGGGAACAGTGATGAGAAGATCCAGGAATGACTGCTGGATTCACCTCACTACAGGCTAGTTGAGGTCTCCACCAAAGGCAGAATGTCCCAGCAGCAACCTGGACTTACCTGCTGATGTTCCCCCAGCCTGGGTTATTCAACAACCATGCATATGGAGAAAAGCAAAACTTTTCACACTGTAGGTGAGTGTGTAATTAGTATAGCCATTATGGAAACCAGTGTGGAGGTTCCTCAAGAAGTAAAAATAGGGGCTGGAGAGATGGCTTAGCAGTTAAGGCACTTGCCTGCAAAGCCAAAGGACCCAGGTTCAATTCCCTAGGACCCACGTAAGCCAGATGCAGAAGGGACGTATGCATCTGGAGTTCCTTTGCAGTGGCTAGGGGCCCTGACACGCCCATTCTCTCTCTGTCTCTTCTCTATCTCTCTGCTTGAAAATAAATAAATGAAATTTTTTAAAAATAATTGTATATGTTGCCAGGCATGGTGGCGAATGCCTTTAATCCCAGCACTCAAGAGGCAGAGGTAGGAGGATAGTTGTGAGTTCAAGGCCACCCTGAGACTACATAGTGAATTCCAGGCCAGCCTGAACTAGAGAAAGACTCAACCTCAAAAAACCAAAAAAAAAAGAAGAGGAAGGAGGAGGAGGACGAGGAGGAGGAGGAGAAAGAAATAGGCCTAGTAGGTAAATTGCTTACTTTGCAAGCATAAGGACCTGAGTTTGACCCCCAGTTAGCCATGCACAATGCCACACATGGCAGCATACGCCTGTAATCCCAGTGCTAACGAGGCAGAGACAGGTGTATCCCTGACCCTCTAACTGGACAGTATAGTCAAATTGGTGAACTATAAACCAATGTGGGACCCTGTTTCAAGAAGAGGTAGAAATCATACCTGAGGATGATATTCAAGCTGTCATCTGGCCTCACACAGATGTGCATACACATGCCCATGCATACTCAGACACACACATGTGCCCACACCTATTACTACACAATTCAGAAAGCCCACCTGCTTACTCAAAAGATTTGAATAACCATATTCCAAACACTACACATTTCCAAGTGTTTCATGGGACATTCTTTATTCTAAAAACTTAGGTGTTGCTTATCTGAAATTCAAATTTAAGTGGGTATCCTGTATTTTATCTGACAACCCTAAGACAGTATGACCCTCCATAATGGTTTTTTTTTTTTTCTGTTACCTCTAAGTTCTCAGTAATTTCCTTAAAATATATTCAAGTGTGCTTCAGCTCTGTTCTTGAAGGAGAATCAGTGCCCATGCTTGGGGTAAAGCCATGCTGCCTGTGACTCACCTTTGAGAATGAGCAGGGGTCCTTTGAGAGACAAGAAAGAGAAAATTATGGGCTGGAGAGATGGCTTAGTGGCTAAGCACTTGCCTGTGAAGCCTAAGGACCCCGGTTCGAGGCTCAATTCCCCAGGACCCATGTTAGCCATTTGCACAAGGGGGTGCACGTGTCTGGAGTTTGTTTGCAGTGGCTGGAGGCCCTGGCGCACCCATTACTCTCTCTGTCTGTTGCTCTTAAATAAATAAATAAAAATAAACCAAAAATTTCTTAATTTAAAAAAAAAGAAAGCAGAAGTGACTCAGAATCCCAAACCTGACCGAGTAGATGTGGGTCAGGGTCAGGGCGGGTTTGTAGCTCTTGTAGGCATTGCTTCTGAAATTCCACAGGACTTGTAGAGGAAAACCTGGTAAAGCCAAGAAGCCTGGGGCCCAGCTATTGTGATTTGGACAGTAAATAGCAGTGTGACTTCATAAGCCAAAGAAGTAGGGACACTTGGGTTACAAATGCAACTGAAGGCATTGGGATATGTCTAAGCAAGGACCTCCTATATCTTCCAAACCATTCTAGTAAGGCGTTATCATACAGCTTTTCCTTTTGGTTCTGTTTCAGCAGAGGCCCCCAGCTAAGAATAAGATGTGCTATCAGGTGCCTGTGTACCCAGAGCCCACTAAAGACGAATCTAAAGAAGTCAATGGAGGTGAGGCTCTCAGAACAGCAACTACCATAGACTGTATAGAGGGCGGTAGAAAAAAGGAGTGTTTCCTTCAATCCAACGGGGTGCCATGCAAGGTCCTTGTCTTCAAGCTACATGAAGCAGACCCGCAAGTACTTACACAGTCTGCTTGTGTGGCCGGGGATGGCCACCCCCTGGTTCCCGCCATGCTTCCAAATAAAATAAAGCCACTCAGGGCAGCTACTTGGTAAGTGTCTTAGTAGGTATACTTGTATTGTTGACCAATCACACATGAGTGGACTTTCCCAGGGGCCCTGGGCACCCATGGAAGGTGACCGAGCTTAAGTGATATTGGAAAAGGATGCCATCCTGAATCTAAAAGGTAGTATGCTGAAAGAAATAAGGTAGGTGTCACCCCCTCAAAATAGTGTATGGTATATGATGCCATGTATGTAAAACCAAACCAGTCAATAGTACCTGGAAGCAGATACATATTGCCTGAGGATGTCGTATGAACAGGAGAGAGGACAGTCATAAGTGGTCAGTCAGATAGTAAATTACCAAGGCCAGAAAGTGACACCCAGTGGAAGATTCTGTAGGGAATCCCAAAAGGGGACCCTTGTCACAAAGAACCAGCACCTGCCACATCCAGAGAGCACTAAAACCAAGTAAGACATCTCTTGCCTCTTATTCCCTCACCCTACCCAACCCCCACTTTGCAAGACTTTGAGGCAGTCAGGTGCATGGAGGAGGTGTGGAAGAGTACTGTAAAGAAATAAGGAGGCAGTCAGCCGTGAATTCCTTCACTGTTGCAAATTTCAGAGCTGGGCCAGGAGAACAGCTGTCTGACGCTTCAGAGACTATGGGTTTGACATTAGATTTGATCTCAGTCTTTAAATCGCCAACAGTGAATTATTTTTTAATTCCTACAAGACCTACAGTGTGGGGAAAAAATAGTTATTTCCTACTTTACATACCAATAAGTCTCAGGCTCCTTTAATAACCAGCTATGCTTTACTGTGCAGTCTGTCTACATGGTCAGCTCCACCTACTGAACTGTGGGGTGTTCCTAATCACGTCCATGAGAAATGAAGAAAACCAGCATACATGGAGATGGTGCCAGCTTAAGGAGCTTTAAAAGGAAATCAATAAAGGGCTGGAGAGATGGCTTAACGGTTGAGGAGCTTGCCTGCAAAGCCAAAGTACCCATGTTCAATTCCCCAGGACTCACGTATGCACGGATGCACAAAGTGGCACATGTGTCTGGAGTTCATTGGCAGTGCCTGGAGGCCCTGACATGTGCTCATTGTCTCTGTCTCAAATAAATAAAAACAAAATATATAGGGCTGGAGAGATGGCTTAGCGGTTAAGTGCTTGACTGTGAAGCCTAAGGACCCTGGTTCGAGGCTTGATTCCCCAGGACCCACGTAAGCCAGATGCACAAGGTGGCGCACGCGTCTGGAGTTTACAGTGGCTGGAGGCCCTGGTGCACCCATTCTCTCTCTATCTGCCTCTTTCTCTCTGTGTGTCTGTCTGTCGCTCTCAAATAAATAAATAAAAACAAACAAACAACAAAAAGCTGAAGAGGATTTTTTTAAATAATAAAATAAAATATATAAAAAACAGTAAAAAAAAAAATGGAAATCAGTAGAGATGCTTTCCAAGGCAATAAACTTGAAGTGCTTTAAGAACATGGACTGGATTTAAATCCTTGTTCTACTTCCTGGGTGCATGATCTTGGGCAAGTTGCACAATGTCTGGATGCCTTTGATTCCTTGTTTTCAAAATGGGAATGGCACTAGTCAGGCTAATCTTAAACTACTCTACTTGAATAACTCAACTCAGTGGCTTAAACACCAAAGGTTCATTTCTTTTTGTAAATTTTTATTTATTGATTTTATTTATTTGAGAGAGAGAGAGAGAGAATGGGCATGCCAGTGCCTTCAGCCGCTGTAAACTAACTCCAGAAGCATGCGCTTCCTTGTGCATCTGGCTTACATGGGTCCTAGGGAATCAAACCTGGGTATTCTGGTCTTGCAGGCAAGTGTCTTAACTGCTAAGCCATCCTTTGAGCTCCCAAAGTTTCATTTTTCATATCACAATGAGCCCACCATGAGCATGCAAGTCGCCTTGGGCTCTTCCTTCCAGTGCCAAACTGAAGGAGAAGCCCTTATCTGGAATATTCCTGAGAGTAAGGCAGCAAGGAAAGAATGGTTAATAGTGGTGTGGTGGCACACACCTTTAATCCCAGCACTCGGGAGGCAGAGGTAGGAGGATCGCCGTGAGTTCGAGGCCACTCTGAGACTACATAGTGAATTCCAGGTCAGCCTGAGCTAGAGTGAGACCCTACCTCGAAAAAAAAAAAACAAAAAAAAAAAATAGTGAATGTATGCAGTGGTTCTTAAGCCTCTTCCTCAAAAATATGACATGTCATTTCTGTTTACATTTCCTTGGCCAAAGGAAGCTATAGGACCAAGCTTCAAGTCAACATGATAAAGGAGTGGGTATGTCTCCTGCAGAGAGGCACAGAGAATTTTGGGGCAATAATTTAGTTTACTCCAGTACCTACAGTGATTCAAGTAGCTCCCAATAAACCCATGTAAATATAAATACAGACTATTTCTAACACACCTTTTCCCAACTTAATTTATTTGATAGTTTTCCTAAGGAGGCCATTTACTCTCAGATCCTGATTTAAAGTAGCCCCCACAGCCTGGAGAGATGGCTAAGTGGTTAAGGTGCTTGCCTACAAAGCCTAAAGACCCTGGCTCAATTCCCCAGTACCTATGGAAAGCCAGATGCACAAAGTGGCACATGTATCTGGAGTTTGTTTACAGTGGCTAGAGGCCATGGCATGCCCAATCTCATTCTCTCTCTCTTTCTCCATATGTCTCTCTGCATTCAAATAAATAAATATTTTTAAAGCCCACATGTAGGGAACTGTCCAATATAGCAAGAACCCCCAAAACACCAGGGAGGAATTTTGTTTTTTAATTTTTTTTTTGCTCATTTTTATTTTTTTGAGAGCGACAGACAGAGAGAAAGGGGCAGATAGAGAGCGAGAGAGAGAATGGGCGTGCCAGGGCTTCCAGCCACTGCAAACAGAACTCCAGATGCGTGCGCCCCCTTGTGCATCTGGCTAACGTGAGTCCTGGGGAATCGAGCCTCGAACCGGGGTCCTTAGGCTTCACAGGCAAGGGCTTAACCGCTAAGCCATCTCTCCAGCCCACCAGGGAGGAATTTTTACTAACAAATAGTTGGAATCTGACATCAAAGCCTGATTTGGAGTCTCATTGAAACATTCTAATGAAGAAGAATAGGCCATGCTATGTTTTCCTGGCCCACTCTGCATGGCTCTCCCTGAAAGACAGGCCTCAAGGTAACACACCATCATGTCTCAGCTATTTCGGTATGATTAGGCCTGTGGAGCGCAGCCTCTGCAAAGTTATTCTTAACTCACTTGTCTGGAGGCAGACGGTAATAGCTCCACTCCTGTCAAATGCTTAGACTATAGAGGGAGCACCCAGGCTCAGGGCCAGCCATTCTGTTTCCTCTAAGTGTTGGAATCTGAACTCCCCAGGCCCACTGTCTAGCCAACAGTTTTTCCATGAATTTCAAGGGGGCAGCCACCCTCTTTTGAGGGGGTCTGTCACAGACTTCTTCCTAATGTGGGTTTGAATTTGGAAAATCTGGAGCTGGGAGCTGTCATCGCATCATAGAGAATAAGGAGGGATTATCACGGTTCTTGAGTCTCAAAGCCAGAGTGGCCACTGGTAGGGTCTCAAGGACCCTACTCAGAACATTCTAAGTTTCTCCTACTTTGGGGGATTAGGGTTGAACCTAATCCAGTGGCTGGTAAACTTATAAAAAGAGGAGTATTCGGACACAGACAATGACATAGGGAAGAGTGCAGTGTGACAAAGGGAAGAGTGGAGAGATGTGTTTACAAGTTATGGGATGCCCATGAGAAGCTAGAAGAGAGGCCTTCAGAAAAAGCATGACCTTGGCACATATGTCTGGAGTTTGTGTATAGCAGCAAGAGGTCCTGGTGTGCCCACATTCTGTCTCTGTCTCTCTCTCTCCTTCCCTCATAAATAAGTAAATGAATGAATGAAAACCATGACCATGCCACCATCTCAATTTCATACTTCTGGCCTCCAGAGCTGTAAAAGGACAGATTTCTATGGGTTGAAGGCACCCCGTTTATAGCCATTGGCTATGGCAGCCCTGGAAAACTAGTACTGACAGGAAAGATTTTGAGATGTTGGAAAATATTCTATTTAAACAGTCACTGTGATCAAATGTGACTACTTTTGAAAGCATATGGTGTCTCTGGGGAATAATTAGTAATGTAATGTGACTACAACAAAGGAGGTGGAATGAAAGAGCTGAACAGAGTGGAAGATAAGAAGGGAAATATAGACTGAGACCTTCAATGCTAAAATATAAGGTTTGAGCTAGGAAGCCATGAGTGTTTTTTTGTTTTGTTTTGTTTTGTTTTGTCTTGTTTTGTTTTGTTTTACTGTTGGGGAAAAGAGGTTTATTTTGGCTTACAGACTCGTGGGGAAGCTCCATGATGGCAGGGGAAAACGATGGCATGAGCAGAGGGTGGACATCATAAGGCGGACAACATCAACAGGAGAGTGTGCCCCCATGAGTGTTTTTGACTTGAGTATTCACTGTACTTGAGATAAATCCTTTTTTCAGGGGTATTACCATTCCAGTATGACTTTAGTTTCTTTTCTCTTCTTTCCTTCTTGGTCCTTTTACCTGATTTGAGCTCTAGTAATGTTGGATGGTGCTGGGCATAGTGCTACAGAATGGGTAACTCAAAGGTAAGAAGGGTCACCTTTGCACCTTCCACACATAGTACTGTGTACATATTGTATTATTTAGGACTTTAGCGGTGCACAGGGAAACATAAGTTTGCTTGAACAACTAGGAAATTCATTGGCAAGCAAAACATGCAAAATGTGAGAGGCTGTATGCATTTTCTTCAGGTATGACAAATGACTACAAACTTATAAGGTTCAAACAATAGAAATGTATTCCCACCTATTTCTAGACTGAAATCAAGGTATCCACCAGTTGGTTTCTTCTGGATCCTCTCAGGGAGAGTCTGTCCCACGTCTTTCTCTTAGTTTTGGGTGTTGCAATCATGAACATTCCTTGGCTTGCAAACACATCATTCCAATCTCCACCTCCATCATCATATGACATTCTTCTTAGGTGCCAATTTCAATATCCCTTTTCCTTTTCTCATGAGAACAACTGTTGCATTGGATTAGGACCCATCCTAACCCAGTATGACCACATCTTAACTTGGTTATGTTTACAAAGCATCTGAGTCCAAATGAAGTCACATTCAGGACTGGAGAGATGGCTTAGCAATCAAGGCATTTTGCCTGTGAAGCCTAAGGATCCATGTTCCACTCTCCAGATCCCACATAAGCTAGACTCACAAAAGGTGAGGCAAGCACAAGGTCGCACATGCCCACTAGGTGGCGCAAGCCTCTGGAGTTTGATTGCAATGGCTGAGGCCCTGTTGTGCCAATTCTCTATCTCTCCTCTCTTTCTCTCTCTCTCTCTCTCTCTAAAATAATAATTTAAAAAATAAATTAAAAAGTCACATTCACCAATATTAGGGTTAGGACTCCTTTCAGGGTACACAAACCCACAATAAAGGGAGAGCTGGCTTCAGGGACTACAGTAATATCACCTAAACTCTGTCTCTTTAATGTTCAGATAGACTCTTTGGCATCATGATAGTCACTAACACCCACAGATATAAGTATATGACAATGGTCCCTGTGGGATTGGCCAGAGAAGAGTCAGGAAACAGTTGGTGTAATGCATACTGATGGACAACAAGGGACAGAGTACATCAGGAGAGCAAAGCATGGACATCAAGTGTTGTGATTGGATATTATTTGTTCCCCACAAAGACTCATGTGTTGACAGTTTGGCCTTCAGTGTGACAACATTGAAAGGTAGGGATCCTTTAAGAGGCAGGGCTTAGTATGAGGTCCTTAGATTAACTGGGTGCATACTCTCAGGAGAAAGGAGGGACCCCAGTCTGTGCTGTTATTTGGATATTTGGACTTCTTTTCCTTATGACGTGCCTCAGATGTGCTGTTATAGTAATACAAAACTGATTTTCACACCAAGAAAGGGCAACTAAGAGATAGTTGGGATAAAGTGTAGATATGAGAGATAGGATGGTGCCAAAGGAGTGGTGTTCATATGGGTCTTAGCTCCCTTATTACCTGGCTAGGATAGGTCTCCCTCTATTTTTTTTAAGTGCTTCTAGAGTTTTTTTTTTTTTAATCATTTTATTGGGCTGGAGAGATGGCTTAGCGGTTAAGCGCTTGCCTGTGAAGCCTAAGGGCCCCAGTTCAAGGCTCCATTCCCCAGGATCCATGTTAGCCAGATGTACAAGGGGGCGCACGCATCTGGAGTTCATTTGCAATGGCTGGAGGCCCTGGCGTACCCGTTCTCTCTCTCTCTCTCTCTCTCTCTCTCTCTCTGCCTCTTTCTCTCTGTCGCTCTCAAATAAATAAATAAAAATAAACAAAAAATCATTTTTTTATTTATTTGAGAAAGAATGAGGCAGACAGAGAATGAAAAAATAGGTGCACCAGGGCCTCAGTCACTGCAAATGAACTCTAGACACATGCACCACTGTTGCAGTCAGGTTCACATTGCTGACAGAAATCACCTGACCAAGAGCAGCTTTGGGGGGACAAAAGGGGGTTATTTTTGTTTACAGACTCGAGGGCAAGCTCCATGATGGCAGGGAAAAATGAGGCGATGAGCAGAGGGTGGACATCACCCCTGGTCAACATAAAGTGGACAATAGCAACAGGAGAGTGTGCCAAACACTGGCAAGGGGAAACTGGTTATAATACCCATAAGCCCACCCCCCCGCCCAACAATACACTGTCTCTAAGAGGTGTTAATTCCCAAATCTCCATCAGCTGGGAACCTAGATGTCAGAACACCTAAGTTTATGGGGGACACCTGAATCAAACCACCACAGCCACCTTGTGCATCTGGCTTATATGGGCACTGGAAAATCTAACCTGGGTCTTAGGCTTCACAGACAAGTGTCTTAACCACTAAGCCATCTCTCCAGCCCATTAGGATAGGTCTCTTTAAAGGGTCAAGTAAAGAACAGGTACCTAGCACCAGACTTGAAGAAAAGCAGTCTTTTCATGTTGAGCTTTGACCATAACTGGTAGGGTGGGATCAATTGTTCTTCCTAGCTAAATGCTTCCCCACACTCCTATTCTGATAGTGGCAACAGTGTCATGCCTTTCCTGTCAGACAATCCCCATCACCACCACCTCCACCTTCAGCTGCCGGGGTCTTCAGAGGTCCCAGAAATGTGCAATCAGGAGAGCCCATCCCCTTGGTCATAGTGACTGGTTCAGGGAAAGACCTCCTGTGTGTTTAGTGAGGCTTAATCCTTAGACTTTTTCTGGAATTATTGGGTAAGAGAAGTGCTCTTTTCCACTGTGGGGGAAGGGTGCTAAGCTTGTAGGACGTAAGTGTGAGATTGCTAGGGACCATCTGTGCCTCCACATGAGAAAGCCTGCCGCTGAAGAAAATAGAAGAGAGCAGAACTTAGAAATGCAGAAGATAACTGGGACATGGCTTGAGCAAGTAGATCTGGCCCAGCCCAATTAGCATGTCTTCTAGGGCACGTTCCAGAATCCACAAGTCTATAGATGCCTTTCTCTGATTCAGCTGATGTGAATAGGATTTCTCTCACCTACAGCTCATCTGCAGTGGGAGTCCAGATTCCACAGTGCTGCTGCTCAAAGACACCTTATCTTTTGGTTGAAATGGACTCCAGGTAGTTTTCAAGGGATTGAGGTAGAAAGGCCATGCAATTCTATTTCTTCTCTTGCCTTCAAGCATCTTATTAAAAAGAAGAGAGCCAGGTGTGATGATGCACACCTTCAATCCCAGCACTTTGGAGGCAAAGGTAGTAGGATCTCTATGATTTTGAGGCCACCCTGAGACTACATAGTGAATTCCAGGTCAGCCTGGGCTAAAGCAAGACCCTACCTTGAGAAAAAGAGAGAGGGAGGGAGGGAGGGAGGGAGGGAGGGAAAGAGAGACTTGACTGGTGGTTGTTTGAGTTACAATGGTCTTTCTCAGTATGCCTGACATCTCCGCCACTCAAGATATGGCTGGCCATGGGAACCACTAGCTCTTTCTTCAAATTTTGTGGCCTTCTATGGTTAATAGTCATCAGCCACTTTTGCTAGATAAAGGCTTTATTTAATTTCATGTAGGTTCCTTGCAGCAAATGCTCTTTACCTTCACACCTCATTTGATCTTCATGCTATCATGGAAGAGAAGCAAGACCAATGCTATAATTATTGTTATTTTTCCCAGTGTACGGATGAAGAACCTAAACTAGTGGTTTAGAAGGATACTGTGGTGGTTCATATTGATTGTCAACTTGAAAGGACCTAGAATCACCTAGGAAACAAGCCTCTGTCCATGTCTGTGAGGAATTATCTTAATTAGGTTAGTCGAGGTGGGAAGACCCACCACTGTGGGCTGTACCATTCCATGAGCTTGGGTCCTGGACTGGATGAAAGAGAGACAGCTGGCTGAGCACTGCCATTCATCTCTCTCGCTGCTCTCTGATTGTGGACTGAATATAATCAGCTGCTTCATGCTCTTGCTGTCATGTCTTCTTTGCCATAATGGAGTGTAACCTTGAACTGTGAGCTGAAATATGCCCTTCTTCCTTAAGTTACTTTTGTCAGGTATTTCATCAGAACAAGGAAAAAGGTGACTAACACTGGGAATGTGTTGCTGGTAAGCTAGCATCACAAAGTGAGTCTTGGCCCCTTTCACCCTTTATCCACCTATCTGTACCATAAATGTTTACTAAGGATCTGTAATATACAAGCAAGGATCTTTTTGTTTTTTGTTTGATTAACTTAAATACTGAGTTTAAGATGAGTAAATAATCACCAGTGGAGATACTCAACAGTGGACACTGCAAGCCTTAAATTTGACCAACCAGTCCAAATGAGCCAACAGGTGCAATAGTGGCATGTCTGTTATGGGGGAAACTAACCACTCTCTAATTGGACTGGAGGACTGCTCCATGGGAGGGAATACATCCTTGATACTGAAAACCTACAATAGGTGTAGTCATGAGCCCTAGGGGTATAACATCTGCTGCTGTCTGGCTAAATGTATATACTATGCTCATTAAACTGCCCAGTAAGCACTTCTCTTAATGTTCATACCCATATATTAATGCTACTCTCACTTTTGGCTAGAGAATCTTCTCCTTTCAGATAGCAGTGACCTTGGGATAACTCAGAAGGCACCATAGTGCTGAGAAGAAATGACAGAGGACTGCTCAGCACTGAAATATCTCTATCACATCATCCGAGGTTCAGGGTCCATTGTGGAGGAAATGGTGGAAAGAATGTAAGAGCCAAAGTAAGGGTAGGACTCCTTACAACACGCTCCTCCAGACACAAAATGGCCTGGATATCCATGACCTCACAGTGCCTGACACTACCTACACAAGACCATCATAATAATAAGAAAAGATCATGACATCAAAATAAAAGAGAGACTGATTGAGAAAAGTAGGGGATATGATGGAGAGTGGAGGT
Organism: Dipus sagitta; assembly: GCA_036346955.1. NCBI lineage: Eukaryota > Metazoa > Chordata > Mammalia > Rodentia > Dipodidae > Dipus > Dipus sagitta. The sequence goes on from CM070783.1 coordinate 38,450,261, forward strand.
TCAAAGGGGAAAGTGGAGGGAGGGAGGGAATTACCATGGGTTATTTTCTATAATTATGGAAGTTGTCAATAAAAAAATAAATTAAATTTTTAAAAATACCAAAAAAAATAAGTAAATAAGACACAAATCCTGCCTTCAAATATTCCCTGGTCTATGGTGTTAAAGATATTTTTTTCTAAATTAAATGTTGGGGAAGGCTGGAGAGATGGTTCCACAGTTGGAGGTATTTTATTGCAAAGCCTGACAGCCCAGGTTCAATTCCCCAATACCCAAAGTGGCTCATGCATCTAGAATTTGTTTTCAGTGGCAAAAGGTCCTAATATGACCACAGTCTCTCATCTTTGCTTGCAAATAAATAAATATATAAAATATTTTAAATTATGATGTTAGAAAGGCAGGAAATGGTAAGCTTTGAGGGACCCATATAAAATGCTATGGACATTTAGGAGAGAAGGATTATTTTCACTAGGAAGATGAATATTCATGGATGTCTTCCAAACACAAATAGGTAGTATATTGTAGTTACCTTCTCATTGCTGGGGAAAAAAAAACTGACCAAAAGCAGCTGATGGAAGGAAAGTATTTACTTCCTAGAGCCAAAAATACATAAGGGCACAGAATAAACATTCACACTGCAAAATATGGTATTGAAAGGAAAGATTGAACCAATGCAAGATCTAAAACAAACAGGGCAAGCATCAAATCCTTTAGCTCAAAGTCTAACATCTGTAACTAGTGTTGAAATTTCTGGGGTTCTAATTCCACCCCTCCAGGTGGCCTGCTTATAGTCCCAGGGAACAATCCATCGCAAGAAGGAAGCTCTCCTTGCCAGCTGTCTCACAGTCATAGCATCTCAAATCCTTGGGTCTCCACACAATCCACAGTTCATCCTCATGGCTCTGTTGGGTCTCCATGCAGAGGCTTCAACCACCCTGCTTACATTTCCCAATGGCCATTTCTAACAAAATTGCATTGCACATTCAATGACCTTTTCTTTCCTATATTTGTTATACTCCCATAGTACCAAGTGGGCTACCAAAATTTTTAAGCCAGGGGGAATAAAGCCAACTTGGAAGAGCAGGATACTTCTTTAGCATTCAGGACTCCTACTCTCAAAAGAGTCAGCATTCTTCCTCCTGTCCTAATGCAGAACAACTGGCCCAGTCTCAATGGGTGGTAATATCTCAAATGATTATAACTGAATGGGTGCTGTCTCCAGCTTGAAACTTTCATATCATTCTGTGCCATACCATTCTTCTCACACTGGTCCATTTCTCCTAAATTCAACCTTGCTCAAGTTCTTATGACACAGGAAGAGCATAGCTAGCCTGCCTCTTATACAACTGCCTCTAGCCCAATCCAGATAAGCTCTTTCTTCTCATTAGCCAAGCTTGCACAGTCCATAATTCTCCCTGCATTTAGCTCTGTCAAGCTCTGACCAGAATGGTCCATCAAATTCTGCTTATAGCACTGCAACACATCTATTAAGGCCAAGATTTCAAATCCTTCCACATTCCTTACAAAGGTCAAAAGCTACACAGTCAAGTTTCTAACAATAATGACCCATTCCTCTGGTACCAATTTTCTGTTGTAGTTACCTCTGCATTGTTGGGATAAAAAATGTGACCAATATCCACTGATAGGAGGAAAGGAAGAGCTTCATGATGATAGGGGAAAGCATGGCAATAGCAGAGGTTTGACATCACCTCCCTGCCACAGCAGGAAGAAAACAGCAGCAGAAGAGTTAGTTGAGTTCTAGTAAGGGGTCACTGTCTATAACACACCTAAGCCTGCCCTTGACAACACACCTTATCTAGCAAGCTCTATTTCCCAAATTGCCATCAGCTGGGGACCCAGTATTTTAAAACTCATGAGTTTATGAAGGATTCAAGCCATCACACTGAGTGAGAAGAAGGGCATTCCAGAAGCAGTGTGAGAAAGCATGAAACAGAACCAAAATCATGGAAGGACAAGGCAGTCATCCAAAAGCTGAAGGTGGCTAGATCAGAAGACAGGTAAGGGAAGGACAGAAGAGCTGGGTTCAGAGAAAGATCTTGGAAGGCCAAAAAGGCAAGGCTAAGAACTTGGGCTGTATCTTGTTGATGATTTTTTTTTAATAGGAGCCCCAAATGATTCCATCATGAAAACTAACCTGAGCAGTGTATAGAGTGAGTGGTTGGAGAGGTAGGAAACTGAAGAATCAGTTTTCCAAGCACAAAGTCCTGAGTAGGATAATATTCAAGTTATTTGTTGCTGAATTGACAAATTATCCCAAAACTTAGTGACTCAAAGTTATTGTTTTCTCCATTTATCAAGAACTTCAACAAGTATGACAGATGCCTTACTGGAGAATTTTCCATAAACCCCAATATTCTTAGGATATATATAATCCTATAACCTTGTTGCTAGATCCCCCAAACACCCCTTGCGGGTGGGGGCAAGAAGGCGCAGTGTAAAGGACACTGACTCCAGGAGTCTGGCGAGAAGTTGAAAGCAGACTCATTTATTGAGGAAAACAGACATATCTATATACCCCTTCCCCGCTTCCCATTGGTCCTTTCGTTGTTTGGCAGTGTGTTGTCCCGTTTTCATTGGCTCGTTTCCTGCGTCAGCGATGTCCGGGTGTTTAGGCAGGGTTTAGGTTGTCTCACAGGGGAAGTAGCAGTCGCGCATGTGCTGTAATGTCAGGGCCTCATTCTAGGGGCCCCCTGGCTATGCTTCTCCTACATAATCTTTCCTATTATACTTTGTAATCTATAGCACTGGTACATAGTTATATGATCAAGCTTCAAGTTTTGTCTTACTGTGTTTATTCTCTTTAAACCTAAAACTCTCTTAAGTTTTAAGAAGGTATATTAACCACAGAACCTTAAATATGACAAGCCACAAAATAAATATCTGTTAGATTAATTAACAACAGCAAAAGCTGGACATGTTGGCCCACATCTTTAGTCCCAGCGCTTAGGTGGATGAGGTAAGAGGATTACCACGAGTTTGAGGCCAGCCTGAGGCTACAGAGTGAGTTCTAGATCAACCTGGGCTAGAGTGAGATCCCACCTTAAAAAAAAAAAAAAAAAAAAAAAAGCAAATGAAGTAAAATAACAACATCAAAATCCCAAATCTTAGCCGGGCCTTGAGTTCAAGGCCACCCTGAGATTACATATTGAATTCCAGGTCAGCCTGGGATAGAGCAAAACCCTACCTCGAAAAAAACAAAACAAATAAACAAAAAACTTAATGGCTCAAAATGGCAATAATTTTATTCTAACTTACAATGTACCAATCAGGAATTTGGGGACAGCTGAGCTAGGAGACTCTCTCTTCTGTAGAACATTGCCTGGAGTGACTGAGATAGCCAGTAGGCTGGGATGGTCTGGAGGATCCAAAACAGCTTTCCTCACATGACTATCTTGGAAGAAATGACTGGAAGGCTGAGCTCAATTGAATCCTCCCTCTCATATCTTGTTTCATATCTTGTCCAGAGTGAGAGTTCTGAGAAAAAAGTAGAAATAATTGCCTAGTGGAAATGGCTGATCTCTTAAGTCCTGAACCCATAGATTGGCATAGCGCCACTTCTGCCACAGTTATTGATTAAATAGTTACAATCTACTGAGATTCAAGAGTTGGGATACTTACTTTTGTTTGATTGGGTTTTGTTGTTGTTTTTCGAAGGAGGGTCTCGCTCTAGCCCAGTATGACCTGGAATTCACTATGTAGTCTCAGGGTGGCCTCAAACTCACTGTGATCCTCCTACCTCTGCCTCCCCAGTGCTAGAATTAAAGGCATGTGCCACCAAGCCTGGATGGGATACTTATTTTTGAATGGGAGCATTGTCAAAAATTTTAACTCATCTTTTATCTACCATGGATAATCTCAGTGGAAATGGACGGAAGACTACAGATAGGAAGTGAACTATAGCAGGAAAAGTCACACAATCTGGCAACCATGTGGAGTCACTTATTTGTGGAATATTCATTGAGCATTTGCTGTATTGGGCAATGTTGTAAACATTGAGGATAGCCATGAGCCAAACTGATTAAAATCTTCCCCTCCACAGCATTCTGAGGCAACTGAGTGAAAGACACGCTGAGGTCTCAGTGTCTGTACCTGGCTACAGTGGTGACTTCATCAGGATGGAATGCTCCAAAGGCCAATCAATTCAAGTTTGATAGCATAACCAAGAAATTATTTTCTCAGTTATCCTGGCTCTTGGACCACATAACTACAGCACCAGCCCTCTAACTCCAAGCTATTGAGGAAATTCAGGAATTTTGCTTTCAACCATAGGCAGGGCCTTTGAGATTGCAAAGAAAAAGGCACTTTAACAACATCAAAGATTTCCTGCCTTTCTTAGGGCAGGAAAAACATATGGAATCATGTGAATACCATTCCAGTAACAAGAAAGGATGGTTAAAGATTTATATGTGACTTCATTCACCCACGCCTTATAATCTGATAATGATCTCCATTGATGCTCCATTTTAAAGAAACAGAAGTTTCTGTCTTTAGAAAACTGTTTGGGGGGACTTGAAAACTTAGTTTTATTTCAAAGTAGATTTCAAATACATACAAATAAATTATGAGCTTAAAAAATCAAATACCAAGTTAACACATATATATTTCAAAAATAATTAAATGCACATAGTTTGTGTGGGTTTTTTTATTTTTGGTTTTTTCGAGGTAGGGTCTCACTAGTCCAGGCTGACCTGGAATTCACTATGTAGCCTTGGGGTAGCCTTAAACTCACAGCGATCCTCTTACCTCTGCCTCCCTAAAGGCTTGCGCCACCATGCCCAACTATTATTTTATTTTTTTAATTTTTTTGTTGTTTATTTTTATTTATTTATTTATTTGAAAGGGACAGACAGAGAGAGAAAGAGGCAGGTAGAGAGAGAGAGAGAGAGAGAATGGGTGCGCCAGGGCCTCCAGCCACTGCATACGAACTCCAGACGCGTGCACCCCCTTGTGCATCTGGCTAACGTGGGTCCTGGGGAATCGAGCCTCAAACTGAGGCTTCACAGGCAAGTGCTTAACCACTAAGCCACCTCTCCAGCCCTTTTATTTTATTTTTGAGGCAAAGTCTTACTGTACCCAAGGCTAACCTGCAACTCTGTATATAGCCCAAGTTGCCCTTGAACTCACAGAGATTCTCCAATTTCAGCCTTGAGAATGCTGGTGAGCCACCACATCCAGCTCAGTTTTCTACTTGTTGTTGTTATTGTTTGGAGGTAGGGTCTTGCTCGAGCCCAGGCTAACCTGGAATTCACTGTGTAGTCTCAGGCTGGCCTTGAATTCACAGTGAATTCACAGAACCTCTGTCTCTCAAGTGCTGGGATTAAAAGCATGCACCACCATACCAGGCACCTTTTTTTCTCTTTCTCTCTCTCTCTCTCTCTCTTTCTTTCTTTTCTTTTTTTTTTTTTTTTTTTTTTTTTTTTTTTTTTTGAGATAGAGTCTTGTGAATCCTCTGCTGTCCTTGAATTCAATACGTAATCCAAGCTGACCATGAATTCCTAATTCTCCTGCCTCTGCCTCCCAAATGTTGGGGTTACAGAAGTGTACCCCTATACCTGGTTTATGTGGTGTTAGGGATTGAACCAAGGGCCTAATGCATGCTAGGCAAGCACTCTACCAACTGAGCTATATTCCTAAGCCCTGAATGCCACTTAAAAAGCAAGGAATATTGATTTTAAAGTCCTATTTTCTTTTTAACATTTTTCTAAAAATATTTTTTATTTGTTTATTTGTGAGCAGAGAGTATGGGCATACCAGGGCCACTTGCCACTGCAAATGAATTCCAGATGCATGTGCTACTTTGTGTATCTGGCTTTATGTAGGTACTGGGCAATCAAACCTGGGCTAGCAGGTTTTGCACACAAGTGCCTTTAACCACTGAGCCATCTCTCCAGCCTACATTTTTTTTTACAATTTCATATAGTACCTAATATGTTTTGATCTCATTCATCACCATTATCCTCTCTTATCTCCTTCCCACTCCCACTAAAACTTTCCTTCTTCCCAACTAATCTCTTTCCTACTTTCATGCCTTTCTTTGTGTGACCCACTGAGTTAAGCATGAGCAGGAAGCCATTTTCTGGAGTATGGGCAAATTACCAGTGGCTACACCACTGAAGAGTATCACTTCCTCTCCCCTAGCAAGTATTAACTGCCAATCATTTCTCGGTGGGGTAGGGGGTGGGGTCTTATGAGCCCCTCCTCCATACATGATGAAATGTTGATGGGCTCACTCTGATGCAGAAAAACACAGATGCTCTGAGTTCATCAATGTAATGGCCATGTCATATCAAGAAGTCAGCATTAAGCCGGGCGTGGTGGTGCACGCCTTTAATCCTAGCACTTGGGAGGCAGAGGTAGGTGGATTGCCATGAGTTCAAGGCCACCCTGAGACTGCATAGTGAATTCCAGGTCAGCCTGGGCTACAGCAAGACCCTACCTTGAAAAGCAAAAAAAAAAAAAAAAAAAAAGAAGAAGTCAGCATTCGGACTAGAGAGATGGCTTAGCTATTATGGCGCTTGCCAGAAAAGCCAAAAGATCCAGGTTTGATTCCCCAGTACTCACATAAAGCCAGATGTACAAGGTGGCACATGCATTTGGAGTTCATTTGCAGTGGCTGGAGGCTCTAGCACACCCGTTCTTGTTCTATCTGCCTGTCTCTCTCTCTCTTTCTCTCTCTCTCTCTCAAATAAATAAAATAAAATTTAAAAAAAGAAGTCAGCATTCGAAAGCACTCCCCCCCATCCTTCAGCTCTTACATTCTTTCTGCTCCCTCTCCAATTTTAAATTCATGGACAATCTTGCTTCAACAATAATTCTACCTACTCCTTCAGATTATTTTGAATAAGTCATAAACATAATATTAGTTTCTCTTAAATATTTTAATATGAATATTAACATAGGAACTTAACAAAATATCCATAATATCATTATAACTACTAAAGAATAGAACATTTCAATATCATGTGTCCAATGTCCAAATTTTTCCAGTTATATATATGTATACACAATGATATACACACCATTATATGTATATATCATGTTTATGCATATATTACACATACAATTATATATATACACTATATTACAATGATTTGTTGAAAGTAAATTCACATAAGATCAATACACTATGTTTGGCAATAAATGTTTTATCTTCTTCTGGGTGTAGTGGTACACGCCTTTAATCCCAGCACTTGGGAGGCAGAGGTAGGTGGATTGCCATGAGTTCAAGGCCACCCTGAGACCACATAGTGAATTCCAGGTCAGCCTGAGCCAGAGTGAGACCCTGCCTCGAAAAACCAAAAAATAAAAAAAAAAGTTTTATCTTCTGATCTTGATCTTCTTGATCTATAGGTCTCTTGTCTATCTTTCTCCCTTCCTTTAATTTCATTACAATTTGGCACTGAAGAAATGGTCTTTTGTGCTATAAAGCAGGGTCTGTGCAGCCTAAGATAGCCTACAAATAACAATCCTCCTGCCTCAGCCTCCACAGCACTGAAATTATAGGCAAGCACTATTTATTGCCACACCTAGCTCACTGTCTGAAATTTTCAGGTTGCTATGGTGGTGTTTACATGTTTCTGTGCCTTCTTATTATTGTTTGATTATTCCCACACAAACTTATGTTGAAAATGAGGGTTTGAGAAAAGGTTTCACAATGTCACCCAGGCTGGCCTTGAACTTATGATCCTCATGTGTATATAGACTTAGGACTGTGGCTTTATAAGAAGAGGAGGAGATCCCAATGCATCTACAACAGGAGGTGGAGCCAGGAGAATCTGATGAGAGCCATGTAATAAATATGATGTTCCTTTTCAGTCTGGCAGTTCATTTGCAGTGGCAATAGATCTTGTTCCAAAGAAGGTGGAGCACAGACACCTTGAAGTTGACCCGTCATTCCACATGCATGCCATGCCACATGTTCCTACATGTATACAAACACACACACACACACACACACACAAAATCCATTTTCTAAAAAAAAAAAGAAGAAGAGGAGGAGAGACCTCAGCTAGGATGTTCAATATGTTGCTCAATGTCACCTTGAGTCTCTATAGAATCTCCACCCAGCAAGGACCTTACCAGATGTGGTCACTCAATACTGAACTTGCTAACCCTCAGAACTATGAGGCGAATCAACCTCTTTTCCTTATAAATTACCCAGTGTATGATATTTAATGATAGAAGCAGAAAATGAGCATATTAGATACTTTTCTTGTTGCTAACAAGAAGTATACCTAGCAAGAAGCAACTTAAATGAGGAGGTGTTTGTTTTGGCTTGTAATTTGATGGGATACATGGGCGAGAAGGCATGGGGAAGATGACCCTACCCCCCAGAAATCCACTTTCTCCAGCTAGGTCTCACCTCCCAAAGGTTCCACAACTTCCCAAAACAGTACCACCACCTGGGGACCAATGTTCAAACACATGAGCCAATGGGGAACACTTTGCATCCAACCTACAACTGTGGGCTAAGATTATCTCCATTGTCCTGGTAAATTGGTAGTGAGGTTCAGAGACTCACTGATATTTAGGTTTGAGTTTTCTTGACAAGAATTAAAGGGACTGTGCATTTTCACCAGGAGTCACATGTCAGCTTGTTTTGTTTTTTGTTGTGCAAAGCCAAAAGACCCAGGCTTGATTCCCCAGTACCCATGTAAAGCCAGCTACACAAGGTGGCACATGCTGTCTGGAGTACGTTTGCAGCAGCTAGAGGCCCTGGAACACCAGTCTCTCTCTCTCTCCCTCTCTCTCTCTCTCTCTCAAACAAATAAATAAAAATACAATATTTAAATAATAATAATTATCAAGCTGGGTATTGTGGTGAGCACCTTTAATCCAAGGCACTCAGGAGGCAAAGGTAAGAGGATCACTGTGAGTTGGAGACCAGCCTGAGACTACAGAGTAAATTCCAGGTCAGCCTAGGTTAGAGTGCTACCCTACCTGGAAAAACCAAAATCATCATCATCATCATCAAAACAGCATGATATTAAAAGAATAGACACATAGTCCTGGCATGGTATCACATACCTCTAATCTCAGTTTTCAAGCGGCAAGAGAATCACAAGTTCAGAACCAGAATGTGCTACAAAAATAAACTATCTCAAAAGAAAACATAAAACAGTAAACAAAAATCACTTGGAATAACTTGTACTCCATAAGTTCATTTTTAATTGGCTTCAGATGTTTAGGAATGACCTCTTTTAGGGCTGAGGATATAGTTCAGTGGCAGAGTACTTGCCAGCATTCATAAAGCCCTGGGTTCAACCCCTACAACTGGGGGAAAAAATTGCAAAAGGATGACTATTTTTTTAAAATGGAGTTTTGAGGGCTGGAGAGATGGCTTAGCAGTTAAGTGCTTGCCTGTGAAGCCTAAGGATCCAGGCTCGAGGCTTGAGTCCCCAGGACCCACATAAGCTAGATGCATAAGGGGACGCACGCATCTGGAGTTCGTTTGCAGTGGCTAGAGGCCCTGCTGTGCCCATTCTCTCTCTATCTATCTGCCTCTTTCTCTCTCTGTCTGTCACTCTCAAATAAATAAATAAAAATAAACAATTTTTTTTAAATGGAGTTTTGAGGCTGAAGAGATTGCTCACTGGTTAAAGGTGCTTGCTTTCAAAGCCTGCCAGCCCAGGTTCAATTCCCCAGTGCCCATGTAAAGTTAAATGCTCAAAGTGGCACATGCATCTGGAGTTTAGTCACAGTGGCAAGAAGTCCTGACAGGTCCATTTTCTCTCTGTGTCTCTCTCAAATAAAATATTTTAAAAACACTGAGTCTTGATAGTTATATGAAATACTCCCTGGTTCCAAAGTCATATTTATAAAGCAAGGTATAGTCAGAAAAGTACAGTTTCTATTATTTCTCTATCCTAGATTCCTTTTCCTATAGATAATGTTCTCATAAAAGAATTTATCTAAAAAAAAGAATTTATAGCTTTCCATTTGCAAACACACATACACTTCATAAATTCTATACATACTTTTCTCTACTTTGTTCTTTTTGTTGGAGTTAACCTCCCAAACAGAAATTCTTTCGAAATTTTGCAGAAGAGGTTCTTATCCTGGGTCCCTACCTGACACCCTGTGCTTTAGAGGCCTGCACTTGTCAATACACACAACACACTCATTTAAGACCCCCCCCCCCCAAGTTGCCTCAGACAATAGCACTCTGCACTGTCACAATGGGATGCAGGGCTCTAAACATCCTCTCTCCTGACTAACACTGTTCAGGCCCCAGCTTTCACTTCTCTTCATCTCCTGCCCTCAGGCCTGGAAACGCTGGAGGCTGTGTCATCGTCATGCATGTGTAAGGGTTGTGCTGCTGCCAACATCAGTGATGGACATGGCCGTAAAGTTTAGGGAAGATTTGAACAAGGAAAGCGGTCAAATAAGAGCGAAGTAAACTACCTTGTAAAATCTTTCCTCCTGGCACAAGTGCAATAGATTCTTACAAAATGAAATATAATTAATTTCCTGTTAATGCAGTGTGTACTTGTTTCCCTATTGCCTTGCTAAGTGTATGTTGCAAAACTTTTGGGGTTTGGGCCCATCTGATAGGGTAGAAATAATAACTGTGTAGTTGTTGCTTTTCTTATTCTTATGATGAAAGAAACTGAGCATTTTTAGTAGGATTAAGATCATTCCTGGGCTGGAGAGATGGCTTAGCTGTTAAGCACTTGCCTGTGAAGCCGAAGAACCCTGGTTCGAGGCTCGATTCTCCAGGGCCCACGTTAGCCAGATGCCCAAGGGGGTGCACGCATCTGGAGTTCGTTTGCAGTGGCTGGAGGCCCTGGCGCGCCCATTCTCTCTCTCTCTCTCTCTCTCTCTCTCTCTGCCTCTTTCTCTGTCACCGTAAAATAAATAAATAAAAATGAACAAAAAAAGATCATTCCTTTCTCAATCTCTCTTCTCTCTCTCTTTCTCTCTCTCTCTCTCATCTCTTAATGTAACTCTGGCTCAGACTAACCTGGAACTCACTAGGTAGTCCAGGATTTTCCCAGCTGGCCTCAAATTGATCTCAATCCTTCTGCCTCAACCTCCTGAATGGTGGGTTACAGATGTGAGATACCATACTTAGTTTCTATTATTAATATGAATATATATCTATATAAATTATTCAATCATCGATCTAGTCCATTTTCTGTGATGTGACTGTTTTTTCCTTTTTTTAGTTTAAAAATTTTTTATTGGCAACCTTTGCACATATAGACAATATACCATGACCATAATCCCCTCCCACCGTCCTCCCTTTTCCCGTCCAAAGTCCCCCTTCCCTGAATCCCTTCCATTCAGCTGGTCTCTATTTTTAGAAGCTCCTCATATGCTTCTAAAGGAAATAAATCTTTTGTCTATGAGGTCCCAGATCTTTTTCTATACTTGACTCAATTAGAATGTTTGAAGAATTCAGCCAGATAGAAGGCATCATTCATGTCCCCAAAGGAATTCTGAACACTAAATAATGAAAGGTATCAGTAGGGCTGGAGAGATAGGTCAGTGCTTAAAAGCACTTACTTGCAAAGCCTGTCTGCCCAGGCTCAATTCCCTAGTATCTATATGTAAAGCCAGATGTACAGTGTGGCACATGCATCTGGAGTTTGTTTGTAGTGACAGGAAGTCCTGGTATGGCCAAATTCATTCATTCTCTCTCTCTCTCATAAAAAAATATTTGAGAAAGATATAAATAATTTCATGAAACAATAAAAAAGAAAGAACTCCAGAATCATTTACCAAATATAAGTACTACACACTAATCATTGTATTACTAGAGCTCTGGATTGCCAGATATAATGTACCTCCAGAAGTTCATAAAATGGAAGTGGGCAAGCTATGGTATCCAGAAGGTCTTAACAAGGTGGACTTGTGTCCAAACTAGATCTTGAAGAAAAATTGGAGACATGAAACAGGAGAAAAAAGGCTAGGTATGGTGGTGCATGCCTTTAATCCCAGCACTAGGGAGGCAGAGGTGGGTGGATCACCATGAGTTCAAGGCCACCCTGAGACTACATAGTGAATTCCAGGACAGCCTGGACTAGGGTGAGATACTACCTCAAAAAAAAAAAGAGGAGAGAAAGATGTAAGGTGGGACTCCTACTCCTGATAGAGATCTTTGAAAGCAGGGTCAAGAATATGACCTTCTTCACCATGGTGCTGGAAAGAAGTGACAGGAATGCTCAGCACTGCAATATCTCTATCACACCTTCCAAGGCTCAGGGTCCATTGCGGAAGAGGTGGCAGAAAGAATGTAAGAGCCAAAGGAAGGGTAGGACTCCTTACAACGTTCTCCCCACAGACACAAAATGGCCTGGATATCCATGACCTCACAATGCCTGACACTACCTACACAAGGCCATCATAATAGGAAGAAAAGATCATGACATCAAAATAAAAGAGAGACTATTTGAAATGGGGAGGGGATATGATGGAGAGTGGAGTTTGAAAGGGGAAATTGGGGGAGGGAGTGCATTACCATGGGATATTGTTTATAAACATGGAAGTTGTTAATAAAAAAAATTGAAAAAAAAAGAATATGGCCTTCTTGTGTAGGCCATGGGAGGAGGGAATGACAAGATAGCAAGTGGCAGAATAAAGACATAGTTCTTAAAACCACAGGACATTATATCAATGACTCCAAAATCTCCCCTCTTCACAAAATCCCTACACATATCCCAACCCTATCCCAGGAAGAGGGGGCAATCTGAGAGAAGAACAAGCTTTAGCTGAAAGGGAAGCTGAGATGATCAGATCACACATTGAGATTTCCACGGGATTAACTACTTAGCTCCTTCCAAACAACACCAAATGAATTGAATGGTGTAGACAGACTGAGATAGACAACCAAACGGTTTAGAGTAAAAAGAAAATAAAATATTTACATTTCTCCACACATCTCAGTTGTAGTTGTAGCTAAAAGTTTTGACCCTACTGGATAATCATATAGATTGAGCAACTCTCCTTTGAAAATCTGAAATTCTAAGTGCTCAAAACTCTGAAACTGGGCTGGAGAGGTGGCTTAGCACTTAAGGCACTTGCCTGTGAAACTTAAGGACCCTGGTTCCATTCTCCAATACCTACATAAGCCAAGTATACAAGGAAGCTCATGTGTCTGGAGTTCCTTTGCAGTGGCTAGAAGCCCTGGTGGGCCCATTCTCTCTTTCTCTGCCTGCCTGTCTCTATCTGCCTTTAGCACAAATAAGTAAGTAAATAAATAAATATTTTTAAAAATTAAAAAATATCTGAAACTTTTGGAGCAGCAACATGATGCCGAAAATGGAAAATTCCACACACGATCTCATGTGTCAGATTGCAATAAAAATGGGGGCATCTGAAAAATAATGCATGTGGGGCTGGGAAATGGTTCAGTGGGTAAGAGTGCATGCTGCACAAGCATGAGCACTGAGTTCAGTCCCCAGCACCCACATCAAAAGCCAGTCATGGCCACACATGACTATAACCCCAGTGCTAAGGGTCTGGAGAGAGGACAATAGCTGGGGTGCCCTGATCAGCCAGATTATTTGAAAAATGGGGAAATCCAGGTGCAGTGAAAGAGACTGCCTCAAGAAAATAAGGTGAAAATAAATGTAAATCACTTGGAATTCCAAGCATTTCAGATAAGGGCTTCCTAGCCTGCACTGCAGTGGTCAGAATGTGTGTGTCACCCCAACTCACACTCTGAAACCCTAACCCCCCTGCAATAGTAAGACGTGATTTGTTCATTAGGATAGGGCCCTCAGAGGTGACCCTAGAGTCCTTATAAAGAAGACCTCAGAGAGCATTCTCTGTCTCCCTGTCATAGGGAGATACAAAGAAATGCAGGCACTCTACGGTTTGAAGACCCTCCTTACCAGAAGCTGGCCAAGCTCTCACCTTGATCTTGAACTTAAGCCTTCAGAAACAAATACCTATTGATGAAGATGCCAAGTCTCTGGTATTCAGCAGGCTGGGCACATACTTAGCTTAGAAATAGGCAAAAGGATGACATAAAATAATGCATATAAGGTGCTTAGTACAGTGTCTGACCTATGTGAAAAGTACTCAAAAGAAAGTTAGCTATTGGCTGTCTATGATTAAAAAAAAAATTATTGAGGGAATTGGGGATCAATTAAATCAAAGATGAATAGCGGGTTGAATGGCTACAGACCTTGTTAGTAATGACAGACGCTGTGAGAGTCAGATGCAGCCCATGCCCCACCCCATGCTTTCTAGCTGAGGGTCTGAATATCCCCTGCCCGCATCCACACTCATCTAACTGAGCAGGAGCCAGTGTTGGCCTGGCACATAGATGTCTTGACTATGTTTCTTTGACAGTTATAACTGAGGAATTCAGCTTATTTTGGGTGAAATCCCTGGAAGTCCAAGTTCAGATCTCAGACTGGGCAATGCAGCCACATTTTCCAATGAGTAACTCCCTCGAATATAACTCCTGGCATGGGGAGCTGAGAGAAAGTGCTGTCATACGTGGTAAATAGTAAGACCACTGCATGGGACTTGCCTCATCTGTCAGAGCTAGGGTATTTTGAAAGCTTGACCTCATTTGCAAACATGTGTTTGCACATACCTTTCGTCAGATGCAACTTTTCCGTTCCCAATTTAGCTCCTTTGAATTTTCCTCTGAATTAAAAGATGTGACTGAAGAGATCGAGAAACTTCTTTATTGCAGGTATGTTCTGGGAGAGCTCCTCTGTCTCTGAGGCAACATCCTGTTGACTCAAGAACCAGGACTAAGGGAGACAGAGCTGGAAAGTACCAGAAATAGCAATGGCTGTCATAACTGAAAGGTTACTTGTGTGCCAAACGCTGTCCTAACCACTATAAGTAAGGGAGCTCCTTCACCTACACTGTAAGCTTCACATATAGAAAAGGGAGCCCCAGGGCTGGAGAGATAGCTCAGTGGTTAATGGTGCTTTCTTGCAAAGTCTGATGGCCTGGATTTGATTTCCCAGTACCCATGTAAAGCCATATGCACAAAGTGGCACATGCATCCAGAATTCATTTGCAGTGGCAAGTGGCCTTGGTGTGCACATTCTCTCTCTCTCTCCCTCTACCTCTCCCCCTGACCTGCTCCCTCTTTCTCCTTTCAAATAGATTTTTTTTTTTTTAAAGTCAGGCATGGTGATGCAAGCCTTTGATCCCAGCACTCAGGAGGCAGAGGTAGGAGGATCGCTGTGAATTTGAGGCCAGCCTAAGACTACATAGTAAATTCCAGGTCAACCTGGCCTAGAGAAAGAGCCTACCTCAAAAATGGTGGGGGGCGCTGGAGAGATAGCTTAGTAGTTAAGGCACTTGCTGCAAAGCCAAAGGAACCAGGTTCAATCCCCAGTACTCATGTAAAGCCAGATGCACAAGGTGGCACAAGCATCTGGAGTTCATTTGCAATGGCTAGAGGTCCTGGTGTGCCTGTTCTCTCTCTGTCTCTCTCTCTCTCAAATAAATAAATAAAATATTTTTAAATTAAGAAAAAAAAGGAAATGGAACCCTAGAGGAGTTAAATGACTTGCTTGAGGCCATGAGCTGTTACATGAACTCCTGTGTCCAAAGCACTTTTGTTTAATGAGTGTATTAGAGGCTTTATACCTGCTTTATGACATCAGCCAAGAGCCTCTGGGTGGGACCTGGAAAAAGTTTTAGGCATTTTCATAGGCTGGCAGGTGCTTCGGGAAAGAAGAGAACTGGAGGCTCTGTGGTTTATAAATAGCCACTTTGGGGGAAGAGTAGGCAGTCCTCTATTTAAATCACCCACAGGCATCTAGATCTGGCTCTCATCATTGTGACACCTCCTGTCCACTCTGGCTGTATTTGAAACAAGCCTTGTCCTTGAGTTCTTTCCCATGGTTCCTCTACCACCCACTGAAACAGGTCATCTTTGGAATGGTAGCCCTTTTCTTGAACCCCTGGTACTGTTTTTCCAGTGTGGAGCATAGTTCTCTGTATACAGTAGGTGCACCATAAAACTACTGCAACTGAAGAACAGGCAGAGAGCTGTGGATGGACAGTGAGCTGAGGCCAGCTCTGCCCTGATGTGTTTATGATCTGGGCAAGTCTCCAGCTCCATATTTCATTTGTGAAATAAGACTAGGAAGATTCCCTGGCCTCCTCCATAGGAAGAGATCTGGACTCTGTAACTCGCAAATGCCCACCTGAAGGACAGACTTTTTTTTAATGGACAAGGCCTCTGTGTCTCCTGCCTTCCAGCCAACCTTCATAAAGCAGGCATTAAAAAGTGTTTACTATTAGTGAGCTCCCAACCATCAATATTTTCAATAGAAGGAAACTGGGAAATCACCTTTCATAAGTACCTTTTTTTTGTTTATTTGAGAAAGAGACAGAGCCAGAGAGAGAGAGAGAATGGAAGTACCAGAGCTCATAAGTACTTTTTATTAATTTTTTGTTTATTTTTATTTATTTATTTGGGAGTGACAGACAGAGAGAAAAAGAGGCAGTTAGAGAGAGAGAGAGAGAGAGATCGAGACTGGGCTTGCCAGGGCCTCCAGCCACTGCAAACGAACTCCAGATGCATATGCCCCCTTGTGCATCTGGCTAACGTGGGTCCTGGGGAATCAAGCCTCAAACAGGGGTCCTTAGACTTTACAGGCAAGTGCTTAATCACTAAGCCATCTCTCCAGCCCTCATAAGTACTTTTAAGGGCAGAGAAAAAAAAACCACTATTTCTTTTCTCTCAATTTTTATTTATATTTTGCATTTTGACATTTTCATACATGTATATAATGTATTTTGAGCTCATTCCCATCAAGTACTCTGTCATCCTCCTCCTCTCCCATTACCACCCTTCTTCTCCATCTTACTTTCATCTTTTATTGTTGTTGTTGTTGCTGCTGTTTTGAGGTAGGATCTCCCTCTAGCCCAGGCTGACCTGGAATTCACTATGTAGTCTCAAGTTGGCCTTGAATTCACAGTGAACCTCCTACCTCTGCCTACCTCTGTGTGCTGGGATTAAAGGTGTGTGCCACCACACCCAGCTCATGCCTTTTTAAAGAAATTTATTTATTTAAGAGAGAAAGAGGCAGATAAAGAGAGAGAGAGAGAGAGAGAGAGAGAGAGAGAGAGAGAGAATGGGCATGCCAGGGCCTCCAGTCACTGAAAATGGATTCCAGATGCATGCACTACCTTGTGTATCTAGCTTATGTGGGTCCTGAGAAATCAAACCTGGGTCCTTTGGCTTTTCAAGCAAGTGCCTTAACCACTAAGTCATCTCTCTAGCCTTCATGCCTTTTTTGTTTTTTAGGCCATTGAGTTAAATTAGAGTTGCTTGCATGAATAGAAAATTATTCACTGTGGAATGGGCAAATTACCAGTGGCTACACCAATGGTGAACCTGACTCCCACTCTCTCAGCAACCACAGGCTGCTATTAGGTAGTCTAGGAGGTCTGGGGTCTCATACATCCTTCTACCAATCAATGATGAAGTATTGACAGGCTCAGTCTTGCACCGGAAACCACAGCTGCTGTGAGCTCATGAGGATAATGGCTGTGTCCTATTAGAAAACAGCGTTTCACAGCCCTCCTCACCCTCCTGCTATTACATTCTTACTGGCCCATGAGGTTTCTTGAGTCTTGGAGGGGATGGTTTAAATGTCCTGTTTGAGGCTGAGCAGACAGTAATTCTTGGCAATTTTGCCAGCTTTCCGTCTCTGTATTAACTACTGTCCATTGTAGCAAGAAACTTGTGTGATTGAGGCTTCAAGCAGTAATACTCTATGGGAACAAATATAGATATTAAGAATGCAGCTTGAGGGCTGGAGAGATGGCTTAGCCGTTAAGGCGCTTGCCTGTGAAGACAAAGGACCCAGGTTCAATTCCCCAGTACCCATATAAACCAGATGCACAAGGGGGCGCATGTGTCTGGAGTTCGTTTGCAGTGGCTAGAGGCCCTGGTGCACCCATTCTCTCTCTCTCTCTCTCTCTCTCTCTCTCTCTCTCTTCTATCTCTCTCTCTCTCCTCTGTTTGAAAATAAATAAATAAAATAACTTAAAAAAAAAAAAGAATGTATAGCCAGGAGTAGTGGTGCATGCCTTTAATCCCAGCACTCAGGAGGTAGAGATAGGAGGACTACCGTGAGTTTGAGGCCACCCTGAGACTACATAGTGAATTCCAGCTCAGCCTGAGAGAGACCCTACCTCGAAAAACCAAAAAAAAAAAAAAAAAAAAAATGCAGTTTGAAATGCTGTCCGTTTAGCCTAACCACAGTAGTAGAAAGAACCACTGTTTCATTGCACTGCTATGAAAAAATTTTCAACAACACAGATTAGTTATCTTTCTGTTCTGGAAGGCAAAAGTCTGTAATGAGTCTCGCTGGGCTAAAGTCCATGTGCCATCAGGTCAGCTCCAGTGAAGAGTCTTTCCTTGCATTTTCTCTTTCCTTGAGAAGCTTCCCACTTTCCTGGCTTGTAAGATCCTTCCATCTCCATCTCCAAAGCCTACAATGGTTGTTGAATCTTTCCCACATCTCCTTCCTCTGTCAGTGATCCTCTGGTCTCCTTCTTTGATGTACAGTGTACTTGTGATTACGCAGGAAACTTTGAGGCTAGTGTGAAGTTGGGGAGATGAGGGCCTTTGCTTGTGCTTCTCAGGGTTCTCATACCAAGAGCTCCAAAGAGGCAGGAAGGAAAGTGGGGTTTACCAGATCCCTGTACTCAATTGTCCCTTGGGGTAACTGCCTAACTGCCTTTAGACTTCGAGAAGAAAATGAGCTAACCTGATAATAGTCAGGCTGCATACACAGATCATCCAAAGAGACTGATCTTTTCACTCTTTTTATTCTCAGGTGACATGCACATGTATCTTGTGGTGACCTTCTGTCATTATGTTCTAAGCTAAAAGAGTCACTTGTTTTGTGAGAAGTTTGGTGTAGATAATTGGGCATTACTTTGGAAATTCCATGGGAAATGGGATTCTGAGTTGATCATCCCTAGCAGTGCCCCCAAAGAATGCTTATGGAAGTGGCCACATGCTTCACCAAAACCCCATATCAGTCCTCATGCAGAATATCATCACAAGAACCCAGTTGTTATCTCAAAGTGCCCACAAAATATCATTTTTTCCTGGCAGTTCTAATATTTAAGGCACTATTGGATCAAGAATTGGAGGGGGAGGGTTGGAGGATATCAAGTACTTAAACCAATCTAATAAAAAGTCCAATAATAGAGCTGGGGAGATTGCTCAGTGGTTAAGACACTTGCCTGCAAAGCCTAAAGACTTGAGTTTGATTCCCCAGTGCCCACATAAAGTCAGATGCATAAAGTGGTATATGCATCTGGAGTTCATTTGCAGTGGCTAGAGGCCTTGGCATACCCATTCTCTCTCTCTCTCTCTCTCTCTCTCTCTCTCTCTCTCTCTCTGTCTCTCTCTCTCTCTTTCTCTCTCCCTTTCCCTCTCCCTCTCCATGCAAGTAAATAAATTTTTTTTGAAGTCCAGTAATAGTTGGGCATGGTGGCTCATGCATGAAATCTGAGTACTTGGGAGACTGAGGCAAGAGGATCACAGTGAGTTCAAGGCCAGTCTGGCTTACAGAGTGAGTTCTAGGTCAGCCTGGGGTGAGACCCTCCCTGCCTTGAAAGGAAAAAGGAGGAGGAGAAAAAGAAGAAGTCCAGGGAGGTGTCATGGCCTCTGACACAGATGTCTCACAAATACCGTACGATTTTCAGCAGCTGCAAACATCTGAAAGCTGCTTCCTATTCTCTAGTAGAAAATAAGCAAAGAGAGACAAATCAGAAAAGCTAATATGAGCCAGGAACAGACTTTAGAACACAGGTGGTTGATTAAATACATGATCACCAAGCATGCGTCTATAGCAATAATCCAATCAGATAAACCTGACTTTGTACAACAAATATTTTTCAAGAATCTAGGATGGTTCCAACATCATGTAAGGTGCCCTGGGGGATGAAACATTTCTCCTTTAAGATGCTCATATTTTAGAAGAAAACATCTAGTCTACCCTTAACCTGAATAGCAGAAACAGGATCAGGGATCAGTGTCTTAAAAAGAGAGAGAGAGAGACCAGGGCAAGAATTTAAACTGGGTTTATGAGCCTCCCCTACCCATATGAACCCCACCATTGTGAATGTGCATCTTGAGGAGGGAGGGGCAGATCTATAGACTCTGTGAGATTCTCAACATGATCAATGATTTCACCACAAACACGAAAGCATGCTGCTGTAGAAATTATAAGGAAAAGGATTACATTTGATTGTCTGTTGCTGGGGCAGGAAGGAGAGGTTTAAAAAAAAAAGACTTTCTGACAGAGGAAGCCTTTTTGGTGGACAAACTTCCAAGAATAGGCAGAATTCTAATAAGTGACAATATGGGGAAGGAACCAGGCAAGAAGGTACTAATGTTCTAATGTTTGCTGCACTATTGGATCAAGTCATAATCTGCATGATAAGAAAACATGGGGCATACTCCAGGAATTAGGATTTATCCAATAAGATTGCAAAGAGGGTCAAAGTGGATTGGGAATCATAAGATGAACTGTGATTTGCCATCAGTCAATGTTTAGTATGAGCCTTGCTAGGTATAACTGTTACTTTCTCATAGCTGGGTCAGAATACCCAAACAGAAGCAGCTTAAGGAAGAAAATGGTTTATTTTCAACTTACAGTTTCAATTTACAGTTTCCCTCTTGGCAACCAGTGCCTGGGGCGGGGGGGTGCTGGCCAACATGGCAAAAGCAGGAAACTGGATTCACATCTTCACATCAGCAGGGATGAAGTTCAGACAGATGGATGAATGCTGAATGCTTAGCTAGCTTTTTCCTTTTTAATGTAGTCCAAGACCCCAACCCCATCTTAGGGAGGGTCCTCTAACCTCAACTAATTTAACTTAGAAAATCCCTCACAGAAATGACCAGAGATTTGTTTTCATGGTGATTCTAAATCCTGTCAAATTGACAGTCAGCCATTAACCATGACCAGAGGGTTTGAATAAGTACAGTGTTCCCTAAAGGTCCATATGTCAAAGGCTTGGGACCCAGGGGCTGGAGAGATAGCTCAGTGGCTAAAAGTGCTTGCTATGAAAGCATGAATACCTGAAGGTTTTTGTTTGTTTGTTTGTTTGTTTGTTTGTTTAAGGTAGAGTCCCACTCTAGCCCAGGCTGACCTGGAATTCACTGTATAGTCTTACCTCAGCCTCCAGAGTACTGGGATTAAAGGAGTGCCCCACCACACCTGGCAGGTACCTGAGTTTTAATCCCCAGAACCCATCTAAAAAAGTTGGACATTGTGACAAGCATCTGTAATCTTAGCCAAGCTGTAGCAAAATGGTAGGTAGAGACAGGAGAATTTCCAGAAGTTCAGGCTAGCTAGCTTGATATGCACAGTGGTCAACAAGAGACCCTGCCTCAAAAACAAGGCAAAAAACAAGGAGCAACACCAAAAGTTGTCCTCTGATCTATGTGTGCTGTGGCATGTGCGCCACACTCACACACACACATACACAACAAGATAATTAAAGAAAAAAAAACGTAAGGCTTGGGTCCAGCATGGCTCTATTCAGAGTTATGGAGCTTTATAGAATGGAAAACTCTTAGGTCATTGTGGTCATGCCGTTAAAGGGATTTGGGGATCCTGGTCTCTACTTTTCTTTATGCTTTCTGATTCATGATATGAACTCTTTCCCACTATGATTTCAAGGTACCACCCTTGTCAATGTTCCAAACAACAGAGCCACTCAATCTTAGACTAGAACTTCCAAAACTGTGAACCAATATAAATCTTTTCTCTTTATACATTAATTGCCTCAGGTATTTCATTTTAGAAACAGAAAGTTGACTGCTACAGGTCTGCTCTATACCTGCCTTCAGGACAGGATAGTCCCTGTCCTGGAACAGCTTATATTTTGGTTTAATTTAGGGAAAAAAAATTATCAAGGAAAAATAAATCTAAGTGCAACAGGAATTCAAAGAAATTTTGGACATTCAGGGAAGCTTCTGAGGTAACTCACTTGGTATCCCATCTTGATGGGTTAAAAGGACTTGGCTAGGTAATTTGTGGGAAAAGGACCCTTCAATAAGAAATAGTACCAACCAAAAGGAGAATATAGGCAGAACGAAGCAAAGTAAATGAGAAGCCCAAGAAGAGATGATTCCTAGGAGAAATCACTGTGTTCTGTGATTTTGAGAGAAAAGACAAGAGACATGAATCCTTCAGATTATGGAGTGCTGTGCAATGTAACCTGAGGAATTTCTTATTTATTCAAGGATTTCATTTCCTTTTTTTTTTTTTTTTTTTTTTTTTTTGAGGTAGGGTCTCTCTCTAGCCCAGACTGACCTGGAACTCACAATGTAGTCCCAGGCTGGCCTCAAACTCACTGTGATCCTCTTATCTCTGCCTCCAAAGTGCTGGGATTAAAGACATGCACCACTACACCTGGCTTTTCATTTCCTTTTGAATCCAGCCTTCTCAGTGGAAGCTGTGTCAATTAAAGTTCATTTTAAACTTTCTGTTATAAGGGATCTCTAATATATGCAAAAGTTGGTAGGTATTCACATCACCTAATCCCAGCAGTTCGTCACCAAACTTCTTGCCACACCATCTCCCACACTATCTTGAAGCAAATCCTAGCCAGTATATTTTTCCTCCTCCCAGTGCTGGGAATTGAACCTAGGGCTTCTGACATGTCAACCCATTGTTCCACCACTGAACTACACCCAGCCTTGTCATTACAGTCTTTCATCTGTAAATGATTCAGTGCACATCTCTTATTTTTGTACAATACCATCATCACACATTTAAAAGCAAACAATAGCACTGTAATTTCCAATGTCTAGTCAGCAGTCAACTTTCTAATTATGCACCTGAAGTTTCTAGTTTGTTTCATGAACAATTTGATTGTTTGAATTGGGATCTCAAAAAGTTCAGACACTGAAATTAACTGACTCTTTTTCTCTGGTGTGGCTGTTGAACTGAGGACCTTGGTGATGGCAGCCAATAGGAACTTCTAGGATCATTTCCCACCTTCAAAAAATATTTTATATTTAATTTATTTATGACAGAGAGAAAGAAAGAGAGGTGAGTATGGGCATGCCAGGCCCCTCTGCCATTGCAAAAAAAAAAAAAAAAAACTTCAGATACATGTCTCACTTTGTGCATCTGACTTTACGGGTATTAGAGAACTAAACCCATGCCATCAGGCTTTACAAACAAATGCCTGTAAATGATGAGTCATCTCCCCAGCCCCCCTTTCCCACCTTTTTTTTGTGTGGCATGTATTCCATCTCTGGACCTTCCTTTAGAACCTCCATTTTGTGCTATCACCTTTTCTTGCCTTTGCCTATCTTTAATTTCTTGTATCCTTGCTGTTGCAGACTCCATCCGTAACTGTGGACATCCTACCCTCCTTTCAGGCTTAGCTAAAATGGGACCTGTCCTCAAGGATGAAAGAGAACTTCTCAGCCATCTATCTTCCATCCATCCATCTCACTATCCTGATATCTTTTTATCCAACTGATCTTTATCGGGCATGTATTACGTGTCAAGTATTAAGTTAATTCCTTGGGATACAAACTGGCCTTGACTTACAGGAGTTGACAATCCAGCACTGCTCTGTCCTGCTGGTAGCTGCCAGCCACATGCAGCTGCTGAGCCCTTAAAATGTGGTTAGTCTAAATTAACATACGCTATACATCTAATATACACATTGGGGTTTGAATACTTAGCATGATAGAGTATGAAACATCCTACTGATGATTTTAATTGACTATACATTGAAATGTTATATCCCTTACATGTTTAGGTAAATATGGTGAGAATTAATACAAATGATGTGCATTTTCTTTTTAATTGTGTCTGCTAAGGATTTTTAATTACCTATGTGGCTTGCACTGGTGGCTTACATTCTATTTCTTCTGAACAATGCTGGTCTTGAAAGAGGATCCAGAGATGGAGAGGAATCAAGCATTGGGATTTTCCTAAGGGTGTTCACATGCAAAGTGTACACAGGGTAAGGGGAGGACTGTTTTAGTTCATGGGGCCATGAGAGGAAGGAGGAAGAGACTCAATTTAAAATGTGTCGTGTTGCCGGGCGTGGTGGCGCACGCCTTTAATCCCAGCACTTGGGAGGCAGAGGTAGGAGGATCACCATGAGTTCAAGGCCACCCTGACACTACATAGTGAATTCCAGGTCAGCCTGGGCTAGAGTGAGACCCTACCTCGAAAAACCAAAAAAAACAAAACAAAATGTGTCGTGCACTGGGTTGGCCACTATAAATACTTTCAGGTGCTATGGTAGCATTTTAATATCTTCACACATTGGCTTGGCACTTTAAATATCTTATGTAATCCTTATAATAGCAATCACCTCAATCTGTCCTTGTCTCTCCAGCCTGCTGGCCCTTCCCTAGTCCAAATCTATGATCTCTCAGCCTCACTGTTTGCTGTAGCAGCCTGTTCACAAGTCTCTTCCCGCCCCCTCTAATCTACTCTCTACCTGATGGCCAAATGATCATGTTACTTCCGAAACTAAAATTTTCTTGGGCAGGGCATGGTGGTGTGCTCATTTAACCCCAGCACTCATGGGGCAGAGGTAGGAGGATCACTATGAGTTCAAGGCCGCCCTGAGACTACATAGTGAATTCCAGGTCAGCCTGAGCTAGAGGGAGACCCTACCTTGAAAGACCAAAAAGAAAAGAAAGAAAAAGTAAAAAAAAAAAAAAAAAAAATTCTCCCACCATTTCTCACTGTCCTTTGGCTAACATCTACATTCCACAGATATGATGTGCTCCTTGCCTAACTGCTTTCTTGTTTTAGTTTCCCCAATCCAACTATTACCCAGACTAGACCCTGCTTTGCTTTCAAGATCAGATGAGATGGGGTGGTGTGGTCATAGACATTTGTTTCATAGGTCATCACATCTATACCTTTTTTTGAAAGAACTTCCCTCCTCTTTTTGTCTAGTTAACATCTTATTCTTCAGATTGTATTTTCTTTTAAAAGATACTTTATTTATTTGAGACAGAGAGAAAGAGGCACACGGGGGGTCAGGGGGGAGGAGAGAAACAGAGAGAGAGAGATAGAGAGAGCATGGGTGTACCAGGGTTTCCAGCCCCTGTAAACAAACTCCAGCCACATGTGCCACTTTGTGCATCTGGCTTTATGTGGGTACTGGGGAATTTAACCCAGGCTGGCAGGCTTTGCAAGCAAATGCCTTTAATCACTGAGCCATCTCTCCAGTCCCCAGATTGCATTTTCTTTTGTTTTCTTTTTTTTTGTTTTTGTTTTTTGTTTTTCGTTTTTCGAGGTAGGGTCTCACTCTGGCTCAGGCTGACCTGGACACTATGTAGTCTCAGGGTGGCCTCAAACTCTTGGCAATCCTCCTATCTCTGCCTTCCAAGTACTGGGATTAAAGGCGTGCGCCACCATGCCCGGCTTGTATTTTCTTTTCTTTAAGTGAATGATTTTATTTATTTGAGAGAGAAAGAGACAGGGAGGGAGGGAGAGAAAGAGACACACACACACAGAGAATGGGTATGCCAGGGCCTTCAGCCACTGCAAATGAACTCCAGACACATGCACCACCTTGTGCATCTGGCTTACGTGGGTTCTAGGGAATCAAACCTGGGTCTTTTGACTTTACAAGCAAGCACCTTAACTGCTAAACCATCCGTCCAGCCCTTTATTTTCAAAATTACCTTGCTAAGGAGGTTTCCTGGAACTCCCTCCCTATTCTGGGTTTTGTCCTTCTTACTTAGTCTTGAACTTGTTTACATGTGTATGTGAGTGGTATGTGTGTATGTGTGGGGGCACGTGTGTTTGCAGATACATGTGTATGTGCACGCATATGGATGGAGGCCAGAGGCTGACATCAGGTGTCTTCCTCAATTGCTTTCCACCTTTTCTTTTTATTTTGAGAGAGAGAGAATGGGCATGCCAGGGCCTTCAGCCACTGCAAACAAACTCCAGATGTGTGCGCCTCCTTGTGCGCATGTGTGACATTGAGTGCTTGCATCACTGTGGGTCTGTCTTACGTGGGAGCTGGAGATTCAAACAGGAGTTCTTAGGCATCACAGGCAGGCATCTTAACAGCTAAGTCATCCTTCCAGCCCCACCTTATTTCTTGAGACAGTGTCTCTCACTGAATCTGGAGCTCATTGATTTAGCTAGATTAGCTAGCCTGCAAGCCCCGGAGGTGTGCCTATTTGCATACCTAGGGCTGGCATTACAAACACACATTGCCATGCTCAGCTTTTACATGGGTGATGAGGCTCTAAATTCAGATCCTCAAGCTTGTGTACCAGGTACTTTTCCCACTGAGCTCTGTCCTCAGCCTCTGTCCTTGGACCTTGATATGCTTTCATGCTGTAGCCCTTGCCATCCTATGATAGTTCATATTGAAGGTCAATTTGATTGCATTGACAGACACCTAGATTAGTAAAATACTCTTCTAGGAGTGTCTGTGAGGGCACTACCACAGACAAGTAGCATATGAGTGCAACTGACTGGGAAATAGCTGTCCTGCACATGGGGGACATAGTTCAATTAGGCTAGTGGTCCAAATGGAACAAAGACAGAGGGAAGAGGCCAGCCTTCATCTGCAAGTTCCTTTTCTTGAGTGAGTGTATGTAGTGCTGCTGTCATCACCTGTGGACATCAGACTTCTTCAGCTCTCACTGCAGACTCACGTCAGCAGCTGGCTCTCCAGGGGGTTTCAGGCCCCTAACTTCAGATGGGGGCTGCATCATTGATCCCTCTTCCTCTGAAGCTTCTAGTTTCTTGCACTGACCAGTTACTGACTGGCTTTTCTGAGTCTCTAGTATGCAGATAGCCATTGTTGGACTAACCAACTGTATAAACCAATTTAATAAATTATCCCCTTTAAAATTATGTTGGTTTTATTTCTCTAGAGAGCTCTGACTAATATACATACTATATTACATTCTTGCAATTTTTTTGGATCAGAGGCCTCTGTGGGAACCTGCTAAAAGCTGTAGGTCTTCTCCCCAGGGGAAAAAGTAGCACAATATAAATTTTGCATCTGAGTTCAAAATTCCTAAAACTCTGTGGGTTTCCATGTACTCAAAATCAAGAACCCATGTTGTATTGCAATTATTTGCCTATTTGTTTCTATTTCCTAGTAAATTACATACATACTGGGAACAGGGACCATACCTATGTTATTACTGGCATCTCCACAACACCTGGTATAAGCACTAAGCACAAAAGATATTTTTGGCTTGGTGTGGTGTCACACACCTTTAATACCAGCTAAGAGGGGCAGAGGTAGGAGGATCACTGTGAGTTCGAGGCCACCCTGGGATGGTATAGTGAATTCCAGGTCAGCCTATCTCAAAAAAACAAACAAACAAAAAATGTTACAGGTATAGCTTGCTTTAAGGCACTGGAGTCAAGGATTATCAGTTCATTTTTGTTTGTTTGGTTGGTTGGTTGGTTGGTTTGCTCTGTTAAATATTTTATTTATTTATTTATTTATTTATTTATTTATTTATTTATTTATTTCAGGGGGGAAGAGAGGAAGAGGCAGATAGAAAGAATGGGCATGCCAGGGCCTTCAGCCACTGCAAACAAACTCCAGATGCATGCTCTACCTTGTGCATCTGGCTTACATGGGCACTGGGGAATCAAACCTGGGTCCTTAGGCTTTGCAGGCAAGCACCTTAATTGCTAGGCCATCTCTCCAACTCCAGGTCTTGGTTTTTAAAAATTATCTATTTGTTTATATTTTTGAGTGCTGGGGATTAAACTCAGGGCCTCATGCATGCTAAAAATATGCTCTACCACTGAACTATATTCCCAGCTCCAGATTTTCTAAATCAAATTAAATATAACATAGCCAAATTCCACATGGTTCAAAATCTCAATAACCTCTTCTCTGGGATGGAGAGATGGCTTAGCGGTTAAGCGCTTGCCTGTGAAGCCTAAGGACCCCAGTTCAAGGCTTGATTTGCCAGGACCCATGTTAGCCAGATGCACAAGAGGGCTCATGCATCTGGAGTTCGTTTTCAGTGGCTGGAGGCCCTGGCATGCCCATTCTCCCTCTCTATCTGCCTCTTTCTCTCTCTGTCTGTCACTCTCAAATAAATAAATAAAAATAAACGAAAAAAAATTTTTTTTAAAATAACTTCTTCTCGTGAGTTTTCCCAGAACTCCAGAGCTTAAGGAGCCCAAGACAATTCTGGATCTTTCCTTCTGTCTTAGCTTATTAGGATCTCTTTGTTTTTCCATTACTTCTGTTTCAAAATGCCATTTGAGCAGTGATCCTTCACATTGGTCAAGTACTATTGGCCTCAGTGTGCTGAGAAATGAACATCACAGTAACCCATGTGCCTCAGGGTCTCACCACCTTCATGAGTCATGATCAAGGGTGGAATTGTCTACAGTTCTCACAGACCCCATCCCTAAACTTCCAACTGCTTCCCTACTGTAGTGTTTTGATTCAGGTGTCCTCCATAAACTCATGTGTCCTGAATGCTTGATCCCCAGCTGGTGGCAATTTGGGAATTAGAGCCTCCTGGAGGCAGTGTGTTGTTGAGGATGGCCTTATGGGTGCTACAGCCAGCTTCCTCTTACCAGTGTTTGGCACACTGTCCTGCTGCTGTTGTCCACTTGATGTTGGCCAGTTAGTGATGTCCAGCCTCTGCTCATGCCATTGTTTTCCCCTGTCATTATGGAGCTTCCCCTCCAGTCTGTAATCCAAAATAAGTTCCTTTCCCCTCATAAACTATTTTTAGTCAGATGCTTTCTGCCAGTAATAAAAAGGTGACTGCAACAGTAAAATTGGTACCAAGAGTGGGGTTATTGCCTCTAGAAACCTGACTGTGTGACTTTTGGCCTTTTGGAACTGATTTGCAAGAGGATTTGAAACCTCAGCCTAAGAGATGCCTTGCAGCACTGTAAGTACAGCTTGATGGATTCTGGTCATAGTTGAAATGCCTAAATGCAATAGGAACTGTGGACGGTGAGACTTGGGTTATGAGAGAAAGAGAGAGCTTTGTCTAGACTTGGCTAAAGGCAGTTTGTGTGAGAAGCTTGCTGTTATGCCTGTGTCCTGAGAACTTGTGCAGGGTTGCATTGTGCAGAAGGATATGGCACAGAAAGAAATGACATCTTTGGGCTGAAACTGTTGCCCATTCAGCTGCAATTGTTTGAGAGATTAAAACCATTGAGAATGGGCCAGCTGATCTGCACTGGGACAGCAGGCAGACTGAACACTCTTTTGAAATAAAGGGCCTGAGTGCTGAAGGAGTGTACTGTTCTTCAAAGTCTGCTTTATCCCCCCCCCCACCTCCAGATTAACAAGCTGGTAGTTCTCCTGGTACTATGGAGTATAACACATACAGGAAAGAGAGGGTCATGGAATTTGCAACATGGTTTTATGTTTTTAGAATTGACCATGGGCAGTGTGAATCAGTCTTGTTGGGATTATCTGCATGGAGGCCCAATAGAGCCATTGGAATAACCGTGGGTTGCAGTGGAGACCCAATGGAGATGCTAGGATTATGGGATGGCTGCCAAGGGAGCTGCCAGCACCAGATAAGTTTTCTGGAATTGTGAGTAGCCTAGTTGGAGGGGCAGAGTTGGAACTCCAGAGACTTGTCACAGGTTAGAGTTGTTGGACTTGGCGTTACAGAATTTGATGTTTGCCTTATTTGTTCTAAATCTTGCATTGTGAAATTTTTCCTTCCTATGCTCCATACCACCTTTTGCAGTGTGAATGTTTATTCTATGCCATTATGTGTTTTTTGTTGTTGTTGTTGTTGTTGTTATGGCTCAGTTAAAAGACTATAGGGATGTTTGAACAAAGTTGGGATTGATAAAAACTATGAGGACTTTTAATGTTTGACTGAATGCACTGCAATTTACATCATGGATGGATATCAGTTTATGGAGGCCAGGGGTGGAATGTGGTGGTTTGATTCAGGTGTCTCTCATAAACTTATGTGTCCTGAATGCCAGGTCCCCAGCTGGTGGCAATTTGGGGATTGGGGACACCTGGAGGCAGTGTATTGTTGAGGATGGGCTTATGGGTGTTATAGCCAGCTTCCCCTTGCCAGTGTTTGGCATAGTCTCCTATTGCTGTTGTCCACCTTATATTTGTCAGGAGGTGATGTCCAGCTTCTGCTCATGCCATGTTTTTTCCTGCCATCATGGAGTTTCCCCTCAAGTCTGTAAGCCAAAATAAACCCCTTTCCTTCCAAACTGCGTTTGTTCGGGTGCTTTCTGCCAGCAATGTGAAGCTGACTACAACACCTACCATCACAAACAATTCTTCAGCTCAAAAACACCCTTTTCCTCTTTCTGAGATGATCTGACATCAGCTCCCCGCCCCCATCCAACAAGTGTCCGGGGCCTGAAAACTCAGTGTCCATGAGGGCTGAGGTGTGACTCAGTGGTACAGCACTTACTTAGCATTCCCAAGGCTCTGGGTTTGATTCAAGCACCAGAAAAGAGAAAAACAACACTAAAGACCAGGGCAAATAACTTCAGCAGAGTAAATTGGGTCAGTCTTAAGAGACAGCAGGAAGTGCTGGTGACAAGGCATTCTGAGGAATACATGCTTTGTCTGAAAATGAGCAGTGGCTAAGGCACCAACTAAATTTACTGAATTGCTGTATTTTCAAATCTTCCAACTTTTTAAGGAATTCTGGAAATCTGGATTTTCACATGCTCTCTTCTTTTTGTATTTTTTAAAATAACTTTATTGAGGTATATTTACATATTTATATAATTCACAGTGTACAGTTTAATGATTTTTTTAGTACATTTACCAAGTTGTGCAACCGTCGCCATAAATCAGTTTTAGAACATTTTCATTATCCCAATTAGATCCCTCATGTACATTTACTGTTGATTCCTGTGTTGTCCCTTCTCCCAGACCCCAGACATCACCCCAGGCAAGTACCATTGTCCTTTCTGTCTCTGTAGCATTGCCTTTTATGGGCATTTCATGTAGATAGGATGATTCAGTATGTGCTCTCTTATGCCTGGCTTTTTTCAAGCAAGCGTAAGGTTTTTAAGGTTCATCTATATTGCATACATCCACTGTTTATTCCTTTTTATTGCTGAATGGTACCCTATTCTATGGATCTACCACTTACTTGTATGCATTCTCCGGGTGATGGACATTTAAGTTGTTTCCATCTTCTGGCTAGTATAAAAGATGATGCATGAACATTTCTGTACATTTTGTGTGTGTGTGTGTGTGTGTGTGTGCACTCACATAGGTTTTTCTTGGAGGTACCTAAGAGTAGAATTGTGGGCTTGTATGATAATTTTATAGTCAACTTTTTTATTAAGATCAAAAGCACACAACGTGTTTAGCCTTATTTAAAAGCTGTATCATTTTACATTCCTGCCAGTAGTGACTGAAAGTTCCTATTTCTCCACTTCTTCACCCATATCTGCTATTGGCCCTCCTTTGATTATATTCATGTTTACCAGTAAAAAGTGGAAAATCATTGTGGCTTCGGTTCACATTTCCCTAATGGCTAATGATGTGGGATAGCTCTTAATTTTTAAACGTTGGAATTCACTCAAAAAAATTTTTTTAATGCTGCATATCAGTTCTGTATAGATGAAACAAAACAAGTTCATGTGCTGGAACTGCCCTCAGGGAATGAATCTGGACTTCTGACCTTGCCCCTGTGAAACAATGATCTGTGAACTTTTACTTTAGGGAATAAAGCAGCATACGTCACCAGCAAAAATTACTATTGGGAAAGAGGAGGAACACAAGAAAAAAGACAATTTTCAATCTATTTATTCATATCACATTATTTTTATTTAGTAACCCACCAATTCAACATATTCGTTGAATGAAGCCTTAAGACATGTATTTATTTTCTTTCTGGAGGTGAAGCTAAGTAGTTTGTCAAGGATTGAGCACCAAGGAAGTGGTGGAGTTGGATCCAAAGCCAGGTCTAATTATAAATCCTGTGTTTTTTGGTAACAAATGTAAAGGTTCTGAATAGGCTGACTTCAGAACAGCTAGGCTAGGATGGATGATGGAGATTAGTGGGAGCTAATCGTGGAAAGCAAGGGAGAAGAAAGCAGAGGCTTCAAGTCTAGTTTCATTAATAGATCAAGGGAACTGGGGAAGAAAGTTTGAAAGGTGGATGGAAGTGGGGATAGAAAGAAGACAGGTCTGGGAATTACTATTTCTGTAGTTTTCCCTCCTATCCAGGCAGAATGCATGTATGCACTCCAGCAGATGTATGTATGGAAATCTCACCATGAATATGCCAGATCTTAATTGCCCAAGCTAAGTGGTTAGTCTTTGGATGGGAGATATCTGGCGGACAGGAAAATGAGAGAGACCTCAGAGCTAGAGATACACTTGGGGACAGTTTCTTTGTTATTGAGTTCTCAGTAATACTAATGTTTTGTGAGTTTTAATTCTGGTGAACTACTTGATCTCTTCTTCTCATGGTCCACTGAGCTTATTTTAAAATTATGAGGAAGTTTTACACTTATAAAAAAAAAAAAACCAACCACAGACCTGATGGCTTACCAGGGCTATGTGTGTGTATGCTCTATGCATGAAATATCGCCTTTAGAAATGTTTTCACTGGGTGAGAAAGATGAGACCCAGGACTTAGTGATGAATAGGTCTAGAACTATAACTCATTTATTTTGTACAACTAACTTATATTCCCTGTACAGGACCATTAAGGACAGAACTTTTCATGGAGCCAAGTCACAAGACATCTGGACAAGGGGCAGGCACCACAACAGGCAGGTGGGGGTGGGAGGCCAGATGTACTAGGACAAAGGACAATACTGAGCCTGATCCCAACTTCCCCAGGAAGGACTCTGCACTCAGCTGCCTTGGAACTTTCTCCGAATTCCACAAACCCTTCCTTATCACTTCCTGCCTTAATTTTTTTTTGTTTTTGCTTAAAAAGAAAATCAATCTAGAAGTTTCCAAGACAGTTCTAAGTATGTATTAAAATGCATCCACCTATCCCATTCAAACTAAATACAATCTTTTGAAAAGATTTTGACATCTTTGTTTTTGTTCTTGTGATGTAGGCTTTATGGAACACCACCTCTCTAACAAACACCAGGTCCTAGACATTTTCTAAGGCCCTTGAAACAGTCCATTGGCCCTAGGGGGACTATGACAACACGGCAAAAACCCTTCACAGTTCTCACGTTAGGAAACCCGAATAAATGAATGAACCAACCAACGAAATGAATGAAGTCGCTATCACGCCTCCCGTGCAAGGCCCGTTTTGCTTCTCATCTTTCTGGAATCTCTGCCCTGCCTAGAGTCTTGGGCAGGGAGGCCCATTGCCTCCCGAACATCAAACTGCGGCAGACGGCGAAGGACAGTGTCCGGAGCTCGGGCAGCCCAGGCGGGATCAGCCTGGTGTGTGTGGCGGGAGGGGGGTAGTCCCCAGGTCGCGACGGGGTTCGGAGCTTAGGGCAACCAGGTCAGGCCAGGGCTCTGGCGCATGGGCGGAGCGACCCCTCCCCCACTGCAGGTGAGCCGCGGCCCCCGCCCTCCCTCCTTCCCTCGCTCGCTCAGCCCCAGGGTGACGTCAGGTCTCAGGACCGCGTTCCGGCCCCGCCCCTGCAGGCTGCGCCGAGGCGAGGTGGGGGCGGGCCGCGACGACTCCTCAGTGGAAGCCGGTCCCGTGGCGGAATACTCAGGCGCTCAAGTGACTTGCCCGACGCTGCAGCGACGCGTGACCGGTGGGAGCCGGTGGGTGAGGTGGGGGGGCTTCCGCCGCGCCACACCTGCTCCACAGTCCGCCCTACCCCGGGCGAGCGCCGCGCGACCGCCCCGGCGGCAAAGGGTCCGCACTTGGCGCCCAGTCTCAGCCTCAGCTGTCCATCTACCCCGGAGCCAGCCAATCGCCTGCCGCTATCCCAGCCGCACCTCCCGGACTGTCTGATAGACGTGATGGCCAGCCTATGAAATTGGGGCTTTGGAGTCCTTGGGGGGCCCAGGAGCGGGAGCCAATGAGCATTATTCCAGGTGGGTGGAGGGAGTGGGACTGGGGAAGGTAGCTTCGTTCAGGGTTGCTAACGTCTTCCCTTGGAGATGGGCGCGCAAACCGACCAGTGGGTCTGGGGGCGGCGGTGATGGGCATGGGGCTTGCCCAATGAGGGTGGGAGTGGGTGGGGCGGGCGCGAGCGGCAGTGCTAAAGGAGCCCGGCGGAGGCAGCGGTGGGTTTGGGACTGATACGCCGGATCTGTGTGGTCGCTGCTTGGGGGACGGGCGCCGGGCCGCCACCATCTTCGGCTGAAGGTGAGAGAGGTGCGGCTGCCCGGGGTGCGAGCGCGGCCGGCTCCGGGCGCGGGGACGGTTGGGGGCGGTAAGGGCGAGAAGGATCCTGGGTCGGGGTCGACCGGGTGGCTCTGGAGCCCGGGAACCGAGACTTTGCAGACTGGCTGTCGGCGGGAGGCTTTGGGCTGTGAGGACCTTCCGTGCGCACGTTCGAGCGGGGTCCTGCGGGGGTTGGGGAGCTAACGGGAACCCCAAGTGGGTGGAGATGGCGAAGCCCCCTAAAGGGGCGGGGAGTGAGGTCCTTGAGAGACCCCCTTGCAGGGATCCGGGCCCGCGTGTGCGTGGGGTTGTGTGTGTGTGTGGGGGGGGATGACCCCTGGGGTGGGGACTGAGGATGAACATGTGAGGGTGGGGAAACGGGGAACAGTTCCTCGTTGCATAGGGTCCCTGGAAGCGTGGGCGAAGTCCCGGGTGCCCCGCGTGGGTGCCTCCCTCCCAGGAGAGGACTGGGTCCTGGGATGTGATCCTGGTGGCGGGAGGGCGGGGGCGCTGGAAAGAAGGTTCCCTGGGTGGGTTATGCCGAGCTGGGACTCCCCCGGGCGCGGTGGAGGGGGCTTCGCCGTGGGCTCAGAAGGCGGCGGCGGATCTGTGCAGTGCGGGGAGCGCAGAGCCGAGGCTGTGTGTGTGTGTGGCCGGGGGGCAGCGCGCGGGAGCGTGGGGCTCCGGAGCTGGCGCGGGGCGCCGGGAGGGTCGCACGCTGCGGACACTGGCGAAGAGGGCGCGAGGCGGGGGGCTGCTTGCCGCACTCTCGGTGGACCGCGGAGGGACCAGGGGTGGACGCCGGGCCGCTGCCCGGGCCGTTTGGGGGAACGAGGCGGGAAATGTGGCTGGGGCGCCCTATAGCAGAAAGGCCGGGGGAGGGGGAAGGGTCAGCCCTCGCCTCGGGATCCTTTTATTGTGCAAGTGATCTGGGAATGGCTAGCTACAGAGTCTGTTCTCCTTTGCCTTCTGCAGTTGGTGGTGGTGGTGGGGGATTCACACCCTGACCCCATAAAATCGGACCGGAATTGGGGTCGGAGGGAAGTTGAAGCTGTGGAGTCCTGGCATTGGCTGGGCTTTGTGGGCCTGTTGGTGGGCGGGTGCGGCCCAGAGACCCGGAGGCCCCCAGCCTGGCCTGCCTAGGAGCCTGGGGCCTTTAGGAGGAGGTGGCGAGTCCGGCGGGTCTGACCGGTGATGGTGAGGTTTGAGTAACGTGGCCTCTGCCTACGACCGTTATCTCTGTTTCTTGGGGCCTCTGCAGCTCTCTTCAAGATCACTGCGGTGGATGAAAGGGGGTGGGGTGGATAGGGGTGGGGTAGGGGAAAAGCAGGCGGGGTATATCCAGACTGCAGATGGAACAAAGACTGCTGTTTTCGCTGAATAATATAATACTAAATATAATACTTTGAGTTTGCCGAGATTTTGGCTTTTTTTTTTTTTAACATTGAAACCAAGGATGCTTTGAGTGAGATTTAATTATTCTTGATCGTATCTCACTCTGGAAAACTTTATAATCTATTCATTGTTTCATCTCCTTCATCAATCTGTCTCTATTAATTATTCTTATCGTCCCATGCTTTTGATGTTTTAGTATGCTCTGTCTGTCTCCGGTTTTGTAAAAGTGGCCATTTTATGCATCTCCTCACTTCTGCATCTTAAATTCAGTTCTTCTGAGTCCATATCTGGAGAAAGCATATGGTGTAATTGTGTGACAGAGCACAAGCTTTTGCAGCAAAGGGATATGACCTGTGAATGCTTGGCTGTGTTTTGGGGCTCCTTAGGGAAATCGGTACAATGAAGAGGCTGGATAGAAGGTGAGATGGAGGAAAATTTGAAAGGCACATTGTAGGGTGAAAGACTACATTCAGCGCTTTATGTACGTTGTTATCACATATGCGGAATTAAAATTCCTGGTTTGAAATCTAGGTTTTGTAAATTTAACACATTATAAAAGTATATTAATTTCCAGATGATGCAGGACAACCACAGCAGTCTTTTGCTTTTGGTTTGTGTATTGGTGATTGTTCAGTTAAGCAGAGTTTTGATAAATTAACAGACTTGCACAGCCCTGTGATATCTGTGACCTCAGTGGTAGCTGGCATTACACAAATTGGGCCAGTTCTGTTTTAGTTCATCTGTTTTAGAAAGATGTTCTACTGCAGATAGTTTATCCATCATTTTTGTTTGCTTTTCTCTGTTCAAACTCTTCATAAAATTGTATTGTTTCTCTGTCCACACCTACCTGGGACTGGGAGGTAGTTGAGAAGTTTGCTGTAGGTGTCATTTCATTGGAAATTTAAAAAATGAACTGGGAGGATGTGTGTCAAAGCCACTGAAGGGGATAGAAGCTTTGACTTTATATTGATCAAATTCATATACTGATAAGTGATTTGATTATAATTAGGCAGTTATTTCAATCATACTAAGATACCAAGTTGTACACATCTATTTCCCTTACCTTTAATATTGGCCTTTTCTTTAAAATATAAATTTTTTTGCCAGATTGTGCTAGTGTGCTCATTGGCCAACACTGTAATCTTTAAGCCATTATTAGTAGACAGGTAATAAGCATACTATGCATCCTTTTAAAATTTCCTCTCTCCACTTCCATCATTGTAGCCTGATCTTTGGGCTAATCCCAACTCTGTGATTTGTTAGCTGTGTGACTTTTGGCCAATTATTTGCCTTCTCAGAATTCCTCAGATTCCTCACCTGTAAAATGGAGCAATTCATGGCAGCTACCATGTGCTGCTCTTGTGAATTAACTACTTAGAATAATGCCTGTATGTGACTAAGGATGTATAACAAGAGTGTTTGATAATTTTGAAATTGTGACATTAACTTTTACCAAGACAAAAACATCTGGGAGTGCTACCAATATTAAACTAGATCTAATATCAAATGTGCAATGGAGGGAAAAAATTACAACATACTTAGCAAGCATAAGTAAAGAATTCAGTTGACTAAAATGTCTTCACTGGCCTCATGAATTCTATCAATTAAACAATGACATGAGCACCTCCTGCCTGCTAAGTAAGTAAGCCCTGTGGCTCAGTGCTGGTAGGGCAAGGAGAGAGACTGCCAGAAGAGCAGCACAGAATGCTAGGAGGAGGGATTAAATTGCCTGATTGACCTGAAAAGAACGGTGAAAGGGTGGCATTTGGGTCAGGAGTAGTAGGTTTTTGCTTGTGGGAAGTTGAAGTGTTCTATGAAGATGGGGACCATTCATTAATGTTGGTCAGTAAATTTGGATCCCTTCTTATGGACCAGATACCAGACTTACTGCAACAAGGAACAGGTTACCATCCTCTCGGCAAAGGTTTAATTGTAGAAAAGTCTGAAAGAGTAAAGAAGAGTAATTTGTAATCTCTCTACCCACTAAAGACCCAAAAAACATTTTATTACATTAAAAAAAAATAAATGAAGCTGGACATGGTAACAAACCTATAATCTCAGCATTTCAGAGGTAGAAGAAGGAAGATCAGGAGGTTACTTGAGACCCTCTCCAAAAAATAAAAATAAAAACTTATATTTTAACTTTCTCCCACAAAACTGGGAGCATATTGTGATTATAATTTCATAATTGTCTGGATTTTTCTTGTATTAAATTATCAACATTTCTGCACCCAGAAAAAGTACTAATGAACTTTTTGGTTTTTATTATTTGTTTGTTTCAAGGCAGGGTCTCACTATAACCCATATTGGCCTTGAACTCACTGGGATTCTCCTCCTTTAGCCTCCCAAGTGCTGGGACGAAAGGTGTGCACCACCGTGCCTGGCTAGGCACTAATAAAGTTTAAATGTCCTGATTTGATAAAATAATTGTAAAAATATATTACCTTTTCTAGACCTGCTATAGAAATGATTTGTTATTATAATTTATAGCTATCTACTAAATTTAAACATGTATTTCCATACCCAAAGTAAATAAATATGTGCATATTTGTCAATACCAGGATAGTTTCCTAAGTGTCGTATATGAAGTTTATACCAAATAAGATCATGAGAGGAGCATCCTGTGTTGTCATCACTGCATACATTTTTCTTTTAATGGATTCTATAGTTCTAGAAGGTGGAGTGTGTCCTATTTATCCTCAAATTCACCAAGTATGATTCCCATCTCTTCTTACCAATATGCAACTTAAGTCAGAAAGACTTTCTATTAACCTTGTAAACCCAGTCCCCTCCATACTCCTCAGTGTACATGTGCCAACAAATACTTTTTTATCCCTCTTCCTTGAGGGGGTCTATGAAGCAAATGAAAATTTACTTATAACACTTGTTAGCAACTTTATTTTTAGAAATCTTAACATGAGTCATATATTTCATTATTTATTTATTTTGGTTTTTCAAGGTAGGGTCTCCTTGTAGCCTAGGCTGATTTGGAATACATACTCACTATGTAGTCTCAGGGTGGCCTTGAATGCACAGTGATCCTTCTACCTCTGCCTCCATGAGTGCTGGGATTAAAGGCATGCACCACCAAGCCCGGCCAATTTTATAATTTTTTCTTAGAGAGAGGACTTCATTTTGTTCTGTGAATTTTGTTTTATCCAAGTCTATAACCTTTGAAACATAAACACGTCCTCTTTTTGGTGGGGGGTGGGTATAGGTGGATGGTTTCAAGGTCTCACTGCAGCCCAGACTTACTGACCTGGAAGTCACTATATAGTCAGGCTGGCCTGGAACTCACATCAATAATCCTACCTCAGCCTCCTGAATGCTAGGATTAAAGGTGTGTGCCACCATACCCAGTCCATAAGCACATTCTTTAAATCTTGTTATGAGTGAATCTAGAACACTGTTCTTCAGGTTTTTTTTTTTTTTTCCTACCCCAGTATACCTGCTAGTAACTATGTCAAAAGTGGCTCAAGGGCTGGAGAGATGACTAGGGATAAGGCACTTGCTTGACTACAAAGCCTAACAAGTCAGGTTCAATTCCCCAGTACCTCTCTGCTTGCAAATAAACAAATAAATTAAAAACAGGCAGGCAAACAAACAGACAAAAAAACGGCTGAGGACCAGCAGCAACAGCATCATTTAAGAACTTATTAGATATGCAGACTCAAGTTTTACTCCAATCTTACTGAATGAGAAACTGGGATATGGGGTTTAGTAGTCTGTATGTTAATAAGCCTTCCTGGGGCTGCTAATGCATGCTACATTTTGAGGCCACTATTCTAGAGCATGGGAATTTACAATGTAGTGCACATACTTTCTGAAGAACCATAGCCACTTGATTCTAGTAAATCCTTTTTATTTAATTCAGAGAGAAGGAGAGAGTATGCGCGCAGAGCACCAAGGCCTCCTGTAAGTGAACTCCAGATGCAGGTGCCACCTTATGCATCTGGTTTATATGGGTCCTGGGGATTTGAACCTGGGTCCTTAAGTTTTACAGGCAAGCACCTTAGCTTCTAAGCTATCTCTCTAGCCCTGATTTTAGGAAATTCTTACTAGGAGTTAAAGGGCTAGCATCTGTACGCATTGTGAGTGATTAGTCTTTTAGGGAGGGCATAGACAAGCTTTTGAGAGTTTGAAGAAAGTTATGAGTGTTCTCCTAAAGATTATCTACAGATGTACACACTAAGTGTACTATATGTTTATACCATTTCACTGGTTTCATGGAGCTTGAATTTTATTTATAGACTCAAGGTTAATAACCTATTAACAACTTTGGATGACTTTAAGATTTTCCCATGCAACCTACAAAGGATGCCTTGTATTGATCCTCTCATCTACAGAGAACCCCCATTATGTCTGGTGAGCAGTGGGAGGAGAAGCTGAAGGGATTTGATAGAGTAAAAGTAGGTATTCAGTTGGTTTCTTATGTTGATTTGGATGAAGTCATGGAAAATTTGCTATAAAATTTGGAGTAACCTGGGTTTTGGAATAATAGCAAAAATTGTTTGATCTGGTATCAGAGTCTAGAAGGATTCTCTCAGGGAGGAATGATGAGTCATATCAGAAAGGTGAATGATGTCATTTGATCTAAAAGGTTAATTGCGCAAATATAAGAGGAGATATAGCTTAGGATGACATGTATAGAGATTGTGCTTATAGCTCCTTATGCACCAACAGTCAGTGAGCACTAAATAAACCAACTATATCTTGAGCTCCATTTATTATAATAGTCACAGAACTAGTCCTTTCCTCAATGTGGCTGTGGTTACTAATGATTCCCTTTTTCCTGAACTGGTGAGACCACCTCTGGACAATTCAGTTTACTTTAGGGCCACATATTGTAGAGGGAAGACACTCTGGAGTCTGTCTAGAGGCAAGAGGTGAGGGTAGTGGAAGGGTAATACTGAATGAAGGAATTCTGGTGTGAGATACAGGAGTGAGAACAGCTGCTATGGAATGTGAATAGAGAGCTGAATAGTTCCCACAACATACTTCAAAGGTGCATGTGGAGCCATGTTGTGCTGTGTTCCGTGGTCGACTCCATGCAGTCGTATTCAGGCCACATGAACCATAGAGAAGCAAAAGAGGGACTGACTTGGGAATATTATAAAGAAGGACTTTGAGTCTGTTGTTAGAAAATGGATTGTGAGGCATACTTTAGACCTAGTTCTCTCTTTCTCTTGTGCTGGGGATGAAACCAGGGCCTTGTGTGTGCAGGGCAAGCACTGTGCCTCTGAGCTACTTGCCCAGCAGTGGACCTGACTTTTTACTCTGGCAATCACTATGTGTTTTTGTGGCTTTATCATGTGGTCATACTGCTTCCAGTAGCATTCCATGGACTTTTTATCATTTGTCCTTGTTTGCTTTTTCTCCTTTCTCTTTCTTCTTCTTAGCTCCCTATTTAAATTGTGGTGAGGGTGAAAAAGAAAAAAAAAGGTCACCCTGAAACTTTGCTTTTTGCTTCTGACTGCTTTGTAGCCTTTGGTAACTGAGGGCAAATCTTAAATGGGCATCAGGCAACCAGAGTCATAATTAGTGGTCACCCCTGAAATTTACCTTGGAAACTCAGTTAGTATGGCTGTGAAGAGGAATATTCCAGCTCTTTAATGTAAAGTGCATGTTTTATGCTTACCAAGGGTTTTGTTTTAAGTTTCTTAGAAAGTAAAATTTGTAAATTATTTTACATTTTACAACATCTAACTTTGCCCTTCTCTTTTCTCAGAGGCAATTGCTCTTGGATCCTTCTGTTTACAATGGCTCAGAGAACTGGACTGGAGGATCCAGAGAGATATCTCTTTGTGGACAGGGCTGTCATCTACAACCCTGCCACTCAAGCTGACTGGACAGCTAAAAAGCTGGTATGGATTCCATCAGAACGCCATGGTTTTGAGGCAGCTAGTATCAAAGAAGAACGGGGAGATGAAGTTATGGTGGAGTTGGCAGAGAATGGAAAGAAAGCAATGGTCAACAAAGATGATATTCAGAAGATGAACCCACCGAAATTTTCCAAGGTGGAGGATATGGCAGAGTTGACATGCTTGAATGAAGCTTCTGTTTTACACAATCTGAAGGACCGCTACTATTCAGGACTCATCTACGTAAGTATTTCTTCTCAGTAATCATGGGAAGGTGTAACTGCGAAATGCTATAAATCGGCATTACACGTTTTGTTGTGATCACATCAGAGTATGATATGCCCACAGTCTCTAGCATTTCTGTTTCTGTTAAAGATAGGTCCTATCTTGCTTAACTGAGACTTATTTTCCTTCAGATTTTAACACACTAAGTTTAAGTAATCCACTCTGCAATTAGATATAATAAAATGGTGTATGAAGACTTTTAAAGTGGTACTCTGGAGCAAAAGGTGTGGGGAAGCATGTGGCAGAAAGACCAGGGAACTCATTCTGGTAATGAAGAGTTCATTTGCAAAAGATCCACAATAGCAAGATGGCAGAAAATCCAGGGTCTGTCAGTGTAGAAGCTTTGGTGAATAGCAAGAACAGCTTCATTTGGATACAGAGAAGTAAAAAAAGTGAATGCTGAGGTTTCTTAAGAGGAAACAGTTGGGGGTAAGATTGAGGCTGTGGTTGTCCTGTGGTTGGCATGTATGTTGTAGTCACTGACCATGTTCTTGACCACATAGAAGTTATTATAAATAATAAGGGTTATGATGGAGGAAAAATGAAGCCAGATACTGAAAAGAATCTAGAATGAGCTGGGTGTGGTGACTCATGCCTCTGATCTCAGCAGTTTGGGAGGATGAGGCAGGAGGATTGCTACAAGTTTGAGGCTAACCTGGGGCTATAAAGTGAGACCTTGTCTCATAAAAACAAAACCAAACAAATGTAGAGTAACAAAGTAGGTATGAAGAGATGGCAGACAGGTGGCAATGATTGAAGATAGTGACATGGATGAGACTGAGATAGACTAGAAAGAGAAAAATTGAAAGAATAATGATCTGAAATTGGAAAAGGGTGGTTGAATTTATTCAGACAGCTGAAGCACACAATTTTATGCTACCGAAGCACACAAGTAATTCAAAACTCAGTCAAAACTAGTGTTCCCCTAGGAATCAATGCACTTAAGGAATATCACTGAGCACTTACTGTCTTCTGAGTGCTG
This sequence comes from Dipus sagitta, assembly GCA_036346955.1. Lineage (NCBI taxonomy): Eukaryota > Metazoa > Chordata > Mammalia > Rodentia > Dipodidae > Dipus > Dipus sagitta. Next base: position 38,493,039 of record CM070783.1, read on the forward strand.
GAGTAGTATGGTAACTAAGAGCCAGGTCCCTATATTTGTGATGTCTTAGAAAGTGGTGAAACAGGGCTGCAGAAGGAAGAGTGAAGGGATCTTTGACAGGTAGCATCTAGCTGTAGTTTGGCTGATTCAGGAAGTCATCAGGGAAAAGGCTGGGAAGTGAGTTGCTTGCTCATAACTTTTGTCAGAGTTAGGATTCAGAGGAAGATGCAGCCAGCAGGACTGGGAAAGCAGTTTGGGGAGAGTAGACAGTTTGGAAAGAGGAGAAGCCAAGGATAAGAAAACAGCTGGAGAGCAGCAGTGAGAATCTAGCAGAGACTGAGTAACTGTGACAGGAGACCATGTTTTTGTCTGACTGTGATTTTGCCCTAGACCTGTGGGGCAAGTTGTTAGCACAGAAAGAGGGTGGCTTGATTACCCTCTTTGAAGTCTGGCTGTGTGGGCAGGGCAAACTGGACAGGAGGTTTTAAGGCTGTTGAAGGACAGAGTTCATGGGATTGAGGGAGTAAGAACTGGAAACAGGGTATTTCAGCCAAGTGGTAGTATTGACCTCAGAGATATAAGGGGCACATCAGTTTTGGTGACTTAAGCTGGCCAGAAAGGGGATGGCTCAGCCAAGAAGTAGTAGGTGACAGCATTGTGGAAAGGGGGTAGGCTGTTTCTACTAGGGATTTCATCTTACTTCTACTGGACACCAGGAAGCTTCAGGGAGAGAGAAAGGAGATAGATGGGAAGGGAAGATTTCAGGGCCAAGGGAAGGAATAAAAGGGAAGTGTTTTATTTGTAACCATTCCTCATGATAACTCAGAAACTTTACCCCTATTCATTACTGAGCTTGTTTTATTAATATTTATTTTTTTTGCTCTGACAACTCAGAGACAACCTGAGTAAATTTGTGAATTTCTTTGGTTTTGTGTGTGTGTGCCTGGCTTTGTGTGGTGAGCACTGGGGAACTGAACCCTTAGGCAGACTTTGCAAGCAAGCACCTTTAACTGCTGAGCCATCTCTCTAACCCCTTGTGAGCTTTTTTTTTAAAGCATGGCCTCTGGATCTGTACAGGAGAAATTCACGTTTTCTCAAAATATTAAGGTCCTAGCAGAGGTTGGGGTTTGGGAGGATCATTTTTGTATCAGGCAGGATTCTACTTGGGAGCATTTGACTAAGGCCAGGTTTGTGGAATGAGGAGGGCAGAGCTGTCATAGCTACACTGTGGTTTACTTTTTGTTGGTTTTGGAATTAACTGGTCAGTTGAAATTCATCACTTAATGTGCCATGTTATATAAACGTTTCTTTTTTTAATATTGTATTTATTTAATTATTTGAGAGGGAGAGAGAGAAAGAGAGAGAGAACGAGAGAATGGGCATTCCAGGGCCTCTAGGTACTGCAGATGAACTCCAGACACATGCTCCACCTGTGTTATCTGGCTTACGTGAGTATTTGAGAGAGAGTGAGTGAGGACGTACCAGAGCCTCCTGCCACTGTAAACAAACTCTAGATGCACGCACCACTCAGTGCATCTGGCTTTATGGGGTACTGGGGAATGGAACCCAGGCCATCAGACTTTGTAAGCCTAGTGCCTTTATCCACTGATCCATCTTTCCAGCCTCCATTTTTTTTTTCTTTTCAAAAAATTTTTTATTAACCACTTCCGTGATTATAAAAAAAAAATCCCATGGTAATACCCTCCCTCCCCCCACTTTTCCCTTTGAAACTCCATTCTCCCCATCTCATATCGGTCTCTTTTATTTTGATGTCATGATCTTTTCCTCCTATTATGATGGTCTTGTGTAGGTAGTGTCAGGCACTGTGAGGTCATGGATGTCCAGGCCATTTTGTGTCTGGGGGGAGTGCATTGTAAGGAGTCTTACCCTTCCTTTGGCTCTTACATTCTTTCCGCCACCTCTTCTGCAATAGACCCTGAGCCTTAGAAGGTGTGATAGAGATATTCAAGTACCTAGCACCCTGGTCACTTCTTTCCAGCACCATGATGCCTTCTGAGTCTTCCCAAGGTCACTGCCATCTGAAAAGAGAAGATTCTCTACCAAAAGTGAGAGTAGCATTAATATAAGGGTATGAACATTAAGAGAAGTGCTTACTGGGCAGTTTGATAAGCATAGTACATACATTTAGCCAGACATCAGCAGGTGTTATACCCCTAGGGCTCATGACTACCCCTGTTTTAAGTTTTCAGTATCAGGGATGTAGTCCCTCCCATGGAGCAGGCCTCCAGTCCAATTAGAGGGCAGTTGGTTTCCACCATGACAGATGTGCCACTATTGAACCTGTTGGCTCATTTGGCCTGGCTGGCCAAATATAAGGCTTGCAGTGTCCTCTGTTGAGTATTTTCACTGGTGTTTTCTCTTTCTCCCATTGAACTGCATGCAAATTGGCTTCTTCCAGCTTTCTGTCAGCTGGTCTACATGGAGGAGGTTATCAGCTCAGTTCTAGCAGGATTTCTCACTGTCTAGCCTCCATTTTTTTCTTTCTTTCTTTTTTCTTTTTATTTAAAAAATATATTTTTAACTTTTTATTTATTTATTTGAGAGCAACAGACAGAGAGAGAAAGAGAGAGAGAGTGGGTGCACCAGGGCCTCCAGCCACTGCAGACGAACTCCAGACACGTGCGCCCCCTTGTGCATCTGGTTAACGTGGGTCCTGGGGAATTGAACCTGAGTCCTTTGGTTTTGCAGGTAAATACCTTAACCACTAAGCCATCCCTCCAGCCCAGCCTCCATTTTTTTAAAGAAAATATTATTTATTTGTTTGCAAGGAAAGCAAGAGAGAAAGAATGAGAAGGGCTCAACAGGGCTTCTTGCCACTACTAATGAATTCAAGATGCATGCACTATTTTGTGCATTTAGCCTCATGTAGGTACTAGGGAATTGAGCCTGGGCCATCAGGCTTTGCAAGCAAGTGCCTTTAACTGCTAAGCTATCTCTCCAGCCCTCATTTTTTTTCTTTCTTTTTTTTTTTTTTTTAGAGAATCAGGAAATTTATTTATGCTGACATGGACTCAGGGCAATAACTTCCAAAGCCTGGTTAAAAGCTCTGATAGCTCAGAGTTCTTTTTTTGTTTGTTTTTTATTATATATATTTTTTATTGACAACTTCTATACTTACAGACAACAAACCATGGTTTTTCCCTCCCCTCCCCCATTTTCTCCTTCATACCTCTGCTCTCCATCATATCCCCCAGCCCTCATTTTTTTTTTTTTTTACAAAGCAATACATTTATTTCTCATAGGTTCAGAGGATAACTAAGTTTTAGGAAATGTGCTAACTAGATGCATTATCTCCTCTGGCACATTTCTTTTCCCTGTTTTTTTTTTTAAGGTTTATTTTACTTTGTTTTTCTTTTCAAATTTTTAAAAATTTTTTTATTAACTTCCATGATTATAAAAAATACCCCATGGTAATACCCTCCCTCCCCCTACCTTCCCCCTTTGAAACTCCACTCTCCATCATACCCCCTCCCCATCTCAATCAGTCTCTCTTTTACTTTTGATGTCTTGATCTTTTCCTCCTCTTATGATGGTCTTATGCAGGTAGTGTCAGGCACTGTGAGGCTATGGATATCCAGGCCATTTTGTGTCTGGAGGGAGCATGTTGTATGGAGTCCTGCCCTTCCTTTGGCTCTTACATTCTTTCCGCCACCTCTTCCGCATTAGACCCTGAGCCTTGGAAGGTGTGGTACAGATATTGCAGTACTGAGCACTGCGGTCATTTCTTTCCATCACCTCACCATGCATAATGCTTCTTCCAGCTTTCTGTCAGCTGGTCTACATGGAGGAGGTTATCAGCTCAGTTCCAGCAGGATTTCTCAGTGGTCTTGCAGCCCCAAGTATGTGGAGTCTTCAGCAATAGGGTCTTACCATCTATTCCTGGTGGGAAACCAAGGGCCTCGGCAATGGCCCATAATGTTTTGGGGGCATCAGAGACCTCCCTGGCCAACAACTCACTGGAGGTATCCCATCCCTGGCACTGAAAATTTTCTAACAACGATCTATGGCTCCTGAGTGTTCCATTGTCCAAAACCAGAGGATTCCATATGATTTATTTGTATCCTCTTAGATTTTGATTAGCCCTCCCTCCACCTCTGCTTTACTCAATCTCTTCCCCTGACCTCACTTTGGGCCTTTTCACCCCCATTAATCTATTCTTCTACTTACATATATACAATGCCAACCTATTAAGTACCCCCTCCCTTTCTTTCTCTTCCCTTTATTTCTCCTTTTTAACTTACTGGCCTCTGCTACTGAGTTTTTTCCTTACACAGAAGCCCAATCATCTGTAGCTAGGATCCATATATGAGAGAGAACATGCGGCGCTTGACTTTCTGGGTCTGGGTTACCTCACTTAGTATAATCCTTTCCAGATCCATCCATTTTCCTGCAAATTTCATAACTTCATTTTTCTTTACCGCTGAGTAGAACTCCATTGTATAAATGTGCCATATCTTCAGTATCCACTCATCAGTTGAGGGACATTTAGGCTGGTTCCATTTCCCAGCTATTATGAATTGAGCTGCAATAAACATGGTTGAGCATGTACTTCTAAGGAAATGGGATGAGTCCTTAGGATATATGCCTGGGAGCTGGGTCATATGGTAGATCAATTTTTAGCTGTCTTAGGAACCTCCACACTGATTTCCACAATGGCTGGACCAGATTGCATTCCCACCAACAGTGTAGAAGGGTTCCTCATTTTCCACATCCCCGCCAGCATTTATGATCATTTGTTTTCATGATGGTAGCCAATCTGACAGGAGTGAGATGGAATCTCAATGTAGTTTTAATCTGCATTTCCCTGATGACTAGGGATGTAGAACATTTTTTTAGATGCTTATACGCCATTCGTATTTCTTCTCTTGAGAACTCTATTTAGTTCCATAGCCCATTTTTAATTGGCTTGTTTGATTTCTTATTATTTAATTTTTTGAGTTCTTTGTATATCCTAGATATTAATCCTCTATCAGATGTATAGCTGGCAAAGATTTTTTCCCATTCTGTAGGTTGTCTCTTTCCTTTATTCACAGTGTCCTTTGCTGTACATAATCTTTGTAATTTCATGAGGTCCCAGCAGCCAATCTGTGGCTTTATTGCCTGAGCAATTGGGGTTATATTCAGAAAGTCTTTGCCAAGACCAATATGTTGAAGGGTTTCCCCTACTTTTTCCTCTAGCAGTTTCAGAGTTTCAGGTCTGATGTTAAGGTCTTTAATCCATCTGGACTTAATTCTTGTGCATGGAGAGTGAGAAGAATCTATTTTCGTCTTTCTACAGATAAATATCCAGTTTTCCCAGCACCATTTGCTGAAGAGGCTGTCTTTTCTCCAATGAGTATTTTTGGCATTTTTATCGAATATAATAAGGTGGCTATAGCTACCTGTACTTGCATCTGGGTCCTCTATTCTGTTCCATTGATCTACATGTCTGCTTTTATGCCAGTACCATGCTGTTTTTGTTACTATGGCTCTGTAGTATAGGTTAAAACCAGGTATAGTGATACCACCAGCCTCATTTTTGTTGCTCAGTATTATTTTAGATATTCAAGGTTTTTTGTGATTCCAAATGAATTTTTTGATTGTTTTTCTATTTCCGTGAAGAATGCCGTTGGAATTTTGATGGGGATTGCATTAAATGTGTAGATTGCTTTGGGTAAGATTGCCATTTTCACAATATTGATTCTTCTGATCCAGGAACAAGGGATGTTTTTCCATTTCCTAGTGTCCTCTGCAGTTTTCTTGCTTGAGTGTTTTATAGTTTTCATTGTAGAGATCCTTTACTTCCTTGGTTAGGTTTATTCCAAGGTACTTTATTTTCTTTGATGCAGTTGTGAATGGGAGTGATTCTCTGATTTCATCCTCTGTGTGTTTGTTGTTAGCATATAGGAATGCTACTGATTTCTGTGTATTTATTTTGTATCCTGCTACGTGCCAGCCCTCATTTTTTAAAAGGCATTATTACCAAGCTATAATTTAAGAGGTGGTAGCATGGGGTAGGGAGATGCAAGCAGTCATGTTTTGGACATCTGCCCCTTCTCTGTCCTGGGCTTAAATTCTGAGTTCCTCATCTAGGCATGCCCCTGTGTGAACAAGCTTTCACTAAAGGTAGGAAGAAGCACACATGGATCTTGGTCTCCTCAGAACTCAGCTTGGAAATGTTGAGAATCCTCTGGGCCTCCCTGGAGGCTGAGGACACAGCTGCAGCAGTCTGGTGCCCAGGATAGCATACCCCCAACATCAGCAGCTGCCCAGCTGGCTGCAAATTCCTGCCACAGGGCCCAAGCAAAGACTCTGCCCACCACCTGCACACCTATCACGAAGATCTGAGGCTTTAGTGGACACTCTGTCTTGGACTTTTTTGAGGCAGAATTTCATTCTGCCCAGGCTGCCTTCCAACTCACTAGCTAACCTTGATCCCTGATCCTCTTGCCTCCACCTCCCAAGTGCTAGGATGATAACCATGTACCACCATACCAACCTGATTGTTTTTTGTTTTTTGTTTTTAATTTATTTTATTTGCCGTGGGGCGGGGGGAGAGAGAGAGAGAGAGAAAATGAATGGGCTCACCAGGGCCTTTAGCTGCTGCAAACGAACTCCAGGTGAATGTACCACTCTGCATCTGGCTTTACATGGGTACTGGGGAATCGAACTCAGGTTGTTAGTCTTTGCAGGCAAGCACCTTAACTGATAAGCGATCTCTCCATCCCAGTATTGGTTCTTAGAGTTATCTCTTTTTTTAAATTTTTTTCTTGGGTGGCTACTGCTGCTGCTGCTGGTGGTGGTGGTGGTGGTGGTGGTGGTGGTGGTGTGTGTGTGTACACGTGCATGTACATGTAAGTTGTATGCATATGTGATGTGTCTTTGTGGCACCCTATGTACTCTTCCTGCAGTGTGGTATGCTTGCCTGCAGTGGGGTGCACTTGCCTGTGGCACCTGACTTGGAAAGTTGGGTGTCCCATTCCATTGCTCTTTCCTTCCTTTCTTAATTGAGCCAGAGACTAGAGTGTCTAAACTGATCCCAGAGCTTGCTGTTTATGAGCTCCTGTGACTTCTGGGTCTCTGCTTCCCTACATCACTGGAATTACAGTTGTATGTAGCCATACCCAGCTGTTTAACATGGGTTCTGGAGAGTCAAACTGGCAGTCTCGTGCTTATGCAGGAAGTACAGTTAACCACTGAGCAATCTCTCTAGTCCCTAAAGTTACCTTTTTACTATTGATTTTAAAAGTAATTGTATCGCCGGCCATGGTGGCACACATCTTTAATCCCAGCACTCAGGAGGCAGAGGTAGGAGGATCACCATGAGTTTGAGGCCACTCTGAGACTACATAGTGAATTCCAGGTCAGCCTGGGCTAGAGTGAGACCCTACCTCAAAAAAAAAAAAAAAAGTAATTGTATGGACAAAGATACTGCCCATATAATATCAGTCTATTTTTCTTGAGGATTATTTTCTATACTATCAGTGTCCTATCAGTTTTTAGGAGTGTTTACAAAGAATGTATATGCTGTTTAAGTTGGGCATACAGTTCCACATATGGCCTCTAGATTAAGCTTTTTAATTACACTCTTTAATTATGTTGTTTAAATCTTCTGTAGCCTAATTTTTTGTCTTGTTTGTCATTAATGAGGGAAGCATATTAAAATCTCCCAGTATGTTTTATTAACTTACAATGCAACCCATAAGCAATGTAGTTTACTTTTGCCTGTTTTTATATTTTCATATAAATGAATCTCATAGTATCTACTTATTGTCTGTGGGTTTTTTGTTTTGTTTTGCTTAGCATCACATTTTAAAGGTGGTCTCATATTGTTTTATGTCAGTGTAATTTAGGTTTTCAAAGTGTGGCCAGTGGATCCCCTTGGGTTTTTTTAAATCCCCTTCAGGGGAGTCAGAGAGGTCCAAACTATTTTATACTCATGTAAGATGCTGTTTGCCCTTTCACCATTGATATTTGTACTGATGATCGTCCAAAAGCAATGATCAGTAAAATTCTTTACACCTCTTGAATAAAGGCAAGTGACCCCAGGCTGTGTTACTAATCATTTTATTCTTCACTGCCCTTTATTGGCAGCTTTTAAAAATCCAGTTTTACTTAAGAATGTCCTTGATAAAACAGGAAAAATGATTGATTTTGTTCAATCTCAACCCTTGAGAATGTATCTTTAATGTTCTATGTGATAAAGTTGGTGTATGCACCACACTGGCGCTGCATAGGAATGGGTATGGCTGCCTTGAAGAAAAACCTGTGTGTAGTTAGTTATGTAAGTTGTAAGCTAAACTTGTTAATTTTTTCGTAGAACCCCATTTTTATCTGATAAAAGGATTGATGGGTTATTTACACAGAGGTACTTGGCAGATATTTTCTTGAAAATAAACAAAATGAGCCTGTTACTTCAAAGAAAAACAACCATTTTTGTTGTCTGTGGTAAAACCTGGGGGTTTACTGTTGTTTTCATTTGTTTTGTTTTGTTGAGACAGATTCCTCTTTTCCAACCAAATATCTCTACAAGCCTGATTTTCTTCATGTGCTTCTAGCAATACAGTTTATCACAGTAGACTTAATATAGAAACAGATATGTAGCCCAGACTGCTCTTAAGTTCATGATCCTCCTAACTCTGTCTTCTGAGTGTTGGTATTAAGGTCATGTGCAACCACACCTGGTAGTTAAAATTTGACATTTTACATAAACATTATAATTGGAAGAAATTCTATATCTACCATTGTGAACTTAATAACTTGTTAGTACTTAAAATTAATCCTGATGTGATGATAATGAAAGTGGAAGATATGTAGTTTTTCAACTTTTTGCAGTGCTGAGGATTGAACCCAGAGTCTTCTACGTGTTAGACAAGTACTCTGTCACTGAGCTCTTCCCCACCCCATCCCCAGCCTTTTCACTGTCACATAGTGAAATAACATATTGTAGAAGAGTTGTATAATTTAGCAAGTCAGTGTTTTCCAAATGAGGTATGCATGATGTTAGAGTCATGCACAGAAAAAAGATTAATTGGCCTGCAAGATAAACTAGTGGATTTTGATGTGACAGTATAAATTCACTGAAGGGGGGTTACTGGTGCTATATTACATTTAATTTTACGAATTTGCCACTTATCCAGCTATCTTCAAAGAGAAATATCTACAATTACCTAAAAAGGCTGATTTAAAAAAAAAAAAAGTTGTTTTTTTTTTTTTTTTTTGCTTTTCCAGGTAGGGTCTCACTCTAGCTCAGACTGACCTGGAATTCACTGTGTATTCTCAGGGTGGCCTCATTCTCACGGAGATCCTCCTACCTCTGCCTCCCAAGTGCTGGGATTAAAGGCGTGCGCCCCCATGCCTGGCTGAAGTTGAGAATTTTGCTCAGTGGCAGAATACTGGCCTAGGAAGTACATGGCCCTAGGTTCACCAGAAGAAATTTAAAAATGAAAAACAAAAATTAAAAGTTTGGGGGCTGGGAAGTTGATTCAGCAGATAAAGGCACTTGCTTGCAAAAGCCTGCTGCCCTGGGTTCAGTTCTCTAGTACCCATGTAAAACCAAATGCACAAGGTGGTGCATATGTCTGGAGTTCGTCTTCAGCGGCAAGAGACCCTTATGTGTCCATGATCTTTCTCTCTATCGTTCTCTCTCTTTGCTTGTAAATAAATAAATAAAAATACTTTAAGGGCTGGAGAGAGGTCCAGTGGTTAAAGGCATTTGCTTGCAAAGCCTGACTGTCCAGGTTTGGTTCCCCAGTACCCACATAAAGCCAGCTACACAAAGTGGCACATGTCTAGAGTTTGTTTACAATGGCGGGAAGCCCTGGTGCACGACCATTTCTCTATTTCTTTGCCAATGAATAAATAAAAATTTAACAGTATTTTAAATGTTTGTTAAATTCTTCTTTTCCAACCATATATCTGTGCAATTCTGATTTCATTTATATTCATCAAGTAAAATAACATCACAGTAAATTAAATGCAGAAAAAAATAAGAAAATTGAACTGTGTTCTATCAAACCAGAAAAAAGTTTTCAAAAACCAAAATAATACCATTCCTTTCACTATTGTTTGGAAAGCAAAAAGTTAGTTTCTTAAGAAATATTATTTATGTTAACATGTGATATATGTGTTTGGAGTCTTAATAATTTAAAAGAGTGTAAAAAGGCTTTAAAATAAAAATGATGAAGTAGAGCTGGGCGTGGTGGCGCATGCCTTTAATCCCAGCACTCGGGAGGCAGAGGTAGGAGGATCACCGTGAGTTCAAGGCCACCCTGAGACTACATAGTGAATTCCAGGTCAGCCTGAACCAGAGTGAAGCCCTACCTTGAAAAAAAAAAATGAATTAATTAATTCAGTTTTTGGAATGTAGTATTCCATTGCAACTGTTTTTGGTTTTTGAGCTCGAATCTCATTCTATAGCCCAGGTTGGCCTGGAACTATGTAGCTCAGGTTGCATAATTGTATGTGTTTTTTTAAATGTTTATTTGAGATGCACACACAAACATACAGAGAGAGAGAGAGCAAGTATAGGTACTCCAGGACCTCCAGCCACTGCAAATGAACTCCAGATGCATGTACCACTTTGTGCACTTGGCTTTTTGTAGGTTCAGGAAAATTGAACCTAATTTGTCAGGCTTTGAAAGCAAGTGCCTTTAACTGCTGAGCCATTTCTTCAGCCTCCCAGGCTGTCTTTGAACTTGTGGCAGTCCTCCTGCCTCACTTTCCAGAGAGCTGGCATTACACTGGTGTGACCTCGTCTATTTAAGATTTTTGACATATTTATCCACTGAGCTGTTTTTACACATTTGTGTTTTTCCAGTTCAGTGCCAGAATGAACATTGCTTCAATAATTGGTCTTGTTTGTAGACCTGACACACATAAGCATCCTTTCTAGGTATGGCATATAACTGGGAGCAGAGAATTCAAGTGTAGGATACTCATGTTTGCTAACTCATCTCTTCAGGTTTTCTAGGTATAATACTCTATCTAGTCAGAGTTCCAGCAGGGAACAGAAGGCTCTCAGGTTAAGTTATTTTGAGAGTTTAATAAATGGAAAATTAGCAAACATTTAAGTAGTGATTAAAAAGCAAATGAGGGAACTGAAGAGAAGGCTCAGTGGGTAAGATCATTTGCTACACAAGCATACGGACTTGACTTTGATCCCCTGCACTTACATAAAAAGCCTGTAACACCAATGCTGTGGTGGCAGAGACAGCAGCTTCAAGTTCAGTGACTGACACCTTCCCAAGGAAATGCCCCAGGAGAGAGATGGGACACCTCATATTCTCCTCTGACCTCTGCATGTATGAACATGGAGGTGTGCATCTTCATACATGTGCATATACCATATGCATACACAAAAATCATAATTTAAGGCTGGAAAGATGGCTTAGCGGTTAAGGTGTTTTCCTGAAAAGCCAAAGGATCCCGGTTCGACTCTCCAAGACCCACATAAGCCAGATGCACAAGGGGGCGCATGCACCTGGAATTCGTTTGCAGTGGCTGGAGGCCCTGGCACACCCATTCTCTCTCTCTCTCTCTGTCTGTCTGTCTGTCTGTCTGTCTGTCTGTCAAATAAATAAATAAATAAATAATATTTAAAAATCATAATTTTAAAAAAAGGCAATGAGGTGTAGTCGTGTGGTCTCCCAGTGTCAGCGATGCTGAGAGCACTTGATAAATGTTGGTCTTTAAAGGCACTTAGGTAAGGAGGAGCTCTTACCCTAGTTCAGAGAGGGTAGCTTTATGACAGGGGTTAGCTTTCAGGAACTATGGCCACAACAGACAGCTTATGGAAACAGCCTGGGGAATAAATTACCTATCTTCTCTACCACTTTCATTCTCTTGGTAATATCTATCATTGGCCAAATTCAGTTTGAAACCAGAAGGACAGGAACTTGATAACTGCTCTTTTTAGGCTCAGCTTGAATTCCATCTGGATGTGAATTTTGTATGGTATGAGGGAGGGACAAGGTATTTTTTTTTTTTAATTTTTTGTTCATTTTTATTTATTTGAGAGTGACAGATAGAGAAAGAGGTAGACAGAGAGAGAATGGGCACGCCAGGGCCTCCAGCCACTGCAAACGAACTCCAGACGCGTGTGCCCTCTTGTGCATCTGGCTAACGTGGGACCTGGAGAATCAAGCCTAGAACCGGGATCCTTAGGCTTCACAGGCAAGCGCTTAACCGCTAAGCCATCTCTCCAGCCCGACAAGGTATTTTTTTTATTCCCCCCAAATTGCTATCCAATTAATTGATCTAGTACTAATAACTGAAGCATAATTTTTCTTTCCTTTACTGCCCTGAAGTTTCACTATTGTCCTAAGCGAGGTATTCGTAAATGTTCTTGACTCCTTATTTTCCTCCTGTAGGCTGCTTCTGGTCAGGTGCTTGTCCCAGCAACGAAATGGTAACTACACCTTGGAAGGTCCAAGTATTCTCATATTCTCCCTCTCCTTTTTCTGCTCCTTCTTATAACTAATATTGAGGATATTTGTACATATCTTTAGGAGTGAAAATAATTTAAAATTTTCCTTGTTATATTTTACTACTAAGATTATGCTAGTTTCCATTAAGGCACTTGCCTACAAAGCTAAAGGACCTCAGTTCTATTCCCAAGGACCCACGTAAGCCAGATTCACAAGGGGGTGTATGTGTCTGGAGTTCATTTGCAGTGGCTGGAAGCCCTGGAGCACCCATACTCACAGTCTCACTCTCTCTCTCTCTGTCTCTTTGCCTCTTTCCCCTTCTCAGATAAATAAATAAAAATAAAATATTTTTAAAAGATTATGCTAGTTTGAGACTAGGAACATAGTTCAGGGGTAAATTGCTTACATAGCATATATAGGACACTGGATTCTATCCCCAGCACCAACCACAATACAATTATATTGATTTTTATTTGTGTGTGTGTGTGTGTGTGTGTGTGTGTGTGTGTGTGTGTACATGCTCATGTGCACACACGCGTGTGTTTTGAAGCCAAAGTACAATCTTAGGTGTTATCCTCAGAAATGCTGGAAACCTTTTTTGGAGACTGGATCTATCATTAGTCTGGAGCAAATCAATTAAGCTACACTAATTAGCCAGTGAGCCCTAGAGGATCCTCCTGCTTCTTCCTCTCATGGTCTGGATTACAGGTGTACACTGCTACAAGCTAGCATTTTATGTGGGTACTGGGGATCAAACTCAGGTCCTCATGCATGCAGGGCACATACTTCACCTACTCATCTCTCTCCCTAGCCCCTTGTATTGATTATTGATTTTGTAAAGTGAATTGAGGAATGTTTCTTTTCTCTAGTCCAGGCTTACTTGAAACTTATTCTGTAGTCCCAAGCTGGCCTCGAACTTACAGTGATCCTCCTACCTCTGCCTCCCGAGTGTTGGGATTTAAGGCATGCACCACCATGCATGGCTGAATATTTCATCTTTGTTTTCTGGAAGTGTTTGAATAGGATTTAAATGTTCATTTTAAAACAATGATAGTGTTTTCTTTTTCTTTTTTAATATATTTTTTTAAAATTGATTTGCTAGCACAGAGAGAATGGGCATGGCAGGGCCTCCAGCAACTACAAATGAACACCAGACACACATGCTGGCTTTAGGTAGGGAATCAAACCCAGGTTGTTAGGCTTTGTAGGCCTTAACCATTGAGCCATCTGTTCAGCTAGGATAATGTTTTCTTTGGGGGGAAGTTTTTCTATAATGGATTATAGAGCTTCTGAGATTTTTAATTTGTTCTAGATGATAATTATGTGTCTCTAGAAGTTTGTCTGTTTCACACAAATTTCCTAATTTGGGCTGGGAAGATGGCTCAGTGAGTAAAATGATTGCCACACAGGTAAAATGTCAAGCATTGTGGCACATGCTTATATTTCAAATGCTGGAAAGGCAAAGACGGACACTCTGGGGCTCACTGGCTAGCTAGTCTAGCTGAATTTGTGAGCTCTAGGTTCAGCGAGAGAACATATCTCAAAGAATAAGGTGGAGAGCAATTTAATATAACACCTGATCGCCACACACATACATATACACCACACAAACATGCAACAACATACCACAAAAATATACATATGCAAAAATTTAAATAAAATTTCAAATTTATTGATGACTGAAGCTTTAGGTAATATTCTTATTTTATGTAGGATTTGTAAAGAACCCAGGAATCCAGGACCTTGTGCATGCTAGGAAAGTATACCTCCACTGAGCTTCACTCCCAGCCTTTTATTTTATTTATTTTTGACAGAATCTCCTCATGTAGTCCAGTCTGAACTCAAACTCATTGTCTTTCTGTCTCAGCCTCCAGGAATACAGTAGTATGCGCCATACTCAACTTCAGCCCTTCATTTATTTATTTTTTTGGTTTTTCGAGGCAAGATCTCACGTTAGCCCAGGCTAACCTGGAATTCACTATGTCACCAGTCTCTGGCTGGCCTTGAGCTCAACAATGATCCTCCTACCTCTGCATCCCAAGTACTAGGAGTAAAGGTGTGTGCCACCATGCCTGGCAGAGAGAGAATAAAAATGAGAATGGGCACACCAGGACCTCTAGCAGCTGCTGCAAACAAACTCCAGTCATTTGTGCATCTGGCTTTACATGGGTACTAGGGAATCAAATTTGGATTGTTAGGCCTTACAGACAAACACCTTAACCGCTGAGCCATCTCTCCAGTCTTCATTTATTTTATTCTATTCTTTTCTTTTCTCTCTCTTTCTCTCCCTCCCTCCCTCCCTTTCTTTCTTCCTTTCGGCAAGCCCAGCAGACTGGCCTTTTTTTTTTCATATGTGTGAAAGAGAATTGGCATATTAGGGCCTATAGCCACAGCAATCAAACTCCAGATGTATGCTTCCTTGTGCGCATGTGTGACCTTATGCTTGTGTCACTGTGCATCTGGCTTACATGAGGACCTGGAGAGTAGAACATGAGTCCTAGGCTTCACAGGCAAGCACCTTAACCACTAAGCCATCTCTCCAGCCCCCTCATTTTATTTAAAATATATATATATATATTTGTTAAGCCAGGTGTGATGGCACGCACCTTTAATCCCAGCACTTGGGAGGTAGAGGTAGAAGGATTGCCATGAGTTTGAGGGCAGCCTATAGCTACAGAGTGAAGTTCTAGGTCAGCCTGGACTAGAGAGAGAGAGGAATATGGGTATACTATGGTCTTTTGTCTCTGCAAACAAACTTCAGATGCATGTGCCACTTTGTGTGTCTGCCTTTTACATGGGCACATGGGAATTGAACCCTGGGGTAGCAGGCATTGTGATCTTGCACCTGAGCCATTGCTCCAGCTAGTCATTTTCTAATATATACTTTAAAAGCTCTAAATTTCAGGGCAGCAGAGATGGCTCAGCAGTTAAGGCACTTGCCTGTAAGCCTAACAACCTGAGTTCGATTACTAGTACCTGTATAAAGCCAGATACACAAAGTGGCACATGCATCTGGAGTTAGTTTGCAGTGACTAGAGGACCTGACACACCCATATTCATTCTCTCTCTCTCTCTTTCCCTCTTTCTCCTTCTCTGCTTGCAAGTAAATAAAAGAAAAAAAAAACTATAAATTCCATTGTTAAGTACTACTTTCATAGTATTCTGTAAGTTTTATCGTGTTATCCAGCTAAAGATGATATTTTCTTATTATTCCATTATATTATTCCATTATATCCATTATATTCCATTAAATATTCCATGAAATATTTAGAAGTGAATTGCTTAATTACCAAACAGATTTTTCCAGGCATATTTTGTTATTTCTCCTGCTTTCACCTTTGACCAGTCTACATATTCTAGGTGATTTAGTCTAATGTTTGTTAGGCTTGCTTTATGGTCCATTGCATGGTCAGTTTGGGTAGAAGAAGTTGATTATGCTCTGTGATACACATGTATCCTCTGCAGTTACTGTGCCCAGTACTGTATGTGTGCAGTGTTTGGTTTTTTTTTGTTTTTTTTTGCATGTCCTTGTAGTTTTATGTTTTTTATCTACTTTTCTGTCAGTTATTGTGTCTTTCTCTCTCTCTCTCTCTCTCTCTTTTTTTTTTTTTGTCAGTTTTTGCTCATGCTAAAAGCCAAAACTATGTTACATCAAAAATGTGTCTCCTAGATGATTCTAAGCCTAACAAGGAAGGTTCATATCATACATTGGTCAGATTGGTTTGGAACTCACTGTGTAGTCCAAGCTGGCCTCAGACTCACAGCAGTCCCTTGCATCAGCCTCCTGAGTACAGGGACGTGTACCATCTGCTATCCATTTGTTCTTGATTTTTCTCAATGTGTTTTTTTTTTTTTTCCTTCAAGGTAGGGTCTTGCTCTAGCCCAGGCTGACCTAGATTTCACTATGGAGTCTCAGGGTGGCCTCAAACTCATGACAATCCTCCGGCCTCTGCCTCCCAAGTGCTGGGATTGAAGGTGTGTGCCACCACACCCAGCTTTCAATGTGGTTCTTTTTTAAAAATATTTTTATTTATTTATTTATTTATTTTTGGTTTTTCAAGGTAGGGTCTCACTCTGGCTCAGGCTGACCTGGAAATCACTATGTAGTTTCAGGGTGGCCTCGAACTCTCGGCGATCCTCCTAACTCTGCCTCCCGAGTACTGGGATTAAAGGCATGCGCCACCACGCCTGGCTAAACTTATGTTTTTTGAATGCTTGGTTCCCATCTGGTGGCATTTTGGGAGGTGGAGCCTTGCTGGAGGAGGTGTGTTGCTGGGGGTGGACCTTGAGGTTTAGTATCCCCCGGCTTACTGATGTTGGGTTTGCTTACTCTCTAACTGTTGTTTTCCACTTGCTGTGCAAAGCTGATGTCCAGCCTCTGCTCATGCCATCCTTTGCTCTGCAATAATGGAGCTTCCCCTCAATACTATAAGCCAAAATAAGTACTTTCTTTCCATCAGCACTCTTGGTTGGGTGCTTTATACCCAACCAAAAATGTGAAGGTAACTGCAACAGTAAATTATCCACACCTTCTTTTCCTTTTGGGTTGATATCTTCTGAGAGGCACACTTGGGGTAATTTTCAGATGTACCTAGCTCAATTTTGTGTTCCTAGTGGGAGACTATTATATTTCTGACTTTATCCTCTGCAGCTGTTTTCCATTTCCTGGTTATCTCATCCTTTGATTCCCTGAAACAATATATATGTATATCTTTGATCTCTCTCTCTCTCTCTCCCTCTCTGTTTTTTTTTTTTTTTTTTTTTTTTTGAGGTAGGGTCTTACTCTAGCGCAGACTGACCTGGAATTCATTATGCAGTCTCAGGCTGGCCTTGAACTCGTGGTGATCCTCCTACCTTGGCTTCTTGAGTGCTAGGATTAAAGGCATGTGCCACCACCCACCAGTTTCTCTACCTCCCCGCCCCGTCTCTCTCTCTCTCTCTCTTGGTTTTTCAAAACTTTAGCCTCTGCAGCTGTTTTCCATTTCCTGGTTATCTTGTCCTTTGATTCTCTGAAATAATATATATGTATATCTTTGATCTCTCTGTCTTTGGTTTTTTGAGGTAGGGTCTTGCTCTAGCTCAAGCTGACCTAGAATTCACTAGGTAGGTCAGGGCGGCCTTGAACTCACAGTGATCCTCCTACCTCTGCCTCCTAGGTGCTAGGAGCAAGTGCTAGGACTAAAGGCATGAGACAGCAATACTCGGCTTATTTCTCTTTTTTAACTTTAAAAATTTTATTTATTTATTTGCAAGAAGAGGGGTGGAGAATGGGTGTGCCAGGGTCTGTTGGAATAGCTAATGAACTCTAGACAAATACATCATTTTGTGCACCTGGCTTTATGTGGGTACTGGGGTTTTGAACACAATCTGTTAGGCTTTACATGCTAGCACCTTTAGCCATTGAGCCATCTCTCCAGATCTCTTTAATTTTTTTCTTTTTTTTAATGCGAGAGGGGGAGAGAGAATGAGAATTGGCATGCCAGGGCCTCCAGATAATGCAGTTGAACTCCAGACGTGTGCGCCACCTTATGCGCATGTGTGACCTTGCGTACTTGTATCACCTTGTGCATCTGGCTTTCATGGGATCTGGAGAATCAGACATGGGTCCTTAGGCTTCATAGGCAAGTGCCTTAACCACTAAGCCATCTCTCCAGCCCCCTCCAGCTCCTTTTAAAACTTTTTTTCGACAACTTTCAGACATACAGACAATGTAACATAATCCTGTCCCACCGTCCTCCCTTTTCCCCTTCTTGAATCCGCTTTCCACTGAATCCCTTCTTCCCAACTTGACTCTTCTATTTTGATGTCATAATTTTCCCATTATTTCATAGGTTTTGTGTAAGTAGCATTAGCCACTATGAGTTCTTGAATTCCATGGTCCCTTTGTGCCTGGAAGACTGTATTCCAAAGCACTCCTCCATCTTTTTTGGCTCTTACATTTTTTCTGCCACTTTTTCTGCAATAATCCCTAAGCATTTGAAGTTCTGATAGAGATTTCTCACTTAGTTCTGAATACTCCACTGTCACTTCAGCTTAGCAATTTGGTGAGTTTTGAGTCACCCCATTGGTTACCACCATCTGAAAAGCGAATCTTCTCTAATTAAAAATGAGAGTAACATTAATAGATGGGCATAAACATAAGTATCTAAAGGGCAGTTTGGTGGGTATAATATATGCATTTAGCCAGACAACAGTAATAATTTCCTCCTAGGGCTTATGACCTCCCTAGCTATAGGCTTTTGATTAGGTTTTTTTTGGTATATTTGGCCTGGCTGGCCAACTGTAAAGCTTGCAGGGTCCATTGCTGATTTAAGGCCATTGATGATTTTTCTCCCCAACAGGCTGCATAGCTCTTTCCAGCATCCTGACAGCATGTCAACAGGGAATTAGTTTCCAGTTCAGCTGAAGTATGTGAAGGCTTCACCAACAAGGTCTTAACCATCTAGTTCTGGTGGGCAAACAAGAGCCTTGGCAAAAGCCCACAATGTTTTAGGGCATTAGTGTCCTCACTGCCCAACAGCTCTCTGGAAGGTATCCTGCACCTGGCACTGAAATTTTCTTACAACGTATGACTTATGGGAACAATATTAAGCGCCCCCACAGGGTATTTCTATCCAGACTCTCTTCTCTCTCCCTCTCTCTCTCTCTTTTTTTTTTTTTTTCTTTTTTTTAAGAGAGAAAGAGTGAGAATGTGCACGCCAGGGCCTCTAGCCACTGCAAACAAACTCCAGATGCATGTGCCACCATGTGCATCTGGCTGACGTGGGACCTGGTGAATCGAACCTGGGTCCTTAGGCTTCACACAGGCATGTACCTTAACTGCTAAGTCATCTCTCCAGCCCCAAGCTTTTTTTTTTAAAGCATATATATTATTAACTAGCAAAGAAGTAGGTTTCCATATGACTTATAACATTTTATTTTAAAAATATTTCTTGATTTGGAAGCAGAGAGATAGATAGAAAATGGGTACATCATGGTCTCTTGCCACTGTAGACAAACTCCAGACACATACACCACTGTTTGCATATGGCTTTACATGGGTACTGGGGAATTGAGCCCAGGTGATCAGCTTTGTGAGCAAGCACCTTTAGCACTGAGCCATCTCTCTAGCTCCTATAACATCTTTAATTTTTAATTTTTATTAACCCTCCTCCTGCCCCTTCTCTTCCCTATCCCCTTCCCTGAACCCACTTAGAACATTTCACCCCCAGTATTCTTTCCCTCTACTTAAATAGCTACTATATCCTTTCCTTAAGCCATCCCCTCTTCTCGCTCCCTCATAGCCTCTTTCTAGCTTCCTGACCTCTACTACTGACTGTTACTGTAACTCATACACAAATCTAAATATTTGAAGCTAGGATCCACACATGAAAGAGAACATGCTGCCTTGTGACTTCTTTCTTTATTTTTGTTTTTATTTTATTATTATTTTTGTGTATTTTTTATTTTTTTGTTTTTTTGAGGTAGGGTCTCACTCTAGCCCAGGCTGACCTGGAATTCACTGTGTAGTCTCAGGGTGGCCTCAAACTCACAGTGATCCTCCTATGTTTGCCTCCCAAGTGCTGGGATTAAAGGTGTGTGCCACCATGCCCAGCTTTATTTTATTATTTTTTTTGAGACAGGGTCTCACTCTAGTCCAGGCTGACCTGGACCTCACTGTATAGCCCCAGCCTGGCCATGAATTCACAGTAATCCTCCTAACTCCACCAAAGTGCTAGGATTAAAGGTGTGCCACCACCACACCTGGCTATCCTTGTTTTGTTCATCAGAGGCCTGAACACTTAAAGAATGAATGAGCACTATTTCCCAGTAGTACCAGACAGTGGAAGATGGCATTCCATGCTGAGTGATCAGCAGAGACAGAAACTTGACGATAAAAGGCGTGTTTGTAGAATTGCAGTTTTTTATGTATGCAAATATTTTTATATGACTCTCTTAGGTAAGGTATGCAATAGTGTTATTATACAGACTGATCCACAAGGTTTTTGCAGCTCTTCAGGATTTTCCTGTGGCTCTGGCAATCTCATACTTCCAACTGCTCTCTGGGCACCCTCCTTGACTCATTTGTGATCCCACAATCCCCTATTTTTAAAAGGGAATGCATTATCTTTTCCTGCAAACCAAATTATCTTTCTCCTCTCTGAATAACTGCTCTCTCTCACGTTTAAAAACTTTGCAGTCTTCCTTAATCTGGGCCTGTAATAGCTATTCTCTATGTTTTTGAGTATGTCCAAGGAAGCCTACATCCGTTTTCCATGACTCCCCTATCTCTGGGCTGCGTTGCCTTTTCTGTCTTCAAGGCTATGCTGTTGTGCCAGGACTGTGGAGCATTCTCCTCTGTCTGCTGATTTTTTACCTCCTGCCCTTTCAGTTGATTTTCCAGGTGGCTGTCTGATATGCACTTTGTCAAAAGTGCTTCTTTCCTCCCATTGCTCTATTCTGCTAAACCTCTGATACCTCATAAGCTGTAGAAGACAAAGTCTGAATTGTTCAGGGTGACTTTCTAAGCTTTTCTCACATTCCTTGGGACAGACTGCTTTCAGCCATCCAGGTCTTTTTGCTCTACCTTAAATCTATGCTGCCTTGTAAGCATCTCCAGCTTTTCACCTGTTCTGTAGGAATCCTTATTTCTCCTTTAGACCTAATAATCTCTGAGACCAAAGCAACAACAAACATCAAAGACTATCTGGGCCTGAGTGTTGTATCTTGTTGTATAGTTTTAGACAGGATATCATGATTTTCAGTGCCTGGTCTGTGTCATTTGTTCTGCCTCAGAGCTTTCACTAGTCTCCCTGTTCACCTTTCCCTATTTTGCTGCCTTATGTTATGACTGGTTTGTTTAGTGTGTACCTGTTGTCTTCATGCCTGGAATTTGTTTCTCAAAGATGCTTAGGATCTTGTGTATGTATTCAGATAACTAATGAAGTTTCATATGAACTTGTGTGTACATATCTGGGGAAGGCAAAATAGATATAGTATTAATTCAATGATTAGTTTATGTAAGAATTCATATTTAAGCTAATTTTTTAGGTAACTAGAAGTTAGTATTTTAGTAAAATTTCTCTTCAGGCGTTTGTTACTGCTTTTCTTAGGCAAGCATGGGATACTGATATTTATTAAACCTTCTCATTTTGATGATTTAATTGATGTTTGTGGGACTTATTCAGCTTTATAATTCTTGTCCTTAAGACATTGAAATAGTTTCTGACTAAGGATGGCATTGTTATAATCTATTACTGTCATGATCATCCATGCTACGGGATTTCAAATAGAATTTGACTTAACTTTTTAGGAATTTTTGTTGTTGTTGTTTGCCTTTTTGTAATTATTTACCTGTTAAAAAAGAAATACATAATTTGAAGAATCATGATAGACTATGATCTAACTTGTGAATACTGTGAATGAAAAAGCAAGATTATATGTATGAAAATTATTTTATATGGTTTTGAATTGTGCTACTATATACAAGTTAAGCTCATTAAAAATGAGATTACCTTTCTTTGCTTTTCTCACCCTTAATATTAAGTATATTTAAAATTAAGGTAGGCTCTTACTCTAGCCCAGGCTGACCTGGAATGTACTCTGTAGGCTTAGGCTGGCCTTGAACTCACAGTGATCCTCTTGGCTTCTGCTTCCTGAGTGCTGGGATTTAAGGTGTGTGCCACCATGCTCAGCACAAAACTATTATTTTGCAAGGTGTTTTTTTTTTTGTTTTTTTTTTTTGGTTTTTTTTGTGGTTTTGTTTTTGTTTTTTTTTTTTTTTTTTTTTTTTTTTTTTTTTTTTTTGCAGTGTTTCACTCTAGGGTGGCTTAAAACTCAGCATATAGCTCAGGCTGGCCTTGAACTCATGGCAATTTGCCTATGTCAGCTTCCTAGGATAACAGGCCTTAGCTACGCGGTTTAACATCTAAAAAAACAATTATGGGGCTGGAGAGATGGCTTAGCAGTTAAGGTGCTTGCCTGCAAAGCCAAAGGATCCTGGTTCTGTTCTCCATGACCCCGTGTAAGCTAGATGCACAAGTTGGCACATGCATCTGGAGTTTGTTTGCAGTGGCTGAAGGCCCTGGAGTGCCCATTCTCTCTCTCTCTCTCTCTCTTTCTCTCTCTCTCTCTCTCCCTCCCTCTCTCTTCCTTCCTCCCTCTCTCTCTGACTCTTTATCTCAAATAAATAAATAAAATATATTTTAAAAAATTTATTATTTATTTATTTATTTGCTACCAAACAGAGGGGGAGATAGAGAATGAATGGGTATGCCAGGACCTCTTGCTACTACAAATGAACTCCAGGTACATGCACCACTTTGTGTACCTGGCTTTATGTGGTTACTGGGGAATTGAGCCCTAGCTGTCAGGTTTTACAAGCAAGCGCCTTTAACTGCTGAGCCCATTCCTCCAGCCCTAATTTATTTTCTTTTTAAAAAAATATTTATTTATTTATTCATTTGTGTGTGTCTGTGTGTCTTAGAGAGGGAGAGAGAGAGAGAAGAAAGAAAGAAAGAAAGAAAGAAAGAAAGAAAGAAAGAAAGAAAGAAGGCAAGCAGATAGACAATAGACACACCAGAACTTCTAGCCACTGCAAATGAACTCTAGACTCATATGCCACTTTGCATGTTTGGCTTACATGGGTATTGGGGAATCAAACCCAGGTGTGTAGCCTTTACAGAAAAGCACCTTAACTGCTAAACCATCTACCTAGTCCTAAGTTTATTTTTTAAATATTTTTTTAATATTGTATTTATATTTTCATGAGAGAGCGAGAGAGAGAGAGAGACAGACAGATAGAATGGGCACGCCAGGGCCTCTAGCCACTGCAAATGAACTCCAGACACATGTGCCAACTTGTGCATCTGGTTTTGTGTGGGTACTGGGGAAATGAACCCAGGTCCTTAAGGTTTGTAGGCAAGCTCTTTAACCACTAAGCCATGTCCCCAGCCCCCTAAGTATATTTTTATTTATTTATTATTTTATTATTATTATTATTTATTTATTTTGGTTTTTCAAGGTGGGGTTCACTCTAGCCCAGGCTGACCTGGAACTTACTATATAGTGTCAGGGTGGGCTTGAATTCACGGCGATCTTCCTACCTCTGCCTCCTGAGTGCTGGGATTAAAGGTGTGTGCCACCATGCCCGGCTTTATTTATTTGTTTAATATTAATTAATTAATTTGAGAGAGAGGGAAAAAGAAAGAGACAGAGAGAGAGAGGGAATGGGTGCACCAGGGCCTCCAGCTGCTGCAAACAAACTCTAGATGCATGCACCACCTTGTGCACTTGGGTTACGTGGGTCCTAGGGACTTGAACCTGGGTCCTTTGGCTTTGCAAGCAAGCACCTTAACCTCTAAGCCATCTCTGTAGCTCTAAGTTTATTTTTTATCTAATATATTAAAAACCCAACATTTTTTTTTTTTACATTATACTGGGTTGCAGTGTGATGTTTCAATGCATGTTTACTTTGTGTACTCAGATTAAATATATCTATCTCAAATATTTATCACTTTATAGCAAAATCATTTGAAATTATTTCAGCTTTTTGAGATGTACAGTTTATAGTGACTACTTAGATGAGAAAGAGACTTGATTGGGAGAAGTGCAAGGTAGTAGTCTGAGAAGACCTGCAGTAAGCCTAGGTTGCTTGAGGTGTGCACACACAAACAGGAAGGCCCAATGGTCAGCAAAGGAGAGGCAAGCCATGAGTCCAACCTCTGGCAAGCAAGGGACAGATTCCCACCTTTCTGCTCAGATGTAAGGCAGCAGCCAACAGCCCTGAATTAGTGACATCCACACAGGTACTCGCTGTCTTTTTTTCCCCCATTTTTTAGCCTCTCTAACCCCAAAGGGGAATATATTCAGAGCACCTCTGAACCTGCAATGGTCCCTGAAGGAAAGAGACAAGAAGAGCAGCCAGTTTTGGCCACTTGCATTATTTTGGCAAGCTTTCCTCTTGTTTTAGCACTAGTAACTGAGGTATTCAAAATAAAGTGGTCTCGAGACGGTTTTCTGGTAGCAGTTGCCAAAGGTTTCAGCCCTGGTGAACACAGCTGTTTGTTAGAGTCCCCTTAGCTGTCCCTGGGGAAGCTGGCCACACAGTCTCAGCGAACACTCCCAGTCTTCCAGCCTTTTGTAGAGTCCTCTCACTGTTAGATTTTGGCCTAACCAAATCACCTTAAGTGAAAGGCTTGTTTCTTTGTGTCCTTTCCAAATGTTGCAGTCTTGTAGTGGTAGGGCTGGAGCATCTGTTAGCAGGCTTCAGTGCCCTGGTATACTTCCCAGAGTGTCTTGTAGAATATTCTCAGAAATCAGTCCATGAAAAGATAAAAAAACGAATTTAGGACTGGAGAGATGTCTCAGTGGGTTAAAAGTGCTTGCCATGCAGACACGAAGGACTGAGACCATAAGAGTTAGTTCGGTAGCACCTGTGTAAAACAGCTTTGTTGGCTATGCATGCCTGTAACACCAGTCCTGAGGGGAACAAAGATCTGAGAATAGAGAGTCGCTTGGGTCACAGAAAGTGCATCCAGGATCAGAGGGATATTCTGTATCAAGAAAATATGCAGATGAGCAATAGAGGAGGACATCTTATGTTTTCCGGCCTGCACACACTCACTACATCACACATACCACACATACTACGCATGTACATGCAAACCAAACAAACAACCCAAAGCTATAAGTATCTGTTGTGTCTCTTCTGAGTACTGACTGCTGTGCTGGTCAGAATGCTTTGCATCTTTTAAACCAGCTGCTTGTAAGAGTTATTGGGGAGCTTTTGGGTTATATTTGCCAATATTTACCATGTTAGAAGTCAAAGCATGTTTATTATCTCATTTTATAGTAAAATAAACTCATAACAAATTGTTATTTTGTTTTCTATTTTCATTTATTTAATTGAAAGAGAAACACACACAGAGAAATTGGGTGTACACGGTCTCTTGCCAGTGCACATGAACCCCAGGTGTATGTGCCACTTTGTGTATTTGGCTTTACATGGGTACCAGAAAATCAATCCCTTAACAGGAGGCTTTGCAAGCAAGTGCCTTTAGCTACTCACATATCTCTCCAGCCCAATATGTTCTTTTTTTTAATTTTTAAAAATTTTTTTGTTCAATTTTATTTATTTGAGTGTGACAGAGAGAGAAGGAGACACACAGAGAGAGAGAGAATGGGCGCGCCAGGGCATCCAGCCACTGCTAACGAACTCCAGACGCGTGCGCCCCCCTGTGGATCTGGCTAACGTGGGTCCTGGGGAATTGAACCTCGAACCAGGGTCCTTAGGCTTCACAGGCAAGCGCTTAACCGCTAAGCCATCTCTCCAGCCCAATATGTTCTTTTTATGAAAGAAAAAATCAAAGCAAGAGCTGAAGTGTAAAAAAAATTTTTTTTTTTTTGTAAATTTCTTTATCTTCATGAAAGACAGTTGGAGTCTCCTGTCTGTTTGTTGTAATAAGTTGCTTTGAGGTTATTTGAAGAAAATCCTTATATAGATGTTTGGAAAAAAAGGAGTATTTTACTTTTTCTGACCATTGTGAACATTGTTCTTTGGCACTATACCCAAACTTGACATGTGATATATTCTTTAAGATTTGTTGCAATATGGGAACTGAAACTACATTAATTGGCTTTTTATAATGTGTTTACTAATGAGAGAATAAATGTGAAAAGGCAACCTTGTTGAAGTCATAAAACATGCAATTTTTTATTTTGCGGATGGGTGTATTTTACAGAAATCAAGTCCAGGGTCTGGAGAGATGGCTTAGTGGTTAAGGCATTTGCCTGGGAAGCCTAAGGACCCATGTTCAATCTCTCCAGATCCTACCTAAGCCAGACACACAGATACAAGCACAAGGTCACACATGTGCAAGCATCTGGAGTTCGAGTGTAGTGGCTGAGGCCCTGGTGCACCAATTCTCTCTCTTAAAAAAAAAAAAAACAGAAAAGAAAGAAAAAAGAAGAAATCAAGTTCAGGACACTGCCACTTAATAAACTCTACTTATGAAAACAACTTGGAATTAATGGTAGAAAATTGGCCTTATAGGATAATTTAAGGAAGAGATTATCTGAAGAATAAAGAGCTCTTGTTTAAGCCAGGCATAGTGGCGCACAACTTTAATCCCAGCACTCAGGAGGCAGAGGTAGGAGGATCGCCGTGAGTTCGAGGCCACCCTGAGACTACATAGTGAATTCCAGGTCAGCCTGGGCCAGAGTGAGTCCCTACCTCTAAAAAAAAAAAAAAAAAAAAAGATTTCTTGTTTGGCTTGATGTTTCTGTCTCCTGATTGGACCCTGACTGATAAATGAAGTGAGATTTTTGTTTTGCTTTTCTTTTTTCCTGTTTGTTTCTTAACCCCTGTATTTATTTTTATTCTAGACTTACTCTGGACTCTTCTGTGTAGTCATAAATCCTTACAAGAACTTACCAATTTACTCTGAGAATATTATTGAAATGTACAGAGGAAAGAAACGTCATGAAATGCCGCCACACATCTATGCCATATCTGAGTCTGCTTACAGATGCATGCTTCAAGGTAAATGGGAGTGTTCATGAAAAACACTCAATTCTTAGATACAATTTAATGAGTTTTAGTTTCTCAGTATGTTTGACACAGGTTTTAATTTTCCTTTTAAAGAAATTAAAAAGTAATGTTTATTATAGGAAAGTTATAGATTAGAATAGACAGTGTGACTATTTTCTGTAGGAAGCTAGAATGTTTATTTCTTCATAACAATACTTCATATAATTTTTAAATTTATTAAATAACATAATAAATTTATTTAAAAGCATCTAGGGAGCTGGAGGGATGGCCTAGCTGTTAAGTGTGCTTCCTGTGCAAGCATGAGGGCTGAACAGACCTGATAGTTCAAATCTTCAGATCCCACATAAACACCCGGGTGTGGCTGCAGGGGAGTAGAGTCCTGCGACTCTTTGGAGCCCCAGAAGCTCTAAAAACATTAAAAAGAGACTGGCTCAAAACAAGACCAGGTGAAAGTGCAATGGAGTGGGGCATCCAGAGTTCCACTCTGGTCACCACAGGCAAGCAATCCTCACCCCAAATGAGCATATGGAGTTCTGCAAGGGCACATACAAATGCATATACCAGACATACACACACATGTGCTTGTATTACAAAAAAGAAATCTAGGGCTAGGCATATGGCTTTGTCAGTAAAGTGCTTGCTATGAAAGCATGAGAACCTGAATGTGGATTCCCAGATTAACCTAAGAAGCTGGTGGTGCAGCAGGTGTCTTTTCATTAATTAGCAATCATCCCAGTTTCATGCCATGCATAATTTTTTGGGCATGCATTCTACATTTTCAAATGTGTTGATAAGTTGTAAGGTTTGTTTTTAAGAAAACTTAATTTTTTCGTACACTTGGACTCCCCGGGATACTATACCAATATAATACAGAGTAGTGGTCATCTACTGCTAGCTCAGTCTTTATTGAACAAATGGATGTAAACAGAATTTCCTTGGACATAAACTTGATTACAAAAATTCATATGTTCAGTAAAAGCCTAGAACAGCAGTATTGACCCAGTTGGAAACTAAAGTAGTAAATTAGAAGACTAGAACACAGAACAAAAAGTGGTAGAACTTATTAGAGAGAATAGGAAACATGGAGGATCAATATAGACTCTGGGTTCCATCCCAGAAGTGGTACTTGTGGAAAAACTCACTTGAGCTACTGAAATTCCCAGGTCCTCAGATAGAATATTGCCAGGCAGGCATATAACAAGATGATGCATCTTACATCATTTGGCAGTTAGTTCAAAATCAGATGACGTCCGTGGAAAGAAATCACTTTTCAGACTTCTCATCTATAGTATTGAGCCTAAGAAACCAAATGCAGACACATTGAGAGCTGCACACTATAATCATATGAGGTCACTGGAGACTGCCACAGTCCAGGCTCACCACCATGTAGCTCCTCTTCCTTTGTTCCTCATACCGTCTAGCCCAACTGGCCTCCTGTCAGTGGCAGGTAACCAGCATTGCTACTAACTTCTATTGATCTATGAAGAACAGTAACTGTAGTGGCCATCTTTTTAGGCTGCCATGTAATGTATATTTAAGTCCTGAGTCTCCATCTTTAAGTCCATCTTCCTTGAGTCTTAGAATGAAACCCAAAGCATCTTGTTCTGTTTGGTTCCATCATATTACATCTACATCACTCCCCTCCCCTCCTCTCCTGTCTCTTCTTTTCCCTTCTCTTCCTTTTCACTTCTGCTTTTTCCTGTTTTGTGTTTTGGTTTTCTGAGATAGGCTTTAATGTAGCCCACACTAGCCTTAAAACTCAGTATGTAGCCAAGAATGACCTTGAACTTGTGATCCCCCTGCTTTCTGCCTTTTTATTTTTGTCTCAGATAGCACTGGCTCTCTGATGTGCCCTCTTCCCTGATGTCCAGTGTTTTCATTTCCACCAGGCTTTACTGGATCCTGGCTTTTCCCTTGAACATGGGTGTGAGCCCACTCAGTGAAGATTGTTTCATCATTCAAACCCTGTGTCCTGGGAGATGAAGTTTGTGTCCTTACTTGCCATGTATTTGCTAAACCTTTTCTCCTTTTCCCCTTGGAAAAGCTGTGCCTTTTACCTCCCCTCATTCCTTTCCAAAGCTTTCTTCTCAGTTTCTCTTCTTGTTGCTTGATGGCTCTGCGCCCGAACAAAGTTTTCTGTGCTGCAAGCCTTTCTGTAACCCTGTGTTCCATTATACATAATTCTTCATGAATCATTCAGTGCCTTTATCTCACTGTGCCACTAACCTCTATGGTAATGTTGACTTGGCTGTCATGTTGAATTGCCTGGGTTTTCAAATAATATCTCAGAAATTCTATTGTAGTGTCCTTCCAGAGCCACACTTTGCCTCCGTTGTCTCCCTCTGGAGGACTTCTTGTTCTGTCCTCCCCTGTAATTACACCCTTCTCTTTCTTCCTCGGGTAGGTAGGCTCATGGTCTTCCATTTCAGTAGCCTTCTGTCTATATTCCTGTAGCCCACTTATCCAACTCTTCTTTTATTAAACATACTTTTTGGCAAAATTCTCATGCTAGGTGAATGGAGCTGTTTGTCTTTTTAGGTACCCTTATTTGGGTTATTGACACTTCTGGAGTTATACTCACACATCTGAGCAGATTGATCCAGCTATAATTTCATGACCATGAATCTGATTCTGTCCATGTCATGACTGACCCCCCCCCCCCATAATGATATTTTGGACCTGTGTTTGCTTTTGACCTCTGGCGCACTCTCTCTCTCTCTCTCTCTTTTTGGTTTTTGAGGTAGGGTTTCACTCTAGCCCAGGCTGACCTGGAATTCACTGTGTAGTCTCAGGATGGTCTTGAACTCATGGTGATCCTCCTACCTCTGCCTCCCAAGTGCTGGGATTAAAGGTGTGTGCCACCACGCCTGGTGGACCTCTGGCTCTTTATATGCTCCTCTGCTTCCTAGCTGGTGACTTCTCATTTCAGAGAACTGCCCCAGCTTTCCAAACCAGATCAATAAACTATCTCCTCTTGTGTCTAGTGTTATCTAAGACTGGTCTTGCCAGTTCCTTCACCTCTGAGGTTGATCACATCTCTAGGAATCTCACAGTGTTGATTATTCTAAGAGTAACTGTATCTCCTACCTTACTTTTTATAGACTTCTAGCATGAGCATTATATTTGCTAGTCTTTCCCATTACTGGTTTTGGTTTTTCGAGGTAGGGTCTCGCTCTGGTCCAGGCTGACCTGGAATTAACTATGTAGTCTCAGGGTGGCCTTGAACTCTCAGAGATCCTCCTACCTCTGCCTCCCGAGTGCTGGGATTAAAGGCGTGCGCCACCACGCCTGGCCCCATTACTGTTTTTTAAAAAGGTTTTTTCCCTTCTTTTATAGCCAGATTTTGAAATATTGTCAGCAGGCAGGTAGATAAGATTGGTGGGAACTTGGAAATGCTGTTTTCTCAGGGAGCTTGAGACAAATGGAGGTAGGGAGGTGGCAGATAGAAATAGTAGAAGAAACAGATAAGACATTTTAAATTCTTTTCATTAGTTTTAGTTTTTGGGTAGGAGAGACTCACTGTAGGGTCTCACTCTAGTCCAGGCTGACCTGGATCCCATTTTGTAGCCCCTGGCTGGCTTCAAACTCACAGTGATCCTTCTACCTCTGCCTCCTATGTGCTGAGATTGAAGGCATGTACCACCACACCCATCTACTTATTTTTCTTTAGGTAGAATCTTACCATCTTGTTCTGGTAGACAACTAAGAGCATTGCCTGCATTGTTTTGGGAACCTTAGGGCCTCCCTAATAGCTTACTAGGAGATACCCCTGATACTTTCCTGTAACAACCTATAATACTTTTGTATCCACCATTGTCATTACCTCAACTATTTTAAACCGGTACTTACAAAGAGAATGGGGACTAAGACTACAGAGGGAGTCTGAACATGCTTCTCTCAGAATGTAACAGGTTAATTAGGGGATAAAAATATAAAGGAGGCTGGGGAGATGAGATGGTTCAGTGGGTAAAGTACACATGCCATATAGGCATGAGGACCTGAGTTTGTTCTTTGGTAGAGGCAAGAGGTTCCCTGGGGCTTCCTAGCTACCTTATATAGATGAATTGGTAAGTCCCAGGGATCCTCTTGCCTCTACCTTCCCAGCACTGGGATTACAAGGCACAGGTTCAGTGAGTGACTACTCATGAAAAGAAGGTGGAGAGAACTTGGGTAAGACATCTGATACTGATCTCTGGCCTTCACATACACACTACAAACATACAAAGAATATGAAGGATGTAGTTTAACACTTTAGCAAGCTGGAATTCAAAAGTTTTTATATAAGACAACTACCTATCAAACAAAAGCACAGTCCTAATTTGGTACAAATTTTGATGTAGACCACCAATAAACATTTCACTTCCTAAATGAAGAAGTCATAGGCTACATTCTCTGACCACAATGTAGTAAGACAAAGTAGTTAACAAAGGATTTTCAAGTGGGTTAGTTTTTGTGGGAATGTATTTAATAAGTTCTTGATATTAATCATCCTCTGTATTTTTGATGAAAGGAAATCAAAAGATATTACAGATTCTGGCAAAATTAACCACAACATATGTCAAACATTAAAAAATATATGACTTGGCAAAAGTCATTTTAAGCAATGATTCATAGCTATGTGTATTTCTTGTTGTTGTTGTTTTTTAGGTACGTTCTTGCTCTAGCCTAGGCTGACCTGGAATTCACTATGTAGTCTCAGGGTGACCTTGAACTCATGGCAATCCTCCTAGTACCAGGATTAAAGACATGGTCCACCATACCCTACCATAGTTATGATTTTATTAGTAAATAAAAATTTGTAGAAAAATTAGGCATTTTGTTCAGCAAGGTACATAGCTTGTGGAATTATGCAATGTCTCTTGAGCTTTTCTGTGTTTCACAATAACAAGCATTTTTCAAAAGTATAGCAATAAAATAAACCAAAAAAGGGGAAAATGTATCAAAAGATTAATCGATTGGAACAAAGTACATTGTGTCATTGAACTGTTAAGTAAAATGAAGAGCTGACTTCATGAAAGTAACATAAAATAGACAAATGTTTAACAAGGATGCCCAAGAGAACCACTAGGAATGATAAAGGTCACACAACACCATAAACAAAGACTAAATTAACTCCTAATAAACTTCCAGTACAGTGCCCACCGGAGAGATTGAAGAGATTGGGAAATTGAAAAGGTCTACCTTCATGTCTTTGACACAGGCCTAAACAGTTTTACAGGTACAATCTGTTAAGCTTTAAGCCTAGGTGATTCCTGTGTTATATAAATGGCTTTAGACCACTAAAAAATACAAAATAATGTATAGAGCCTCAAGATCAGAACTTATCAAGGAAATTTAAAAAAACTGTTAAGATCAAGAAGATGGAGGAGGACTGTGAAACACTGTTTTCTGATACTACATGTCCATTAACACTCATGAATTCACAGCAGCTGTCTTTCCTGCACAAGATTGAGCCTGTCACTACTTTGCCATCAATGGGGAATGGTATATGTCCTGTACCTCCCAGGGTAGTTACTGGCAGCTAATGGTTTCTGGGAGAGGAGGAATCAGGCTCTTCAGTGGTGTGGCCACTGGTAATAAGGTGGTGGGGGGGATTAATGAGGAAAAGAAAAGTGCTAATGGGAGGGAGAGGGTGATAGAGAATAGTGGGGGAGAATAAAATCAAAACATTATATACATGTATGAAAATGTCAAAAATGTTTGAATAAAATTAATTTAGGAAATTTGAAATGATTAATTTTTTTAATTAAACTTACATGAAGAGACTTGAAATAGGAACAAATACACAGTGAAGGGTTGTTACACGCCTGTTCTATCACTGACCTTTCTCTAGAGGAAATCATATTGTCTGTTTCTTCTTCTTCATACTTATAAGGAGCAAGCTTCTGTCATTTTTCTTTGTTTCATTTTTACTTCTGGAATTAGAGGTTTTCTTAATTAGAAGTATTTATTTATTTATTTAGAGACAGAGAGAGAATGGGTGTGCCAGGGCCTCTAGCCACTGCAAATGAACTCCAGATGCATGTGCCACCTGTGCATCTGGCTTATGTGGGTATTGGGGAATCAAACCTGGGTCCTTTGACTTTGCAGGCAAATGTCAACCACCAAGCCATCTCTCTGGCTCAGAAGTTTTTAACTCATCTGAACTCCCTTAATATTCCTGAAGAAGCTCAGCTACTAGCATCTTTCCTTCAGTCAATTATTGAAGTTATTTAAGTCACATTTCCTTTTTTATCTAATTTGTTTTCCCTGGGTTTAGCAAGTTTTCCAGTTTGGGAGCAACGTAGACTTACAGTTCCTTACCTACTACCTTTCTGGAATGTCCCACCCCAAACTGTGCTTAATGCTCTTGGGTTTTGCCTTTGCCAGCACCCAAGCAGTTCATTTGCTTCTTTCCTTGCTTGTAGTTCCTAAGCCTCACTCTGGCTCAATAGACACCATTACTGAGCTACATCCTTTGCCCCAGCTTCCTGTCATTTCTCATTGGGCTTTGTTGTTGTTTGCTTGTTTTGTTTTATTTTTCAAGGTAGGGTTCTCACTGTAGTCCCAGACTGGCCTTGAACACACATTCTTCTACCTCTGCCTCCAGATTGCTGGGATTAAGGACATGTGCCACCATGCCCTGCTTATTGTGCTTTTAAATGGCATCATCCTAATGCTTATTTGACATATACATCTTGGGTGATATACAAATATTTTGATCCTTTTTAAGTGGATAGTTTGTTTTCTTATTGTACAATGTTGAAACTGTTCTTTGCAGATACATGTCCTTTATTAGACAAATGATTTGCAGAGGTTTTTTTTCTTTCTAGTCTCTTATTTCAGGTTATTTTGCATGTAGGGTACAAGATGTGAATTGAGGTTCATCTTTCTTGCATATAGTTACTGAGTCATTTTAGCACTGTTTATTAAGAAGACTTTCTCCAGTGATTTGCCTTTCTACGTTGGTTGAAAATCACCAGAGATCTAGTGTAAGACCCCCTTGATCTAAATGTCTAGCTCCTCATCAGTATCTCCAGCTTGCTTATAGTAACTGCAGTTTACCTCTTGAAATCAGATAGTGACTGTCTTTTATTACTGTTCTTTTAAGATTGTCATAGCTCACAGAACTAATAAGATTGAGTCCTCTAATCCATGAACATAGTTTATATTGTGTGTCTAGTACACATGTTCTTTTTGCTATCTTTCTTAAGTATTCAGTTATTTTTAGTATACAGATTATGTACATGTTTTTTTGGATTAATACCTAAATATAACATATACCTTAGTAAAACTAAATGTTGCATGCATTTTTCATTTTTATTTTTAATTCTTTGTTTGTTTGTTTGTTTGTTTTTACAAGGTAGGGTTTCTCTTTAGCCCAGGCTGACCTGGAATTCACTATGTAGTCTCAGGGTGGTTTCACACTCACAGCGATCCTCCTACCTCTGTCACCCAAGGGCTAGGATTAAAGGCATGCACCACTAGGCCCGGCTTGTTTTTTATTTTTAAATGTAACTTTTGAAATTTCTGTTCCTGTTTGTTCACTATTAACATGTAGAAATGGGACTTTAAAAAGTATGTATTCACTTTGTGACCTTCTCAAACTAACTTACTCTGGAAAGGTTTTCTTTTGTCTTTGTAAGTTCTCAAATAGAAACTGTTGTTTTCTATGCCTTTAATTTTTTCTTCTTGCTTTAAAAAATATTTATTTGCATGTGTGTATGAGGATGTCAGGGTCTCTTGTTGCTTGATGTAAAGGAACACCAGATGCTTGTGCCACTTTTTGTGCCTAGCTTTATGTAGGTGTGGGGCAATTGAACCCAGGCTACAGTCTTTGCAAGTAAGCACCATTAACTGATAAAACATTTCCCCACACCTTGTTTTAGGATGTTCGATGGAAGTGATGAGAAAGGACACTCTTACCGTCTTCATGATGTTAGAAATTATATTCAGTTTTTCATCATTAAAGATGATACTAGCTATAGGGTGTTTTTTTGTTGTTGTTGTGGGAAGATAACCTTAGTCAGGTTAAAAGTTGCTTTATATTCTAGTTTGCTAAGTGTTTCAGTTTTATTTAATTAATTTATTTATTTGAGAGAGAGGGAGGGAGAGAGAAAGAGGCAGACACAGAGAGAATGAGAATGGGCACACCAGGACCTCCAGCCACTGCAAACAAACTCTAGATGCATGTGCCACCTTGTGCATCTGGATTACATGGGTACTAGGGAATCGAGCCTGGGTCCTTAGGCCATCTGTCCAGCCCTGGCTTTATTTTTTTAAATCATGAATGGATGTTGGATTTGTTTTGATCACATGGCTTTTCTTTCTTGATCTGTTGATACAGTGAACTCAATTGCTTACCTTTTGGGTGTTAAAGAAGCCTTATATGCCCAGGACAAATACCAGTTCCTCATTATATGTCCCACCTATTTATACATTGCTGGATTTTATTTGTTAACATTTTGTTGAGAAATTTTATGCTTTTATGCATCTTGATACATTGTTTTGTTCTATTACAGTATCTTTTTTTTTTTTTTTTAAGTTTTAGCATCAGACTGAACTAAGGCTATTCTCTTAGGAGAGGTTAGAAAATGGTTCTTCCTCTTCAATTTCCTGAAGAGAAAATTGGTGTTTGTTTCTTCATGTTATTCCTGGGTTTGTAAACTTCACTACTTTGTATTGGAAGAACTCTAATTACAAACTCAATTCCTCTGGTAGATATAAGCCAGTCAGTTACTATTTTTCCTTAAGAGAGTTTCTTATAAAGAAATGATCCCAGGCTGGAGAGATAGCTTAGTGTTTAAGGCACTTGCCTACAAAGCTTAAGAACCCATATTCTGTTCTCCAGATCGCACATATGCCAGATGCACAAAGGTGAGGCAAGCGCAAGGTTGCACATGCCCACTAGGTGGCGCAAGCATCTGACGTTTGATTGCTGTGGCTAAGGTCCTCGCATGACAATTCTCTCTCTCTTAAAAAAAAAGATCCCTTTTATTTGAGTTGTCAAATATTTTAGTATGAAGTGGTTCCTAACATTTTCTTGATTTTCTTTTAACTTATCTATAAATTACACAGAGATACATTTCTGTTCCAAATATTAGAATATCAGTAATTGCTGACATTTTTCCTTTCTCCTGGTCAGTTTGGATAAAGGTTTATCAATGCCATTAATCTTCTCAACACGTAGGCTTATTGAATTTTGCTTTTTTTTTTTTTTTTTTTTTTTTTTTTTTTTTTTTTTGGTAGGGTTTCACTCTAGCCCAGGCTGACCTGGAATTCACTATGTACTCTCAGGGTGTCCTCTAACTCATGGTGATCCTCCTACCTCTGCCTACCAAGTAGAGTGCTGGGATTAAAGGCGTGCACCACCATGCCCAGTTCTGCTTTTTCTTTTCTTCTGTTTTCCACTGCCTGCTTTCTGTTCTTTTATTTAAATGTTTGTCTGGCTACATTGGATGGATTTAAAGATCATGAGGAACTGTCATAGTGCTGCACCTGGTCCTTCAAGGACTTTGCAAAACAGAGCAGAGAGGAAGGGCAGAATATTAACAGAGTTGAGAGGATCCTGGAGGTTGTCAAGCCCATACCTCTTACTTAACTAATAGAGTAATTGAGGCCCAAAG
The DNA here is from genome assembly GCA_036346955.1 of Dipus sagitta. Taxonomy (NCBI): domain Eukaryota; kingdom Metazoa; phylum Chordata; class Mammalia; order Rodentia; family Dipodidae; genus Dipus; species Dipus sagitta. The sequence continues at coordinate 38,529,581 of CM070783.1, forward strand.
TTAAGGTCAGATTGCCATGTAAGTGGAGGAGTCTGGCTAGAAGAGAGTTTGTTGTTGATTGCTGCATGAATGGTGAGTAAGGAAAGGAAGCCTCCAGCTTTAAAGATAAATTGTTGTGTAGCTCTTCAATTTCAGACAATGATTGTAGTATTTGTAGATGTAAGAAGATAGCTGTTCTAGACTAACTGAGAGTCTAATTTAGAAACCAGTTCAAAACAGCCATTAAAAATAAAAAACAAAAATATAGTGTAATGGAGTTCTACAGAAAGTGCTCAGTCTGGTGGTAGGGGGATGGCTGAGGACTTGGTTCAAAGATTAAAGGCTCATGCTTTCAAAGCCTGCCATCCTGAGTTCAATTCCCTAACCATCCATGTAAATCTGGATAGGTATTCCTTTGCAGTGACAAAAGAAGACCCTGGCATGCTCACACACACACAGGCAAATAAATAAATAAATTATTTAAGAAGTTAAAAAAATTGCTCAGACCAAGAGAGTTAAGGGTCTGAAAGTTCATATATTAAGAATGAATATGCAGGCTGGAGAGATGGCTTAGGGGTTAAGGCACTTGCCTACAAAGCCTGAGTACCCATGTTCTGTTCTCGAGATCCCACTGAAGCCTGGTGATGCAAGCGGACAAGGTTGTACATGAACACTAGGTGGCACAAACATCTGGAGTTCGATTGTAGTGGCTGGAGGCCCTGGCATACCAATTTTCTCTCTCTCTGTCTCTCATAAAAACATAAAATATTGATGAAAAAGAATGAGTATGCAAAGATCCTAAATTTATATTTATCTTTTATTTCTTGTACAGTTTTTTATTCTTCTTTGAAATTTATTTATTATTTATTCAGTATTAAAGAATTAAGTTTTGGGGTAGAGAGAAAGCAACTAAGGCGCTTGCCTGTGAAGCCTAAGGACCCATGTTTGACTCTCCAGTTCCCATGTAAGCCAGATGCACAAAGTGACGCAAGCATGCAAGGTCACACATGTGCACAAGGTGGTGCACATGTCTGGCGTTCTATTGCAGTGGCTGGAGGCCCTAGCATGCCCGCCCCCCCCCCCTTTCTCTCTCTCTCTCTCTCTTGTTCTTTCTCTCTTGCATAAAAAAAAAAGGCCAGTCTGTTGGGCTTGCCTCATTTAAAAAAAAAAAGAAGAAGAAGAAGAAGAAGAAAAAGAAAGAATTAGGTTTTGTTATGTTGTATTTCAAACAAATTTTGTTTTTCTCCTTGCTCCCTCCCTCTCCTTCTTTATACCCTCTCCCCACCACAGTCTTCTCAAAAAACATATTTTTAACTTTATTGACAATTTTCATACATGTACATGGTGAATTTTGATCATAATACCCTCCTACTACTTTTCTTTGGCCCTTCCCATTCCTGTTCTTCCTCCACTGAACTCCTTTTTGGCTAGTCATTCTTTTATTTTGATGTCCTTCGTTTGGTTTTGGTCATTCCTCATCACCCATGTTGGCATGTTGATGGGCCTAATATTGTAATAACTGCTGTGAGCTCATGAATGCAATGGCCACTTCATGTCTGGAAGACTGTGTTTCAAAGTACTCTTCCCATCCTCTGGCCCTTACATTCTTTCTGCCCTCTAGTCTTCATGTTCCCTGAGCCTTGGAAGGTGTGATAGAGATGTCTCATTTAGTGCCAAGCAACTTGAGAGGCAGGGCAATAATATGTTCTTTGTGCAACTCAGTTTAAACATATGATTTGTGAATATATTTGTTTATTTTAGTAGTAGTATATTAAAAGAGCATCACATCCTTAATGACTTACTCTCTTTTTAGGTTATTTTTGCCAGAACTGCTTTGAGGTCTTTATTGGGTACCCAGTAGCCCCCACCACAGACAAGCAAGCACACATAGTGGGGGACACCGTTAAGAACATAGGCACTGGAGGCAGAGAGGCCTAGGTGTTCATCACAGCTTCCATGCCCTTAGTAGCTGTGTGACTTAGGGAGGTTACTTAAACTTGTTAGTGCAATAGGGATAATAATACTGGCAAGTGACTAAAATTCCTACTTCCTACACCAATAACTTTGTCAATAAGCCAGATGTGGATTCAAATTTTACCTTTTCTTTTAATTTGAAAACCATAAATCATTAATCACTTTTATTAAAAATAAATAATTAGCCAGGCATGGTGACAAACGCCTTTAATCCCAGCACTCAGGAGGCAGAGGTAGGAGGATCTCAGTGAGTTCGAGGCCTCCCTGAGACTACATAGTGAATTCCAGGTCAGCCTGAGCAAGAGTGAAACCCTACCTCGAACCCCCCCCCAAATAATAATAATAATTAATTAATTAGGGATGGATAGATGACTCAACAATTAAGGTACTTGCCTACAATTTCCAGTACCCACGTAAAGCCAGATGCACAAAGTGGCACATGCAATTGGAATTTATTTGCAGTAGCTAGAGGCCCTGGTGTGTTCGTTCTCTCCTCCCCTCCTTGAAAATAAATATTTAAAAAAATGAATAGGGCTGGAGAGATGGCTTAGTGGTTAAGGCACTTGCCTACGAAGCCTAAGGACCCATGTTCAACTCTTCAGGTCCCACATAAGCCAGATGCATAATGCAAGTACAAGGTTGCACATGTGCACAAAGGGGAACATACATCTGGAGTTTGACTGCAGTGGCTGGAGGTCCTAGTGTGCCAATCCCCTCTCTCGCATAAAAACAAAATGGACAGTCTGTTGGGCTTGTCTCAAAAATATTAATTATAAAACCATGGTAGAAATAATCATTGTATATTCTGCTAGGTTTTTGTCATTGTGACAAATACTCAAGAGACACAATTTAAAGAAGGAATGATTTATTTTGCTCACAGTTTCAGAACTTTCAGGTGGTAGTTGTATGGTTCCACTGGTATGGGCCTGAGGAGAGCTTAGGAGCTCATGCCATGGTAGAGAGAGGCAGGAGCCAAAGACAAGATATTTCGTTATAGGGCATACTTCCTGTGACCTTTTCCCTCCAACTAGATCCTACCTCCCAGGTATGCCATCATATTATGGCTATATCAAGGGATCAATCTATTGATGAGGTCATAATCCTGGGGATCCTGTTACTTCCCAAAAGTCCATCAAGCTTGCAATCAAAGCCCCATTACACAGTCCTTCTCAATTTCAAGTTATAATAGCTATTGCTGGTGTGATGACACAATTCTGTAATTCTAGCACTTGGGAAGTTGAAGCAGGAGGATCAGGGGTTTAAGATCATCCTAGGCCATAGCTTGTTGGGCTACATGAGACCCTACCTCAAAACACTAACAAAACAAAAACAAAACCCAGGTATATGATTTTGGCAATGGTTAAGCTTCATATAAAATGTTCATTTTAGTCAGGTGGGTGTGATTACACATGCCTTTAATCCCAGCACTTGGGAAGCAGAGGTAGGCAGATCACCATGAGTTTAGGCCACCCTGAGACTACATAGTGAATTCCAGGTCAGCCTGGGCTGCAGTGAGACCCTACCTCAGAAAAAAAGAGAAATGTTCATCCTTGTTGGGCCAAGTGGTGCAGACCTGTAATCTGAGGACTGAAGTGACAAAGACAAGACAATCCCTGGTACATGTTGTCCAGCTAGTCTAGCTTAATAGGTAAGCTTTAGGCCAATGAGAGACCCTGTCTCAAAAAGATATGGATGGAAAAAAAAAAAGAGAGAGATGGATGGGGACTGGAGAGATGGCTTAGCAGTTAAGGCATTTGCCTGCAAAGCCTAAGGACCCCTGTTTGACTCCCCAGATCCCATGTAAGCCAGATACACAAGGTGAATCAATTGCAAGGTCACACATGTGCATAAGGCGACGCACGTGTCTGGAGTTCGGTTGCAGTGGCTGGGAGCCCTAGCACACCAATTCTCTTTCTCTTGCTCATAGAAAAGGGAGATAGATGGCATCCCTAAGAATATTACTTAAGGATGTCTTCTCCATACATGTGTCCTCTCACACACATGTGCTCATACACATATGAACACACTCCACATGTGTAGGAACACAAAGATGCTCATCTTTGCTGGCTTTGGGTATCCTTGAAACTGTTCTGAAAGCAATGGTTTCCAGATCCTGAGAGTTTATTTAAAAAAGGATTTTCAGTCCTTTCTTTACTAAAGTACATTTTTATGAAACTTCCCAGTTGAATTTTACTTCTACCTGTTATTTAGGGTCAGGATTCATGGAGCATATGAAGTCATCTAGGCTAAGATGTGAAGAGTAGAGTGTGGGTCCTTATTATACTCCTTGAGAGTCTGGCACAATTGTAGGAGATAATGAGTGAACTTGGTTAGATTTAGGACTATGATTAGTTTGACAATTTCAACTTGACTTGAGAAGAAAGTTACTAATGTTTTATAGGCTGTGACTGCAACTTTATTATATCAAAAAATGTAAAACCAGGCATATAGTCATTCTTTTTTGTTTGTTTTGTTCTGTTTTATAGATCGTGAGGACCAGTCAATTCTTTGCACGTAAGTAAACGTTGGATGTTTAGACTTTTTTTTATTTTGTAGTCTTGTGGAAAGTAGAAATTCATACTTTGGAATGAGTAGGATAGAGCAAGAGTTTGAGGTGACTATTGCAGTTAAATTATGTTTATACAAGTCACTTAAATTTGGTATTACTGTTATGACACTGAACTTTTCACACTTATATTTCGAAATGTAGGGTACTGTACATTTCAGCATTTGTTATTTTTATTCAATATACATTTTTTCATTAGGTGACTTGTGTTCTGTGTGTTAGGTACTAAAACTCGTAGCTAAATAAAACAGAGTTTCTGACAGGGCATGCTTCACAACATATATTAGGAAGATCTCTGCAATGTGGAACGTGGGCTGGAGGGGAAGGGTTGAAACAGGGAGATAACTTAGTAGGCTGTGGTGACTGCAGGCAAAGAGGTGGCTGCGTGGTGGTGGTCAGTTCAGTAGATAGTCTTACCAGGATTTGGTGGTTTATGTGCCAAAGAAAAAGGAGTAGACGGTAGGCCTATTGGTGGATCAGAGTGTCTCCCGTTGTGGGAACACAGGAGGAAGACAGATGGAGTAGCAGATAACAAAGCACTGTTTGGGCTGCATTGCCAGTGAGGTGCTGGTGGTCCATCTGAGTATAGCTATTCATCAGCTCGTGGCTCTCGTGCTCAAGAGAGAGAAATGTAGAACTAAGGCACCAATAGCACAGATTGTAATAGAAGCCAATGTGGTGCGTGTGATTGCTAGTGTGTGGAATCCTGAGGAAATCAGCACTCAAGGGCTGGCCAGAGAACGAAGAGCTGTGGAGGTCAAAGTGACCCAACATGGAGGCATGAGAAGGCCAGAGGAATGATAGCATAGCTAGCAGAGAGGCCTTTCCAGAAAGGAAGGGGAATGGTCAGCAGATCAGCTCCCACCTGAAACTAAGTGAGGTGAAAAGAAGCCTGTGTCATAGAAGATAGAGGACATGAGAGGACTGAGTGACAGGTTGGGAAGGAGACAAAAGACAGATTGGAGTTAAGAAATGAGGGGAGGTGAAAAGTTTAAAAAAATAAAAATGCCCCAAAAATCAAGTAGAGAGCCACTATAATTTCAGCACTATGACAACTCGTCAGGAGGAAGGCAGCTTTCAGCTCAGTTCCGGCTTGTGTCATGTGTTCTACAACTGAAGCATGTGGTGTTTTCAGCAATAGCGTTCTAGTTGTAGTTCTGGTGGCAGTCAAGTGCCTTGGTAATAGCCTGTTGCATTTTGGTGGCCTCGGGGCCTCCCTGACCAAGAATTCACTGGGAAGTACCCCACCCCTGGCACTATGATTTTTCTGGAACAACCTTTAGCTTTTGGGCACAGCATTATCCACACTTACAGGGTACTTCTGTCGCAGCTCTCTTTTTCTTTAAATTACAGATTATTTTTTTGTTTGTTTGTTTTTTGTTTTTTGAGATAGCATCTCACTCTAGCCCAGGCTGATCTGTAATTCACTCTGTATTCTCAGGGTAGCCTCCAACTCACAGCAATCCTCCTACCTCTGCCTCCTGAGTGCTGGGATTAAAGGCATGTATCACCATGCCCAGCTAAATTACAGATTTTTAAACTAAGCAAATTGCTTTCATATTGCTCATTCATAATGTTTTCAGTTTTGATATAACCTCCTCCCACCTGCTTCTCTCCTCTATTCTCCCCTGATCCCACTTAGAGTATACCACCCCTAATAAGATCCTTTCCTTTCGCTGCCTCCCTCCCCTCGCTTCCTCATGGCCCCTTTCTAGCTTCCTGGCCTCTACTATTGACTCTTAGTCCAACTCACTACAAATCTAAAAATTCAAAGCTAGGCTCTGCATATAAGAGAGAAACATGTGGCATTTGATTTTCTGAGCCTGAGTACCTCACTTAATATAATCCTTTCCAGATCTATCCATTTCTCTGGAAATAAATTTCATTTTCCTCTACAGCTGAATGAAACTCCATTGTGTAAATCTTCATTGTCCATTTATCAGTTAGGCACTAGGTTGATTTCATTTTCTAAATACTGTGAGTAGAGCAGCAATAAACATGGCTGAGCAGGTATTTCTTTAGTAAAATACAGAAAATACAGAGTATATGCCCAGAAATGGTATACGTTCTCCACTTTATTTTTTGAGGCAAGGTTTCTCACTGAAGTTGAAGCTGTCCAAATGAGCTGCACTAGCTAGCCAGCAGGCCCGGGGGATTCTCCTGTCTCTGCCTCCTCAGCACTGGGGTTACAGGCACATTACTACACTCAGCTTTTACTTGGGTTTCTGGGGTTAGAATTACCAGCTGAGGGCCGGAGAGATGGCTTGGTGGTTAAGGCGCTTGCCTGAAAAGTCTAAGGACCCATGTTCTACTCTCCACATCTCACATTCGCCAGATGCACAAAGGTGAGGCAAGTGCAAGGTCGCACATGCCCACTAGGTGGAGCAAGTGCCTTGCATTTGATTGCAGTGGCTGAGGCTCTGGTGCACCAGTTCTCTCTCTCTCTCTGTTGTCTCTCTCTCTTTCTCTCACTCTCTCTTTAAAAAAAAAAAAAAAAAAAAAAAAAAAAAAAAAGATGCAGAATTACCAGCTAAGCCATCTCCCCAACCCCCATTGGTGCAGCTGAGATGCAGACTGTTTTAGGAATGGCAAGGTGGAGGTGGGAGGAGAGGACTAGAGCAGAGCACAGCGTAGCAGGGTTGGGAAGGATCTACAGCCCTTTTACAATGTCACAGCCACAAGGACCTATTTCCCCAGTGTGGGAAATAGGATTGAAGAACTGAGAATTGAAAATCTTGCCTAATTCTGGCTCCTTTCTATGGAGTAGAAAATTTGCTAGGAGCATGGGGAGTTTGCAGAGGAAAGACGGTCTGCTTTGTTATATGCACTTTCTTCTGACGTTTAAGCTCAAGGAGTTACATAAAATAACTCCCCACTGAAGCTAAGTGGCTCAAAATGGCATGACTCTATAGGCTTCCCAGCATTGTGCTGGGCCCTGCTTAGTGGTTCTGGTATTTAGGCCAGGCTTGGCAGTTTCCCTCAAGGCTCAATCTTGCCTCTGCAGCCAGCTGTGAGCAGTGCCAGAGACCTTGTCTTTTTCCCAAGTGTTTTCTCACCCTGGCTTTTAATGAGTAGATATGTTCCAAGAGTAGCAAGAGGGCATACTGCAGTGTGTATGTGTAATGTTCTTCTGTGTCCATTTGCCACTGCCCCTTTCCCAAGACCAGAGTCTGTGTGGAAAATACTAAATGTGAGGCATGAAACACGAAACCATTGCTGTAGTCCATCTACCTGAGGTGCCAGCGTGGAATCAGATCCAACCCAATAAAAGGTGTTGAACTCAGGCTGGGATGGCTCAGCAGTTAAAATGCCTTCTTACAAACCAGCAGACCCAGGTTGATTCCTTAATACCCACATAAAGAAAGGTACACAAAGTAGCACATGTGTCTGGAGTTTGTTTGCAGCAGCAAGAGGCGCATATTCATTCTCTCTCTCTCTCTCTTTCACATATACAAATAGTTTAAAAAAAAAAAAGTAATAAAAGAAAGAAAGAAAAGAAAAGGGGAATGTTCACAGACAGTGCCCTCTTACATTGGGTAGTTTGGAATTTGGCTTGTGCATGTGTGCATGCGTGCTTGCGTGTGTTTTGCATGTGTGGACACGTGTGTGCTGGTGTGTGTGGAGGCCAGAGGCTGAAATGGATGTCTTCCTAAATTGCTCTATACCTTATTTAATGTTGTCTCTCACTTGAAGCCAGGCCTAGCTATTCAGCCAGCCGAGCTAGCCAGCTTTTCCCAGGCATCTTCTGTCTAACCTCTGCCTCCTGTGTACTGAGACGACAGGCAGGCCAGTACACTTGCTCAGCATTCATATGGGGGCTGGGGATAGGAGCACCTGTCCTTACATTTGCATAGCAAGCACTGTATCTACTGAGCCATCTCCCCAAACCCTTTTAACTTACCTTAATTTTAAAATATATTTTTTAATTAATTTATTTATTTGACAGAGAGAAAGGGGGAGGGAGAGAGAGAGAGAGAATGGGCGTGCCAGGGCCTCCAGCCACTGCAAACAAACTCCAGACATATGTGCCACCTAGTGCATGTGGCTAACATGGGTCCTGGGGAATCAAACCTGGGTTTTTAGCTTTTCAAGCAAATGCCTTAACTGCTAAGCCATTCCTCAATATAGTACTGGAAGTCCTAGCTCAAGCAATAAGACAGGAGAAGGAAATAAAAGGGATACAATTTGGAAAGGAAGAAGTTAAGTTAGCTTTATTCGCTGATGACATGATTATATATGTGAGAGACCCGAGAGACTCCATCCCAAAACTCCTGAAGGTGATTAACTCCTATAGCAAAGTAGCAGGATACAAAATCAGTGCACAAAAATCAGTAGCCTTCCTTTATGCAAATGACAAAGATACAGTGAAAGAAATAAGGGACATAGTCCCATTTTCAATTCCAACAAAAAAAAAAAAATACCTTGGAATAACGTTAACTAAGGAAGTGAAAGATCTATACAATAAAAACACTCAAAAAAGAAATTGAGGCCGACTTGAGGAAATGGAAAGACCTCCCATGTTCCTGGATAGGCAGAATTAACATTGTGAAGATGACAATCCTACCAAAGGCAATATGCAGATTTAATGCAATTCCAATTAAAATCCCTACAGTGTTCTTCACAGAGATAGAAAAAATTATCTCAAATTTCATATGAAAAGGCAGAAGGCCTCGCATTTCCAAACATATCCTCAGCAAAAGAAATACCTCTAGAGGCATCACCATACCTGATCTAAAGCTATATTACAAAGCCATAGTAATAAAAACAGCATGGTACTGGCATAAAAACAGGAGTATAGATCAATGGAATAGACTTGAGGACCCGGACTTTGGGTCAAGCAACTATAGCTACTTGATATTCGATAAAAGCCCAAACAATATAGGCTGGAAAAAAGACAGCATCTTCAACAAATGGTGCTGGACAAACTGGATAACCATATGCAGGAAACTGAAACTGATCCACACATTTCACCTTGCACTACACTCAAGTCCAAATGGATCAAAGATCTCAATATAAGACAAGAAACTCGTATTTTACTGGAAGAAAATTTAGGAAGTACTTTCCATGATATAGGAATGGAAAAAGACTTCCTGAACAAAACCCCAGTAGCTCATGAACTTAAACCGTCACTCAACCAATGGGATCACATGAAGCTGAAGAGTTTCTTTACAGACAAGCATACAATAAGCAAAGCCAATAGATCACCCACAGAATGGGAGAAAATATTTGCGGGTTATCCAACTGATAGAGGCCTAATCTCTAGAATCTACAAAGAACTCAAAAATCTAAACAGTAAGAAGTCAAACACCCCACTCACAAAATGGGGCAAAGAGCTGAACAGGCAGTTCACAGAGGAAGAAATAGAAATGGCAAACATACGCTTAAGAAAATGTTCATCATCCCTAATCATCAGAGAAATGCAAATTAAAACAACTACAAGATTCCACCTTACCCCAATAAGGATAGCAAACATCAAAAAATCAAAAATAAATGCTGGTGAGGATGTGGAGAAGTAGGAACACTCATCCACTGTTGGTGGGAATGTAGGATAGTACAACCACTTTGGAAAGCAATATGGAGACTTCTGAAAAAGCTGAGTATAGAGATACCAACAGACCCAGTTATTCCCTTACTGGGCATCTACCCTAAAACCTTCAAACCACAGGCTAGAGAGATTTGCTCAACCATGTTTATAGCGGCTCAATTTGTAATAGCTAAGAGCTGGAAGCAACCCAGATTTCCATCACTAGAAGAATGGATAACTAAGATGTGGTATATCTATACAATGGAATTCTATACAGCAGTAAGGAAAAATGACTCAATGAAATTTGAGGAAAAATGGTTGAACCTGGAACAGATCATTCTCAGTGAACTTACCCAATCACAGAAAAAAAATCGCCACATAGTCTCATTCATCTACAGCACCTAACCTGAATCTACCCAAGATACCTTACATACCCAGCAAGCATCTCCTGGACTAGACACTAGGATGGAAGGGGAGGGACAGGAGGCCATCAAAGGGGTGGGAAACACAAATCTAGACCCAAACGGCAATGGTACCATAATTGTCTACTTACTAAAAGACAGACCAAGTGGCTGATCCTTCACCAGGCCCTTACAGAGAACACCTGAACCACAAGACACTGGAGAGGGTATGATCAAGACTAACCTTAATCTTCTACATCTTCCCTCCCTCACTTCTCCTCTCCCTTTCTCTCTCTCTTTTATCTCTTAACTCTTGTATATTAGTTATCTTTTTCCTCATTTTCTTAGTGGGCACTGACCTGTAACTCCCAGAACTAGCATGGGGCTATCATCCACAATGAGCTTTTGATCAGAGAGACCTACAAGGTTTCCTAAAAGACAGACAGATTTCTGTCAGAGTACTTGATGACCCACCAAAGGCTAGTGATAAGACCCTACTGCTGAAGACACCTTATGTGATTGACATGCAAATTAGAATGGCATGGCTGGAAGTTGGAAGAGAGTCAGTCCCCAGACAGTCAGCGCGTCTAGTGCCAGAAGGTGCTACATGGGCGACTGGGGGAATATGACCAATATCTGTCGAAGCAACGCATGGTCTAACCTACTTAGCAGCAAATAACTTGTTGTGATGCCCACACAAGTGCAGTGGTGGCACACAGCCATGGTGGGGAACCAACTGCTCTCAATTTGACTAACTGATCCCCTCACTGGTATGGGACCCATAGCTGGAGCTGGGAAACAAGTCAGAACCATATCCAAACATAAGCCCACTCTCCAATATCAAGCTACCATCAATTGTGGGCTACAAGAGGGCCTACACCTATTAAATTCTCTATAAAAAAAAGGGTTATCTCATTTGTCCTGATGCTAACTTACTCTCCGTTGGAGAATCTGCTTGTCTTTTTTAGATAGATGTAGATCCTAAGGAGAGAGCCACCCCATCATACCTCAAAAGGGCCCCGTCTGAAACTAAGAAAAATTGGAGAAACAAGCAAGGGGGCTGTTTTCCTGATGAACCGGATACCAGCACAAGGGGGAAGGAGATCAGCACAGAGAAAAATCAACTCCTACCAAATCAGAGAGCCAGAGCCTCAGAGGCCCCCAACACCTCATCACTGAAGCAGACCAAAAATGAACCCAACATGGCTCAGGGAAATTTTGCGGAAGAGGGGGCGGAAAGAATGTCAGAGCCACATGTTGGGTCATGATATGCAGAGACATTTAGCTTACCCATAACTGTGGGCTAACTCCACAATGCATGACCCGTATACCTTAACAAGGAGGGGCCAAGGGGAGGGGGTAGGTCACGGATGAGCCTAGTAATGGTACCAAACTGACTGTATTTGCTGAATACAAAACTAATAAAGAAAAAAATAAAAATAAAAAAAAGAATGTTAAAAAAAATTACCTGTTTGAAACTAACAGACAATATAATGATTAGTATTGAAACACTAAGTATTTTGAACAGAGTTAACAGTGGAACAGAGAAAATCACTCATAGCTACTGTACTTGAGTGAAATCCAAATCCTTTACCATGACCTTCCAGGATCCCTAGTCTCTGTCTTCTTCCCTGCTTTATCAGCATCTGCTGCCACTCCCTGCCTTCATCATCGCTTATTGGAAATCCTAGCAGCTGTCCAGTACTTCCCAGAACACATCAAGCTGTCAGCTTGGTACCTTTGTCTTGCATTTGTCTTTCCATCTACCTGATCATGTCCCCAGCTCCTTCACCTATTAGCTCTTGTTTGTCCTTCAGAAGGCATGTCTCCTTGACCATGCATCTAGAAGAAACTTAGGCTTCTTGGACTTCTTTAAGAGTGTCTTGTTTCTTTCTGAAAATCCTTCTCATGCTGTAGTCATTTGTTTTTCTTGTTTATTTTGTGTCTCATCCCCTAAACTTGAGCTCCACAGGGACATATGCTTTATTCACAACTGTATCTCTAGCACTGCGAAGAATGCCTGGCACACAGAAGTTGATTCATAAATATTTAATGACTAAACAGATGATCTATTGGATGAAGGAGTGAAAATTATTACAAACCAATGATAACCATATAGTAAATATAATGATTGTGAAAGGTTATTTATGACAGTAACAAAAATAGAAAAAAGACAATAACAGTAATAAAAATGTATAGGGCTTACACTCAGTTATTCAATAGTGTACATAAAGCCCCTACCAAGCTAGATACTGTGATACCAAAGACAAAGTAAGCATGGTCCTTGCCTACTTTGAATGAAAGAAGAATTATGTGACAAACATGGATGAGGTCATTATTTTTCATCAAAGTAGAGTTATGTTCGTGCTGTTAAACTCAAATTTATTTATATATGGGCTGGAGAGATGGCTTAGCAGTTAAGGTACTTGCCTGCAAAGCCAAAAGACCCAGGTTCGATTTCCCAGAACCCACATAAGCCAGATGCACAAGGTGACACACACATCTAGTTTATTTGCTGTGCTGGAGGCCCTGGCACACCCATTTTTTTTCTCTCTACCTTTCTCTCTAATAAATAAATATAAAATATAAAAAAATATTATTTTTGTATGAGGCTGGTGCAGGGAAAACTATCCAGCCCTGTCTTAACTTTTGTGTAATTCCTTCCTCACCCTCCCTACCCCTCTAAGCTCTCTAATTTCCTATGTTCTGTTTCTCCCCTAACCTGTCTGTTAACTCTTCTTCTCCTCCTTATTTATTCTCTCTGCTGGTCTCTACTGCTTTTATGCCCATATTCCTGTTGCTTACCATTTGTTCTCATCTCCAGTTGATCTCAGTAGGGAACCACAGATGAGAGTACATGCGGTGTTTTTCTTTCTCTGCCTGTGTGACCTCACTTAGAATGATTTTTTCCAACTCCATCCAATTTCCTGCAGATTTCATTATTTCAGTTTTCCTAGCCACTGATTAGAATTGCATTGTGTTTATGCACCACATCTTTATTATCCATTCATCAGCTGATGAGCATCTAGGCTGCTTCCAGGTCCTAGCTATTGTGAATAGAGCAGCAACAGACATAGTTAAGGAAGTTAAGGAGTGGAGTCTTCAGGGTGTATGCCCAGGAATGGTATAACTGGCTCAAGCTGTAGATCTACTGTCATCTTTTTCAAGAGTTCCCATACTGATTTTCATAGTGGTTGTACCAGTTTGCACTCCCACTAGCAGTGGGTAAGGGTTCCTCTTTCCTCTACAACCTCACCATCATTTGTTGTTACTTAATTTTTTAATGAAGGCCATCCTGACTGGAATGAAATGAAATTTCAGAGTTATTTTAATTTGCATTTCTCTGATGACTATAAAGATGTTGAACATCTCTGTAAGTGTATAATGACCATTTGTATTTCTTCCATTCAGAATTCTCTGTTCAGTTCTCTACCCCATTTTTTGATTGGGTTGTTTGATTTTTTTATTGTTTGGTATTTTGAGTTCTTTATAGATTCTAGATATTAGACCTTAGTCAGAGGTATAGCTGGTGAAGATTTTCTTCCATGTCTGTTGACTTTGTTGGTGGTTTGTCTGTCTGTACAGTAGCTTTTTAGTTTCACAAGGTCCCAGTGATTGTTGATCTATATTCCTGTGCTACTGGGGTCTTATTTAGGAAGTCCTTCTCTATGCCCATATTGTTGAGTGTTCTCCCTACTTTTTCTTCTACTTGTTTTAGAGTTTCAGATCTTATATTGAGGTCCTTAGTCCATTTAGAGTTGACTTTTGTGCGGGGTAAGAGAAGAGATATCCAACATCTTCTTCTGGACCCCACATGTGTGCACACAGGTCACATGCATCTGCATATTTGCACACATCACACCACATGCATATGATTGCTCACACCAAAAAGAGCAAAAAGAAAGAAAAAAAGGAAACTTACCAAGGCTCTAGAAGAAACTACAGATGGATTTGATAATACAGATGATACAAGATAAGACTCTAGAAGAATATTATCTTAAGGTCTTTTAACATGAGCAGCAACATTTAAAACTTTGGCAGGTTTGAGTACCTAAGATTCTGATACTTTTGGGCAGAAAAGCAAAGGGAAGGGACAATTTGTAGTGTAATACTAGAGGTGGTCAATAAGTACAATGCATGAATAGAAATTAGTATGTGGGTTATGCCTAGAATCATCAAATTTTGGAATTTGAAGGGATTAGATCCACTGGCTATAATATTTGGAACTGGAAACTGAGGCCCAGAGATAAACATTTCCTACTTCATGATGTGCAGCTGGTCAGTAGGATCCTTTGCCCAACCCTCAGTAAGTTGAGGCAGAGGTTACCAGCTGCAGAGTTAGAAAGACAGTGTACCAATAGGCTACTGTAAACTCTAGGGTCTGGCCAGTTCCAGTAGTACAGTTCCAAGTACAAATTGAAGGAAAGAGGTCAGAATTTATTTTAAAAAACTAGATTTTGGGGATGGAGAAAATTGCTTAGCAGTTAAGGTATTTGCCTGCAAAGCCAAAGGACCCACGTAAACCAGATGCACAAGGAGGCACAATATTTTTTTAAATTAGATTTTCAAGCTATAGGGAAAGCACTTAGAAGATGACAGTCTTGGGCTGGAGAGATGGCTCATTGATTACGAGTGCTCCAGTAAAAGTATGCAGGCCTAAGGCCCAAGAGACCACTCAACTTCTGTCCCCAGTACCCACAGTTGGGCATAGCCATGCATATCTGTAACCCCAGTTGTGTGAGGAGCAGAAACCACATAATTGCTGGGGCTTGTGTAAAATCGAGATTTGGGATCAGTAAGAGTGGCTCAAGTAACAATGGGCAAAAGACTAATGGAGGGGAACACCTGACATTCCCCTCAGGCCACACAGGTTTGCACATCCCACCACAGGGAGCATAAACCAAAACCAAGAGAGAAAAGAAAAGGTAGAAGATGGCGATCTTGGCAATGCAGATTGATTGTTTTTGAGTTTGAGGTTTTTAGGAAAAACTAATCTAATCATGAGTGTGTAAACTATTATAAGACATCTAATATATGATTATAAAAACAGATTTACTTTGCCTGTGTCCTGGAGAACCTGAAATTTTTGAGAAGAGAGGCCAAAATTTAGCTATCACTGAGTACCTGGTAGCTTTTCTGAATGTCAAAACAGCCCAGAGTAGAAATACAAAACAGATTTTGAATTGTTGGCATTGTGTGAAATTTTACTGTTTTAAAAAGAATAAGTGCATGTGGCTGGGTGTGGTGGCGCACGCCTTTAATCCTAGCATTTGGGAGGCAGAAGTAGGAGGATCGCTGTGAGTTCGAGGCTACACCAAGAATTCAGAGTGAATTCCAGGCCAGCTTAGACTAGAGTGAAACCGTGCCTCAAAAAACAAACAAACAAAAAGAGCAAATGCAAACCAACCCACAAGGTCAAAGCCCATAGGACCAGGGAGCCCTATGTGTGAGGTCACAGTCAGTCGGAAGGGCTCTCACGAGGTGTGTGTCAGATGCTGGCATTGGTGCAGACCTGGGAAGGCTCTGAAAATGGACAGCAGTCATTAGCAGCACTCCAGCATTACCAGCGCCTTCTGATCACATCTGTAAAGTTACTGTTCTATGATTTTTCTGTTGCAGGGCTGGAGGTTTCTAGTATAGAGGTTTTCCATGAGTGTGCTAATAAATTTCACTTTGCTGATGAAAGCTCTCACTCCCAAGAACAGGGGGAAAAAACAACAACAACAATGTGTTTTCTTATTGGCACTTACCAAGGAGTATTTATTTGGGTTGATTTTTAATACCTTTTAAAAATAATAATAAATTCTCTTTTCTAACTATTGCTAGTAGGGTTTTTCCCCTCTACTTACCTAATTTTTATTTGAATTCAGTTATTTTTTATCATTTTATTTATTTATTTATTTATTTATTAGATACAGAAGGACAGAGAGAGAGGGAGAGAGAATGGGCACACCACTGCAAATGTACTCCAGACGCATGTGCCTGCTTGTACATCTGGCTAACATGGGACCTGGAGAATGGAACCTGCGTCCTCAGGCTTCGCAGGCAAATGCCTTAATCACTAAGCCATCTCTCCAGCCTGAACTCAGTTAATTTTATCAATTGTCATTCTGGAATGCATACAGCTTTCTTTAAAGCAGCTGATGTTGGTATTTCTTTCAGGGGTGAATCAGGTGCTGGGAAGACAGAAAATACTAAGAAAGTCATTCAGTACCTTGCCCATGTTGCTTCTTCACACAAAGGAAGAAAGGACCACAACATTCCTGTAAGTTTTTGCTGTATTGTTGTTTTTTAATTCTTAGTTTCATTCTTTTATAAACCAAGAAAGTATAGCTACTTCATACATGGCTCTAGTGAACAGCTCCTTTGTGAATCCCCCCCACCACACACACACACACACAAACCCCACTTTGTTCATTCTTGAGGAGCTAAGCATGTTATTAAAAAAATTGAGATTAAATAAGGTTTTCTTACAAGGTAAATGGGAATTTTGGTTCTGGTCTGGAGCCTAATTTCTTGTGAAGATTTGGTGAGAATGATTAAAAATTGAGGACCTATGCTTTTCAAGATTTCTTTTTTCCACCAGATGAGTATCCTTAGACAGTTTTAGAAGTTCTTTCTGAATTTGCAGATAGCCTGTGGCAGCTTGAGGGGAGGGAAGATCCAGGGGAAGAAGATAAAATATAGAATATAAGTGTTGTCATTCCTAATTTTTAAGAGATGCAGAAATGGTAGTTGATAGGCCTGAGAGAATGCCAGCTTCCCCAGTCTGAGCTGCATGCTGGCTTTGGCTATGGCTGCGCTGAGAGAGGCCAACTTGCTAACATTTGCTTATCTGTTTGTAATGAGCAGCAGGAATCGCCTAAACCAGTGAAGCACCAGGCAAGTACTTTTCTCTGTGCTGCTTAGTCTTGAGTGCTTGCGCTAACTCTGTCTTTAAACTGACCTCCTAGAAACAAATACCATCCTTAGTTCTAAACAGAACCTACTCTATAAACAGCTCAGTGCTTAGAAGCTTCCTTCTTTCTTGATAAGCAGCATGCCTTTTGCTTTACTTTTGTTTTCTCAATAAATTTGAATATTTCCCTCTCATCATGACATTGAAATGCATGTTTATGAAGCCTTAAGCATAGGATGATTCCATGACTATTATTAGATTGGATTATCTTAATGTTTCTAAAACATGTGAAGATCTTGATTTTTTTTATGCTATAAATTAAATTTTGAATTAAAGGTGCAATTTTTAAAATTGTGCCTTTTAGAATAATAAATTTCTAATTTTTTAAAATGTTTTATGGCATTGAATAGTTTATGTCTATATGTGTTTTAACCCAAAGGCTGGCTTCATTGTATTTAACATGCAAAATGAACTAGAATGTTCTTTATGCCAGGTGAGTAGTAGAGAAGTGTTATTCTTCATAATTATCAGATGTTATAGAACACCAAACATTGAATACTAGTTAGAGCAAAATTTCTATTTCTGCTTCCTGGGAGGATAGAACTGAGCCAGAGAGAGCCCTTTAAGAGGAGTACATATGGCCTTGGACCTTGCATTCAAATTGTTTAGGTTTGTGTCTGTCTTCTGCAAGCATGATGGTGTAATATTAATATAAGGCAAGAAACATTAATATCAAGTTTTGTAAATGACCTAGTAATATAAAAAAATCATATATACCTACATAACCTAACTGTAGATGTTGAGATTCTCAGATAACTTTCTTAAGGTTGTTGAGAAATTGTCCAGCATTGAAGCTGTGCTTTCCCTGTGAAAGCCCATGCTGTTCTTAAGCAGTGTCAGCTGCAGCCAAGGCCACTGTACAAATCTGAAGATACAGATTTAGGATTTCCTAGTCCTCTCTGGAGGACAGGAGCCATTTCGTTGACATTTTGTTTTGATCCCTGTTATATTGAGTAGCATGCCACCTTAGTTGTCACTTGGCATCTAGTCCATCCCTGGGAAGCAAGTTCTCCCAAAGAGGGATGCTGTGGGCTCCTCTGTCCCTGCTGAGTTGCATGTCTTACTGCATGTGTCAGCCATGCATACAGCCCCCACTGCTGCCTTTGCCACACTTACACAAGTCCAGTCAAATAGTAGCTATGGTGATTCTTTTAGAAATATTAAAAGCTGGTTCTCGGTCTTTCTTCTTTCACTCACTTGAGGACTATGATAGCCACCAGCATAGCAGGGAATGGTCACCCCTGGAGAGTATCCTACCAAAGACATTAGTTTTCTCTGCTGGGTGCCCCTGTCTGTGACTCTCACTCTCTTGTGAGAACAACTGCCTTAAAGTAATAGTTTACAGTGTGGCATATCTGTATGGGTGTTCTTGGTGCTTGAGCAGATTGGCTCAAGGGCCTCCTTCTTTACTCCCTCAGATGCTCAGGTCTTGTATATAAAATGGCATAGTATTTCCATATAACCTATACACATCCTCTTGTATAATTTAAATCTCCTCTAGATTGCTTATATTACCTATAATACACAATATGAATGCTGTGTAAATCATTGTGCTGTATTGTTTAGGGAATAATGATGAGGAGGAGTTCAAAACAGACATACTTTTTTCCCTCAAATATGTATATATATTTGATGCAAGCCCAACAGACTGGCCTTTTTTTTTAATGTGAAAGAGAGAAAGAGAGAGACAGAGACAAAGAGAGAATTGGTGTGCCAGGGCATCTAGCCACTGCAATCAAACCAGACTTGTGTGCCCCCTTGTATGCATGTGCAACCTTGTGCTCTTGCATCAGTATGGGTCTGACTTATGTGGGACTTGGAGATTTGAACATGAGTCCTTAGGCTTCACTGGTACACACCTTAACCACTAAGCCATCTCCAGCCCCCTCAAATATTTTTGAACTATTCTTGGTCAAACCTGTAGGTACAAAACCCAGATTCACTTACAAGGGCACTTTTTAAAAATTATACTTATTTTTGAAATTACATTGATCTCTGTAGGCCAAACCTAACCTGGTTCCCCAGATCTACATTTATAGCATTACATCACTAAATAATCATTTGGATTCTAAGAAGGAAGACATTTCTGGTCTGTTTTGTCAGGCTTTTTGTTGTTGTTGTTCATATTATTTATTTTGGGGGGTTATCCTTTTTAGAAACAGGTTTATTACAATAGAATTCACATACTATTTAGTGTACCCACTTAAAATATTCAACTTAATGTTTTAAGTATATTCAGAGTTATTGCAATTCAGTTGTTTCCTCTTGTCTTTTTCTAAGGCAGGATCTCACTCTAGCCCAGACTGACTTGGAACTCCCTCTGTAGGCCTCAAACTTAAGCGATCCTCCTATCTCCTCAGCCTCCCAAGTGCAGGGTCTCAAGGTATGCACCACATATCCATCTTGAGGAAACATTCCTTAACCATTTCAAACTCATCCAATAGCATGTGGCAAAGGTGTGTTACACACCATATAATGAGCACAGAAATATAGTTTTCACCATGATTTGTAGACCTTTAAAGGAATATGTGACTCTAAATACTTAATTTTTTAATATAAATTTTTTAATTAAATTATTTGCACATATGGGGAGAGGCTGTTGTGGAAGATGATACACTAGGGTTTCTTATTATTGCAAACCAACTCCAGACACGTGTGCCACTTTTGTGTCTGGTTTTCTATGGATACTGGGGAATTGTACCCCAGGGTAGCAAGCTTTGTAAGCAGGCACCTTTAACCATTGAGCCATATCCCCAGCCCCTGCATATAATTCTTTTATTGACAATTGTCATACATACATATGATGTATTTTGATCATAATCCCCTCCCATTATGTTCTTTTAGTTCCTTTTCCACTGAATCCCTTCTTTTTGCTTCCATTTCCATGGCTTATTTCTGCCCTCTTCTACTATCCATGATGACATGCTTTAGGGCTCAATATTGTGCAGGTCTTGTGCAGATCATGACAGCCACTGTGAAGTCATGAATGCATTAGTCATTTTTATAAACAATTTAAATAATGTTTTCACACATTCACAGCCTTTCTTGTTGTTTTGAGGTAGGGTCTTGCTTAGCCCATGCTGACCTGTAATTCACTATGTAGTCTCAGGGAGGCCTCAAACTCATGGCAGTCCTCTGACTCCTACCTCAGTCACCCAAGTGCTGGAATTAAAGGCATGTGCCACCACCCCTGGTGACATTTGTTTTATCAGTTACCTGTCCACTTCTAGTAAGAATGTGAATGGTCCATTGTTCCCTGATGGGATTTTTGGGGAGGCTGGGGGGGTTGTTCAAGGTAGGATCTAGCCCAGGCTGACCTGGAATTCACTATGTAGTCTCAGTCTGGCTTTGAACTCATAGTGATCCTCCTACCTCTGTCTCCCAAGTGCTGGGACTAAAGGCATGTGCCACCACGCCCAACCTCCCTGATGTTTTTTAACTGCCTTCATAATGCAATAAAGAGATATGAGTACTATTTACAAAACTATGATACAGTCCACCCAGAAATGATCACATTTCTGGGTACTTCCTTAATTGTAAGATCAGGATTGTATGTTTTATTATAGTAACTTTGTGTGATTCATTCTGAGTTTCTGAGATTTTTACTTAAACTCACAGCTCCAGTAAGACAGAAATAATACCGTGACGCCATCAGTGTAGTAAAACCAACAGCAGGGACCCAGGAGTGCCAGAGTGTATGGTGGTGACTATAAGGATCCTTCAACTCAGGTCTTAGGACTGCCTTTGGCTCACCAGCATTCCTTCTCTAACACTATTGGAATGCTTTAGGATCAGTGTAGTAAAACCAACAGCAGGGACCCAGGAGTGCCAGAATCTATGGTGGTGACTATAAGGATCCTTCATGACACATTCACTTAGCCATTTCCATGGCATTATTTTGATGTGATACTGACTGAGCTATGGGAGAAAGAACCAATGAAAAGAAATGATCCATGTTTAGAGACATGAGACTTTACTTGCATCTACTCCCAACTTTATGAGGTCAGAAACGATAATTCCAAAATTACATTCCAGTAATACAACATCATTTTGTAATGTTTTTCTTGGCTAGAAATAATTTAATGCTTTCTCATGCAGCTTTCTATTATGTTAAATATCTTTTGCTTATAAAATCTGTTATGGCCTAATTTGTATATAATAAGTATTAACTAAAGCATGCATTATGTCAAATGTGCCACACTTAATTAGTATTTTAAGTCTGAGCAAGTGAGTACCTTGCCATCTTTGCTGTCCTCTGAAAGTGGAGGTGAGAATATTGTGCTTGTACACCTTTGCAATACTATGTGAAAGCCCTGGGAAAAATGGAAATGCGTGCCAATTCAGTGGGAGTTCTTAAATTAGCCACCTGAGGTCTTTCACGTAAGACAGTAAGAATTAACAGAAGCATTATTAATATGGTCTTAGCATGATACTGCACTGAAGTGTCATGCTAACTTTTATTTCATGTAAACCAATTGGTAGGTTTCATTTCACAATTTTCTGGCTAGTTTAAATAGATCTCTGTTCAGTGTAACATTTTCTTCTCCTGTGATCCCTTTCTGGAATCTGATTTTGTTTTTCCGTAGCAGAACCATTATTCTAACCAGGAAAAAGGAACCAACAGAGGTCATTGGATGGTGACAGGATGAAAGCACTCAGAAAGAGGGGCAGTTTTTTGTTGCTTTTTCCACCATGAAGACTAAAACAAAGACATAAAGTAACATCTGTTTTTATTTATATGTGTGTATGTATGTGTATGTGTGTTTGTGTGATGTCTTTTAGGGGGAACTTGAACGGCAGCTTTTGCAAGCAAATCCAATTCTGGAATCATTTGGAAATGCGAAGACTGTGAAAAATGATAACTCATCTCGTTTTGTAAGTCTGAAAGCACCAGAAACTTTTAATGCTTCAGATTTCTAGTTAAATGATTAAGCAAAATTGATTTTCTTCTTAGATTGTAAGAAAAAGCTGATTAGTAGAAGTAGTAAAATTTTCTAGTGACATTTTTTTCCTAGAAGCCATATATTAACTAAAAGAAAAAGATGTGAAAGAAATTATATTTATTATATATAGTTATGTATATTTATGTGGAGATGTCATTACATAAATTCTCAGAATTTAGTTCTTTATCTTTGGTGATGATAGCTGCTATTGGACTGGTGTGGAAACTAAGTGGCGTACATGTTGAGTATCTAGCATATCAGTGAAGCACAATATGGAAGCTATTATCTGATACAGTAAGCTATCCTTTTCATATCTTCTTATGTCTGTAGAATATGAACTTCAGAATAACTTCTCACTCATATTATTTTTGTTTCAAATTTGTTTTCTTAGCTTTTAAACTACATTGATTCATTGGAAGCTCTTTCTCCCTTAGTTTGTCTAGCTAAGGATGTTATCCTCCTATCCATGAGACTTTAATATGCATTTATTTCTGCTTAAGTTGTTTAAAGTGACTTACTGTTTTTTCTTCCGCCTTTGAAGTATTAATGGAAGTTTAAAAAGTCAGGATAAGGGATTTCAATTCTAACTATTCTTTGATGAAATTTTTTGAGAACATATTATCATTGGGCCTTTTTTTTTTAAACAGGCATGTATAATCATGGGCCACATGTAAATATTCTGGTGGCATAGTTTCCATGGCTAGTGAAAAGGACCAGATGTAGTTGTTCAGAAGCCTGGTAAACACAAAGGTAGTCAGAAAATCATCAGTATTAGTTTCTAAGGCTGCTATAACAGAAAACTTCCAACTGAGTAGGTTAGACAACAGAAAAAATTTTCAGCCGGGAGTGGTGGCGCATGCCTTTAATCCCAGCACTTGGGAGGCAGAGGTAGGAGGATCGCCATGAATTTGAGGCCACCCTGAGACTACATAGTGAATTCCAGGTCAGCCTGAACTAGAGTGAGACCCTGACTCTGAAAACAAAAAGCAAACAAACAAACAAAAAATCCCCATAATTCGGAAGGCCGGATTGAGATCAAGGCATCAGTAGGTTTGTTGTCCGTATCAGCTTCTGTCCTTGTAGTGAACATCTTCTTTCTCCCTGTGTTTTCACTAAGTCTTCCTTCTAGATGTGGCTATGTCCCAGTCTCTTCTTATATGAGGACATCTGTCTGTTGGACCCATTTTAAGGACTTTATTTATTACTTCTTTAAAGACTCTCGGGCTGGAGAGATGGCTTAGCACTTAAGGCACTTGCCTGCAAAGCCAAAAGACCCAGGTTCAATTCCCCAGGACCCCATGTAAGCCAGATGCACAAGGTGGCACATGCGTTTGAAGTTCTTTTGCAGTGCCTGGAGGCTCTGGTATGCCTATTCTTTCCCTCTCCCTCTCTCTCTCTTTCTTGAATAAATTTAAAATAAAATCTTTTTAAAGGCTTTTAATAGCTTGTTGGTAAATTGTTTGCCTCATAAGTGTGAGGATCCAAATTTGATCTCCAGGACCCTATAAAATTGCCAGGTATGGTGACACACGTGTATAATTTCTGCACTGGAAAGATGGAGACAAGCAGATCCTTGGAACTTGCTGGCCAGCAAGCCTAGCCGACCAGGCCAGTGTGAGACCCCATCTCCAAAGAGCGGGTGGGGGGGGGAAGGTGGATGGTATACCTGAGCACATGCACATGAGCATACACACATACACAGATAAGTAAAGTTTTTAAAAAGACCCTGTCTCCAAATACAGTCACATCCTGAAGTATTAAATCCTAGTATTAGGACTTTTACATGTGGAACTGAGGAGACACTGTTTAGTATGTCATACTATCCAATAGTGAAAGTGCTGAATGCTTTCCAAATTATGCAGGAAATAGTGAATTGCTTTCTTGGAATATTGTTTGCTTCTGTTAAGATACATTTGAAGATTCACTTAAGCCACCATTCACTAGTAATTATTTTATCCTTGCATGTACAAAACAAGATAAGAATACCTGTGTCAGTAGGAGGCATGCTCATGCCAGGATTGATAGAGGGTCTAAGAAGCTGAGCCAGAGTTCCTATCTTTCCCCTGGGTCACCCCTGCAGAGTCTGAGACATAATTAAATCTTATATTCTCCTGCTGGGGAGCTGTATGTTTAGTGGCTGTATCGTTGGTGAGAGAAGCAGTGAGCTTCCTGTTTTGGTATGTGATTCTTCATGAAGATTGCCAAGCACTACTTCATGGAAAAGCAAAGCCTTTATTTTACCATATTACTCAAGTAACCCATCTCTTCTAATCTTAACACCCCCAACCACACACTAAATTCAGGAGAAACTTTTTGTTGTCGTTGTTTTTGATGTAGGGTCTCACTCTAGCCTCAAACGTACAGTGATCCTCCCACCTCTGCCTCCTGAGCACTGGGATTAAAGGTTGTGAGTGCTAGGATTAAAGGTGTGCATGACCACATCTGGCTGCTAATTTTTTTTAAGATATTTATTTATTTATTTATTTATTTATTTATGACAAAGGCCTCTTGCTATTGCAAACAGACTCCAGATGCATGTGCTCCTTTGTGCATCTGGCTGTACATGGGCACTGGGAAATCAAACCTAGACCAGCAGGCTTTGCAAGCAAGTGCCTTTAATCCCTAGCTCCAGTCATCTTGTTTTTGACTAGAAAAAATAAACTGTTACTAAGTTATATTTATGTCCCTTGATAAATAATATGTAGTATGCTGTTACTAAATGATAAAGGTTTCTTCACTTACCAGGGAATGTTTCTTTCCACTTATCATTTTTGTGTTTAGAAAATACATAATTCTGTACTTACTATTTGTTGGTATGTAGCAAATCACCCTAAAAACTAGTGGCTTAAGACATTTATTCTCTCACCATTTCTGGGTGACCGAAATCCAGCCATGACTTAGCTGGGTAGTTCTGACTCAGTCTCCCTTGAATTTGTCATGTACATGACAAAAGGCCTGATTGAGAAGGGTCTTCCTCTAGGCTTATGCAGCCAGCTTTTAGTAGGAAGTTCCACTTCCTATTAACTGTTAGTGGAAGCCTTTCCTCGGGGCTGCTTGAGTGTCCTTATGACATAGCTGCTCCTTCACCTCAGAGTGAGGAGTCTGAGAGAGAAAGAATGAAGGCAACCCTGCCTTGGAAGTCACCAGCCATTCCCTGTAGTCTTCTGACACTGGGATTGCAAACAGTGGGTGCCATAGATGGGGATCATTAAAGCCATATTGCAAGCTGGCTACCCCAAATCCTTAAAGGATCTCCATTGTTGTTAACATATGAGGGGTTCATCTGTGATCATCATCATTCTTGATGGTTTTTAATTGGGTGCTCACCAGAGGAAGTGGGCAGTGTCTGTAGACATTTTGTTTGTTCAGTTGTGGGAAGGATAGTGGTGTGCTGCTGGCATCTGATGGGTAGAAGCCAGCAAAAGTGCTGTAAAGATCCTGTAATATACAGGATACTTCCCACAACAGAATTACCTGGCTCCAAATGTCAGTTATGCTGAAGTTGTGAAACCCTCCTCTACATTGTTTCTGAAAATTACAACCCAAACCAGGCAACTCTTTCTGCAGTTTATTTGGAGTTTCACACTTGAGTTTTCTTCTTGTTTGCTTCTTGGGCTTTCTACTCCAATGGCTTGATACAGATAGTTCTGGAAGGTGCCTGTTTTATGTTCTGTGGGGAAGAATTCTTAGGTTGTTTTCTAGCCATCCTGAAACAGCTCATAGAAATTGAACTGGAGTCAGCTATCTAAACTCTTAACAAACTCCATTTCAGCTGAGATACTACCTTCCATGTAAAATATTTTATGTAGTATATTAAAGACTGATCTTTATTTTAAAAGAGAAAAGACTAAATAAAAGTAATATTCTTAGGCATAGCTCTTTATTCAACCAAGAAACAAAAGTACCTTCAAATTGTTGGCTTTGAGTCTTTTAATTCCTAGAAGGTCATCTTCACATATTTTTTTAAAATATTTTTATTTATTTGCAAGCAGAGAGGATAGAAGAGAGACAGAGAAAATGGGTGCTCCAGGGCTTCCAGACACTGCAAATAAACTCCAGATGCATGTGCCACTTTGCACATCTGGCTTTATAGGTACTGGAGACTTGAACCCAGATCACTAGGCTTTACAGGCAAGTGACATAATCGCTGAGCCATTGATCCATCCCCTACATAGTATTTTTTAAAAAAAATTTTAATAAACACTTTAGGAGGGGCTGAAGGGATGATTCAGTTGAATACCTGACTGAGTTCAGATCCTCAGACTCCACTAAAGCCAGATGCTGTATAGTATATAGTTCCATTGCTTCTAAGGCAAGAAGGGAGGTAGAGACAGGAGAATTGCCTGTAAGTTCATGGGTCCAGAGCTAGCATGGTGAACACAGTGGCAAACAAGAGACACTGCACAAACAAGGTAGACGACAAGGACTGATACCTAAAATTGTCCTATTTGTCTTCTGCCCTACACACACACACCCAGAAACAAAAAAGCTTAGGAGCTTTCTGCTATTATAAACTGTTAGCTACATGTTGCTAAAACAAGAATTATTTTAGGAGTTTTACTGGGAAAAATTAACTAATTCTTTTTGATTAATTCCACTGATTGAATAATACACAGTTAAAATATCCCTTTATTATTTCTCTGTGGGTATTGCCAAACTTTGGGTTTTAAGGTGTTTGAAAATAACTAGTGGTGGGTGGTGGAGCTGGAAAAATGGCTTAGTAGTTAAGGCATTTGCCTGCAAAGCCGAAGGACCCAGGTTCTATTCCCACATAAGCCACATGTACGAGGTGGTGCATGCGTCTGAAGTTCATTTGTAGCAGCTGGAGGCCCTGGTGTGCCCATATTCTCTCTTTCTACCTCTTCTCTTTCTCAAGTAAATAAAAAAGTAACTGGTGGTAACTCATTTCTAAATTAAATTTTGATTGTTGATTTGTTGTTGTTCAGTTAATCATTAACCTTTTATTTTATTTATTTATTTTATTTTATTTTATTTTATTTTATTTTGAGGTAGGGTCTCACTCTAGCTCAGGCTGACCTGGAATTCACTATGTAGTCTCAGGGTGGCCTCGAACTCATGGCGATCCTCCTACCTCTGCCTCCTGAGTGCTGGGATTAAAGGTGTGCGCCACCATGCCAGGCACAATCATTAAGCTTTTATTTTATTTTGTTTTGTCAGACAATTCTGCTGTTCAGTTGATATATTCATAGGGTTGGGTGTGTAATAGATTGCTCATATCTAATATATTTTAATTGTTGTTTATTTTTATTTATGTATTTGAAAGTGACAGAAAGAGAAAGAGGGAGAGAGAGAGAGAATGGGTGCGCCAGGGCCTCCAGCCACTGCAAACAAACTCCAGACACGTGCACCCCCTTGTGCATCTGGCTAACGTGGGTCCTGGGGAATCAAGCCTCAAACCAGGGTCCTTAGGCTTCACAGGCAAGCACTTAACCACTAAGCCATCTCTCCAGCCCCTAGTATATTTTAAATGGAAAGTTTTCTTCTTTCAAAATTTGTTGCTGCATATCTTTCTTTAAAAAAATTATTTGAGAGAGAGAGTTTAAAAAAAAAAAAGGTAGGCAGAGAGATAGCAAGAGAATGGGCTTACGCGGGCCTCTAACCACTGCAACAAGTGAACTCCAGACATAAGCTCTACCTTGTGCATCTGGTTTAGGTGGGTACTGAAGAATCAAACTGGGATCCTTAGGCTTTACAGGCAAGCACCTTAACTGCTGAACCATGTCTCCAGTCCTGTTCCTTTATGTCTTATTTCAATAAATCAAACAGTTGCTTAAGCTTGAAGCAAAATAAAAACAACAAAAACCTGGGAAAATGAAATACCTAGAAATTTGGCCTTTTTCTCTTGACCTATGTCCTGGTTGAAAAAGAGTCCAGTTGGTTAAACTTCCAGAATGTGTTTCAGATATGTCCATATTTCTCCCTTTCCAAACTCCCTAATTGTCTAAACCTATACCTGAGGAGGTCAGTTATCAGTTCCCTTATCACAATGACATGTATATATTTCCCTTATAGGTTATCACAGTCAGTGATTATAGTCAGTTGCCTTGTAAGACTGCTTAGCACAGTCAGTAGCCAATTTGACTGTCATCCCTCCTGGGAGAATATGAAATCTCTGCCATAACCTTGTCTGCCATGTTTTTCTCTGCATACTTAGCTCTAGCACTGTGTCTTGCACATGCAAATATGTAATAGATGTTTTAATGGGCTTCATTTGGACAAAATGTGGGTTGCCTACTAAATGCCAGTTATTTTAGACCTGGGGAATACATCTGTGAGCAAACTAAATTTTTTGGCCTCATAGGCCACCTTCATTTTTGTTTTAACTGTACCATGTTTATGGTGACGTGCCATGAGGTACAATTGAACTCCCCCTGTTTTAGATCCTGTGAGAATGTGCATGTTCCTGTTTTAGGAGCATGGGTGAGGTCATATGGACAGTCTGGGTCGTGAGTTAGATTTGGTGTAATACTGAAAGAGTAATATGATGTTAAAAAATGAGTTGTATATATAGTAAAATTTCATGCAGTCATCATTTACAAGCCACATGCTTGCAGTGAAAATACTTTAAATTATAAACTAAGCTTTAGAAGCCATTTGGTTCCATTTCTTTGGTCTGATATAGCCGACTAATTTCCTGACGAGTCTTTTTTCTTTCAAAGATGCTAGCATGTGGTTTGTATTAAAACGGGGATTCTTCAGGAGAGCATTAACCGTATGAAAATAATCGTGCACAGTTAGTCCAGTACTCTGTTTATGAGAAGTAAAATGCATTCCAGATGGAAAGGATTTATGTAAAACGAATCTCCCATAATGAAACTTTTCAAACAGACTTCAATTTCGAAATGGTTGTTTGAATCAGCAGACGCATCTCCTCTCAGAGCTTTTCCTATCTGCATAGATTCTTTCTTCTGCTTCCAAGCTGATCCGTGCCAATTTAAAATTCCCAACCATTCTGGGCCTTTTGGTGCATAATTAACCTCCAGTAGTTAGAACAAGGTAAAGGCTTAGGTGTCCTCTCTCAGTTTGACTTCTGGATTATAATGAAAACACATCACAATTCTGTACCAATCACATGTATTTGTTAGCAAGCAGGCATGACAAACCTAAGTCCTCTGATCAGAACTGTCCTTGAAAGATCAACAGAGGTACATGTGACAATATCAGAGATTGGGTACAATCTGTACCAACTAACCAGTATCCACAGATCAGTGGTTGCACACACCATTTTAGAACCAAGGCTTCAGTGGCATTCTAAGCAGCTAGATTTCCTGGTTTGCTTAGAGTGTGAAGTCCTTGTTCACATCAGGTGGGGAGAATCTTTGTATTTCTGGGCAATCCTGTCTTAATGCCTCTCATGTTACCCTTGTAATTTCTGACATCTATTATATTAAGTAACAAGGCCACTTAATTCACATGAAAACTCACTTTACTAATAACAAAGCTTTGAGTGGTCTGGAGGCAGGATAGTGGAAATATTTAAGGTAGCCATCTGGCCTTTGGATTACAGCTAGTTAGTGACAAAAAAATGGCTTTCCTAGTTTAGGAAAAGTGGCTGTCTGTAGAATGAAGCCTAAAACTGAACACACATCACACCTAGTCTATCCTAAAGTGTTTTAAAGTAAAATGCAGCTCATGTAACAATCTAGGAAAGGGAAAAATAATTTCAGATTTTGAAGCAAACTTGCATTTACCCACTATTAAGTTAATAACTAACAATTAATCTAGGTTTATTTACTACCGAGACTTTTGTAACCACTTCAGAAAAGCTTCCAGAAATGTTGATCATTTCAAAAAAAAATTCTTTATATTTATTTATTTGAGAGAGACAAGAGAAAGAGAATGGACACACCAGGCCCATTTGTTGCTGCAAACGAACTTCAGTCACATGTGCCATTGGATTGTTTGGCTTCACACAGGTAGTGAAGCATTGAATCCAGGTCATCAGGCTTTGCAAGCAAGTACCTTTAACCACTGAGCAATCTAAATTCTTTTGAAACATTTTAT
Source organism: Dipus sagitta (assembly GCA_036346955.1). NCBI lineage: Eukaryota > Metazoa > Chordata > Mammalia > Rodentia > Dipodidae > Dipus > Dipus sagitta. The sequence goes on from CM070783.1 coordinate 38,559,951, forward strand.
ATGTATCATATGGTTTGTTTGTGGTTTTTTGTTGTTGTTGTTGCTTTTTGAGGTAGGGTCTCACTCTAGCCTAGGCTGACCTGGAATTCACTCTATAGTCCCGGGCTGGTCACAGTGCTCCTCCTACCTCTGTCTCCCAAGTGCTGTATTAAAGGTGTGTACAATCACGCCCAGCACATATGCTTTATTTATTTATTTGAGAGAGAGAAGGAGAAAGAGGCAAATAGAGAGAGTGGCTGATGTAGTGGCACACGCCTTTAGTTCCTGCACTTGTGAGTTTGAGGCCAGCAGGCTTTGCAAGCAAATGCTTTAACCACTGATCCATCTCCCTAGCCCATGTGTGTATTTTTTTTTAAATATGGGAAGAAAAGTATCTCTTATATACTGATTTCATTTTCTTTGGGTATATACGCAGGTATGATGTAAATGTATCCTAGAGTAGTTCTATTTTTACTTAATCAGTATTTTGTTATACACTCATTACAAAAGCCAGACATGTTGGTAAAAGCTAGAAATTTGTGATACTGAATATAATTAATTTTTTAAGTGAAATATTTTTGCTAGTAAGAATAGTTGATCCCAGATGATTTTGATTAACCTTTCCACACCCATGTTAAAATGAGAAGTTTGAGAAAGTATTTGTTTGGGTTGTTCTTTTGGCAATGTATTCTCTGTAGCTTTGGAATAATAACATTGTCTTTTGACTACTGTCTCTTAAAATAGCAATTCATAGTTAACTCAATGAGCTATTATGTAGGTGATACAGCTGTTTAAAATTTATGAAGAATTTAATCCTCATTTATAACATGAGCACCCATTTTTAGTTTTTGAATTATTTGAACAATTCTAACTGTTCAGATATACTAATGGTTTAACTTTATTTCTTCTTATGAGTCTTCTCAGTAACAAAAACAAAATAAGCTTATTTTTAAAGTAGAATAAATGCATTGTCTTATAATTACCTTCAATCCATTGGACAGTTTTCTTTATTTTTATTTATTTATTTATTTATTTGACAGAGAAAGAGAGAGAGACAGAGAGAGAGAATGGATGCAACAGGGCCTCCAGCCACTGAAAACGGAACTCCAGACACATGCGCTCCCTTGTGCATCTGGCTAATGTGGATCCTGAGGAACCGAACCTGGGTACTTTGGCTTTGCAGGCAAACACCTTAACTGTTAAGCTATCCCTCCAGCCCCATTAGACCATTTTCTAAATCTAAGATGCATAAGGGATATTAGTGATCTTATTTTTTTTCCCTATATTTTGAAATATTTTGCTGTTTCATCATCCAAAGAATTGGTTCATTGTTTATCAATTATTATCAACTATTCTTTAAAAAGAATAAAATAGCCAGGCATGGTGGTGTACCCCTTTAATCCCAGCACTTGGGAGGCAGAGGTAGGAGAATTGCCATGAATTCAAGGCCACTTTGAGACTACATAGTGAATTCCAGGTCAGCCTGAGCTAGAGTGAGACTGTACCTTGGAAAACCAGAATAAATAAATAAATACATACAATAAAATACTAGCTTAGCTCAGTTGGATGAGTGTTTACCTAGCATATAGGAGGCCCTGGGTTAAATTCTCAGTTCAGAAAAAGAAGATTAAAATGGTGAGTATTGAGCTGGAGAGATAGCTTGGTGGTTAAAGTGTTTTCCTGTGAAGCTTAAGGACCCAGATTTGATTCTCCAGTACCCACATGAGCCAGATACACAAGGTGGCATATGCATCTGGAACTTGTATGCAGTGGCTGGAGGCTCTTGCATGCCCATTGTTTTTCTTTGTCTCTCTCTTGTAAATAAATAAAACTATTTATTTTACAAAATGGAAAGGATTGGACTGTAGAGATGGCCTAGCAATTAAGGCACTTGCCTGTGAAGCCTAAGGACCCAGGTTCAATTCCCCAGTTCCTAGGTAAGTCAGATACACAAGGTGGCACATGCATCTGAAGTTCGATTGCAGAGGCTAGAGGCCCTGGCACTCCCGGTCTTTCTCTTACTTTCTCTATCCCTCCGTCTGTCTCTCCCTTCCTCTTTCTCTCTCTCAAATAGTAAATACATAATTTTTTTTACATGGCAAGGATTGCCAGGGAGATTACTATACTAACTTCACGTCATTCTTCTATTTGCCTATCATGTTTCTCAAAATAATGTAAAAAGTTGTAAGGGATGGAGAGATGGCTTAGCGGTTAAGGCACTTGCCTACAAATCCAAAGGACCCAGATTGGAGTCCCAGTACCCGCGTAAAGCAAGATGCACAAGGTGGCGTATGCATTTGCAGTAGCTAGATGCCCTGGTTTGCCCATTCTCTCACCATCTACCTACCTCTTTCTCTCTCTCTCTCTCTCTCTCTCAAAATAAATAAATAATTTTTTAAAGTTGTGAATGTTGGGTATGGTGGTGCACGCCTGTAATCCCAGCACTCTGGAGGCAGAGGTAGGAGGATTGATATGAGTTCAAGTGAGATCCAGGTCAGCCTGAGCTAGACTGAGACCCTACCTTAAACAAACAAACAAAAAAAAAGGTTGTGAAAGAAGACTGACTGAACACTATCTTTTGTAGCCTATTTCCAGCTTTCAATGAACATAGTAGTAAAAACAAGTTTGATTTGTATTTTTTGTGTAATGCTGAAGGCATGTATATATACAATTTTTAAGAAACTAGATGTATAAATGAAAAGATTTTTTTTGGATTGACCATTTTAATTGATGCTTATGAGTCTGAAATGAAAATGTTTTATAGTTTTGTTTTCCCTTCAACAAAATTAGGAGTTGTTAGAAATTTGAAATATTCAGGACCACATTCTGACAAAGCACAGGCAGCTATAAGTAAAGGCCTGTTGGTAAAAGAATCAAGAACAGTTCTTACAACCACTGTTGTGAATAGCTCTTAGTCCAGAATGTTGTGTCTCTTGAACAAAGAAGTTATAAATTTCTTTATAAATTAGAAGTTGAAAAAAAAAACCCAAAAATAAAAAGCCGGGCATGGTGGCTTTAATCCCAGTACTCAGGAGAGAGAGAGGTAGGAGGACCACCATAAGTTCGAGGCCACCCTGAGACTACATAGTGAATTCCAGGTCAACCTGGACTAGAGTGAAACCCTACCTCGAAAAACTAATAAAGAAAGAAAGAAAGAGAGAGAGAGAGAGAGAGAAAGAAATTAGAAGTTGAAATCAATTGCAGTGTTTTAAGGACCATTACTCTAGAGTAGTTTTGTTAACAAATGGAATTAAATATAAATAAGATAGAACTTTGTTTTGTTTGGTTTGGTTTGGTTTGGTTTTTCGAGGTAGGTTCTCACTCTAGCTCAGGCTGACCTGGAATCACTATGTAGTCTCAGGGAGGCCTCAAACTCACGGCAATCCTCCTACCTCTGCCTTCCAAGTGCTGGGATTAAAGTCATGTGCCAGCCACCACACCCAGCATTAGTTATTTGTTTTAAAGTAATATTTATATGATGTCACAAAAGAGCCTTTCTTAAAAGAAGGAACATTTTTCTCCCATTATAAAATATTCAAACAAAACTTTCAACCCTCCACCATAAAACTATCCAAACAAGTTCATTGTCATCTTTGTTATGTGGCTCTTAATTCACAAGTTCTTTATGGAAGAAAAATACTGAGTGTTCTGTGCTAGTGAACAGCCTTGAAATAGTTGATTTACACCATAGTCTCCATTGAAATGTAAATCTTAACCTTAGTAAGTTTGGTTCATTGGAAAGGGCACTGCAGGTGTTGGTGGTTGAGTTATGAGAATTTTTTATACATACTGCATGTGCTTTCTAGGTTTTTCTCTCCCAGTCTGAAGCGTCTCTTCATTTACTTTACTTTTTTTGTTGTTGTTTGTTTTGTTTGGTTGGTTTTTTGAGATAGGGTCTTACTCTAGCTCAGGCTGACCTAGAATTCACTATGTAGTCTCAGGGTGGCCTTGAACTCACGGCAGTCCTCCTACCTCTACCTCCCGAGTGCTGGGATTAAAGGCATGCACCAGCACGCCCGGCTTTACTTTACGTTTTGAAGAATAGAAGTTTTGTGTGTTGAGATTTTTAGTCTGTTATACATAGCTCAAGCTGGCCTCCACCTCACTGTGTAACTGAGGCTACTCTTGAACTCCTGCCTTCACCTCCCAAAAACTGGGAATATAGGCATGTACCATCACACCTAGATTAAGAATAGAAGGCTTGGGCTAGAGAGATGGCTCAGCAGTTAATAACACTTGCTTGCAAATCCTATCAGCCTGGGTTCAGTTCCCTAGCACCCACATAAAGCCAGATTCACAAAGTAGCACATGCATCTGGAGTTTGTTTCCAACAGCAAGAGGCCCTGCCGTTTATATCTCTCTTTTTCTCTCTGTCTGTCTCTCACTCACTCACTCAATCCTTGCAAATAAGTAAGTAATATTGAAGGAAAAATAATAAAAGTTTTATATTTTGACAAATACAACCTAATCAGTTTTTTTTTTAATTTTAAGGTTTATACTTTTTGCATTCTAAGAAATCCTTGTCTTATTTAAAGTCACATACTCTTGTTTGAGATGTTACCTAGTTTTAGTCCATTGAGGTCTATAGTGTATTTCAAGTTAATTTGTGGCATATATTGAAGTCTGGTTTCTTTTTGTTTTGTTTCAGTTTGCATGGTTTTCCAGCACCATTTGTTGAAAAGCCTACCCTTTCTATCTTAATCTTACTGCCTTTATTTGACATTACCTGTATGGGCTGCCTCTATTCCACTGATCTAGATCTCTTTACTTAAAGTAATGCTATGCTGTTCTGATGAATAGATTTTTGAAATCAAGTAGTAGTAGTTCTCCAGCTCTGTCACCTTTACCAAAATTACAACTAGTCAGAGTTCTTTCCATTTCCGCAAAAGTTTATAATTAATTTTCTCAGAGATGACCTCTAAAACCTTTATTAGACATGTGATGAATAGTAATAGTATGTTTGCTAATATTGGTTCTCAGCAATTCTAGAATAAGTTCTTGATCTTTGTTCATATTTCTGTTTGGTAAAATGTTTAATTTGGCTTTTATATCTTATAAATATAGATAAGCTATAGCCATATTTGTTTTTATTTTGCTCTTTTTAATGCTATCTTAATCAATGTAGTAACTTTATAAAATGAAATAAATGATCACTATTTTTTCTTTCCTTTTTCTCTTTGTTTGCTTGAGGGAAGAGGGGCAAGTACTGGGGATCGAACCCAGGGCCTTGTGCATGCCAGGCACATGCTCTACTATGGGGCTATATTGCCAGCCTTTTCTTCCCAATGATATATAGTGAAGAAGTCAAATATTCCTTAGAAATTTGTAAAACTTTCATAAAACCAATCTGGCTAGAGTGAGACCCTACCTCAAAAAAAAAAACAACTTGGCATTTTGAAAGAAGTAATTTTGTTTTGTTCCTTTTAACAATTATGATCTCTTTAAGTTCTTCTTAGGCAGTAGTCTTCCTTTAAAGCTATTAAACCTCTTTCCTCAGATTACTTAGAAAACTTTTAAGATCAAATTGCTGAAGTTCATTACTCTTCTTTTCTTAACAGTTTCTAACTTTATTATGTCCAAGAAGGTAGTCTCTCCTATGGCTGCATTTTGATATTGATGAAGCTTTTCTTCATATATGAGGTCCATTTCTATAGCCAGTGGATACTGGCAGGCACATTATCTATTTGAATGTAGCTCTCAGGTCTTCTGCATCATTATTTATCTTCATTTTTCTCTCCTTAATTTGTTTTCAGGGGAAGTTTATTCGAATCAACTTTGATGTAACTGGCTATATTGTTGGGGCCAACATTGAAACATGTATCCTTTTTCATAATTACACAATCCAAAATAACAGCGCCATTTTCCTGCAGCCTCACAGCAACCATTTGTGATACCACACCCCTAATCCTGTGGTAAAATTTAGGCCAGAGACATTGTGACCTGTGCATGTACCTTTAGCTACTGAATATTAACCACAAAGTGTTGTAGAGATTTTTAAACCAGGCCACAATTTATGGGCCTGGTGTGTGGAGAGCAGTACACAGTATTTAGATGGATGTTGTCTGCAGCTCCTCGGCAGTTGTATTTATATTTGCCTACCTTTACCATTTACTTTTGATTGTCATAGGATGCACCTGTACTCAGTGCCAAAGTCTTGTGGAATCATGGTGCTGAAATAATTTCAGTTGTGTTAATAGAATAAAGCTAGAGAAAAGAAATAAAATGTTAATTACATAGGATACTCCTAAGAAATATCAAATGTATAGAATGGCCTGAAGAAATAAATGCAGAAAGCAGGAGAGGGGAGGGAAATACCATGGTTTGTTGTCTGTAAGTATAGAAATTGTCAATAAAAAATACATATATATTTTAAAAAAGAAATGTATTTAAAATAAATTTGAGGGGGCTGAGCATGTAGTTCAGTGAAGATAGAGTACTTGTCTAGCATCCAAAGGACTGGGTTCGATCCCTAGTATTGCATAAGACAGGCATCATGGTACACACCTCTTAATCCCAGCATTCAGTGGGTGAAGGCAGGAAGATCAGAAGTTCAAGGTCATCCTCACTACATGGCAAGTTTGGGGCTAGTCTGAAGCTAAGCTAGACTACAGGAGACCGTCTCAAACAACAAAAAAAGTTTAATAGTGTGATCAAATACACAGGACTCTGAATAATAATGTATCAATTTGAAGAAAGATAGGTAACAATTATATAGCACTTGTTAGATTAATCTTCAGTTATAGAAAATCATTGGATTTTTATATCTCTGAATACATTGAAAGGCAAGGAGGGGCAAATTGACATATAAGCAGTTAAAAATGACAAGTGAGTGAATTCAACATTTATTTTATTTATACTATTCTGTTACAGCTTCATTCATAAAAATGTATATATTACCAAATGTAGAGAATTGAGATAGTTTGATTTAAATTCAGGTTATTTGGCATATACAGAATTAATTTGGTAGCCTCAGGGAAGGTCCACCCCCAAAGAGCAGTGAAACAGATCCCATGAGCCCCAAGCATGCCTGTGGGCTCATGGAGACACTGCAGCAGCATCTGGACACTGCACAGAGGGTCCCAAGCCAGCAGATTGAACTCTGAACACACAGGTGGGTGTGCACTCATCTGAAATGCAGGGGCTGTTAGCATGGAAATGGCTGGTTTGGATAGTCACGTGGCTAGGCAGCCACACACTTTGGGCACTGACCTCAGGTTCTTCTGCATAAAGCAGAAAGCCCATGATTAGTGTAGTTGCAGCTGTTGTCTGATCACAACTCCATCTCAAAGCACTTGGGAGAGGGACCTGAAATGCTGAAGATGGAGAACAAGCACCTAGTCATAGAGCAGAATGGTCACACAAGCTTTTTATTTCTAGTTCTAGTGCTAATTAGCTGGGGTTTTTTTGTTGTTATTGCTGTTTGTTTGTTTTGTTTTTACTAATTTCTTAGTGTCTTGGTCCTTATGTATAAAAGTGTGATAGTCTGATACTATAGGGCTTCTCCCATGTTAAACAACTGTACTTCATTTTTAGTAGCTGCTTACAGTTCCTTGTGCAGCACTTTGCTCTTTGAATACAGTCTACAATAGAGTATGGCGGGTGGAGGAGGGGGTTGAGAGAAGGACCCTGTAATCTTTCAAGCTCCCTCTTAGCTAAGGGTTGCAGACAACTTTAGGTCTGCTGAGATGAACTTCCCAACTAGGCACAGTTATAGAGGAAGGGGTATTTATTGAAGCTTACAGATCCAGGGGAAGTTCCATAATGGCAGAAGAAGCTGGTCCCCTCTTAAAGACCCAAGCAGAAAGAGAACCCCCAAGCCAAAAGGCACACAGCACACTTCTGGAACTACTGGAGGAACTCAGGCACTTTGCATATCTTTAGATTGGAATTTCAAACGCACCACCACACTTTTAAGACCTGCCCAGTGACTCCTTCTCCGGCCAGGTGGCTGCAGATCCAAACTACAAACTAATAAAAAAAAAAAAAAAACACCGAATATATTGGGGGCTCTTTATTCAAACTACCATACCAAGTAATTCTAGAAGACTAATAAGAAACATTAATTTCACATATTTTCTTTTTCTCACATACAAACTACAGTTCATACACCCAGGAAGTAAATTTTACACATTAAATATGTGTAGACACTAGAGAAGAACCTCCTTTTAGTAATTTAATCCTTAATCATCTCTACTCAGACCTTCTAGAAAAGTCCCGTGCTGTTCGTCAAGCAAAAGATGAGCGTACTTTTCATATCTTTTACCAGTTGCTATCTGGCGCAGGAGAACACCTAAAGTGTAAGTAACAAAGGTTTTTTCTTCTTTCTTCTACAATCAGTTGAGATCTTTTTTAATATTAATTTTTTTTGAAAGAGAGGACAGTAGTTTTACATATGCACACCCTAGCTGAATCAGCCATAAGGATGAAAATGAAATTGAACATTCATGCCATGGGGGAAGTACGTTAAGGGGTAGAAAATGTGAGTCTAGATTTACAAGTAAATGTATATTTTACTTACACTGGTACTGGAATCAGTTGATAATGGATATTTATTACTTACTGCTATTAAGCACAAGGAATGGAAGTTTAAGGTTGTGCAAGATAAAAACTAGAATTCTAACTGAGGTGAGAATCTGGCTGAATACTACGGATAGAGAAGATATACACCTTTCTCATTCCTCCTGTGTCCCATCTTCAGTGTCCTTTATATTTATTCTATATTATTAAATGTGATGCAGTCATCCTTTCCTTACCTGGACTCAAGGCTTTGCTAACCACAGACAATCTGTAAAAGCAGTAATCCTGAAATTAGAGAAACCCCTATAAGAGAAAAAACTGAGCAAGAAATAGAGTAATTGCCAAGGAGGGGCCAAAATTTCAAGATTATTCATGAAAAGAAAGTAAAGCTGTCAGGCTTTCCAACAGTGACTGAGTATTGAAAGGAGGTAAAGAAAGAAAGCAGAGAGTGCCTAATAGAAATTCAGTGTAATACAGATAATATTTGGGGGATAGGAGTGATCCATGCAGGAGAGCAAAAGCCAGATAAAAGGAAAACTAGGAGCATGTTGGTGCATCTATCATTGGGATAAATAGTTATATCTGTTTTGATCACTTCTGAGAAACATTCTTGTGTATTATTGAGTATACATGTCAAAGGTAAGTTTTCCTTATTTCATGGCCCCACGGTATGAGTAGCTATTGGTAATATCCATTGTAACCTTCTGGCGTAGGAATAGGACCTGTGGTTTATCACTCAAAACAAAGGAATCACTGAGAAGAATGGCTTGGAAGACTGGAATATCTCTCACTAGTAGAGTATGTCCTTAGCATGTAGGAGACCCTGCTGGGTTCAATCCCCAGCATTACAAACTGGCCTGGAAAAAGTACTTCAGGGCTTATATAGTGCTCAGACTTGATTGATCTATGTCCTAACCTATATCAGCTCTTTCTTGGATGCTTCATAGTAATGTTGCTATAGACCCCAGAATGTGTGCTGTGAATCACTTGATAAGAGTACAGAATATGAATTTTAAAACTTTCCTTCAAAAAGGTGATTAAGGGGCTAGGGAGATGTTTCAGTGGGTAAGAGTACTTTCCATGCAAGCATAAAGGCCTGATTTGCCTGAGCTCAATTCCCCAGCACCCACATAAAAAACTGGGTGTTTCCATACATGCATATAAACCCAATCCTGTTGGGAATGGAGACTGGAGAATTTGGGGGGCTCACGAATATGGCAGCTCTGGGTTCACAGTGAGACTCCTTCTCAAGGAAATAGGTGGTTTAGCACAGGGCAAATGTGCTTCTCTGGCCTTCATGCACATGCACATGCACAGGGCACATGCAGCTGCACACATACATGCAGGCACACACCACATCTCGCAAACTACACATGCACATGCAAGAAAAGGAGAGAAAGATAGCTAAAATATTTAAGTCTTAAAGTTATCTGGAAAATTTACTCTTTTCTTGGCTATCTAATTTCAAATAGACAGTTGTATAAATCACCATCCTAAGAACTCCGGTCAAGGTTTTGCGTCATCAGATCTTCTTCCTTCACTGGCACAGAGGAGGGTTGTGCATGCTTGTGCATTACATGTATGTACAAAGGAAAAAAGTGTGTGCTTGTGGTGGCTTGGGTGGCAAACTCCTCTTCTCCTGTGAGCTGTCAGCAGTCTGTATGGAGGGATGCTTTGGTCTCTTGGTGACACTAAATTTTATTTCATTGTATTTCCTTTTAGCTGATTTACTCCTTGAAGGTTTTAATAACTACAGATTTCTCTCCAATGGCTATATTCCTATTCCTGGACAGCAAGACAAAGATAATTTTCAGGAGACTATGGAAGCAATGCACATAATGGGCTTCTCTCATGAAGAGATTCTGTGTACGTGTGATTTCGTTAAATCCTAGTCCTCACTGTCATAATGCTTATAAATTTGGTGTCAGTTACCTGAATTAAAAAATTGGGAAGCAAATAAGAACGACCTTTAATTTTATAAAATCCTAAAGACACAGCTTACCCAAAAGTTAAATGGGGCCAAGTGTTGGCACAAAGAAACTTAGAATATGTCTCTGTTACAATTTGATGGACTATGTGTATTAATTTTTTTTCTTCTTATCAATGCAAAGCAATGCTTAAAGTAGTATCTTCAGTGCTGCAGTTTGGAAATATTTCCTTCAAAAAGGAGAGAAATACTGATCAAGCTTCCATGCCAGAAAATACAGGTAAACTGATGAATACTAATTTTATTTATGTTTCTTTTGTGGGGTTAAACTTTCACATATCTTACTGTGTATTCTCAGGCTAGCCATGGACTGTTAACTATTCTTGCCTCTTGATGGTGGGATTGCAGGCCATTGGCCACAGTACTCATTGGAAATCTATGTTAAAGATGGATTTAAATTACACTGCTCTGGAATAAAAGTTAGCAACCCTCCCCCCTCCCAAAAAAAAAATGTGTTTGCAAGCCTTAGGAGGTGCCAGCTTGCTTCTATGGCATGAAATCAGAAAAGGAAATGAGGAATCTCCGTATTACCCAGAAGGCTTGGTTACCTGAACACATACATCTTACCTCACAGGGTTATCTACAGTGCGCATGACTAATGAAGGCAGACGTAGTGACATCTGCCCTGGAAATAATCCCTTTTTTGTTTACAACTTTGAGGCTCATTGATGTTTAATTCTCTGTGACTATCTAAGTGACTAACTCTCTTATTGTGTTATGGTCATTGTTTCCTGGCCAAGAGGAGGCACATCGTCCTAGGGCTTTTGGTTTCTTGAACCCTTGTATGTATCATTCAGGCATAGCAGCTGACTTGGCATGTGGGCCTGTATCCTGCAGGTGACTTTCACATGGTCACACTTGATTTAGTAGAGTGATTGAAGATTTAGGGTAAGACATGTGTTAGCATCGCTTGGCTTTAAAATCTTAAAATGACCCCTAAGTAGACAAGAAGGTCACTTCTAGAAGGCCAGCAGGACAAAGGCCAACAAAATTTCTTATTGCCTCACAGTGTATGTATTGTTAATCTGGAAAGATTGAAAGTATTTAAGACTAGTTTGTAGAATTTCCCAGTGTCTGTTGAATGCTGTGATTAGATCATGAGTAGAAATGTAGTATTTTAAGGAACTGTTACACTTCAGTTGCACAGAAACTCTGCCACCTGCTTGGGATGAATGTGATGGAGTTCACTCGGGCTATCCTGACCCCCCGGATAAAGGTTGGCCGAGACTATGTACAGAAAGCCCAGACCAAAGAACAAGTAAGTCCAACATTAACTATTGTTACAGATTTGTTTAAATGGTAAGTCACCATCACTTTACCTTCTAGTTGACATCTAACAAACTAAATCAATAAAAATTCTTAACATGTGCATTTATCTTTGTACTAAAAAGAGTGGGTTTTTTTCCCCCTGTAGTGCATTTGTACTTTCTTTGTCAAAGAATTTTCAAGTTGTAATCAAGCTCGCATTTCTGGTAGAAATCACCCAACCAAGAGCAACTTATGGGAAAAAGAAGCTTATTTTGGCTTACAGGCTTGAGGGGAAGCTCCACGATGGCAGGGGAAAACGATAGCATGAGCAGAGGGTGGACATCACCCCCTGGCCAACATAAGGTGGTCAACAGGAACAGGAGAGTGTACCAAACACTGGCATGAGGAAACTGGCTATAACACCTATAAGCCCGCCCCCAACAATTCACTGCCTCCAAAAGGCGTTAATTCCCAGATCTCCATCAGCTGGGAACCTAACATTCAGAACATCTAAGTTTATAGGGTACACCTGAATCAAACCACCACAGGGCTGGAGAGATGGCTTAAGGTGCTTGCCTGCTAAACTTAAGGACCCAGGTTCAATTCCCCTGTACCCACATAAGCCAGATGCACAAGGGGGCACAATCATCTGGAATTTGTTTGCAGTGGCTAGAGGCCCTGGTGTGCCCATTCTCTCTTTCTCTATCTGCGCCTCTCTCTCTCTCTCTCTCTCTCTTTTAATTTTTACTTTGTTTATTTTTATTTATTTGAGAGCGACAGACAAAGAGGCAGATAGACAGACAGAATGGGTGCACCAGGACCTCCAGCCACTGCAGACAAGCGCCAGACGCATGCACCACCTTGTGCATCTGGCTTATGTGGGTCCTGGAGAGTCGAGCCTTGAACCAGGGTCTTTAGGCTTCACAAGCAAGTGCTTAACCGCTAAGCCATCTCTCCAGCCTCCCTCTCTCTTAAATAATTAAAATCTTAGTGTGTGTGTGTGTGTGTGTGTGTGTGTGATGCCGGGTGTGGTGGCACACACCTTTAATCCCAGCTCTGAGAGGCAGAGGTCGGAGGATTGCCATGAGTTTGAGGCCACCCTGAGACCACATAGTGAGTTCCAGGTCAGCCTGAGCTAGAGTGAGACCCTACCTCTGAAAATCAAAATAATATGTATGTATTATTAATATAATGTAGGTATGTGTGTGTATATAATTTTATTTATTTGTAAGCAGTGAGAGGGGAGGAGAAAGATAATGGGTGCATCATTGTAAATGCACCCCAGATTCACCATTTTGTGTATCTGGCTTTGTGTGGGTACTGGTGAACATGGGCTAACAGGTTTTGCAAGCGAGTGCTTTTAACCACTGAGCCATCTCTCTAGCCACTATAGTGAGTTTTAAAAGTAAATTTGAAACGTCATCTCCAGTTATCCTCAGGTGGGCAAACAATCAAATACCAAACCTGTGTGCTTCAGTGCAAAGGCCACCACTACACTGTCCCACACTGGGTGCACAGCAGCAGGAAGAGAGGGTCATGGTTAGCACTTAGTTGTGGAGGCTTTAAGAAGAAAGAACATTAATAGCATGAATTAAGAAGATTGGAAGCTCATTTCTCTGTGGCAAAATTCCAGATAACCAGGCCATTGATATGCTGCTGTTGCTGCTTGGGGACTCAGGACAAGGGAGAGAGGTTTATTTTTCCTGGGCCACTTTTCCCATTCCTTAAAGTGATTGTTCCCAGTTTTCATTTAATTGTACTAATAATTTCTGTATTGATGTATAATACTGAGATGTGATTAAGCAGTCAGTGTCATTTCAGGTTGAGTACTATGTAACATTACACAACATATTATAGTTATTAATACTTTGTTAGATCGTTTCCAGAATAAAAAGTTGATTTTATCTAATTACAGGCAGATTTTGCAGTAGAAGCACTGGCAAAAGCTACCTATGAACGGCTGTTTCGCTGGCTTGTTCACCGTATCAATAAAGCTCTGGATAGGACCAAACGTCAGGGAGCATCTTTCATTGGAATCCTGGATATTGCCGGCTTTGAAATTTTTGAGGTATTCCTTCTCCTATCCCTTCCTCCCTTTTGTTTTTCTTATGTTCACTCCTCTTTTAGCAAGGGTTCATGTATGTGTGAGATATAGCACCAGGCATGAGGAATATAGTGACAAATAAGCAGGTTTAGTCCTTGTCATTCTAGTGGGGTAAACAATAAATTACAAATAAGCACATAACTCACAGATTAATGAGTAGCAATGTGAGTATTGTCAAAGAAAAAGCTGAGGAGCCCCTTCAGAATACCTGATCAGAGAAAGTGTGTGAGTGGTGACAGACATGCTTTGAAGGTGGGGGAGGGGGCTGAGAATATAGTTCTGTGGCTTTTGCTTGCTAGGTGAGTGCTCTGCAGTTAGATAGTCTCACAAAGTCTTCCAGCAGGAGTCACAGTCCAGTGGTTCTATATGGGGGAGAGTACTTACCAAAGGTTAGGAGCTGGTGGAAAGTTAGTGTACCTAGATGTACTTGACAAAAAGGAGAAGGGGACCAAAAATGTGGAGTGTAGTATGGGTCCAAAGTAGAAGTAGGGCCACACTGAGGAGGCCAGTGTAATGAACCAGAACAAAAGTGGCTTGACTTGTGTTAGAGAGGAGCACTGTGAGGGGTGTGTGACAGGATGATGATCTGTGTCCCTCAGGTACAGGTACAACCTCAGGGTTTGGTGGTAGGTTTCCATACTTTGCATCGCTGATCTGGCTGATGTAGTGAAATGTCATTCACCATCAGCACTACAAAGGCCTGTGGTCACACACCTGCTGTGGGTTTGCAAAGAACTAGATAAAACTGTATTTCCATTTCTATTTTATCTATCTTCTTTCAAAGTAATTGAGTCCAAATTGCATTAAAGGTTATCTGGGGTGGGGGAGCTGGGGATATGACTCAGTGGTTAAAGGCATTTGCTTACAAGCCTACCATCTGAGATCAACTTCCTAGCACCACAAAAAGCTGGACGCAAAGTGACACATGTATCTATGGTCCCAACTTGCCTACAGCAATGGGAGGCAGACTTAGAAGAATCAGGGAGTTCCTAGGCCCCCTAGACTAGCATACATGAAGCAAGGCAGCAAAAACAATGTAAAACAAAACTAACAAGGGAGACTTTGTCTTAATCAGGGTAGAAGGAAAGGACAAACACACCAAGGTTGTCCTCAGGCCATACACCGCCACACATGCATATAGATACACACAGAACCGATTTAAAAAAAAAAAAAAAAAAAAAAAAAAAAAAACTTCCACCTTTCCCTCCATTTTCAGCTGCAACAAAAGCAGATGAAATACTTTAAAAATGAATTTAAGAAGGAATGAGCAAGATTTAGATAAAGGCAACTTTGTAATTCTACTGGAAAACTCAAAAGAACAATGGAGAATTTACTTGATGCAGAAATTCAGAATCATGAAGGTAGAAATCCTTCATGTACTTATAAATTAAATATACTCATTCAGAATGTATTAACAGAAATTTTTAAGGAAGGAGCCTTGGCAACCTTCTAAAAATTAATTTAAAAATTAGTAGAAAAAGAAATACTTAACAGTTAAACCAGTACCCCCCCCCTCCATTGAGCCAGAATTGTTTTTAGAAAATTGACATAATTAGGGCTGGAGGGATGGCTTAGCAGTTAAGGCATTTGCCTGCAAAACCGAAGGATACAGGTTTGATTCTCCAGGACCCATGTTAGCCAGATGCACAAGGGGGCTCACGCATCTGGAGGTCATTTGCAGTGACTGGAGGCCCTGGCATACCCATTCTCTCTCCCCCTCTTTCTCTGTCAAATAAACAAATAAATAAATATTTTCTTTAATTGGTATAATTATGTGAGTTTTGTTCTATAATGAAATTGCATATATAAGGATTATGAAAAAAAAGAAAAAAGAATAGTAAAATTTATGAGAAGTATTAAATGACAAAATATATTAAGAAGTGTAATTTTTAGCCTGGCGTGGTAGTGCACGCCTTTAATCCCAGCACTTGGGAGGCAAAGGTAGGAGGATCACCATGAGTTCAAGGCCGCCCTGAGACTACATAGTGAATTTCAGGTCAGCCTGGTCTAGAGTGAGACCCTACCTCGAAAAATCAAAAAATAAAAAAAAAAGTGTGATTTTTTTTTAACATGAATATAACTATAGCTGCTAAGAATGCAAAGTTGTTTAGTAAGCATTATTTGTTTTGAGAAAAGGAAGGTAACATTTATATTTGGGCCCTGAGTTCATGTCCCCATTTCTGAGGAACAGTGAGCACTTTTCAAGCTATTCCTGTTGGCCCTAAAAGTTTTATATGATGTATTTAAGAAATTGGTTCTTGTCATTGAAATCAGTGGGACTCAACATATGTGAATTGTCTGAATTATTTGGGAGTTATTCCCCTTCTTTATAAATATGACGTAAGATTTGATAAGCCATAACGTTTATATCTTTAGGTTATTGTTGCTGCTATGTGAAGAGCACCTTTTGCAGAGGTTATGTTGAAGCATCTAGAATGCAGGACTAGAATGACACTGAGCTTACCAATAAGTTGACTTGTTTTATACTGCTTACTAAAAATTTTCTTGAGTAAATGTTTACTTGTATGACTGGGGAAAAGTCAACTAGTGAAAATTGTGCATCAACATAAAGAATGTGGTAGTTCTATATACTAATATAGAAAGATCCCAAGATACATTGCTAAATTAAAAAAAAAAAGTGGTTAGGGGCTGGAGAGATGGCTTAGCACTTAAGGTGCTTGCTTGCAAAGCCAAAGGACCTAGATTCAATTCCCCAGGACCCACATATGCCAGATGCACAAGATGGCTCATGCACCCGGAGTTCGTTTGAAGTGGCTGGAGGCCCTGGCATGCTCTCTCTCTCTCTTTCCTCTCTCTCAAATAAATAAATAAAATTTAAAAAGTGACTGGAGAGATGGCTCAGCAGTTAAGTGTGTTTCCTGCACAAATGAGGCCCTGAAGGGGCCTGAGTCCACTTGAGTTTGAATCTCCTTGACCCACATAAACAGTTGGGCATATCCCTGTGCACCTGTAACCCTAGTCCTGTGGAGAGCAGAGACCCAGGAATCACCAGATAAATAAGAGATTCCAATTCAAACAAGAATGGGGCAGAAGAGCAATGAAGCAGTACATGGAGTGTTGCCTAGGCAGATCACAGGCGTACTCCCCTACACACACACACACACACACACACACACACACACACACACAAATTGTTGTGACAAGCCAGGCATGGTGGCACACGCCTTTCATCCCATCACTCAGGAGTCAGAGGTAGGAGAATTGTTGTGAGTTCAAGGTCATCCTGAGACTACATAATGTATTCCAGGTCAGCCTGGGCAAAAATGAGACCCTACGTCAAAAAAAAAAAAAAAAATTGTTACAACATATTTAAGTGCATAGAATGTTTCTAGAAAGATAATAAGAAATGTGTGATTCTAATTGACTTTAGAGAGAACTAGTTGGGGATTAAAATGATACTGACAGCTCAGTGCAACTCTGTGTGCATGTAAAATTTTAGGTCATACACTATTAATTTAAAAATCAGTTTTTCTTCAGCTGAGTAGAGAGCATGCATTAGGCTTTAGGTTCAAGCCCCAGTACTACATACACACACACACACACACACACAGAATCAATTATTTTAAAATACAGTGGGGTTTTAAATGTGAAGAGAGGTAAAAATTTTAAAAATCTATTGCATGTTCAGCACAAGAACATTCACATATCAAGGGTAAGCAAAATCCATTTATACAAACATAAATAAGTACAACTGAGCAATGTCTCTAAATATTTATGTGGCTTGTCCTATGCGCTAGTTTGTAGAAATACAGCAAGGTAAACAGTACCCCTCAGAATGACCTCATTCTAACAATGAGCATTACAACTTCATGTGCTGTGGAAGGTTGGAGTGGCTTTTCTAGGCCATGAATCTATTCCTTAGAGATTGAATCTTTTCTAGTTGAAGCTCATTTTTTATAATGAAGGAAGTTATTTATGGGAATATACTGTATGTGTGAATATTATGGAAATGATTAAGGCCTATGCACTTATGTAAGATAAACAAATTAAGAAAATTTATGCATTAATTCATCCATCTGTCCGTTCATCTACTCAACAGCACAATAGAATAGAAAAGGGGGAAGAGTTCATAGAAAAGGATCAGAAATGACTGTGATGGGGGCTGGAGAGATGGTTCAGTAGTTAAGGAACTTGCCTACAAAGCTGAACAACCTGAGTTCAATTCCCTAGTACCCATGTAAAGCCAGATGCACAAAGTGGCACATGCATATGGAGTTTGTTCATAGTGTCTAGAGGCCCTGGTGCGCCCATTCTCTGTGTGTGTATCTGCTTGCAAATAAATAAAATATTTAAAAAGAAAAAGAAATGGCTGTGATGAATGAAGGATGTTCTTGTCACTTTATGAAAGCAACTGGGAGAAGTAAAGATCATTCTCAGTTGATCTTAGCTTACCTTACTCTGCTGCCTCTGAATTCTGTAGTTCCCTCTCATCTCACAGACATGCTCACTTGCCACTACACTTGTCATCTTGTGCCTCTCACCCTCTTGCCCCCCCCTTTTTTTTTTTTTTTTTTTTTGATTTTTCAAGGTATGTTCTTGTTCTAGCCTAGGCTAATGTGGAATTCACTCTGTAGTCTCAGGGTAGCCTTGTGCTCACGGCGATCTTCCTACCTTGGCCTTCCAAGTGCTGGAGTTTAAGGCGAGTGCCGTCATGCCTGACTTTTTTTCATTTTCCATCTTATTTGTTTCATTATTTCTAGTCTTTTTTATTTATTTATTTACTTGAGAAAGAGAGGCATATACAAAGAGTGAGAGATTGGGCATTCCAGGGCTGAAACTGCAAATGAACTCTAGACTCATGTACCCACTCATTAATAAGAACTGAGTTGTTTTATTTGTAGATCATTCATCTAGCGTGCTTAGTTATTTTCTCATTTTCAAGGTTCAGTAATATGATATAGCCATCTGTTCTCTTATTTTTGTCAAAAACCTGTGAGGTTGGGGATGGAGTGAATGAGAATGAGGCAGATTGAGAAAAACCCTTCCCTTGGCCTCATAGCATTTGATAGACTCAATAATGTTGTTCATACCTAATGGCTAGTTGTTTTTGAAGTTTAAAAATATTTTATTATAGAGTATTACAGAGCTTAATAGAAAGAAAGAATGCAGGGCTGTAATATAGAGCTCAAGTGAAGGAAGGAAGGAAAGTAGGGAAGCAGGGAGGAGGTAAAGCTGTGGTGATACAGGTGAGGTCCTGAGTGGGCCTGATGACTCTGATCCAGTTCCTTTCTAGGAAGAGGAACTCCTTTAGGGAGGAAAAGATGCAGGGGAAGTATTCAGGTCTAAGGAAAAAGAGATCTAGGGAGTTAACTCCTTTAAGGAAAAAGATAAGAAAAAGCCAGATTCCCTCTTATAGGCTCAAGGACATTTCTTGCCTTTAACTGCTCTTGGTTTACTTTTGGAGGGCCCTGATAACCTTAAATGGCCTTATTTCCCCCCTTTGGAGAGGTAACCCTAACTGCCATTAGTGAGTTGGGGTTTCAGCCAATATGGCTTCTTTGAGCTGAGTAGGATTGTTGGGTGTGAAAGTTAGGGTACCCCTCTATTCTGAAAGTGCATTAGTATAGGGCAGAGAGAAAGTCCTGGATGAAGATATTGGGAAGAAAGAATAAAAGCCAGAGAAATCAAGGGGAAGTGGGCACAGAGTAAATTGGGTCTCAGAGGAGTCTTTAGGATTCCAATTCTCACAGACTTTTAGGCCTTGGAGGGCAATTGAGGGGACCCAGGTAGATGGAGTTAGATGGTCATAGGATTATATGAGGTGGGTTGACCGTGAACAAGAGGAGATAAAGTTAAAACATCTGCTGAGTACACAATGTCTAAAACCTAACATACTTTTAATCCCAGCACTCGGGAGGCAGAAGTAAGAGGATTGCTGTGAGTTTGAGGCCAGCCTAGGACTACAGAGCGAGTTCCAGGTCAGCCTGGGCTAGAGTGAGACCCTACCTCAAAACAAGCAAACAAAAACTAACAGAATTATTGTTGCCAGAAATGATAACTATAATTCACTTTCACTATGAAGGTCTAGAAATCCATTTCTTGAGGTGTTCACCAAATACTGTGGTGGTGTCAGGCATCTGTTCTTATAGAGCTTGTAAAATAAATGACACATGAACAGAATTATCAGGTCTATATAGACATCATTTAACCTTGATAATGGCACAAGTATCATTTTAAGCTACTGTGAGTACCTGCTCTGTACATTTCCCCTATCATTATTTGAACTTTAGAATTAAGAAGGGTTATACACTTCTGCTGAGTCTTTAAGACCAAGTAGGTAGCCAAAATTTTATATGTATTTTTAAGGTTAGTTTTAGCTCTTTAGGAGAGACTTTTAGGGGGCTGGGAGGAGCCCCATGGCTCATTTAGTATCTATACCATCTGCTTGGATGGATCAGGTTCCTGATACCCTGTGACTTCCTTTGGAAGCATGGTGGAACTTTTCCTCTGTTTTGATCCTCCCTCTCACAGACTGTGTATTGGTTAGAGTCCATCCAACCCCTGGGTCTCAGTGACCTTTCTGATCAAGAGAACAGGTGACTTACCACAGCTGTAGGATCCTAGATGTCCTGTTATTTCCTGAGGCCTGCTTGACCTGGGGGCAGGAGCCAAAATACTGGCTGCCCTTTCAGCCCCAGTATCCTTATTGGCTTTAGCATTTACATATGGTTATTGAACACCCAGAAGAATAGTTATACCAGTCTTGGAGAAAAGTGTGGATACAGAGCATATTTGATCATCTTTTGCCATTAGCAAACTAGATCTAGTTCAAGGATGGTATAATATCTAACAGGTTGGTTTGTAGCATGGTGTGTGTTTGTGTGTATGTGTATGTGTGTGTGTGTTCTTTAAAAGTACCTAACATTTGTAAGTACAGGTGAAAAAAAAAAAACACATTAACAGCTTTGGAGACAGTTGTTTATAGTCTTGCTTGGAGACTGTGGTTCCCATGTAGAAAGTGAAGGCAAATGAAAGAGGGAAAAATGCCCTTTTCCTCCTCCTGCCTCTCAGCTCTGGGTCTGGAGTGGTGGCTCTGGCCTAGGAGGAGTCTGTTGTCTCATGACCTGACAGAATGCTCCCTCTAGGTGCCTGATAGTTTTACTTATAGCTTAAGTAATAAACACCCAGAAAATGTTTTTGTGTTTTAATAAAAAATCTAAAAGCAGGGTCCTGATATCTCTGTCTTGAGAATTTTCCAGTGATTAGCCTCAGGTAGGAACAACTTTCTTTTCTCTGTTTGGAACTACTCTGTGGGTTGTAAGGCATGTCTCAAAAGGGCCCATTCTCTTCTCTTGGGAATATTGAGGCCATAGTTCCTCCCAAACTAGGGTTTCTTCTATTAGTTCTAAGGGAAGGAGACTCATTAACAGTAGTCTTGTGGCCTAGTCAGCCAGACTGTTCCTCTCTGAGGTTTCATCTAGCCCTCTTGGATGCCCTTTACAGTGCATTACTGCAACTTAGGGAAGAAAGACTGCAGAATGCCTCACCTTTTTTTTTAAATCTTCTGTACATTCTTTCATTCTTTTATTTGTTTGAGAGAGAGAATGGGCATACCAGAGCCTCTATCCACTGCAAACAAACTCCAGATGTGTGTGCCCCCTTGTGCATCTGGCTAATGTGGGTCCTGAGGAATCGAACCTGGTTCCTTTGACTTTGCAGGCAAACACCTTAGATGCTAAGCCATCCCTCCAGCCCCAGAATGCCTCACTTTTTAAATAGTGGCATGAGCATGGGAGACCAAGGATGCATTTTATAATCAGCATAAAGATTGACCCTCTGATCCTTGTAGGATCCCCTAGTAGGAGCTGTCAGCTGTGCTAACTGAGCACTCATGCCTGGAGGCAAGGTTATATTTTCAGATGTTTCAGTGGAGGTTGATTATTGCATAGCTAAATGGCTAGTATCTTAATGAACTTTCTAGAAAATTGGATGGCTAATTATTCCTTCTTTCCCAATGACTTTCAACATTTGTAGCTGAACTCCTTTGAACAACTATGTATCAACTACACCAACGAGAAGCTGCAGCAGCTGTTCAACCACACCATGTTCGTCCTGGAGCAGGAGGAGTACCAGCGCGAGGGCATCGAGTGGAGCTTTATTGACTTTGGTCTCGACTTGCAGCCCTGCATTGACCTGATAGAAAGACCGGTGAGTGCTGCCTTGCCATTCGGTTTCCCATTCCTGTTCAAACAGAGCCTTAGGTTTTCTTTCTGGCATTATCAGAGACAGTCTAGAAGGAAGATGATAAAACATCCTATTTATTGAACTGGAGAGATGGCTCAGCAGTAAAGGAGCTTGCCTGTAAAGCCTAAGAATCCAGGTTGGATTCCTCAGTATTCAAATAAAGCCAGATGCACATGGTGGCACATTCATTTGGAGTTCGTTGGCAGTGGCAGAGGCCCTGGCAAATCCATTCTCACTCTGTCTCTTCCTCCCTCCCTCCCTCTCTGCTTCTTTCTCTCTCAAATAAATAATTATTAAAATGTTCTACTTAAAAGTTATTGGCATTACAGTCAAAGCCTTTCTTAGCTCTCCTTTCTAGCACATTTGACCCTGTTCTTGCATTGTACATGTGTCGAGTACTCGCAGGCTGCAAAGACCACTTTGGTGGTGGCATTGGTGTACACCTGTCAGAGGGTGTAGAGTTCTACCTGGCACACTTCTGAGGTAATACAGGGACACTAAAATTAGCTGAGAACAAGACATCACAGAAACCCATTTTTGAAATACTAAAGCTTACTTTTCTAAGTGCAGAGATGTTTTATTTTAACAGATTATTTTTATTTCAAATCTCTTTGTGGAGATGAAAGGTTGATAATATGTTTAGTGGGAGTCTTAGACAGTATTAGACGTTATTTTCTTGTTGATTTTTTGTATGTAAAAACATAGAGAGCCAGGTGTGGTGGCGCACACCTTTAATCCCAGCACTCTGGAGGCAGAGGTAGAATTGCTGTGAGTTTGAGGCCACCCTGAGACTACATGGTGAATTACAGGTCAGCCTGAGCTAGAGTGAGACCCTACTTCGAAAAAACCAAAAAAAAAAAAAGAAAGAAAAAAGAAACTATTCTCTTTTGAAGCCCTACTCCATGCATATTAATGAATTGGCTCTCTATTCTTAGCAGTTAGCTTTTGCTTAGCAAGTTATTAGCTTTGCTTTTTTTTATTTTAGTATCTGCCAAAATATAGGAAACACTAAAACACAGTTAAGCATTGACACCATTTTGTGTTTATATACTGTCTGTGGTGCTTAGGATCCAACCTAGAACCTCGTACATTGATATCCTTGCTTTACAAATTCTAACACTAAATACATGTGTTGTACCAACAGTTCAAAGACCTCTTCCAGGAGCCTTAGAAGGCAATGAAGCAGTTCTTTTTCTTGCTATAGTCTCTGGTTGCTACTAGTGTTCTAGATGCTCAAAGGTAATAGAGGTCCAATGTTTTTGTTGTTGTTGTTTTCATAATTTTAAAAATATTTTATTTTTATTTATTTATTTGACAGAGAAGGAGGGAGAAAGAGAGAGAATGGGCACTCCAGGGCCTCCTGACATGTAAACAAACTCCAGACGCATGCACCCCTTATGCATCCGGCTAACATGGGTCCTGGGAAATCCAACTTGTGTCCTTTGGCTTTGCAGGCGAATGCCTTAACCACTAAGCCATCCCTCTAGCCCAGGCTGACCTTGAACTCATAGCGATCCTCTACCTTTGCCTCCTGAGTGCTGGGATTAAAGGCATGTGCCACCACACCCAATGGGGTCCAGTGTTATAGGTCTTAGATGGTATAGACCAGTAGTCAGACAGAAAGGTGGTAATTTATAAAGAGGAAGAACCCAGAAAGCATTCACTGCCATTAGAGATATAGTTCTAGAACATCAGAAATTTGAAAACGTGACATAACTTTTTATTTGGCTCATACAAAATATGTTATTTTAACCTTCCAAAATTTTTTTTAATTTGAAAAGTAAATAATAATAAAAACATAAAAATTTTAAACCCCTTAAGTTTACTGATGATAAGAATGAACTATAGAATGTGGGCTTATGTTGACTAATGGTTCAAATGATGTTACTTTGTAAAAGAAGAATGAAAATATTTTCTCAAAGGAAAATACTCTAAAAACTGTTCTCCGGTGACATCTGCCTGTCCTTGCCAGTCTTACTTCATCTCTCACAAATCTAGCCCTGCTTAGCTTAGGCACTTAGAGTTGTAGCAGGCAAGCCTGTGAGCCTCTCAAGTCAAAAATAATCCTCCCCCACCCACCACACAAAAAAAGTATATTTAAAAAGATAAAATAGAAAAACTGTAAAAATAAAAGAAAGTTCAATAAATCATGTTTAGGGATTATGTCAGAATTTAGGAATATTTTTGTTAAAGAAAAAAATGAAAATTAATGATAAAAGGTGAGCATTTCCATTACCTTTGCATTGATGTGGGACTTCACTTCACAGAACTGTCAGTCAGTAGCCTAGTTGCCTGCCACTGTGACCCTGACTTCTCCAGAATTAGCTCTTCCTGGATAATGTGGGATATTGCCTTTCTTTAGCTGATGTGGAATCCTGAAAGTTCTTCCAAGAGCAGGAGCCATGGGGTGGGGATCTCATTGCAGGATTTTCAGATCCCATGTACTGGCATTCCAATTAGCTCTCAACTTCACACTGTTTCATTTTATTTAACTATAATCTCTACCTACCTTTAAAATAGTATTTGTATGTGTAGCTAGCTCTTCCCTGTGAGTTAAAGAAAACTGATCCTGAAGTTTTTATGTATTTATTTGCAAGGAGAGAGAGAAAGAGAATATGAACATGGGTGCACCAGGCCTCTAACCACTGCAAACAGACTCCAGAACATGCACCACTTTGTGCATCTGGCGTTGTGTGAGTACTGGGTAATTGAACCTGGGGCCATTAGGCTTTGCAAGCTAGCACCTTAACCACTGAACCATCATCTCTCCAGCCCTGAAGTTCTATTTTTAAGAAAAAACACCTAATTTTATGGGAATGTTATAGAATTGGTATTGATCCAGCTTTGTTGGTGTCACACACCTGCCATGTTGGCAGTATAGCAGCAAATGATGACCCAGAATCTACTTCTACTAAGTAGACTAATATGATGTGGATATTTGCATGTAGTTTTCAAATGTTACCTCAAAAAAAAAAAAAAAAAAAAAAAAAGGTTTTCATTCCTGAAAAATGGCAAATAACAAATACAGGCTTTTTTGTTTGTTTGTTTTGTTTTGTTTTGTTTTGTTTTTCAAGATAGTGTCTCACTCTTTCTCAGGCTAGCCTCAAACTCACAGTGATCCTCCTACCTCAGCCTCCTGAGTGCTAGGATTAAAGGTGTGTGTGCCATCACACCCAGCTAGGCTTTTGTTTTAAATTAGACATAATTCACATACATAATAAAATCTACCTTGTTAATTCAGTGATTTCTTTGGTATGTTCATAAAATTGTATAACCATTATCACCACTACAATATTTTCATCACCTCACCTCCCCCCACTCCCCATTCCCTTGCCCCATCTCTATCACTGCTCTATCTCTGCCCTTAGTGTCAGTGAACTCACAACTGAATGGCATGAATAAATTCTCAAATGGTTGTTAAGATGAACTGATTAAGTGATTGGTGAATTAGTTCATTATCTCCTATATATTTAATAATAGTTTTAGATGTTTTACCAAGGTGAAATGATATATTTTATCTAATTAGTACATAAAGTATCTGAGGTAACCAGTTAGAGGTTTTATAGTAACCAGCCAGTATAACCACTGGTAAGTTGTCCATGGTCCTTCAAATAATTCACTCATGTTTTTGTAAACAACCCTGATTAAAAATAAATAAATAAATGCTCATGAAAGTAAAGTGGGACTACACATAACCCACAACCCTATGGGGAACACCTGCAACCCCACTGAGGAGGGTCCTCAGCGGGATGGGGGCAGGGACAAGGGAAAAGAGGATGCCAACACATGATGTATCCATACAAAATATGTTGTTAATAATAATTTTTTTAAGTAAAGTAAAATAAAATGTTTTTTTTTTAAAAAAAGAAAAAGATAGAGGAAGGGGATTATTACCTGGAATGCGACAGAAACACAAACAGGTAATGCAAGTGAATATGATTAAAACACATTATATACATGTGTGAAAATATAATGACACACATTATTATTTATAATTAACATTAATAAAATTAACTAAATAATAATAATGTATCAAGCCAGGCACTGTTCACTGTCATCCTTTCCTCCAGTTCCTTTCTGGCTTCTTTTATTTGTTGCTTTTGGAGGATCATCTACTTGAAATCAGTTTACTTACAATCTACATACCTAAAAGCTTACTCAATAAATTACTCATCTGTTTTCTTTCCAGAACATAGCAGTCTGTGATCTGTGTCCGAATTACAAGCTTGTTATGGTTTGAATATTACTTCCATCCTAGTGATAGGTTTGTCATAGTTCTTCATAAAAGGAATAATTTTGGAAATAAATTGTCAATGCAGTGGTATTAGTGACATGACTTGTCAATTCTTACTGCCTTTCATTATCAGGCTAATCCTCCCGGTGTGCTAGCCCTTCTGGATGAAGAGTGCTGGTTCCCTAAAGCCACAGATAAAACCTTTGTTGAGAAATTGGTTCAAGAGCAAGGTTCCCACTCAAAGTTTCAGAAGCCCCGGCAGCTGAAAGACAAAGCTGACTTTTGCATTATACATTATGCAGGGAAGGTAAGATTGCTTACATTGAACAGATCAATAATGCTTTTGTGAATTTTGCCATATTTTATGATATAACAAAGGTACTGGTGAGCATGTGTGCATGCTTACATATAATATAGATTACTAATGCCTTGCCGTTGAGACAACCCAGTTTTTGTTGAATCATTGAAAGTCTCTGATTAAGACTTCAGGTTTTGTTTGGTTTTGGTTTTGTGTTCTCTGTTTCACTACATTTGGCCTCTGTGGGATAGGTGGACTATAAGGCAGACGAATGGCTGATGAAGAACATGGACCCTCTGAATGACAATGTGGCCACCCTCTTGCACCAGTCATCAGACAGATTTGTTGCTGAGCTTTGGAAGGACGGTGAGATTGAAATTAACTTTGTATTGAAGCTTGCCTGGAATCTCGTGTTTAAGCTTTATTTATGATTCTTTTACATATATTATATACATATTTATGCTTAATACCTTAAAGTCTTTCCCTAGAGCAGGGCTGCCGTTATATCAGAAGTTGCCCATTTTATGACTACTTGGGTTAAAAATGAATAACAAAACATCTGACTCCTTGATCAGATGCTATGAAGAGTATGGAAACATTCTGAGCTCAGAGCTACAAAGTGCTACAGGATTCCTCATGGTCCCCAGTAACAGTTCAGGTTATAATAACCTAAGGCACAGGGACACAATGCCCAAGAAGCCTTTTGTCTTTGTTAGTTACAGGCCCAAACAAGTTGCATCTTCTATCAGGCACACACATAGTGGCTGATGAATGAGAGTGGTGAACCATAGTCTGCATAGAGATCAGTTTCTTCTATTTTCATTAGTCCTCATAGTTCTTTTGTGTACATGGACTTCGGGTGAAGATTTCTGGTGATATTTATCATAGGCTAGACTCTACTAGTAACAGATACAATGTTTGTGTGTCTTTATACAAAGTAGGAACCCATCTCCTAGAGCTTAGCTTTCTTTGCTACACTTCATCCTGATTTCTGACCTACCTCTTTACGTGGCCTCAGGCCACCACCACCTGTTCAGTAACTGGCTCACTCACTTCTGTTTTCTCACGAACATCACAATACCAAGTCTAGCTGTCTTCTCAAAGGTAGAGAGATAAAAAAGATGCAAAAGGAGAGAGGATCATTTGGGTAGTTGGGACAAAGGAAAGAGAGAAAAAGAAAAATGAACAGAGAGAATGAGTAGTGGAACAGTGACCATGTGAAGGACAGTTTCCTCAAGAATGTTCATGACCATCAGGTAGCGAAAGTATGTGAGTAAGCCTATAGGGGGTGGGGCAGCCTACATGCATGTAAATGCCCCTGGAAGAGGCTGGGTACTATAAGGAGAGGACCTTGGGGGAAAAATTAGCTCTCCTACAAGTAAAACAAAGCTTCTTTTATCCTTACATCTTTAAACGAAATTCTTAACTGACTACTGAGTACATAGGTGTCCCTTGTAGTGACCTGGTCAGTCAGGGTGCTGCCTGATGACAGAGCAGAGGAGTAGGGTCTTATGCAGTTTGCAGGGCCCTCAGAATGGGGCTGCTCTGGACTCTGTTGCTGAGACTTGTGACCATGGGATCTGAGAAACTAGACCTAGAGTAGGATAAAGAGCCAAGCTCAGGACTGGAGAGGTGGCTTAGAGGTTAAGGCGCTTGCCTGCGAAACCTAAGGACCCATATTTGACTCCCCAGATGCACAAGGTGGTGCATGTATCTGGAGTTTAGTTGCAGTGGCTGGAGGCCCTGATGTGCCAATTATCTCATATTCTCTCTCTCTCTCTAAATTAAAAAATGGAAAAAAGCCGGGCATGGTGACGCACGCCTTTAATCCCAGCACTCGGGAGGCAGAGGTAGGAGGATCGCCGTGAGTTCGAGGCCACCCTGAGACTCCATAGTGAATTCCAGGTCAGCCTGGGCTAGAGTGAGACACTACCTTGAAAAACCAAAAAACAAAAAAGGAAAAAAGACCCAAGCCTAGGCATGACAGGGTCCTGAGGCTAGAAAGACCAATACTGGAGAACTGGCATTGTAGACAGGAAATTTCTCACATACGAGACAAGTGTAATGCTGCCTGTCATAAGTTCTTATCTGCCGTTAGGGGTCAGCTCACTTGTGACACACCAGGGTCACTCAGCACCCCCTCCCCTCTTTCAAGTTTAGAGATACAGACAAGGGAGAGAGGCACTTACACAAACTGTTGAGTGCTATAAGCGTCTGTGATCAGTGCCATGTGGATAGCACAGAGTGGGATTTGAGGGATATTCAACAGTGGAACCCTTTTCCTGGGGTGCTAAAGTAAAATGTCATGAAGAATGATGCAATTTTATTTGTCCTTGAAAGATAATAATGATTTATTGATTAAGCAGTGAAATCTAACTTACTAAGTGCTACACACGCATTTTCATCACTAATATATGAGCATTTATGTCCTAGTTACACCTTCACCAAACTGAGTCATCCAGAGCTAGGTTTTTGGATATTAGCATAGGGGAGGAAAGAGGAAGGGTATAGGGTGAACCAGGGTGAAAGTGGGAAGCCAGCACTCAGGACAGGAGGGCTGGGGTGTAAAGCACAAATGAGCAGGAAATGAGGCTGGAGTGGCAGGTGAGGACAGGCTCAACCCTGTAAGAGTCCTGATAGCCTAACCAAGGGGGTTGAACTTACTTATACTTCATTGAGTAAAATGCATCTCAGTAAATTTTTTCACAGTCTCTCCTTGAATAAGTGAGTGGGTTTGGGGACAGGTTGAGGTAGAAGACCCTGAAAGTACGGAATACAAAAGAAGTGGCAGTGAGCCAGAAAGAAATGTGAACGAAAAAAGAACAGAGAGGAGGGGGAGTCCCTACTAAAGCGTCAGAAACTGACTTTCTCTTTCTTATGAAAAGAAGCAGGTATGGGAGGGGGAGGGGGGACACTGACAGTTTAATAAAGGAAATTAAGTCCTGGGTTTACACAGTGTTCTGGCAGTATAAATCCCCTTTGGAGTCCTACTTCTGTTCCTTACCCATACTGTGGGTTGTGAGAAACCCCTGCTGACCATTCAACCCATTCATGTGTATCCAGTGTGGCACTTCCCACCCAAAATACCTGTGAGATGCATCTAGAAACAATGAAGAACACATTCCCTGCTCTCTGCACTTATCAAGCAGTGAGGATGCCAGGCAGGCACAGATGCAGTTTAGGACTGGGTTGTCTTTTTCTCCCAGCTTCTTTGGCCACCTCCTTCTATTCTTTAGTTACAGATCTGGATAAGGCTTTAACAGCAGTGGGTCAGGGTTTTAGATTCAAAGATAAGAGTGGGTGTGGAGGACAGAATGATGAGTCCAAGTGGCAGATCACCGGTAATGGGTCTTACAGGTGAGATATGTGGAGAATCCTTGCCTGCAACTTTGTGATTGCCACTTACAAGATACAGAGAAGTTCTTTATTTGGTTATAGAAATACTTGGAGGATATTCTCACAGCCTTGCTGAGCCCTCTCACCCCCATCATCTGTTCTCAGTCTGCAGCTCTAACCACACAGGCTGTACTGTTTGAACAGCCTTGTTCTTGCTACAGATAAGCAGGTTGGATCTAGTGGCTACTCTTATCAGAAGAGGCTAAGAAGTCTTTATTGAGCCTAAGGTTGATTTGGTTCTGCTCATGTCTTCTCTGGAACAGTCCTCTATCTTGCCACTGTCGCCAGTCAGCCAAACAGCTAGTTCCATCTGAGTAACAGCAGATCTGAAGCCACATACCATCTCAGGTGTTTTCTTTAGGGTAAGGGGCGGGCAGAGAAGCAGTACCACATTTTTCATAGTAGAAGTGTTTCATACACAAGGTCGGGGCAGACTCAGAAGTTAGATGAGGCATCCAAAGTCGAGAACCATATCAGTGCTCCCTCAGGATATAGAGACCTCTTGAGCCAAGGGGAGCTTTTTCTCTAGGAAGAGAAAATAGCCCTGGAAAAAAAGACATGATTATTTTCTTTTCATGGCCACTGAAATAGAAGAACAGAAAATAAGTTGGCCACAAATGGATGAATGCATGATGCTTACTTGCATCAAGCTTGCCTGATAAGGCACAGTTCGATGAACATAAGACACTACATTAGTAAGAAAGTTTCAGAGTTTTCTCAAGGCCGGACCAAAAGAAACAAGGTGTATTGGTGGCAGCCCTGCCCTAGAGATTCATAGTGCCTTGCCTTTATGAAAACGTGTTGTTTTGATACCTTTCTTCCAACTGCACTGGTCTTTATGACACCTCTTATTTGTATTTTAAAAACAACCTGAAAACTGCATCATTATATAAATATGGCTTCTAGGGCATTATTGTGAGAAATGGTATAATCAGTATCTTAGGATTTGAAATTATTTTAACATTTTGCTACAAAAGAATTTGAGATTTTTCTTTTCAGAAGATACCAATCTTTTAGTAATTTGTGTTTGAAGTAAATTATGTTTCCAAAATTTATACTGAAGTAAAATCTTGCAGCAGGCTGAATTGTGACAGTAAAAACCACTAATATTTGTATTTATCACAGTGTTCTAACTTAACTGCAATCGTGCCCTGATTTGATAATTGCAAGACAATTAGTACCTTATTAAATATCATCTTGCACTTACCTGAGGTAATCATTTATTGTCAATATGGTATGACCCTTGCACCTGGAGTTGGGAATATACTCTTTTATTCAGTTTAAATTCATTTTGTAAAGAACTATATCCAAATATGCAAATTCTCTAAACAATAATGTTTGCATAGGATCTGCCCTGAACTGGCTACTCTGGTAGCCCCATTTCAGAGTTTACTTGTGATGTTGAATGTCTCACACTAATGAAGTGTTTGTGTATCTGCTCTTCTGTCCTGTTTTCACTGTTTCTCTGCTTTAGAGATTCAGAATATTCAGAGAGCTTCTTTCTATGACAGTGTTTCTGGTCTTCATGAGCCACCAGGTGAATGTATACAGCCTGTAGGGCCTCCAAAACAGAAGGGTTTTAAGGCCACAGGAAGAATTGGGGAGGGGGATGGCAGGGTGGCTGGGGAGGGCAGGGTGCCCTGGGGGTGGTGTTGGTTTCTGTTTCGTTTTGCTCATAGGCCTGCATGAACCTCTCATTCCATGCTCAGTTTTATTATACTTCAAGGCAACTGTTTGATTGCATAAACAATTCAATTGCTACTGCCTACACATTGCTTCTTATTTTATGCATAGCACTTTCGTAGTACTGCATAGTAAAAGGTATGTCACTACCTTTTTTCCAATAGTGCCATTTTGATACACAGTCCTGCAAAGGAATTCTTAGAATTTATCTACTAAATGACTCCTCTGTCCTTCAGTCACCTTTCAGTTTTCAACTCTTAAGGAATCCCAAGGAATTTTCCTCTTTTTAAGTCTCTATGCTTTGTGAACATAATTGTATTTATCTTGGGCTTATTCTCATCATTGTACCTTTGGTTTGGATTTGGAATGCTCTCTATTAGTCTTTTCTTTTAAATTAGAGGCACTGAACCTGTGAACATAGCTTGATGTGTTTAACTCCAGACTAAGACACAGTGGAATATTAGTAGAACTTATGCTCTAACTTGAAATTGAGCTCTAAATATTTAGGTTTTGTTCTCTGAATCCTTAACTCCATTTAAAAATATATGCTGTATGCTAACCATGACTAGAGAACCCCCAAAAGCCCAGTGTAGATGAAAATCATCCAGTGTCCCAATGCTCAATGAAATTGGCAGGTACTAATATTAAAAAGAAAGTCAAATTCATTTTATAAAATTTCCTTTATAAATTTTGGAACATGGTAATGCTGAAATCTAAATCTATCTCAAAAGTTATTTTTAAAAATGTTAAAGAACTATGCCTGTTTTAATCCAACTCAAAACTCCTGCCAACAATTCCAGTTCACATACTATGGAGGAAACCAATTGCAAGCAGGAGGAAAGAATAGATTATACCAACGAAAGCAAGGGCTGGAATGAAAACTCCAGAGAAAGAGAGCCCCTGAGCTCAGTTGTCTTGGCCTTGGGGAGCTTTGACATTAGTGAAAGGTTGAGAGGAACCTAAGTGAAGGAGAGTCTCAGCTGACGGTCGATTACGGCTTGTGCTCTGTCAAAGGTCAGTGCTTTTCAGGAGGCTGGGGCAGAAGGATCATGAGTTTGATACCAGCCTGGACTACAGAGTAATCTTTTACTTTTAATTAATTAATTAAGGTTGGTCTTTTGGACATTATCCCAAAGTGCCCTCATGAAATTAATGCTCTCTATACTTTTAGATTTGTTTGTTTGTTTGTTTGTTTTGAGGTCAGGTCTCGCTGTAGCCCAGACTAACCTGGAATTCACTATATAGTCTCAGGGTGGACTCGAACTCACAGCATTCCTTCTACCTCTGTCTCCCAAATGCTGGGATTAAAAGCATGCGCCACCATGCCTGGCTTACTTTTGGGTTTCTATCTTAGGAGAATTCTGACCATGAGAAGAGAGGGCCTATTATTGGACCCTGTCATTTCCACAACACCTGGCATTGGGAAACATACCATAAGTAGATCACTGGGAGAGGAAGTTGCTGCGTAGGTAGATGGGTGGACTGTGATCCTACACCCAGATTCCACATGAACCAGCTTTGGGTAATACTTTGGGTAATACCCATGAGATGAGACTTGATCTTTAGGGTGCACACACCAGGCATTCTTTTTTACTGACAGGATTCTGTAAAGAGCCACTCTTAGAAGGCTTTATTCCAGTAAACAAGTACCTGTGACACCAGAAATATTTCTGATTCTGTCTGTCTCTGTGAAGTGGCTTTTGGTTGAGTTCCTGCCAAAGGTTTAAACTCTACTTCCCTCAGAGCCCATCCAACCACCATAGCTATATATGGTCCTGGAATTTATAAATACTAACTCTGTAGCAAAATCTTTTGTCCTCAATATGTGTTTAAGAGCTGCCAA
Organism: Dipus sagitta; assembly: GCA_036346955.1. Classification (NCBI taxonomy): domain Eukaryota; kingdom Metazoa; phylum Chordata; class Mammalia; order Rodentia; family Dipodidae; genus Dipus; species Dipus sagitta. The sequence continues at coordinate 38,593,445 of CM070783.1, forward strand.
AGAAAATCAAGGGATTTTTTTTAAGAAAATTAAGGATGTTGTATTTTTATTGTTTTCTCAGAAGACAGTGGAGGAAAGAGTTTCTAGGGACCAATTTTTTTTAATTATTTATTTGTCTGCACATGTCTATGCATATACATGTGTGCACCAGTATCTCACCCAACTTTATGTGGTGACTGGGGAATTAAATCCAGGTTGGTAGGCTTTGCAAGCAAGTGTCTTTAACCACTGTGCCATCTCCCCAGCTTCTCAGGACCAATTTTGATTGCCTGTGACATGCTGACCTGTATAGAGTACCAGCAGTCATGGTGTGGGCCCTTTTCTTCTGAATATTCTTGCAATGTTGGGGAAATGGAGAGCTTTAAGACTTTGGATAAAATTGAGAGACTGGGTAAAGAGATGTCCAAAAAAGCATGAAAAGACATATGTGTAAGAGTAAGGAACAGGGAGAAAGATTCCTGGCAGCAGAATACAGATGTCATACAGGTTTCTCTGTATCCTGAAGGAAAGTGTGGACTCAAGATAAATCATACAGGCACACTGCGCAACAAGACTGTAACCTCAAAGTTAGTCAGTGCTTTGGATCCAAAGGGTCTATGCAGAGGGAGAGATCAGTGGGTCTAGACCAAGTTGGAGGGACAGTTCTGTGTCATCTGCCCTGGTACTAGTTTGTCCCTGTAGTTTGTGTCACAGATAGTACCATTTAGGCATTTTGAATGCCACATGTGCTAAATTGTAACTGACAGATCTGGAAGGGTACCAGGAGAGAAAAAAAACAAAAAGGCAAAGTATGAGGAGTGCCATGAAGCAAATTTTAATTGTCAGCAGAGACTCCCCCACCTCTTTTCAGACTTGGCGAGAAGCCACTCTTGAAACAGGAGCAGAAATTAACATGAGCTGTTCCCATCACAGGAAGGTTTGCACAATGTCAAAGCCCTTTTCTGGGTTTATCTCATAATATTCTCTGGATTCTTACCTCTCTTCTTGACTTAATTTAGGGGAAGGACTTTTTTGTTTGTTTGTTGTTGTTTGTTTATTTTTTTGTTTTTTTTTTTTTTGTTTGTTTGTTTGTTTTTTTGGTTTTTTTGAGGTAGGATTTCACTCTAGCTCAGGCTGACCTGGAATTCACTATGTAGTCTCACGGTGGCCTCAAACTCATGGCTATCCTCCTACCTCTGCCTCTCCCGAGTGTTGGAATTAAAGGTGTGCGCCACCACACCTGGCTATGGAAAAGCTTTTATGTTAGCCATGCTTTTTACAATGAGGATATTCTGGGCTGGAGAGATGACTTACCAGTTAAGGTGCTTGCCTGTAAGACTAAGGACCCAGGTTCGATTCCCCAGGACCCATGTAAACTAGATGCACAAGGTGGTACATGCATCTGGAGTTCATTTGCAGTGGCTGGATGCCCTGGTGTGCCCATTCTGTTTTTCTCTGTCTGCCTCTTCGCCTCCCCCAACTCATAAATAAATGTGAATATTCTAGTTTCAAAATTTGTAGAAATATTCTGAGACTGACAGAGGCCATAATTACTCCGCAGTGAATACCAAGGACCCTACTGAGGAAGGCCATTGGGGAAATGGAGACCAGGGGGGGAAGGATACAAATATTTAGACCAGTTTTTTTTTTTTCTCTGTCCAGTAAGACATAAAAAGAGTCAGGTAAAGCAGTGCACACCTGTAATCCCAGTACTCAGAAGGCCTACGCAGAAAGCTCATGGGGCCAGCCTGGGCTACATAGCAAGTTCCTATCTGAAAATACTTTTAAAAAAAGACATTAGAGGAAGCAATATGACTGATAAAATGGTGATGACCATTGAATTAAATCCTTTACCAATTGTATCCGTTCTTTACAGATTATATCCATGGCTATAAGATCTATTTTAAGTATCATTTTACAATCTGGTACAAGTTTGTGTACTGAGTTATCATTTCAGGTAGGTGGAAGGTTTTTGGTTGTTGCAGTATAATCCTTTATGTTCTTTATCTTGAGTTTACTAACAGTTGAAAACTCAAGGAAAAATAGCATTTGGGTACTGCAGCTGTACTTACTGAGGTCAAGTGGAGACAGGGACACTTGACCCTAGGGGTCATCAGGGGCCTGTACCTGGCACATGGGGAGTGCCCCCACTATTTAATGTTGGGGGTCACAACTGCTGTGGCTGCAGCTACAGGTGCTATAGCCACTAAAATTATAAAAAACAATAAATATCTGTCGTTCTCTTTGGCTTTTATAAAATAAAGTCCACAGTTGCTCATAGTGTCAACAAAGCTCAGCTTATAAACAGTCATGCTGGGCCACCAGTATTGTGAGTCCTGCACATGGGCCTGATGGGGAGAATCAGTACACCCTGCAGGAGGATCCCTGTGGGGAAGAGCGATTTCCTGTTGGCCAAAACCCCTTAGGCTTCAGAAGGGGTGGGGAAGGAAAGGGGGAAGCATGCAAGTTGAACTTACCACAGATGTTTGGGGTAAGAAAGATTGCTTTCTCCTTGAATTACATGTTTCTGTCAACTCTCAACTTCCTGGAATTTTTCTAAAATTTTCCAAATACACTAAAACAATTATTATAACAGATTGGTTCTAGCAACCAGTTATATAATGATCGCAAACTTTTAATTACTATGTAGATAGTCTAAAGATACACTGCTTGATGTTAAGATAGTTTGTGGGAACTTATGGTAGTTAGATATTTATTTCTGAATCTGTTCTTAACTGTTAGTGGACTCATCTCCATTAGAGTAGAATGTTCCTAACTTGACAACAAGAACCAACAACCTGTTACCTGCCTCATATAAGGCCTCCTACATGAGGATGTGATGTGTTTTTAATCATCATTGACTGGCTATTAAAATAAAAACAAAAAAATGAACAGAGAATAGGTTTCTTTTTAACTAATAAATAACTATATTACTATAGTGATTTTAAATATTTCAAAAAGTTTAGTAATTGTCATGCTTGGTAGTCTACTCCTTTGATCCCAGCACTCAGAAAGCTGAGGTAGCAGGATTACCATGAGTTCAAGACCTTGCCTGGGGGCGAGGGGAGTTTAGTAAGCACTAGTATTTTCACCAGGTTGAAAAAAAAAAATCTTATGTTCCTTGCAAAAAGAGCCATTTAAGAATTCTGGCACTTAGGGGCTGAAGAGACGGGTCAGTTAGTCTGTAAAGTACTTGCCAGGCAAGCCTGAGTCCCAGAGTTCAGATCCCATAGCATGCATAAATGTGGGTGGGGTGGTAGCCACCTGTAATCCTAGGACAGAAGCAGAAGAAACAGAATTGCTAGGCAAACTGGCTAGCCTCATTAGCAAGCTATAAGTTCATCTGAAAAATCCTATGTCAGTAAATCAAGAGGAAGGCACACAAAGTCAGCCTGTGGCCTCCAAACATGCATACACATGTGTGCCCACACACATACACACACCACACAAACATACCCTCAGGAAAAAAAAATTAGTACTAGACAATATTATCCCTTATGAAAGCTGCTGATGAGGCTGGAGAAATGGCTCAGCTATATTAGCTATTAAAGGTACTTGCTTGATAAGCCTTTTGGCCTAGGTTCAAGACCCTAGTACCTATGTAAAGCCAGATACCCAAAGGGGTGCATGCATTTCAAGTTTGTTTACAGGGGCAAGAGACTCTGACGTGCACACACATGCACTCTAATTGATTTCTTTTACAACTTCCACAATTGTAGACAATAACCTATAATAATCCCCCCACACACTTTCCCCTTTGAAATTCCACTCTCCATAATATCCCTTCTCTCCTCTCAATCAGTCTCTCTTATTTTGATGCCATGGTCTTTTCCTCCTATTATGATGGTCTTGTGTAGGTAATGTCAGACATTGTGAGGTCATGGATATCCAGGCCATTTTGTGTCTGGAGGAGAACATTGTACGGAGTCCTACCTTTCCTTTGACTCTTACATTCTTTCCACCACCTCTTCCACAATGGACCCTGAGCCTTGGAAGGTGTAATGGAGATATTTCAGTGCTGAGCACTCTTCTGTCACTTCTTCTCAGCACCATGGTGCCTTGTGAGTCATTCCAAAGTCACTGTCATCTGAAAAGGAAGGATCTGTAACCAAAAGTGAGAGTAGCATTAATATAAGGGTATGAACATTAAGAGAAGTGCTTACTGGGCAGTTTGGTGAGCATAGTACATACATTTAGCCAGACACCAGCAGACGTTACACCCCTAGGGCTCATGACTACACCTGTTAGGTTTTCAGTATCAGGGATGTATTCCCTCCCATGAAGCAGGCCTCCAGTCAAATTAGAGGGCAGTTGGTTTCCCTCATAACAGACATGCCACTATTACACCCGTTGGCTCATTTGGCTTGGCTGGCCAAATATAAGGCTTGCAGTGTCCACTGTTGAGTACCACTGCTGGTGATTTCTCTGTGTCCCATTAAGCTTCATGTAGCATGGCTTTTTCCAGCTTTCTGTCAGCTGGTCTACATGGAGGATGCTTTCAGCTCAGTTCCAGCAGGATTTCTCAGTGACCTTCCAGCCCAAGTACATAGAGTCTTCAGCAGTAGGGTCTTACCATCTATTCCTGGTGAGAAACTAAGGGCCTTGGCAAAGGCCTGTAATGTTTTGGGGGCATCAGGGACCTCCCTGGCCAACAACTCACTGGAAGGTATCCCATCCCTGGCACTGAAAATTTTCTAGTCACAGTCTATGGCTCCTCAGTGTTCCATTGTCCAAAAAGGTTTTACCGTTCTTAAATAAGCGAAATATTGGGGTTGACTTGTGTTGTTTTGGATATTTCCTGATTTATAATGCCTTCCACTTCTGTCCTTATTGGCAGCAGGGTCTCCCTAGGTCCCAGGCCAACCTAGAACCTATTATAGACCAGAAATCTCAGCTTTCCAGTTGAAAGGATTAAGGATGTGGATCAAGACACACTCTTCAGGACTGTGGCTTTGTTTGATTATCTGTTTGTTTTAATCCCCACTCTTGCATAAATACTCTGTGCTGGTTTTGATTGAATGTGTATATTGCTCAGATGAATTTTAGAAATTGCCTGTATTATGCTATACCCAGCCTACTAAAATACTTACATAGCAGGCGAACTCAACCTAGGGTCACTTCCACTGTTACTCTGGGAGTAATATAAGAGCCACACCTGGTACTTTTTGTTTGTTTGTTTTGTTTTGGGTTTGTTTGTTTGTTTGTTTGTTTTTTTTTTCCGAGGTAGGGTCTTGCTGTAGCCCAGGCTGACCTGAAATTCACTATGTAGTCTCAGGGTGGCCTTGAACTCACAGTGATCCTCCTACCTCTGCCTCCCGAGTGCTGGAATTAAAGGCATGTGCCACCATGCTCGGCCTAGAAATACTTTTTGAAATAAGAATAAAGTTCAGGACCTGTCCTTGCTGCTAACCTATTGCAAAACCAATATGATTGGATCACTGCAAAGTAAACATGGCACCTTGTTTGAAGTGGTGGTAGTCATTTGTTTTGGTAAACTTCGTGCTCCTCTGGCAGCTATTTATTAAATAGCACTGGACACCAGGCACCATGCTCTGGCTGGCACTGAGTGACAGGAAAGGCAGTAGCAGTCATTTAGGCTGGTGTTCAAGGGTCAGAGAGACCATGGGGAAAAGGCCCCAGGGACCAGAGTATGTAGGATCCTGGAAAAATATCCCTTGAGGAACCTAAGTTGGCCAAGAAAGTGCACAAAGTGGAGACAAGAGCCTAAGGAGACTTCCCTGAGGGTGTTAGGTAATGGATAGTGTTAAGAGTTGGCTCCTCATGACTAGAGGGGTGTCAGAAAGTCACTGTGCTTTCGAAGGCACAACAGCTGTCTCGTGGGAAGGGTGTTTAGAAAGTGGCCAGAGAACGCAGGCACTGGGTATACAGACGCCTCAATATGCCAAGAAGCAGAATGCACTTCACAGAAGAGGAAACTGAGGCTTCTTGGGGAGCCTGCCCCAAATCATACAGCTCATAGGAAGCTAGCATTAAAAAATGTGTGTGTGTGTGTGTGTGTGTGTAGGAAAGTATATGGGCATGATGCCAGGGCCTCTTGCTGCTGTAAATAAACTCCTGACATATGTGCCACTTTATGCATCTAGCTCTGTGTGGGTCCTGCAGAATCATACCCAGACCAGCATTTTTTTTTTAAAACAAGTGCCTTTAGTAACTGCTGAGCCATGTCCCCAGCTTGTGGCTCGTATTTTTTACTATTTCACATTTGTCCCTGGGCCATATCACTAGGCTGATATTTGTACCATATCTGATAAGCTGTGAAAGAAATTCCAGGAATTTAATGCTTAACTTTCTGTTAAAAAATGGCTCCTGGGAGCCGGGCCTGGTGGCACTTGCCTTTAATCCCAGCACTCGGGAGGCAGAGGTGGGAAGATCGCCATGAGTTCGAGGCCACCCTGAGACTACATAATGAATTCCAGGTCAGCCTAGGCTAGAACGAGACCCTACCTGGGAGGGAAAAAGGCTGCTGGGGCTGGGGAATGGCTCAGTGGATAAAGCACTCACCACTCAAGCTAAGAGTTATAGAAGCCATGGTGTGCTTCTATAATCCCAGCACATTGGCAGCAAGACAAGAGGTAGAGACAGAAGGATTTCCCTAAAGCTCGGCAAGCACAGTTAAGAATAACAACAGATCAGTGATTATCCAAGGAGAAAAAGCCTGTCTCAAACATGAGGTAGAAAGATGAGGACCAACCTAACAGTTGTCCTCTGACCGCCTCACACAGGCCATGACCCACGCAGGCTGACACACACACATACATACTGAGAAAATGGCTGCCAGTTTTTATACTGGGACAGAAGTGTGAGTGAATAGAAGGTGTGGCAGCCAGGGACAAGATAAAATGGGGCTTTTGGGAGGGAAGCCAGAGGAAAGAGCCATATAGGGGAGCTGCACAAAACAGGTGAGAAGGAAGAGTAGTGGCCAGACAGAGACTGAGTGTACACATTCGGAAGTCTGACTTTTCCAGTTTGGGTGAGCATCTGGGTGTGAGAAACTTCTCAGGGTGATTGCTGATTTCTCACTGGAATGAACAGTGGCCACATTGGGAGTAGAGACTGGGTTTACAATGATCCTATCTGTTTCCTTCCTTCTGGCCAGTCTCCTCCCTTGGCTAGCCTGGGACTTGGTTCCCATCCCTCGTCTCTTTCTGTTCGCTGTTGAGGTAGCTCACCAGTCTTGAAATAACCATCAATAAGTTGACAACCCCCAGATTTACCTTGCTTGCTCCAATCTCTCTTCTTTGCAACAGACTGTAACATTCTGCTTGTCCCCTTGACATCTCAAACTTGCAGAGTTTAGGTCTTGTCTTCCTAGCCACAAACTCACTATTTTCCCCATCTTACCCATGATCTCACCCACCAGCCACTCAGCTGCTTAAACCAGAGTTCTAAGAGTTGTTCTTGACATGTCTGAGTGTCTTACTTTCCATATTGAGCTAATCATACAAGCAAGTAGATCCTGCCACAAAAATAAAACAACAACCAAAAAAAAAAAAAAAAAAAAAAAGCCATGACTCTTCCCTACCCATCTCCACTGTGATCTCACTAATTCAGACTGCCATCATCCCAGGAGCCTGGTCTCCTCGCCTTCACTCTTGGGCCAGTTCCCTCCCTGAGCCAGTTGTCATGATCCCCCTTGACAATGGCCACCCTTCTCACTCTGCGCTTTTACTTGTGCTGTTTACCCGCTGGCTCATTCTTAGTCTTTGCATGTTAAGTGGCAGTTACGGAAGAGATATTTGAGAGAGAGAAAGAGGAGGAGAGGGGGAGAGAGAGAATGGGTGCGTCAGGGCATCTAACCACTGCAAACAAACTCCAGACGCATGCATCTGGCTTACGTGGGTCCTGGGGAAATGAACTTGGGTTCTTTGGCTTTGCAGGCAAGTGCCTTAACCACTAAGCCATCTCTCCAGCTCCAGAGAGAGAGATCTTTAACTGTTCATTTCTCTCATTGCATCCTACTGTTTTCTTTCAATGAATTTCTGTTTATAATATAAATATATTTAACATGACTTAATTCACTAACACATGAATCAAGTAGGCTTGTGCCAGATGTCGTGTAGGAAGCAAGGATACAGTGTTGAGTAAGAATAGGCATGATAGAAAGTGCACAATAATTTGTAGATGACAGAAGCATCTTATGGCATGCAGATGGGAGAGAAGGCATATATATATATGGTGACTGGTACTAGGTAGTGTGGTATATGTAGAGCCATAAATGAGATCACTTGGCTGATAATACAGCTTGAGAGAAGCAGAGGGCCAACATGTGTGCTTGTATCTTGCCTCATTCTAGAACTTTTTTTTTTTTTTTTTTTTTTTTGGCTTTTTGAGGTAGGGTCTCCTTCTAGCCCAGGCTGACCTGGAACTCACTATGTAGTCTCAGTCTGGCCTCAAACTCATAGTGATCCTCCTACCTCTGCCTTGCAAATTCTGGGATTAAAGGCGTATGCCACCACACCCAATTCCCCTAGAAGGATTTTACCAGTTGAATTATGTCCCTACAGGGTACCAAGGTGGATAGGAAACATGTGAGAGAAGTCACCATGAATCAACATTGAAGGAGCTAGTGGTGAAGAGTACTAGAGGAGCTGAGGGGTCATCAAAATAAAAGCCAGGAGCAGAGAGGCTGCTGTGGGGGTCATCACTACACATGCTGGGGTCAAGTAAAGCAGGCAGTGGGCAGCATCCATTGACCTAGAAATGGGTTGAAGAGGAAGAGGTGGGCTGCAAGTCAGCTGGCCATACACTGAGAAGAAAGTGGGGGAAGATGGCAAGTGTATGAACTACTCCAGAAAGAAGTAGGGCTCTTACGAGACAGAAAGAGAAGTGGACTGCTGGAGGGTGACTGGAAAGTCACTGTTTATGGGATGCTTAAAGGTAGGAGTTGGTGCTGTTTTCTTTGCTGTTAGTAAAGAAAGGGAGATTGAAAACATAGAAAAAAGTGAGGGCCTCAACAGTAGATAGATGATAGGTGAACACTAAGGCACAAGCCAAAGAAGTCGCTTTGATACCTACTCGAGTCAGTGGCTTTCCGGGGAGCAGCCATAGCACAGCTTGCTTGCATGGACCTGGGAACTTCAACTCTTCCCCATCCTTTCTCCAGCTTCCATTCCAGGCCTGCTTCATCTGAGCAGGTACTTTACCTCCTCCTGGACCACAACTTCCTCTTCTGTACAAACCTCACTGGGAGCCAAGAATCAGCTGAGATTTTCACATAAAGCCTCTCACCCAAGGATAGATCCCATGTGCTTCTCTCATGAGAATTACATGAAAAAATAAAAAAGGAGGTGGCAACCAAGCTTGAGGAGGGCCAGTTCATATTCCGATTTATTTTATTTAGCAATGTGTTGCATTCATTTAAACAGGTTTTTTGTTTGTTTGTTTGTTTGTTTTCATGAGAGCATATTCATCTATTGTGCCAAATGTGCTGGTGGCCAGTGTTCTGCTTATAATCTTACTACATCAGTACTATTAGGTCTAGATAGATAATGTAAAAATGTCAGCTGCTTTCATGATCTGGAAATGTCTGAGCAGTCCACGCAGGAGGCTAGGCAGTGGTTCTTTCCAGAAAAGTCCTTCCCATTTTGTGGCTTTACCCTTTAATAAGTGTTAACTCACATTTTGAGGAGACAACTCCAATTTGTCCATTTCTCCAATTTTGAAGTGATGTAATCTTCCTGCATTTGTTCCTAAAACTCAAATTACTTTCTATACTGAGAAGTAAGGGTCCTTAATCCTTGAGTCCTTTACTGAGTAGATTATACAGTCACATATCTTTGTGTACCTGAGGCCATTTCCTCTTTGTGAGAATTTCACAGTATCAGTAATGCAAGCCAAACAGTGGCAAATCTAACATGTAGAACCTTATCCCAGGCAGTGAGCTCCTGAGGTGCAGGTATGTTACTTGGGACGTGTTGAAGCACTTGCAATATCCTGCCATAGAAGTGTGTGGCTGTTAGTTCCACGGCTTGTGCGGTGTCTAATATGCTGACTGCCTTACCTATATGGCGGCTCCTGTCATTTGTTCACAAAGCTTGTGCTGCTGCACTATTGGTGTGTCTTTTCTGTCCCTTGACAGAGTCAAATTTTTCTCACACTCTTTGTCTCTTCTCTTCTCCCCAGTGGACCGCATTGTGGGTCTGGATCAAGTCACTGGTATGACTGAGACAGCTTTTGGCTCTGCATATAAAACCAAGAAAGGCATGTTTCGAACTGTTGGGCAACTCTACAAAGAGTCTCTCACCAAGCTGATGGCAACTCTCCGAAACACCAATCCTAACTTTGTTCGCTGCATCATTCCGAATCATGAGAAGCGGGTATGTGTGAGGCAGAGCATATGCTAGTGTTTAAAGTTGATCAAGGTCAAGCTATAGAAATTAAACTAGAAAACTGTTGTTTGCTTGATTAGGCTGGAAAACTGGATCCGCATCTAGTGCTAGATCAGCTTCGCTGTAATGGTGTCCTGGAAGGGATCAGGATCTGTCGCCAGGGCTTCCCCAACCGGATAGTTTTTCAGGAATTCAGACAGAGGTATTGCTTTTACATTTTTTGCTTATCGTAATATGAATTAAAATGGTGATGTAATAAAGAAGCATTTCCCCTGGTTAGTTTTTAGTTTCTTTTATTGCACAGAGACAATCCCGACTGCCTTAATTATTGACAGAAAAATTGAGAGCCTGCTATTTAGAAGAGCAGTTTGTAAGAACAGCTGTGGGTACTGCAAGGACAAACTCCATCTTCAGAGCTCAGAAGTCAGCAGTGAGATAAACACAGAAGGCTAGAAACTGGCCATTTGTTCAGCTACACAATTCTATTTGCAGTTTGAATATAATCATTTTAAAACAGATTTTTTTTAATGTTTAATATTTAAACTATTTCATTTAAAAGAATTTAAAAATACAAGTGAAATGATTCCTAAAAATATTGAGATAGTTTCATCTTCCTTCAATGAGTATATCGTATATGCATTTGTGTATGACTAAAATTTTTGTTTTGTAAGTATATGTACACATGCAGTGACGGTTCCTTAACGATAGAGAAGGAACAGGTAAGGAAATTATTAAGAAATAAAACAAAAGGGAAGAGATTGATCAGTATGTAATAGAAATTAATACAAATACATTATGAGAAATAGTTTTAGCTTTAATTATGTAATTCTCTAGCATAGTTAACTTAGTTGCTTTTCCCCTTTTCTCTTCAGGAAATCAGATTTCAAAATATGGCCCATGTTTTGGCCCATGAAATAAATAAGGTCTTCCAGGTCAAAGATAGGTCCTCCTTGCTGTTGCCCCACTGTTCCAGACAGAATTAACTTGAAAAGCTAGCCTACGTATCTATAGGAAAACCACTATTAGGAGTCTATTGTCTGATAAACACTCTGGAATATAGTCACTCTTTATTGATAGGAAAAGAAGGCATAGTTGGATTTTGGGATGCCAAGTTAATAGCCAGCATTCGTCCTTAAAGCGTTCTTGTACTACAGAGTTTTCTGACTGAAGTGTAAGTAGGTACGGTGAAATACATGCACTTCAGGTGCACATTCAGTGGACCTGAGTACTCCCTGACCAGTGTCCTACTACTGAGTGTCACCCTGGTATTTTCTGTTGTTCTAAATAAAAACACAGGGATGTTGTTCCTATTACCTTGTAAATGCCTACAAATTAACTGACATAAAGCTTAAAGAGCTAGCTCCTCTCATCTTAAATGTGAATATTGTATAGGAAATGAAGAAAAACAAAGTTTTTTAAATACAGATTTTGGGGCTGGGGAAATGGCTTAGCAGTTAAGGCATTTGCCTTGGAAGCCTAAGGACCCAGGTTTGATTCCCCAGGACCCATGTAAGCCAGATGCACAAGGGGTCACATGCCTCTGGAGTTCGTTTGCAGTTACTGGAGGCCCTGGCACGCCCATTCTCTCTCTCAAATAAATAAATAAAATATTTTTTAAGACTTATTAAAAATATAAATTTTGATTCTTTTCTGCCAAAATTCACAAGCCTATGCTTTGACCTAGAAGAAATAACCTCCTTTTTACTCTACTTCTTATAAGTAGCAATAAATCTGCAAAAAGCCTTAGATTATCACCTGCTTTTAGTTTGTGTATTATCTGTCAGTGTATTGCCTGTTAGAGCAAAACTCGCAGTTAGTAAGTAAATATGTGCAGAGTTCTACATTTATTTTTTAATCTTGTAGATATGAGATCCTAACACCCAATGCTATTCCTAAGGGATTTATGGATGGCAAACAGGCCTGTGAACGAATGGTAAGCTTTTCATGCTTCTGGTTTGTCAGCTATCAATATAATCTTTCCTACCGCAAAAAATAAAGAGATGTTTTCTCTCTTAGATCCGAGCTTTAGAATTGGACCCAAATCTGTATAGAATTGGACAGAGCAAGATATTTTTCCGAGCTGGAGTTTTGGCACACTTAGAAGAAGAAAGAGATTTAAAAATCACTGATATCATTATCTTCTTCCAAGCTGTGTGCAGAGGTTACCTAGCCAGAAAGTAAGTGGGACATTATGAATCCAATGCCTCTGAATCATATGCTTGTGTTGGAAATGGTTTTTGTGCCCGGTAGGCAAGAGTGTGTGAGCTGCATAGGCCCTGTCCTTGTGGAAGTTCCATTCATGGAGAGACGTCCAGACAAATGAATGCACATTAAATAGCTAGGTTGTGCACCAGGATAGCACACGGGCCAGCATGGAAAACAGAGGGGTCCAAGCTTTAGGCCTGGAGAAGCTGTACAAGCAGCCAAAGCTCAAGAATGACAGGCAGACTCTGTGAACAGAGGAGAGTGGCAAGGACTAAATGTCTGCAAAAGGACGATGAAGGACCTTCCCTCCACTGACTCGGGAAAACAGGAAGCTCATTCAGACCTGGGAGTGCACTCCCATGTGTATGTGGGTGACTGGCAATAGCACAGTTGGGAGCAGCACCCAGAACAAGGGTGCTATAGTAGGTGACAGATGCTTGAGTTGGACCAGGTAGGTCAGTGAGTTGGATGGATTTGCATAGAATGTTTCACTTTGGCATTTCACCTGAAGACTTAGTTAAGAGCCCACTCATTCCCTATAAGCAAAACTGGAATGCTTCCTTCATAGTCTTTTCGTGAATAGCTAGCAAAATGTGTTTTTTCTCACTGTTCTTCAGGGCCTTTGCCAAGAAGCAGCAGCAGCTAAGTGCCTTAAAGGTCTTGCAGCGGAACTGTGCCGCGTACCTCAAGTTGCGGCACTGGCAGTGGTGGCGGGTCTTCACAAAGGTGGGCCTTTCTCAGTCCCTTCTTGCATGTCAGAGCTAGATCAGTAAGAACGTAAGGAGAGCTGTAGTGATAACATGATTAACTTGATCACAGGTGAAGCCTCTCTTACAAGTGACTCGCCAAGAGGAAGAACTCCAAGCCAAAGATGAGGAGCTGTTGAAAGTGAAAGAGAAGCAGACAAAGGTGGAAGGGGAGCTTGAAGAGATGGAGAGGAAGCACCAGCAGGTGTGTGTGCCCACTTCCACACGCACTCCCTGGCTCACAGTGAACCATTTATCCATGGCTGCATCACTACAGAAAATGTTTCCCACTCTCTTAGCAACCATTAACTGCTATTATCTCCTAAGGGAGAGATGGGGCCCTCATGCCCTCCTGTATCATCCATGATAGAAAGCTCGTGCATACAATATTGTGCAGGTCTTGTGCAAGTCATGACAGTTGCTGTGAGATATTGAACGTAGCAGTCATGTCATGTCTGGAAGACAGCTTTCCACAACACTCCTTCCCATCCTCTGGCTCTTGTATTTTTCCTGCCCCCTTTCCCACAATGATCCCTGAACCTTACAGGGGATCATGTTACATATTTTCACGTTGGGCTACAGAGATGGCTTTGAAAGCACTTGCCTTCAAAAGCCTAATGACCCGGGTTTGATTCCCTAGTACCCACATAAAGCACAAAGTGACACACGGTTCTAGAGTTTGTTTTGCAGTGGCTAGAGGCCCTGATGTGCCCATTCTCTGTCTGTCTGTCTCTCTCTCTCTCTTTCTCTGCTTGCAAACAAATAAATATTAAACAAAAACATATTTTATCTTGCCATTTCTGTGGTGATGGGCACTGCCCACTGAAATCTTGATGAATGTATGTGGTATGTGCACTGTGAGCAAGTCATGTTACTGGAGCCTGTGTTGTATTTGCAGCTTTTAGAAGAGAAGAATATCCTTGCAGAACAACTGCAGGCTGAGACAGAGCTCTTTGCTGAAGCAGAAGAGATGAGAGCAAGACTCGCTGCCAAAAAGCAGGAATTGGAGGAGATTCTCCATGACTTGGAGTCCAGGGTAGAGGAAGAAGAAGAAAGAAACCAGATTCTCCAAAATGAAAAGAAAAAAATGCAAGCACACATTCAGGTACCTGTGATAGTTTAGAATTACATATTAGATTTGCAAGTGGATCTGTTGACTGTAAGAAACTGTTCCTGTGGCTTCTTATGTTGATTGAGAAGCAAAGCATACGTGTGACAACAGATTTTTTTATAAACATAGGCTTATTATTTTGAACAGGAATCATTTCATATTTTGATGTGGCATTTTACAGAATGCAGAGGTTGAAAACCAGAAACCTCTGTAGCATTCTGTAGAGAACCAAGCTGGTTCTTCATGTTGTCATTAATAATTGTCACTCACTCCATTCATTAAATGGACATCCACTAACTGGCATGGCCATAAGAAACACTCAGTACTGGCATAGAACAATTTAACTTTCCCTAGTATTTTCTTCTTGAAATTGATATTATAGTTACATGAAGCACAATTATATACATAGTTGAATACCCAAACATACACTTTGGATAATTCTGAACTATTCTGTCAGTGCCCTAAGAAGCACATTCCTTCTCTCCTTTCTTCTACCACCTTCCACCTAACCCTGTCCCCCTCAATGTCAAAGGTAAGTATCTGCTACCTGTGCTTGATGGTCCAATACCAGATTTTCTTTCCTCCAGGAACTTTTCTCCCTTCATACTTTTCTTACCCCATAGTTTACAAAGTGTTGATGTTTCAGACATAGTCAGAACCACCATTATTTCCTTAGCAAATACCATGTGCAATAAATCAACCAGATACTTCCATTCTTCAACACAAATGACTTTAAAATATTCCTTAATGCATTAGCAGAATATCATAAAAGCTATGCAAAATGCATACTCTTTAATCCAGTGATTTTTATTTAGGACTTTATATAAAACTGAAATAAGTTACTCAACAGTAAGCACTTAGACCTTAGTATTACTGTTCAGTTATGAATTAAAAGATGTTAATTTCCATGGGAATTTATATTTAATAAAGATAGTTGCAAAAGAAGTATATAAAATCAGATCTAATCAAAACTATATATAAGGAGCTGGGGAGATGTCTCAGTTGGCAAAGTACCTGCCATGTAAGCATGAAGGCTTAGTTCTGATCCCCAGAAGCCATGTAAAAAGCTGGGCATGCCAGACGTGGTGGTGCATGCTTTCAATCCCAGCACTCGGGAGGCAGAAGTAGGAGAATTGCTGTGAGTTCAAGGCCACTCTGAGACTACATAGTGAATTCCAGGTCAGCCTGGGCTACAGTGAGACCCTTCCTCAGAGACAGGGATGGAGGGGGGGTAGCTGGGTAGGGTAGCACATACCTTTAATCCCAGCATTGGTGAGGCAGAGATAGGAGGATCCCCAGGGCTTCCTGCCTACCTAGTCTAGCTAAATCGGTGATCTTCAAGTTAAGTTTTGTCTCAAAAAATAAATAAATGAGACATGCTGTAGCAGACAGCTTCAGGTTCACTGAGATGAACTTCCAGACCAGGCACAGTTATAGAGGAAGGGATATTTATTGAAGCTTACAGATCCAGGGGAAGTTCCATAAGGGCAGAAGAAGCTTTCATAGGTCCAAGTAGAGAGAGAGAAGCCCCAAGCCAAAGCCACAGAGCACACTTCAGGAACTCCAGGAGGAAGTCAGGCATTTTGCCTATCTTTAGATTGGAATTTCAAACCCACCACCACACCACACCTTAAGACCCGCCCAGTGACACCTCCTCCAGCCAGGTGGCTGCAGATCCAAACTAAAAACTAATAAAACACTGAATATATTGGGGGCCATCTACTCAAACTACCACACATGCACCAACAAGGTGTGTGTATGTTCATGTGTTTATGAATGCAGGCACATATGTGCCATAGTGCACATGGAGGTCAGAGGACAAGTTGGGGTGTTGGGTCTCACCTTGCACCTTGTTTAATATAACATCTCTCATTGCTCACTGGTGCATTCTCCATGCAAGCTGGCCTTCAAGCTTCCAGGCAAGTCTCCTGATTCTGCCCCCTGCTTGCCATAGCTGGGATTACAGATGCTTACACTACACCATGCAGATTTTTATTTTATTTATTTATCTATTTATTGAAATTATTAAGTATTGAGTTTTTTTTTTCTTTTGTGGAATGTTAGAGATTTCATAGTGACTGCATGGCCCTGTGAACACCCCATTGTTGTAACCTCTTGCCTTTTTTCCCTTGACTGTTAGACTTTTGAAGATTTCTGACATGTACCCTTTTTAATCTGAACTACTAGAACTATCTTTTGGTTTGGTTTTACAGAGTAAGTTTTTTTATTTTAGTATTAATAAATGTTGGGGAAAATCTAGTGAGAAAAAAAAAAAGAAACAAACACTCCAGAGATCCTGCCCCCATCATCCCCATTTCTTGCTTTATTCAAAACAGTACACAGATTCATTTGTTCATTGAAATTGTCTTAAACATACTGTGTGTAATGCAGGCATAATACAGTCTGTGAGAAACTAGGAGATAGCATGGACAATGAAAGACAAAGAAAAATAAAATAACCCAGAGATGGAAGGAGTCTTATAAGACCTGTCAGCCAATCACAGTTTGTGAGATTTACTTGGATTCTGATTTTTTAAAAAAATTATTATCCGGGTGTGGTGGCACACTCCTTTAATCCCAGCACTCACCCTTAATCCCAGCACTCGGGAGGCAGAGGTAGGAGGATCGCCGTGAGTTCAAGGCCACCCTGAGACTACATGGTGAATTCCAGGTCAGCCTGTGCTAGAGTGAGAACCTACCTCGAAAAAATAATAATAATAATTAAATGGATTTTTTTTTCCTAGAGCCTGAAGGTTTCTCAGATGAAATAAAATGCTTGAGATTCACTTTAGAATATGTCAGAAAAAGAAGGAAGATGGTACAAGTCTCAGTGAAATAGACCAACCATGAGTTGACTCTTGTTACAGTTGGGATAATGCTTTTATGTGGGGATTATTATCCTACTCTGCGTCCTTAAATACATGTTTGGAGGTTTTTATAATACAAAGTTCATCTTTATACCTTACAAAGGATTCATTCTGAGATTAAGCAAAAATCTTCTGAACAGGTCAGGTATGGTGGTACCATCCACAGTATTCTTGTTGCTGATGACTTAGCTAACTGAGACTTTTTCTATTTCCATATGAGCTTTGAGATTTTTTTTCTATCTCTGTGAAGAATAGTGCTGGAATGGTGATTGGAAATGTATTGAATTTATATATTGCTTTAAGTAGGATGGCCATTTTCTCAATATTAATTCTTACAATCCATGAGTGTGTGGGAGATCTTTCCATATTCTGGTATTTTTTTTTCTTTAGTGTTTTAATGTTTTCACTGTAGAGATAGATTTTTCACTTCCTTGGGTAGGGTATTACAAGGTGTGTGTGTGTGTGTGTCTTCTATTGTAAAAGGGACTGTTTCCCTGATTTTCTCAATATGTTTGTCATTGGTATATAAAAAGGCTACTGATTTTTTTATGTGTTAATTTTATATACTGCCTCTTTGCTGAATGAGTCTGTCAGATCTAGGAGTTTTTTGGTGAAATCTTTAGGGTCTTTTAAGTACAAAAATCATGTCATCTGCAAGTAAGGTTAGTTTGACTTCTTCCTTTCCAATTTTTATCACTTTTGTTTCTCTTGTCTGATTGCTCTAGCTAAGACTTAAGTACTATGTTAAAATAGTAGTGAGGGAAGATCATGGGCAACCCTGGCTAATTCCAGATCTTAGTGGGAATGCTTCAAGATTTTCCCCATTTAGTATGATATAATTTTGCAGTTTGTCCTATATAACTTTTATTACGTTAAGATATAATCCCTCCAACCCTATTTCTCCAATTTTCCTTATTTTTTTGAATTCTTTCAGGCATTTATTCTTGTCCTCTATGACAAGAGCTCATTTATCGAGTTCTTTTATTGATTCCTCTTTAAGTTTGGTATATATAATTATCATGACCATGTTTTGGAATTCTTTGTCTGGAGTTTCCTCCAAGTAGTTCTCATTGGAGGTTTCCACTAAGGGACTAGACATATTTGGTGGGGAAATCTTGTCTGTTTCTGTGTTACTTATTTTGCATTGGGGTTTGCCCATCTGGAGATAATCTCTTTCTTGCTGAGAATGCAGCAACAGCAGCTGCACTGGAGGACATGATGGGCTGAGACAAGGACTGTTCCCATAACATACACCCATGCGCCAGGGCCTCCTGGCTCCCCAATGGTCTACCCATCCCTGGGGCTGTGTTCTGATCTCCCTGGTGCTGCTGGCTTCCCAGAAGGCCTACCCCTGACTAGGTTGGGTAGAAATATCTTTCTTTTTGTTTGGTGTTGTGATACAGCCCAACCTGACCTAGAACTCAAGATCCTCCTACCTTGGCTGCTAGGATGACAGTTGTGTACCACCACATCCAGCACTCTGTATGTCTGTTTATACAAGTAATCCCTAACAATGTCCTGAAATTATACTTGTAAGACTTCACCATGTTGGCTTCCAGAGGATTGACCCAGTTTGTATTTTAGCTTACAGATAGGACAAACATTGGTCTCATACTTTTCAATGCCATTTGAAGCCAGGCATGACACACTCGTGTTATATTTTCAAATGGCATTTTGTTTCTTTTTTAATTTTTTTCTTTTTTGTTTGTTTTTCAAGGTAGGGTCTCACTGTAGCCCAGGCTGACTTGGAATTCACTCTGTAGTCTCAGGGTGGCCTCGAACTCACAGTGATCCTCCTACCTCTGCCTCCCAAGTGCTCAGATTAAAGGCGTGCACCACCATGCCTGACAGAATGTATCATTTTTCCCTGTGTACTCCTACTGTGTGGTTGAATCTGGTAGGGAAGCTGGGAAGACTGACTAGTTTCTGCTTTGCCAGGACCTGGAAGAGCAACTGGACGAGGAAGAAGGGGCTCGGCAAAAGCTGCAGCTCGAGAAGGTGACAGCAGAAGCTAAGATCAAGAAGATGGAAGAGGAGATTCTTCTCCTCGAGGACCAGAACTCCAAGTTTATCAAAGTAAGACCATTTCCATAAGGTACTGCTGTTATAATCCAAAAAAGATCTATGTCCATACGCTCACTCAGTGTCGCCCTAAGCAGAGAATTCTCAAGGCAAAAGTATAAACAGAGAGACAGAATTCTCAAGAAGATTTTAGGTTCACTTACTTCATTTTTTTATATAAGCTTACCTGTCTAGAGTTCTGAAAACATAGCTTCTGTTGAGTTTTTAAATCTCCAGATATCCTTACAATCTTTTAGACTACAGATGTGCTCCTGTGTATGCAGCTTTAGTTCACCAGTCCTCGTGTGGGGCTCTGAACACCAGGAGAGGCATCAGCAGTCATGTGGATGAGGGACCCTGGCTTGCCTGGGAGGAAACAGCCCATTGCAGAGCAGGGCTAGGGTTATCCACTTTCTTGCACATCAAGGAAAGTTCACTGTTCTGAGTAATTCCAAACCAAGCTGTTATTTTGCATGCTTTTTAAAAACAGTCAATTTTTCTACTCAGGAAAAGAAACTCATGGAAGATCGTATTGCTGAGTGTTCCTCTCAGTTGGCTGAAGAGGAAGAAAAGGCAAAAAACTTGGCCAAAATCAGAAATAAGCAAGAGGTGATGATCTCAGATTTAGAAGGTGAGTGTCTGGGGTGAAAGAAGTTGAAGACAAGGCATGTGTTCAGGTTTTACATTAACCAGAGTGCACAGAGAGAGTGGTGATTGCTGCTGATAAGGGTCTTCAGGTTGGTTCATTAAGTAGATCTTCAACAGGTTGTT
Source organism: Dipus sagitta (assembly GCA_036346955.1). Classification (NCBI taxonomy): domain Eukaryota; kingdom Metazoa; phylum Chordata; class Mammalia; order Rodentia; family Dipodidae; genus Dipus; species Dipus sagitta. The sequence continues at coordinate 38,613,533 of CM070783.1, forward strand.
TTGCTTTCCCTAATCACTTAATATTATGATGGAATAGAATTAAAATGGATTTCCTTTTTTTTTTAAAATATAAACAACAGGCTTTTTTAAATTGTTTTGGTTTATTTTTATTTGAGAGCAACAGACAGAGAAAGAAAGAGGGAGGGAGAGAGAGTGGGCGCACCAGGGCCTCCAGCCACTGTGAACAAACTCCAGACGCGTGTGCCCCCTTATGCATCTGGCTAACGTGGGTCCTGGGGAATTGAGCCTTGAACTGGGGTCCTTAGGCTTCACAGGCAAGCACTTAACCGCTAAGCCATCTCTCCAGCCCTGGATTTCCTTTTTTAAGTTTGGTACTATGGTAACAGACATTGGCCTTTGCTGGACTTGGTTAGGATTGAAATTTAAGTTTAAATCCAGCTGACCATTGGACATTCCTGGTGTTTGATCCAAACACTGTGTGGAAGTACCTAGGTGACAGCTCACAAAGGGATTGGCCAGTAGCAGAAACTGGCAGGACAGAGGAGAAACCTGAGGATAACAGTGCCAGTAACTCTGATGGCAGAAGTAAAGAATTAGGGGTGCTGTGAGAGAAAGCAAATATAAACCTTTCCTTGTTCTAGCATCTAGGGAGTAGTGTCTGCTCATGGCTCTCCAGGGTCACACCCACTCACTTTCTTAATGCATGCTTTCACTATGGGCAAAAAATGAGCTTGAGGATTTTTGTTAAGTATAAACAGCATTTGGAATGTCACTATGAAATTATTTTCACAAACATTTCTAATCTGTGGATCCTCTGCTAAAAAGGTATGCAGGGACAGATGTACCCATCTGATCAGCCTGTCTGATCTGCCTCAACCTCACAGGGTGAACATACTTTGTGAACAGGTCACTAGCCGTTGTTAAGAAGCTACTGTACAACTATAGCAAGAAGTGGGAAAATGTGGGGCCTCTGCCTATTTCTTTGTCTGCTCTCATTTCTTCTCAGTTCGAACAAGGGATTCCAAGCAAAAGGGGGTAGGGGGCAGGCAGTTCTCAATGCTGCCTTGCCCATGCTGAATCCCTTTCCAGACCTAGGCACAGCAGTGGGTTTGATTTGAGAAGATTCCAGATCATCTTGGCTCTTACAGTATGGGCTCACTTCCCCAAAAGGGATGCCCTTAGACTGTACCCAGTTTTCTCCTTGAAAATTCTTCCTTACACACTCATCTAACCTCTGCTTGATTTTGGTGGGTCTCAAGTGACTGAGCATTTGATCAAGGCAGTGACATGCCTTAGGATCAAATGGCATATTCTCACCTTTGATCAGTTAGATCTCACCCATATAGTGTGTATTATGTTAAAAAGCTTTTTTTTCTCTCTGTTTTATCTTACAGAACGCTTGAAGAAGGAAGAGAAAACTCGACAGGAACTGGAAAAGGCCAAACGGAAACTGGATGGTGAAACAACTGACCTGCAGGACCAGATCGCTGAGCTCCAGGCGCAGGTTGATGAGCTCAAGATTCAGCTGACCAAGAAGGAAGAGGAGCTGCAGGGTGCGCTGGCCAGGTCTGCGGCGCCAGTGCTACTTTGCAGGGAGCAGGCTCACGTCTGGAAACTTGGGACATCCCTGGGGATGCGAGATGTGGTTTCCTTGCTTTAGCTATAAGTTCTTAAAAAGTCCAGAAATGCATAGCTTGTGTCAAGGCAACAAGATCTCATAAACCATTCTTAATATTCATATTTAAAAAGCAGCCAGACGTGGTGGTACACGCCTTTAATCCCAGCACTCACATAGTGAATTGCAGGTGGGCTTGGGCTAGAGTGAGACCCTACCTCAAAACAAAACAAAAAAAAACAAAAAAAAGATTAGCCACATCATGAAATTCTAGGAATTCACATCAGAACTGTTTACCATTTCATTAGATTAGTTTCAGTATGTTTTGGGACTATTGAGGAAATTACATTTTTGAAATATTTCCTCTCTTATAGCACAATCTGATGTTTAGCTAAAAACCATTTAGAATGTTGAAACAATTTATAGTATTTATATCTAATATCTAATTTCTTTTTAAAGAGTAACTGTCTAAGTGGTCATAGATCTTGGAGTTTAACTTATGTTATGATTGATAACATCTTTAACATGCACAGTGTGCATGAAGCCCTGGGTTTGATCTCCAATACCACATAAAACCTGGTGTGATGTACATGCCTATAATCCTAGCACTGGGGAGTAGAGGCAAAAGATCAGAAGTTTAAGGTTATCCTCAGTTATACAGGGAATTAAAGGCCCACCTGAACTCCATGAAATCCTATCTCAAATTTTTTAAAAAGTAAATAAATAACAGAAAAATTCCCCTGGCTTTTATACTGGTAGTATAGCCAGGTCAACTGTTTCTTTAATCTCAAAAAAAGCTTTTTCAATTATATGACTCTAAAATTAAATCTAGTTGCTTTCCCCTCTCTGGGCTCAAACATCCCTCCTGTTCCCTGTCAGAAAAACACATTTAGCATGTAAATAAAATGACACAGTGGAAAAGGGGAAAATGGAAAGTATGAAGGTAGCAGATCCTGAATGTGTGGGTTCATTCCAGGCTGATAAGTGAGCATGGAGCTCCCTCCAGCAGTGTTCTCAGTGTAGCAGTGCACTGCAGGGGACATTTTTTAATAGTCTAATATTTTAAAGGAGAATTACACCCTTCCAGAAAGGGGGCTGAACTGGACTCTCATTCCAGCTCCCTCTACTAGGTTGAGGGCCTTTCAAGGTCATTTACTGGGGACCTTGCACCCAGCAGGGCCCAGAAAAGGGGGTATTGAAACTGAAGTTCCACAACCGGGGAGGAGATGCAGTCCATCCATGCCCCACTGAGGGCCTTCTCTGGCTCTTTTGACAGAGGTGATGATGAGACACTCCACAAGAATAACGCACTAAAAGTCGTACGGGAGCTGCAAGCCCAAATTGCTGAGCTCCAAGAAGACTTTGAATCTGAAAAAGCATCACGGAACAAGGCAGAAAAGCAGAAAAGGGACTTGAGTGAAGAACTGGAGGCTCTAAAAACAGAACTAGAAGACACTCTGGACACCACGGCAGCACAGCAAGAACTCCGGTGAGTGATGGGCACCTCCTCACCTCGCTAGGTACACCAGCTCCACTTCACATCACAGATGTGTATGTTCTGGCTCCTTTACAGCATTGTGAGGTTTCCTTGGAGATGTCATTCTGAGTAGCTTTCCTTTCCCTTGTGAAGGATGATAGGTGGAATGCAGACGAGATAGCTGTGATTGGTAACAAACTAACTAGTAGGTAGAAACACCTATGCAGGGGTGTGGACCAGCCCAGCAAGCTGAGAAGCACAGAATGAGATGTGGACAGAAGCCGAGGTCACAAGGGAACGTGTAGAGAAGGACAGAGGCAAGCTATACTTGGAGCAGGGTTGGAAAGAGATTTATAAAGGACAAGAGGAAAGACCAGAGGAAGAGATAGAGGAATGGTCAGGCACTTGCCACCAATACAGTTGGCATGTACAATGGTAGTCAAGGAAGAAGCTGAGGAGGTGTGCAAACAAAAAGATGAAAAGAAGGATGAGAGCTGGTGCTGTAACTCAGGAGAGTGCTTTCCTAGCATGAAAAAGGCCCTGGGTTCTATTCCCAGCACTGTAAAAAAGAAAACAGAAGGCTGGAGAGATGACTTAGCAGTTAAGATACTTGTCTGCAGAGCCTAAGGACCCAGGTTCGATTCTCTATATCCCACATAAGCCATATGCACAAGGTGGCATATGTATCTAGAAGTTTGTTTGCAGTGGCTAGAGGCCCTAACATGCCCATTCTCTTCCTCTCTCTCTATCTCCCTCCCTCCCTCCCTCTCTCTCTCCCTCCCTCCTTCCCTCCCTCCCTCTAGCAAATAAAATAAAATATTAAAAATAAAAAAGAGCGGCCATGGTGGCGCATGCCTTTACTCCCAGCACTTGGGAGGCAGAGGTAAGAGGATCGCCATGAGTTTGAGGCCATCCTGAGAATACACAGTGAATTCCAGGTCAACCTGAGCTAGAGTGAGACCCTGCCTTGTTTTTAAAAAAAAAAAAAAAATGCCAGGTATGGTAGCACACGCCTTTAATCCTTTCAGCACTCGGGAGGCAGAGGTAGGAAAATCAACATAAGTTCGAGGCCACCTGAGACTACATACTGAATTCCAGGTCAGCCTGGACTGGAGTGAAACCCTACCTTGAAAATAAATAAATAAATAAATATAAAATAAAATAGTAAACAGGAAGCAGAACTACCACAGGTCCTCAACATAGACATGCACTAGGCAAGGTAATGCATTATCACAGGAGCCAAGAGCCAGGTTCAGCCTGAAGAAAGTGACATGCACAGGTGAACACAGCCAGAGAAAATTTACACATAACCAATGTTAGCTCACAGAAAATCACTATGTACAGACCAGGCAGGGGACAGTGGCATGCAGGTGCCATTCCTGTCTTTCACTGGAGCAGTGGAGAGATGTTGTCTACCTTGCTGTCCTGGCCTCTTGCTGACCATCTGTTCTGTAAATCCCAGCCAAGAAGAACCCCACACACCTGCCAGCAGCTCCAGGATATGAGTGAAGAAAGAGTAACCCATTGTTCTAGGGTGAGGCTACAGCCTAGAATAAAGGGAGACAGGAATCACTTGTGAATACAAGTGTCTAGGAGGCATAAAAATGGTCCAGAGCACACAGGAGGGAGAAGTACTGTGCTGAAAGCCAGTGTTATTCCCCAGAGGGACGGGATATGATATCTGGGTCCACCTAGTGGCCAGAAACTAGTACCTGTAGAGAATGGCATGATAGTGTCTACAGGGCAGTCCTGCTGAGTAGAGCTGTAAAACTAAGGTCACACTGGGGTTGGAAGTACTCAGGTATAGAAACAGAGGTCAGATGAGCCCAGTGCCATGTGTCTAGGATTAATGGCCATGAATATTACTAGTGTTTTTAAAGTCCTGGACTTTTCCTCAAAAGGATGTTCTTTAAAAGTCTAGAAATCATTAACTAGATTATGCATAAGTGTCTACTCTCAGATAGGCTATGACCTCAATAGAAAAAAAGGCTGCGGACATTTCTCCCATTCAACTCGTACAAAAATGAAACACAGTGTGTGTGTTAGCTCTCATCTTTAATCCCAGCTCCTGGGAAGCTGAAGTAGAAGGATTGCCTCAAATTTGAGGCTAGCCTAGGCTAGAGAATGAGACCCTGTGTCAAAACAACACAAGTCTACCAATGATAGTTGCATATTTATCAAAATCAGGCATACGCTCAACTGGGACATTCACTGGGTGTTTTCTCACATTAGATTGCCTGAAGCTGGGGTGTATGCTAAGGCTTGTGAGAGGATTCACCCACCTCTACCTTCTACTCTTTCTTCCCTGAAGTGTGTGTCCCGCGGTTACTTTAAAAAGAGTCTTAGGTAGATCAAGTTCTCTTCTGTGGACTCACTGACATTTTAAGGCCCCTAGAATTATAACAAAAGTCTATAGAGAATGGGTTGTTGCATATGGGGACCAGAAGATGAGGCATTCCTTTGACTCTTGGATTCAAGTAGGAACCAGAAGCAGTTTGTTTCCCCCCCCCCAAAAAAAAACTGATAAGCCAATAGAGGGGTTAGTTCATGTCTGATTAGTAGAAGACCTACCTGGTCACAAGTATACACTGAATTAATCTTCGTGGAACACATGCTGAGGACTGGCCAAGCCAAGTGTCTGTGACATGTAACCAAGGCAGTGAGACTTGTAACTGACTTGGGCTGGACCAAGTCTTCATCGATTCTTCTGTCTGGGCTGACAGCTGCTGTATCCCTTTCTTAGCATTGATCTCAGGCCCCTAGTCTCACTGCTGTACTAGTAAAGAAAGAGGGAAATGTGTCCACCGAGGAACCAGCGTTGAATACTATTCTAGCTGGTTGTATGTTTGGAAGCTTACAGCAAGTCTGCCAGTGATAGACTTCACTTAGGAGACTGTAGTCAAACTTTGCTAATGTAGGTCTTTGCACTGGTCTCAGTGTGTGTGCATATGTGTGCATGCATGTGTATTGTATGTCATTGGGAAAAGAACCCAGGGCCTCAGACATGACTAGTGCTTATCATACTGTGTGCTTAAATATGATGCAAGGGACTGAATTCACTTCTAGTTAATGAAGTAATTTGGCTATTCTTAGTACCCTCGATATGTTATAGAAAAGAATGAAAACAATTGAAAGCCATGCATGGGATGTTGAAGGCTGACACCTTCAGTGCAGGTTTGTTAGGTCCTCTGCTTACTGTAGAGCATTCAAATCCTATGATCTTCTGACCTCTTATGTTCTCATGTCAAACATGAAAGACCTTTTCTCAGTCAGTAATGTACAGTCTTCCTCTCCCTCTCCAGTCTTAAGCTATTTCTACATGGAGCTTGGAATAAACATGAGTTAACTGCAGCTGCTTCACGTGGATGATGAGAGACTTTCTTTTAATATGGCACAGGGTCCTGATTGACTTTGCCTTTATAATCCTTAACTATTACAAGCCTCTTGGGATTGACTTCAGAAAGTCTGCCCAGCTGGGGCAGGCAGTTCAGCATCTCTTGTTAACCAGTTCCTGACCTACTGTCAGGCCAGACTACCCAGAAGCACTTGACAGTCCTTGGGGGTATCGCGAGTCTTGGATGTAAGTCAGACATGGAGAAGTTGCACTGCTTCTTAAAGTTTGCTGATACCATGATAATATATGTATCGAATTACTGGAAAATAGCAAGTGCAATATTTGTGAAAGGAATTGCTGTAAGAACAGCACATAAAATGTGTTTTAATCTAGTCCATTGGCCAGTTCTGATGTTTATACTTGAAAAACTTTTCTCCAGCACAAAACGGGAGCAGGAAGTAGCAGAGCTGAAGAAGGCTCTCGAGGAAGAGACCAAGAACCACGAAGCTCAGATCCAGGACATGAGACAGAGGCATGCCAGCGCGCTGGAGGAGCTCTCTGAGCAACTGGAACAGGCTAAAAGGGTAGGTCCCTTGTCATGTGCCCATGAGAAAATCTGATAAGGTACACCCCACCCCACTTGGCTGTTCCTCCGTTCTGTTGTGTACTGGTTAACCCCCAGCCTTTGTATGGCACTGGGGGGTGTTGGGGAGCTTGGAATAAACCATAAGGTAGTAGCTGCTCTCTAAATGCCCATTGCTCACTTAGAGAGGAAAGCCATACTGCTGCCACTTTCCCAGGGGCTCAGCACTCACAAACCATGAGTGCTTTCACAGTCATTCTTCTCTCACTTTGCTGATGCCAGCCAGTAAGCCACAGTCCCACTGATATTTTCTTCACCTCTCTGCTAGTCCCCTTCTGCCTGGGATCTCATCTTAGCCCTACCCACATTCCTTTCATTGTCCCTCCTGATCTTAGGGTCGGTCATGTTCTCTGCCAAGACTTCATTTGCCCTCCTTCATTTCAAACCCTCCTAGACAGGCTGTCTTCCTCATTATTTCCCACAACATCCTAGCCTCTCAGCCTTTGCCTTCTGTCTGGTAACCCTCCCTTAATATTCTCTGCCTAGCCACATGCCACCTTTCACTGTATGCTGTACACTTACATTAATGTCGGTCAGCCACTGTGCTAAGTACTATGCAAGCACCACATGTCTTAGTTTTGGTTAGTATATCTTCCAAGGGTAAGGACACCGAGGCTAGTAACATAAGATGAACAAGCTAGGATCACCCAGCTAGTAAGTGGAAAGGCAGACACCTTAGGTAGCCCCTTCCCCTCCTTCAGACATCCTCAGAGACCTACTCCTATCCAAACTTACTCAGGTTAGTAAGTTTTAAAAACTTTATTTATTTATTTATTTCAAGGTATGGTCTTACCCTAGCTTAGGCTGACCTGAAATTCATGTTGTAATCACAGGGTAGCCTCGAACTCATGACAGTCCTCTTACTTCTGCCTCCCATGTGCTGGGATTAAAGGCATGTGTCACTGTGCCCAGCCCAAGTTAAAAAAAAAAAAAAGAAAGAAAGAAACTTTTTAAGGGCTGGAGAGATTGCACAGTGGTTAAAGCCTGATGGCCCCAGGTTCAATTCCCTAGTTCCCACATAAAGCTAGATGTACAAAGTGGCACATGCGTCTAGAGTTTGTTTGAAGCTACAGGAGGTCCTGGTATACCCATTCTCCCTCTTTCCCTTCCTCCCTCCCTCTCCCCTTCCTCCCTCCCTCTCCCCTTCCTCCGCCCTCATACATAAAAATACTTTTAAAAATAAAGTGAACAACACTGTTACTGAATGCATGTGGTTAGTTTCCTATGTCCTCTAAAAACAAGAAGACCTACAAAGTACAGCAAGTTCCTAAGCATCCACAGTTAACCACTGCAAGCAGTGTGCACAGGGTGGCCCAGCATGATTTTGCAGGCACAAAAGCAGTGCTTATTATGCAGTGTTGTAAAATGGCTGGTAAAGAATTCTTCCCTCCCTTTCCTAGTTCAAAGCAAACCTGGAGAAGAACAAGCAAGGCCTAGAGACAGACAACAAGGAGCTGGCGTGTGAGGTGAAGGTGCTGCAGCAGGTCAAGGCTGAGTCAGAGCACAAGAGGAAGAAGCTGGATGCCCAAGTCCAGGAGCTCCACGCCAAGGTGTCAGAAGGTGACAGGCTCAGGGTGGAGCTGGCTGAGAAAGCAAATAAGCTACAGGTAAGCTGGGACACTCTGACCACAGGTTAGCCTTGTTAGCTCTGTGTCCTCTAAGGGACCCATACCTAATGTGCCATGACATTCCTAAAGAGAGCTGTCAAAGTAAATATGCTTGGTCAAAGCAATAATACTTATTTTAAAAATAGGACAACGACATTTAGTTTTTGACCCAACCAGTGCCACTACAATTGGCTGGAGTTGGATGGTGCTAAGCAGAACTTCATCTTCCTCATTAGTGTAGTAATCAAGAGAGTAGGAAAAATAGGCAAAAGTAATTATATCTAGTAATCATGATTGTAAATTAGTGTAGGTTTTTTTTTTTTCCTAGAGGACAGTTTGATAGTCTTAAAACTGGTGAATATGGGCTGAGGAGATGGCTTAGAGGTTAAAGATGTTTGCTTGCAAAGCCTACCAGCCTGGGTACATTTCCACAGGACCTATGTAAAGTCAAATGCACAATGTGCCACATGTGTTTGCAGTTTGCTCACAGTGACAAGAGGTGTTAATGCACCCTTTCTCTCTGAGTTTCTCTGTGTCTTGCTCTCTCAAATAAATAAAATAAACGATATTTTTTTAAACCTATGAATATTATAGGCCCCCAAAACTCAATGTTTTCTCATTTATCCTAGAGAACTAAGCTACAAACAGCTTCAACCTTAAGACTGCTCATAGAAATATATATAAAAACATATAAACAGAAAAAGCTTTAATGTCTGATAGTGGATTTCAGTGCAATCCATAAAAACAACTTAGTTGATGAGTGTTGGTAAAAAGAGATGTGCATGGTGGGGGAAAAAAAAGCATACAGAACTTGGTGTGTTAGAGGCTTAAGACCACCTAACAGTTTATTGATTTGCTAGGAGGATTCTCAAGACCCAGCAGCATCTGGTCCTCCTCACGGTCATGCTTCACTCCATGGGGGAATACAGAACAAGGCCTGGAGAAGGAAGGAAGCCCGGGTCATGGGGCTTGGAAGGTGGCTAGGTGTGTGCACATCCGGGGATCTGCCCCCAGCACAGTCCCACAGCATGCACTCAGTTCCTCCAGCAGTGAGTGGTCATAGTAGGTGAAATGTAATCTTTCAGAAAGCTCATTAGACTCAGCACCCTGGGCATGGTCATGAAATACGACCTGAAACATCCCATGTTGCAGACTCTCAAAGGACAGCATTTGTTCAGCACCAGCCATATTGTTTGCACAAACAGTTTAGGTATAACATACCACACTTAACCATTTAGGGAATGGTGGGAGCCCAGCTGAAATATGAGTTTTAAGCCAGGTGTGGTGGCGCAGGCCTTTAATCCCAGCACTCGGGAGGCAGAGGTAGGAGGATCGCCGTGAGTTTGAGGCCACCCTGAGACTCCCTGGTGAATTCCAGGTCAGCCTGGGCTAGAGTGAGACCCTACCTCGAAAAACCAAAAAAAAAAAAAAAAAAAAAACAAGTTTTAGACACTACTAGGCAGGGACATGATATGCAGGCCTTTATAATGAGAACAGTCTTAGGCCTGCTGTGTTAATGTGTGTACTGAAATAATTTTGTGCACGAGCATGTATGTGCTCTCCCAAATCTAGAGTTATTTCTAAAAAGTAAGATCTGTACACAGTGTGGAGACAAGGTAAGTGATGTGGGTGGGCCCCAAAGCACCAGGTTGTGATACCCCTGTCTATATGGTTCCCCCATTTCATCCTCATGTCAGTCCCATGTGCTAGGCAAAGAAGCTGAGGCTCACATAAGCTAAGGACCTGCCTCTCTCTCTCATGACCTGTTGGACATTTGCAGAGCTCAGGTAAAAGGCAAGAGGTTCATGACTCCAGAGCCCTTCTTTAGCACACTGTTCCAAAGACTGTGAAGAGTAAACTCTGTGAAGGATGTTGCTAAAAAGAGTAAAAATGGAAACGTGATTGACTTTTGCTAGGTGTACAGATTTATCCTCTGTACATTTCCTTTTTGATAATGCAACCAGAGGACAAAAGAGAACAAAGGACACTCTTCTGTCCCTTCTAAATCCCTCCTGTTCTTTCTGTATCCATGTGTTGCACCTGCCTTCTCATTGCTGGAACAAAACATCCCAACAGGAACAGCTTATGGAAGAAAAGGGTTTATTTCAGCTTACAGTCTCAGGGGTGTTTCATTGTGGCAGGGAAAGCATGGCAGGCCTGAGCAGGAAGTCTGAGTCACATCTCCACATCAATGTGGAGGAAGTAGTCTTAGGTACTGGGCTTAGAGCTGGGCTATATTACCCCAAAGCCCAACCCAGTAACACACCTCCTCCACCACCCAAAGACAAATTGCTACCAAATGGGCACCAAGTATATAAAACACATGAGCCTATGGGAAAAATTTCATTCAAACCACCACACCATGATTATCACCAAAAAAAGAAAAATTATAAGACATTTTACACTATGAGTATTTGGTGGGGTGGGGGTTGAAGCACTGTCTTACTCTAGCGGGGCTGACCTAGAACTTCCTCTGTAGCCAGGCTGGCCTTGGACTCTTGAAAATCCTCTACCTCTGCCTCTTGGTGCTGAGATTAAAGGTGTACATCATCACACCTGTCCCTTTAAGGATTCTTTTAGTGGAAAAATTTTTAGAGCTACCTTTCATTGAGGAGGGGGGGAAAAAATGCTACACTCATTTCTAAAATCTGACTATAAGAAACAGCTTAATATTCATGATGAATATGTACTACCAGATTTTAAAAGCTGAAAGAACTTTTGGTTGATTGCTACGATAAGTTTTTTTGAATCTCTTCAGTAAAGCTTTTGGTTCTATAAATATATAGAGCTCCCCCCCCCCAAAAAAAGATATTCTTAGTGCATATTAATGTGAAAAGGATCAAAATTAAAAGCCTGCCTTTCACAGTGGCATGGCAGCCACTCCCAACAGCCTTGAAGCCATTTTTGTCTGTTCATGATAAAAGTGAAACTTGGTGGTTCATCACAGATAGGAGGAACTGCGAGCATTGCACTGTTTTCTGTCCTCGCAACAGGAAGGGACAGCATTGAGGTATATATGCAGGTAGGTTTTAGCACCTACTTATCTGAGCACTATTGGGAGATCACAGACTCTTGGTGGTAAGTCTTCCTTGATTGAGTTTGGCAGTTACAATTCACACACACACACACACACACACACACACACACACACACACCAACACTGCTCCATTTGTTTCTCAGGTATGAAGCTACATTCTTTTCTTGCTGTGGAACTGAATTTTCTCTTGACTCTTTGCAGAATGAGTTGGACAATGTCTCAACCCTTCTAGAAGAAGCAGAGAAGAAAGGTATTAAATTTGCTAAGGATGCAGCTGGTCTTGAGTCTCAACTACAGGACACACAGGTATTCCAGAGGGAGTAAGGGGTCTTTAATATTGGCTAATATTTCTATGATAGATCAGCTGGTGAAATACACCAGTTTCAGAAGTGTCTTTTGCAATGTCTCCTCATACAAATTTCACACTTGATGCACTAAAATCAGCCTTGCTCTTCAGGAAATCTTCACTAAGGCTCAGCATCTTGCTGTAGAACCCTAGGCTCCTGTGTCTCACAGGCATTTGGGTGGCCCTGGAAATGGTACTGGCAGACACTCTGAGGTACTAGCAGGCTATCATTTACCCCAGGAGTGGCTCTACTGTGGCATTGGCATATTAAGTGGTTTTATTATACTTGAAGTTCCATTATGCTCACATAGTTTATTTGCAAGAGTTGGTTGATGCTTGCTAATCAACTGATAAGACCTATATTAAGTTGTCTCTGCTAGTGATATTTCTGAGTTTGATAAAGAGTTATTGAAAATAATGTGGCACTTTTTCTTGGAGTTTTATATTGTATTTTTTATTAAATTTGCAAGCATTTAGAAGCATTTGTTTTCCAGGTTTGGGGCTAGGAGCTAGAGATAATAGGGGTAAAAGTCTCAGACAAATAGCAGCGGATTAAACCACTGGGGACATGTTCAGCATCAGGCACATATGTATGCTGTGACAAGGTGCAGCCTGATCAGTGAGATTGAAGGAGAAGGCAAGAGCCAGACCACCAAAATGTTTTCAAAATGATCATGTCAAAAGTAACAGGACAAGGGGCTAAAGAGATGGCTCAGTGGTTAAGGTGCTTGCCTCCAGAGCCTGGGTTTGATTCACCAGTACATATGTAGGCCAGATTCACAAAATGGCACATGCTTTTGGAACTATAGTGGTTAGAGGCCCTGGTGCACCCGTATACTGTTTCACTCTCCCCCACCTACCCCCCACCCCCGTCTATATCTCTGTGCTTGCAAATAAATAATTTTTTTTTTGCATAAACATACAGGTCTTCTTTATTAGCTGTGTAGAAAACTCAGCTGTATAAAAATTACAGACAAGGGCTGGAGAGATGGCTTAGCGGTTAAGCGCTTGCCTGTGAAGCCTAAGGACCCGGGTTCGAGGTTCAGTTCCCCAGGACCCACATTAGCCAGATGCATAAGGAGGCACACACATCTGTAGTTCGTTTGCAGTGGCTGAAAGCCCTGGTGCACCCAATCTTTCTCTCTCTCTATCTGCCTCTCTCTCTCTCTCTCTCTCTCTCTAACTCTCAAATAAATAAATAAAAATGAACAACAAAAAAACCCAGCAACCTGCCTATTTATGAATAATTAATGGAAGCATAGAAAAAGAAGAATTGGAAACAATCAATGCACTGTGCATCTTGTCTGGCATAAATAAGGACTTCAGATTCCTTGGACAAAAAGTAACAGGACAGGACAGGTGTGGTGGTTCACACCTTTAGTCCCAGCACTTGGGAAGCAGAGGTAGGAGGGTTGCCATGAGTTCGAGGCCACCCTAAGACTACATAGTGAATGCCAGGTCAGCCTAGGCTAGAACGAGACCCTACCTTGAAAAAAAAAAAAGAAGTAACAGGACATGTGCAAAAGATAATCTAACAGAGAATATAAAGGATAAACAATCAAAGGAGTGCCCTAGCAGAAATGTTTAGTTCCTGAACAGAAGCAGGGGGGAATGGTGCAGAGGAATATTCTAGAAGACTATGATGGAGGACATGTTGGGATGCAAAGAAAGTCTCTAAGGCCTGTGACCGTGGATGTATGGTGCTGCCATCCTCCAAAATGAGCTGGGAGCAACATTCTAGTTGATCATTTTGTGTATTTATAAGTCATTGAGTTTATTAATGTCACTGGTTATTTCTCATCCATTGAGACATGATTTTTTTTTTTTTTTTCGAGGTAGGGTTTCACTCTAGCTCAGGCCGGCCTGGAATTCACTATGTAGTCTCAGGCTGGCCTCAAACTCATGGCGATCCTCCTACCTCTGCCTCCTGAGTGCTAGGATTAAAAGTGTGCACCACCACACCCGGCCGAGACATGATTTTTAATAAAGATATTTTTAGTTTTGGTGATAAATATAACTTAGATATTGAATTTTTAAACAAACAGGAGCTTCTTCAGGAGGAGACACGCCAAAAACTGAACTTGAGCAGTCGGATCCGGCAGCTGGAAGAAGAGAAGAACAGTCTTCAAGAGCAGCAGGAGGAGGAGGAAGAGGCCAGAAAAAGCCTGGAAAAGCAGGTGCTAGCCCTACAGTCTCAGGTGCGTATCCTCAGAGAGTGGTGGTGCCCTAGATGTGTGCCTGAGCAGTGATTGTCCTGCCATATGGGACTGTTTGATTCCATTTTGAGACAGTTAATTAGGTTGTTCTAACTTAAACCCACTATATGTTTTTGTTTTTCTTCTTACCTAGCCAAATACTAATATCTTCTTCATCATGCTAACCACCTTTAAAATAAGACATAGGACAATGGCTTCTATGTAAGGTTTCAGTTTAGTCAGGAATTCAGTTTCAGTCTAAGATTAATTTGTTTTAAAGTCATAGGTGTTGATTTATAATATTGAAAACAAGACAGACTGCTATATTCATAACCCCGTGGTAAAGCCCTCAGGGAAATGGGGGCAGGAAAGAGGGGATATAAGAAGATGACACAAGGAGAATGGGACCAACACATGATTTGTTCAGAGTAAAGTTCATAATTAATAACATAAAAAAGAAAAAGAAAATGAGCCAGACAAGTGCCTTTAATCCCAGTACTTGGGAGGCTAAAGTAGAAGGATCCCTGTGAATTCAAGGATAGACTGGGGCTGCATAGTAAGTTCCAGGTCATCCTAGGCTAGAGAGAGACCCTTTCTTGAAAAATAATAATAATGTCTCTCTCTCTCAAACAATTTTATAAAAATTTTAAAAAGAGGCTGGAGAAATGGCTTAGGGGTTAAGACGCTTGCCTGTGAAGCCTAAGGACCCAGGTTGGGTTCCCTAGTACCCATGTAAACCAGATGTACAAGATGGTACATGCATCTGGAGTTCATTTTAATGGCTGGAGGCCCTGGCATGCCCATTCTGTATCTGCCCCTCTCTCTCTTTCAAATAAATAAATAAATTTTATGTAAAATTTGTATAAAAACCAAAAACTTTATTAAAAAATAATGTAATAGTGAAAACAAGTTTTTTTGTTCTTTCTTACCTCATACCTAGTTGGCTGATACCAAAAAGAAAGTAGATGATGACTTGGGCACAATTGAGAGTCTGGAAGAAGCCAAAAAGAAGCTCCTTAAGGATGTGGAGGCATTGAGCCAGCGCCTAGAGGAGAAGGCACTGGCTTATGACAAGCTGGAGAAGACCAAGAACCGCCTGCAGCAGGAACTCGATGACCTGACAGTAGACCTGGACCACCAGCGCCAGATTGTCTCCAACTTGGAGAAGAAGCAGAAGAAATTTGATCAGGTGAGGTGCCTTCATCCTATGTCCCAAGCCTTTAAGGTCTCACACTACATGTTTCCTCATGGTAAATCTCTAATTTTTATCATCTTAGCTTAAAACAGTCTTTTCTTATTTAGAAGCAATATCTATTTATATAAAAGTTGGAGCCATGCCAGGTGTGGTGGCGCACGCCTTTAATCCCAGCACTTGGGAGGCATCGCCATGAGTTCGAGGCCACCCTGAGACTCCATAGTGAATTCCAGGTCAGCCTGGACTAGAGCGAAACCCTACCTCAAAAAACTAAAAAAAAAAGTTGGAGCCAGGCATGGTAGCACACACCTTTAATCCCAGTCGGGAGGCAGAGGTAGGAGGGTCACCATGAGTTGGATGCCACCCTGAGTGCATGGTGAATTCCAGGTCAGACTGGGCTAGAGCAAGACCCTAACTCAAAAAACCAAAAAAATAAAAAATGGAAAACAGAGGCTGGGGAGATGACTCAGTGGTTAAAGTGTTTGCCACACAAGCATGAAGACCTAAGTCCAGATTCCCAGAACTCACATAAAATGCCAGGCATCCATGGTGCACAGCTGATTATAATCCCAGTGCTGAGGAGATAGAGAGAGACAGCAAATCCCTAGGGTTCACTGGCTAGTGGCTCTAACCAAATCAGTGAGTTCTATGTACAGCAAAAGACCCTGCCTCAAAGAATAAAAGTAGAGCGTGATCAAGAAAACACTAGGCATCTACCTTTTCCCTCCATTTGCATGAGCACCCACACATAGCTCCAACCTCATACATATGAACACACATGCATGCATATACACACACACAATGGTAAACAGAGAAGCATAAAAAGGAAGAAAAGGAAATACAAGAATAATCATAATCTTACACTAGTTGAATATCCCTTACACCAAAATACTTGGGACCAAAACTGTTTCAGATTTAGGAATTTTTCTGATTTGGGAATATGTGCATCTATAGTATAGATATGACCCAATTATAATTATGAAATTCATTGTTTTACATACACCTTATTATACTTATGGCCTACACAATATTTTTAGTACATCTGTGTTTTGAGGGCCAATGTGGAATTTTCCATTTGTGGCAGCATGTCAATATTCAGAACATTTTGGATGTTCTTATTAGGGAAGCTCAACCTGACTTAGCATTCTGAGCAGTGAGTGAGCCCTGTCATGAATGTTGGTTTGCTGTTCCCTCATGCTCTTGCATGTAGCTGTTGGCGGAAGAGAAGAACATCTCTGCTCGCTATGCAGAAGAGCGGGACCGGGCTGAAGCAGAGGCCAGAGAGAAAGAGACCAAAGCCCTGTCCTTGTCTCGGGCCCTTGAGGAAGCCCTCGAAGCCAAAGAGGAATTGGAGAGGCAGAACAAGCAGCTCCGGGCAGACATGGAAGACCTGATGAGCTCCAAAGATGACGTGGGGAAGAATGTAAGTTGTCTGCAGGCTGCAGGGGACAGAGGGCCTAAAGGACCTGGGGATACAGGCCCATAGCAAAGCCTAGTAGGAGAGTCTTGGACTGTATGTGGATAGGACATTATTTTCTCTGAGGCCAATCTGTTCTGTCATCTGTGCCAAGCCAGGCATGGAGCTCTTGCAGTAGCCCTGGCAGGTGGTCAGAATGTTTATATGCTAATCAGTCACTTTCACTGGCCATCCCTGTCTCAACTCCACCCTGGCATGGGCACCTTTCAACAATAGGATTTCTTTTGCAGTATCAGCAGTTATCAAACCCAATTATCACAAGGTCCCCTGAGAGATCTGTGAGGCCTCAGTGTTTGCCTTCAAGGCTCTGTGGTTTTGAGTATGACATACTGAGACTAGCAAAGTGAACCTGGGCCTTTCATTCAAAGATGAAGTTCCAGGGCTGGAGCGATGGCTCAGCAGTTAAGGCACTTGCTTACAAAGCATAGTGACCCAGGTTCCGTTCCCCAGTACCCATGTAAAGCCAAATGCACAGAATGGCACATGTATCTGGAGTCCGTTTGCAGCACCTAGAGGCCCTGGCACACCCATTCCCTTCCTCCCCTGCCCCCCCCCTTGTCATAAGTAAATTTTTTTTAAATTAAAAAAATAAATGAAGTTCTAGCCTGGCTCTCTCCCAGCTTCCATTCTGCCCTGGAGATGGGAGTTTCTCATACTGTCTAAGCCTAAGAAGTGTCCTCATCCAGTGGACAATGTACACTTGCCCTGTTTCATCTGCTTAGAAAAGCATGAAGCCCATTATAAAGACAGCTGTTATTTTCATGGGGTATGGGCCATCTGGCCACACTATAGGTGATGGAAGATTTTTCTCATCCTGCTGGATCCATATTTGTTTTCTCTTTACTAATCAACACATTCATTCCATAAGTGTGTTTTTTGAGCCTGCTGAGTTGCCAGACACTGATCAGAAAGTACACCCTCCTGTCCTGAGTCCTCTTTCGCTTGCCCCTTTTGCTGACTCCCCAACACCTAGGCCTGCTTCAAAAAGTTATGCCGGCAGTCAGCACAGTGCCAGGCACAGAGAAGTAGGTAGGTAAATGTTTGTGGGGAAAACTGTCCAGAGAAACATCAGGCCTCCATTGTAGCTGTAACCTGCTTTTTAAACTAACCCACCTCATAATTTTGCCGCTGGGCCTTTGCACTAGGAGAAGTCTTCTCTAAGGTAAGAGGTGTATTCTTGTACCTTACACCCAGCAAGCTGGAGCACACAGGCCCTCTGGCTGACTGCTCTCCCTGTTCCTTGGCTTCATAGAGGTCTCAGAGCAGAGGTCACCAGAGAAGGGTGATTAAAACACTGTAAATACAGAAGTAGAAACTCTGGTTGAAAGCCACATCTGAAGAGGAACAGCAGCTCCCAGAAAGCATGGGAAGGGTGTGTGTACATGTGCATGTGCTAAGGCTGGCTGAGGGCCACTGCTTCCCTGACACGTCCCGTGCTTCAGGTTCATGAGCTGGAGAAGTCCAAGCGGGGTCTAGAGCAGCAGGTGGAGGAGATGAGGACCCAGCTGGAGGAGCTGGAGGACGAGCTCCAGGCTACAGAGGATGCCAAGCTCCGCCTGGAGGTCAACATGCAGGCCATGAAGGCCCAGTTTGAGAGGGACTTGCAAACCAGAGACGAGCAGAATGAAGAAAAGAAGCGACTACTGATTAAGCAGGTGAGTTGAGGGGGCGTGTCTACTCTGTCCTGTCCATTCACGACAGGACACATTAGGAGAAAAGTAAATCGGGCCATTTAGGGATTTGACTGTAACTAGTTAGGTTTCTTGTTTCGCTGATGGTGCCATTGCTGCATACAGCCGGCCAGGAAGCCCTCCGCAGAACTTGAGTACGTGTGCTTAGGTTCTGCTTCTCTGGCTTAGAGCCTGTGTGCAGGGAGGAAGTGCTGCACAATGGACAAGAGGACACTGCAGATGACCATAGTCCACACATGGCCAGTGCTGGGGAACAAACCCATGCCCTTCAGTATGCTAGGAAAACACTCTGCCACTGACTGATCTATATCCTCGGCCCTTAAATTGCTCTTTATGAGGGAGAGAAAAAGGCAGATATTTACTTTTTTTATTTTAAAAAGTTATAAGCTCTTGTGCTGAGCATGATAGCAAACGCCTTTAATCCCAGCACTTGGGAGGCAGAGGTAGGAGGATCACCATGAGTTTAGGCTACCCTGAGACTACATAGTGAATTCCAGGTCAGCCTGGGCTAGAGTGAGACCCTGCCTCGAAAAAAATCAAGCTGGGCGTGGTGGCATTTGCCTTTTATCCCAGCACTTGGGAGGCAGAGGTAGGAGGATCACCATAAATTCAAGGCCACCCTGAGACTACATAGTGAAGTCCAGGTCAGCCTAGGCTAGAGTGAGACCCTACCTCCAAAAAAAAAATAATAATTGTAGGTGTCTTAAGTGTCCATTGAAGTTCATAGGAACAAGTCTTAATATGTTTATCTGGCTTTATTTTGTTACTTTCATTGCACTAACATTGGCAAAATTATTGAATTATTGCTGGGTGATAAATTATCCCAACTTGGTAGCTTAAAGCCACACTTCTAGTGTCCCCGTTTCTGTGTGTCTAGAGCTGGGCCCAGATAATTTATCTGCTGGAAGAGCAGCAGCTCCCAGCCTCACTATTCACCAGCCAGCCTCTGGGAAGACTGCTTGAGTGAACCTTCCCAGGTATGAGAGGTCCAGGAGGGCAAGCAGAGAGGAAGTCCCATGCCTTTACAGCCTCGTCCCTTTCATCCTGTTCTTTAGAAATGAGTCCCCAAGTCCAGCTCACATGCAGGAAGCCTTTAGACGCTACCTCTTCAAGGATGAGTGTCAAAGAATTTGTAAGCATATCTAGACCCACATTGAGAAATATCAGGGCAGTTGCTAACGCAAAGGTGGACGTAGACACAGGCGTGCATCACACAGCTACAGATGGCGGTGCCTGGCTACCCTGCTCCTCATCTGCCAGCAGGAACAGGAGCGACAGAAGCTGTGCTGTTGCCTTGGAGACCTATTGACTCACCTCACCCTAGGCTTCTTGACATCACCCAGAGACCCATCCACCCCAAATCAGTGCTGCTTCCATTGCAGCTCCATGCCAGCCACCTCCCGTTCATGGCAAGGGCTCTGCTCAGAGACCCCACTACGAGACTCCACGGCCTTCCTCAGTACTTCCTAGTCGAATGGTGAAGCAAGACTCACAAGCCGACATAGCTCAGATACCAACAGCTTCCTATTTGTTCATTGTCATTTCATTGTTGTTAATTTAGGCATTAGGATTTGGCTTAAACAAAATTTGTTCTCAGCCTAGCATCGAAACACAAGTAATTAGTATCATTCTACCCCATCCTGTGTGCAACTAGAAGCTTGCAGAAGGAAGAAAGTTCTAGAGTGTGTTCCTGGGTCCTGAGTTGTCTACTCACATTTGTGTCATTTATTCATCCTCTTTCCCCATATGTCTACTCTAAAAGTTGGCCTTCCATTTTGTCACTTCTGCACAAGGCATTTTTCTTGCCTCCTTCTTTCTTGATGTACCAAATGGAATTTCTGTGTGGGTTTGAAGCCCCATAGCCAGATGGAGCCCACCTTTGTACCCCAGATTCCCAGTTCTGCTGAACACATGACTTGGCACTGAGCAGGGCCAGGTCCCCACAGCTTCAGAACCTAGTTATGCCTACTGGTTCCTCTGGCCTCTTACCAGCTGCCATGTGCCCACTGTGTGTCTATCCCAACCTTTGACATTATCTGACTATCTTTTCTTTCTAAGCCTGAGTCAGCTAGACTTTGAGCCTAGTCTCCCTTCTTGTGTCCCCTAGTAGCCATCAGTGGGAAAGGCCTGTGGTGGTGTTTTAAGACCCTTTAAACTAAATTTAGTTCCTACAATTTCTGTTAGTATAAGGACTACTTAATGACAGAACTCCACAGAGTAACTGGAGGCCCCACTCACCCAAGTAGCCATAGCCCAGTGGATTGACAGGCTGTTGGCTTTAACTACCTCTAACCCAGTGCTGCCCTGCAGGTGCGGGAGCTTGAGGCAGAGCTAGAAGATGAGCGGAAACAGCGGGCGCTTGCTGTGGCTTCAAAGAAGAAAATGGAGATAGATTTGAAGGACCTTGAAGCCCAAATTGAGGCTGCAAACAAAGCCCGGGATGAAGTGATCAAGCAGCTTCGCAAACTTCAGGTCTGTACAGCTCCAGTCCATCCCTCCCACTGTTCCCCTTTTAGAGACCCCCACCCCCACCCCCACCCAAGCAAAACAAGGATTCATACCTCCAGTGAAGAAATGAATTTAAGAGTGAGCCAAATATGAAGAGCTCGTTTATTAGTTCTTTTTTTTTTTTTAAGTTTAGATGAAGCAGGAAAGAAGAGAGTGTATAAAGATTTCCTGCTCATGTGTTAGTGCTGATGGCTTTTTTAGTGGATTTCTGAAGGTTTACCATATGCACAACCATATCTACAAATTGTTAGTTTTACTTCTTTCCCATCTAATCTTCTTTCTTTGTCTTGTCTAATAATCCTGGCCAGAATCTCTTTTATGGTGTTAAAGAGAAGTTGCAAAATTGACCATCATCTCTGTACTATTTCTAATCTTTTATGGGAAAATCATTCATAGTGAATTCCAGGTCAGCCTGGGCTAGAGTGAGACCCTACCTCGAAAGACCAAAAAAAGAAAAAACAATAATCATTCAGACTAAAGTTGAAAAATTTCATTCTCTTCAGAGATTCCTATTTTCTAATGAAAAGGTGTTAATTTGTCAGATACTGCTTCTGCACTTGTTGAAGTGATCATATGGTATGTGCATTTTTGCTTGTCAAACTAGCCTTCATTTCTCAGCTGAAACTTACTTGGTCATGGGTACGCATTCTTTTCTGGTGCCAGATTTACCTTGCCACTGCTATTTGGAATTCTACATCTGCATTCATGAGCCTTTTAGTCTATAGTCCTATGATATTACTTCTGTTATAATCTGAAAAATATTACATATTTTAAAATTAAGAGCCAGGCATGATGGCACACACCTTTAATCCCAGCACTCAGGAGGCAAAAGTAGGAGGATCTCCATGAGTTTGAGGACAGCCTGGCCCTACAGAGTGAGTTCCAGGTCAACCTGGGCTAGTGTGAGATCCTGCCTCAAAACAAAAACAAAACCTAAGAAAACTATCCCTCAAAGCTACCTTTTTATTTAATCTTAGGCTCAGATGAAAGATTACCAACGTGAATTAGAAGAAGCTCGTGCATCCCGAGATGAGATTTTTGCTCAATCCAAAGAGAGTGAAAAGAAATTGAAGAGTCTGGAAGCAGAAATCCTCCAATTGCAAGAGGTTTGTTTGTTTACTTTGTCATCCACTTGTTCAGCAAATATTTGTCCTTGAAATTTCTCAGAGAAGATAATATTTGAGTATCATATAATTTCCGTATCCATTTTATTTTATTTTATTTTATTTTATTTATTTATTTGGGTTTTTGAGGTAGGGTCTCACTGTAGCCCAGGCCGACTTGGAATTCACTGTATATTCTCAGGGTGGCCTCGAACTCATGGAGCTCCTCCTACCTCTGCTTCTTTTTATTTTTTATTTAAGAGAGAGGGGCAGGTAGTGAAAGAATAGGCACACTAGGGCCTTCAGCCACTGCAAACAAACTCCAGATGTATCCGCCACCTTGTGCATCTGGCTTACATGGGTCCTGGAGAATCAAACCTGGGTCCTTTGGCTTTGTAGGCAAGCACCTGAACTGCTAAGCCATCTCTCCAGCCCTCTGTATTTTTTATTTTTAGTTTTTATTTATTTTGGTTTTTTGAGGTAGGGTCTCATTCTAGCCCAGGCTGACCTGGAATTCACTATGTAGTCTCAGGGTAGCCTCAAACTCACAGTGCCTCCTACCTCTGCCTCCTGAGTGCTGGGATTAAAGGTGTGTGCCACCACGCCCAGCTTCCTCAGTGCCTATTTTTAAAGCTCACTCATTGCCACAGTTCAACAGGAAGTGGTCACTTTGTCACTTGCTCATGTATGCTCCTCTGCCTAGGTACAGGCAAAATAGCTGACTAGTAACAGCCATCTAGGCCTTAGTACCCTAGGAAAAAAGGAAGTGGTACTTGTCTGTTTAGTATAAGTAAGCTTGAAGATAGTTCATCCTGGCCATACACATACCGAACGGTTACTCATGTTATGTTTCAGAGCAGAAACACTGACGTTCTTTTACTGAATTCCTGAGTGAATCACTTGATAAGATCTCATGGAGAAGGGACTGGTGAGGTGTTAAATGTAGCGTAGATTCTATGTAAGGCACCTTGAATGTTTGTAGTTCTGTATAAATGAAAGATGATCAAAACCAACTCAGAGGTAACCTGCAATGTTAGTATCAATAAATATGAAGGGAAAAAACTAGTACAAACACTGAAGAACATACTACCAGTTAGGGTTGAGCTGGCAAGAAATTAAAAGCTCCCAGATGTGAGCGTGTAAAGGGAACTGAAAACCAGCCAGCAGACCCTGAGTTTACCCAGAGAGCCAATTTTGACCCTTGTTTTCTGTTTTGTTTTTTTACTCATAATTAGTTCCTTTGGGTTCCCTCCCCACAAGGGGTCGTGTGTACATACATGTGTGTACAGGCTGAGGACTGAACCCAAGTCTTCAAGCTTACTAAGTACACAACTGTGACAATGGGCTACATCCTAGCCCTTCTTTTTCTGACTTCTTGAGCCGAACACTTAACTCCAACCTTCACGATTTATTCTTGGCCAATATGTTCATAAAGACTATAAATTTCCCTCTTAAGTTCTATTTTCACTTCATCATACAAGTTTTGATATGGAGTACCTTCATTGTCTTATAATTCTACATTTGATTTCTATTAGAACTTCTTTACCCACAGTAATTTAAACATGTGGTTTTAATTTCTGAATGTGTGGCATTTTGTTTTTTGGATTTTTTAGTTGGTTTCTACTTTTAGCATGTCATGGTTAAACAATGTTGACTAGCCTAGGGCCTAGAACATGGTCTGTTTTTAGATACTCGTGAGTGCTTTAAAAGAACGTGTGCTTGTCAGTACCTAGAAGGTTCAGGCTCTGCACCCTTCCCAGAATTGACTCCTGACATCCTAGGTCCTCCTTTCCCTACCAGTGCTGGGGCTCATGGAGCCAGTTGGACTAGGTGGCACTGCCAGAGCCCAGCATACTCAGTTGTTTCTGAAAGCCAGCAGTGTTGATTCAGACCTTCAGGTAGAGATTCCTGCACTAGAGGAGAGCCTGAGCAGCTGCCTGGCCTTTCCTCTTTGTATCTGATACTTTCACTTCCCGCAAACACCTCTGTCCATCTAGTTTCTAGGCCTCACAATCCTTTCTGTTCTCCTATGGGACTCTTACCTGCCTAAAGTATATAGCCCTCAGTGAGTTCCTCCAACCAAAGAGGACTGAACCTGAGAGATCACATGGGCAAAGCTGTAATCTGCAGCCCATGGTTCAAATCAAAGCATACTACTAGTTGCCATTCCATCCTAGACAGCTGCTATTTTCCCTCTTGCCCATGGGCGGATTCTGCCCTAGAGTCTAACCTTTTCAGAGGACCTACCTCATGTGCCTAACAGAAGAGGCAGGCGCTCATGTCAGAGAAGTCAAGTCCTGTGCTGTCCTGCCTCTGGACCTCGTCAAGATGGCTCTTGTCAAGTGTGGACCCTTTTGGAAGGGGCAGCACATGAAAAGCCCTGTGTAGGAAATTAAGACCTACACTTTCTGCAGCTGACCAGCCTTAGGCCTTGAGCCCGTGTCTTCGTCTTTGTGGCCCTTTGCTTCCTCACCCATAAAGTAGGTGGTACTATGATCTCGGTCTTTACTCAGCTGGGGTGAGAGAAATGCACCTGGAACTCCTTTTGAGGCAAGTTGTCTTTACAAGGATGACCACTACAGGAAAGTCCACTATAGAGGCCCAACTGCAAACCCTAAGCACGCCGCCACATTCCACCCACCTCCTGCCCAAGGGAGCTAGAATCCTTGCTGCCCCCCTGCTTGAACAGGCACTGGTCCGTCATGTGTTCTTGATCTCTGTACTATGTATGTGACCTTAAGTTATATCGCTCACACTCTGCTGGGTCTGATGACTGGAAGGTAGCCACCCCTTACTGTGGAGGTGACAGCAAAGCAGCTGTAGACTAGAAACTCCCTCTGTGGGCTTTGGTTAAATTGCCATGCCACACCTCACCTGCTGGCCTTGAAATTTTCTTTAGCACTTTGCCAGCTTCCCTTCTTGTAAACCACAGTTTGAGCTACACAAGTGACTGGAGCAAGGCATTACATGATTTCACACGAGGGAACAATAATGGCTGAAGCTTAACTCACCCAAACTCACTTAGGAGCTGGCGTCATCTGAGCGGGCCCGTCGACATGCTGAGCAAGAGCGAGATGAACTGGCTGATGAGATCGCCAACAGCGCTTCTGGCAAGTGAGTCTCCTGGCAGCAGGTAAAAGGGGCGAGTATCTAGAAAGCAGTGGTGGTGCACACCTTTAATCCCAGCACTCAGGAGGTGGAGGTAGGAAGAACACTGTGAGTTCAAGGCCAACCTGGAACTACAGAGTGAGTTCCAGATCAGCCTGGGCTTAAGTGAGACCTTACCTCAAAAAAAAAAAGAAAGCAGTGGTACCCATCCCATCTTCTTCACAGTTGTGGTTCTCTGCTCATGGGCATGTGCTCTGGCAAAGGCTGCCATGGTCACCTGACATCTATGCTTCTGTAAGTGGGCTTGCTCACCCACTCAGGTCCGAAAGGATGACCATGAAGTGCTGCGTCTGGACAGCCTCATCCACTGGCCGAAACACATCAGACACCTGGGCTAGTCCCAGTGGCCTCACACACAGTGGCTGCACAGACCTAGCACTGCAAGGCTTCACTTTCAAATTTGTTGAGTTTTTCAAACAGCTTCCATAGACATGACCTTCCTCTGAACTCATCTTTTTAAATTTTTTTTGTTTATTTTTATTTATTTATTTGAGAGTGACAGGCAGAGAGAGAAAGAGGCAGAGAGAGAGAATGGGCACGCCAGGGCCTACAGACAGTGCAAATGAATTCCAGACACATGGACCCCTTGTGCATCTGGCTAACGTGGGTCCTGGGGAATCGAGCCTTAACCAGGGTCCTTAGGCTTCACAGGCAAGCACTTAACCGCTAAGCCATTCCTCCAGCCCTCTGAACTCATTTTTCATTAGGAATCATCCCTTTTGTTAAGGATTTTTTTCATTTCATTCTATGTTGAGTGTTCATCATGAAAGCTTAAGCCAGGAATTGCTGAGGTCTCTCGTGCATTCCAAAGGTGGACTCTGGCAGCACTCCACAGAGGCAGAAGTCCATCACAGTGGTGGAGGGACAGAATGAGGTGTGGGTATTTGGAAGCCTGATCATTAGGCCTTGTTCATGGGTCTCAGGACAGGCGCAGGAAAAAGAGCTATAAGAAGTGAGGTACTCAAGTTGCCGGCAGCAGGATGGTGGAGAGGAGACACACACGCATGCGTGCACACTCACGAGTTTCCTGTGCTGTGCTGACTCCTCTTCCTCGGCACCCTCCTCCCGCCCCCCAGGTCTGCGCTGTTGGATGAGAAGCGGCGCCTAGAGGCACGGATCGCACAGTTGGAGGAGGAGCTGGAAGAGGAGCAGAGCAACATGGAACTTCTCAATGACCGATTCCGCAAGACCACACTGCAGGTGACCATGTGGCAGCCTGTCCCCTGGGAGCAGCTGCGCTACTTCTACATGAGTGCCTGACCCCATCTCTTCCAGGTGGACACACTGAACACAGAGCTGGCAGCTGAGCGCAGTGCTGCCCAGAAGAGTGACAACGCCCGTCAGCAATTAGAGCGACAGAACAAGGAACTGAAGGCCAAGCTGCAGGAGTTGGAGGGTGCTGTGAAGTCCAAGTTTAAGGCTACCATCTCAGCCCTGGAAGCCAAGATTGGGCAGCTGGAGGAACAGCTAGAGCAGGAAGCCAAGTAAGAGGTTCTTTGTTCTTTTTTTTTTTTCCAATTTTTCAATTGAAGCCCAGGCTGACCTGGAATTCACTATATAGTCTCACGGTGGTCTTGAACTCATGGCGGTCCTCCTACCTCTGCCTTCTGAGTGCTGGGATTAAAGGTGTACACCCCCACGCCTAGCTGAGGTTCTTGCAGCTCTCATTAGAAACTGCCTGCATATCTGCCACAGACCCTGTTCCAGGCCCAGTATGAGTCAGAACAAGACACAGAAATGTGAGCTGCATGGGAAATAGAAGATGCTATGAGCTGGAAAAGCTTGGCTGTATCCAGCAGCTCCTTCTGGACTCTTGACACTGAAAATGCTAGTTTTCTGGCAGAGAAGAAATGCAGCATGACACAACAGCTTTTGTTTCCCCACAGGAAGTGACTGCCCAACAGTTTCTACTGTGTCATGTTAAAGCAGGTGAAAAGTGTAGGCACACTGCACAGTGCAGCATCAAGTGGCATCGATAGAGCCACTAGAGTAATAGATTCCAGAACTACAGCTTCAAATTAATCTTGTTGGGGAGCTTGGGACCCTTCTGAAATGCAAGACCTGGACTGAGAGTCTAGCATCCTCATAATCTACCACAGTGCTGACTTCCCACTACTCCCTCCCTGCTCCACTGGGTGGGCGTTTGGGGAGGTGTCATCAGTGAGATTTATCTGTGGATCAGACAATTACGGTTGTTTTTAGCTGTCATTAATATAGCTTGCCCTCTCATCTCGCCCCACTGCAATCCTTTTTTACAAAGCATTTAAGATACAGAACTTCTCTATCTTCCATAGAGTCCTCCAAGTAAGTTATTTCTCCTTCATATGGGACAATAGTCCCAGGTTGCAACATGGTGATTTTTTAAAATGTTTTATTTTTAGTTTTTATTTGAAAGAGAGAATGGGCACACCAGGGTCTCCAGATGCTGCAAACAATCTCCAGATACATGTGCCACCTTGCGCATCTGGCTTACATGGGTCCTGGGTGCTTTGGCTTCACAGGCAAACGCTTCACTGCTAAGCCATGTCTCTAGCCTCAGTTTGACTTCTAACTAACCAGAGGGTGGGTGGAGTTTGGCATTTGTTTCATGAGCTGTAACTGCTCTTGGTGCCATAGTCAGTAGTTAGCAGTTTCTACATTGAGATGATCAATAAACTGGGGCTTTTGGACTTACTCTTCCAGGCAAAAAAGATTAGGTGATTTTTGTCTTCAAAAAGGCATTACAACTTACAGGTATATGTGACATTTGCTACCCAAGGACTGAATAAGCAGTTAATACCTGTATATATAGGAATAAAGTGCTCACATGAGGAAGATGTTAAAGGCAATCCCTGTTTTAACCAAAAGGACAAAATTTCAGGACATATTAACCATATTAGTCTGGGGAAAGAAGTGTCAGAAGTCGCTCCAACATGTGTCATCTTCCAAAGAAAAGAACTTTTAAAACCATTCTCCTCATTCAAAACATATTTTCAGTAATCTCAAAGCCACTCTGATCACTTTCACAGGGAACGAGCAGCTGCCAACAAATTAGTCCGTCGTACAGAGAAGAAGCTGAAAGAAATCTTCATGCAGGTGGAAGATGAGCGGCGACACGCGGACCAGTACAAAGAGCAGGTACAGAGGAGGGCAGGCAAGGTGGAGACGCCCTCCCCGCAAAGGCTGCGCAACTTAAGAGGCAGCATTAACAAATGCTGTCGGAAATCTGATTCTCTAGCCCATGCTCCAGCCAGGCACTCCTGGGTGTTGTTATATGAGTAATAAAAGGTGGGGAGCTCACTGTACACAAGAAACACGGGGGCAGGGAGCTTTGAGGTGAGAGCCATCTATTTCCCCCACTAGTTGCTTCATGGCATGGAACTTTCTCCCAGATTCACTCCCACTTCTCTGCCTTGGATGGAAGTGGTTGCAGGAGATGATGAGTAGAAAGTGAAAACAGGCTGGAGAGATGGCTTAGTAGTTAAGGTGCTTGCCTGCAAAGCCATAGGACCTCGGTTCAATTCCCCAGGACCCAGATGCACAAGGGGGTACACTCATCTGGAATTCATTTGCAGTGGCACACCCATTCTCTCTCTCTCTCTCTCTCTCTCTCTCTCTCCCTGCCTATTTCTTCTGGATCTCTCAAATAAATAATTAAAATTCCTTCATAAATAGGAACACTGAGAAATGATTTAAAAAAAAAAAAAAGAGCCGGGCGTGGTGGCACATGCCTTTAATCCCAGCTCTCGGGAGGCAGAGGTAGGAGGATCACCGTGAGTTTGAGGCCACCCTGAGACTACATAGTGAATTCCAGGTCAGCCTGGGCTACAGTGAGACCCTACCTCGAAAAACAGAAACAAAGGAAGGGAGGGAGGGAGGGAGGAAGGGAGAAAGGGAGGGAAAACAGCTGGGGATAAAGAACACTTGCCTAGATATGCAAAGTCTAGGTTCAGTCCCTAGTACCACAAAGAAAAAGTAAACAAATTAATGCTAGACAGGCATGATTGATTGCACACACCTATAATCTCAGCATTAGGAAATGGCAAGATGATCAGGATTTTGAGGCTATCCTGGGCTACCTGAGACCCTCCCTCAAAAAAGAATTTACAAACCCACAAAAAAAAATTTTTTTTAATCACAAAAAAAAGTAGAAAGTGAAAACAGATGTACTACATGTGGTACCTGCCCCCACCTCCACGTGCACACACATGCACCTGCAGCCACATACCCTGCCTGGAGCAGCTGGGTCACCACATGACCTCCTGCTCTCCCTTGTGCTGCAGCGAGCAGACTGCCTTGGGCCCAGGCCCTCCCCATTTCCTACTCATGCTAGGCAGGCTCAAGTTGCACGTGCAGGGCACCGGCTGGTCCCTGAAAGTTTGGAACAAAATTGAATAGCAAGTTTCTAAGCGTCAGGTTTATGACAGTTCTTCCCAGAGTGACTCTGTACTGAGGAGAACCCAAGTAGGATGTGTGAAATAGCCATTCTTCACAGGAGGTGTGGAAACACGCTGTACCATCTCTTGCCGTGGGAAGCTGGCCAGACTGTTGGTGCTTCTGCATCTCGTAGGAATAGCAATTCCTTTTCACAGCCCCATAGTTCACTTGTTTAACAATATAAAACTACATCTTTTTAAAATTATTTATGTGGGGAGGCATATAGAGTCTCTTGTTCTACAAACTGACAGACTGCAAGCGAACATTATACTAGTGGCCCAGCTGGCCTGCAAGCTTCCGATTCTCACAGCCCTACCTCCTAGTGATGTAGGTATGTGGGGATCACAGGTGCATGCACTACTTTGCATCTGGCCCTAATGGGTGCTGGGGAGTTAAACTCTGAACTATCTCCTCAGCCCCAGACCAGGTCATTTTTTATCCCATAGGCACATGTGTGAAGATATAAAATATAAAAAATAGGTCATTTTTTCCTATAGAAAACACATGGGTAAAAACAATTTCTAAAAAAAAATTCTGTTAACATAGCTTACTCTCTATGTATTAGCTTTGTTGAGTGACAGGTAAGCTAAAAAGCCTTAGACTGGCCCTGAACCATGTGTATGCTCACGAGGATGTCATGCAAAGCCATGCTGACAAACTTGGAGTACCGAGAGGCTGCCCTTTGATTCACTGTTTGTTTTGTCCTGATTCACGTACCTCCTAGATGGAGAAGGCCAATGCCAGGATGAAGCAGCTTAAGCGCCAGCTGGAGGAAGCTGAAGAGGAAGCTACACGGGCCAACGCATCTCGGCGGAAACTCCAGCGGGAACTAGATGATGCCACTGAGGCCAACGAGGGCCTGAGCCGTGAGGTCAGCACTCTGAAAAACCGGCTGAGGTAAGCCTTGGCGAAGACGGCGCAGGCTGGCATGCAGAGGCTTGGTAGGAGCGGGGAGGGGGGGGAGTTGTCTGTGGAAGTCATGCAGATTCCTTTCTCTTGAATCAACACAATCAGATCTACGGCTTTTGTAGTACTGGGTGGGGAGAAAATAGAGAAGCCAGGCCCACTGTGGAACAGACCACATAAGTGGTCTGCTGTCTGTGTACAGATAAGGAGGTTGCAGTCTTTCAAAAGCATGACAAGAGCTCCCCATAGGACCTGATACACCAGCCCTCCTCCGTGCTCCTGTTCACACCAGGGAGGGGACAAAGCATGGCTGAGCGAAAGCCATGAGCTATGTCAGCCACTAGCCAAAGGCAATCAATCCATGTCCTTGTTTTTGTACTGCAAGTAAAGTAAGACATTTTGTATTTCTTTTTTAATATTTTATTTATTAGAGAGAGGGGGGCCCATGCCAGGGCCTCTAGCCAATGCATACAAACTCAGGCGTATGCACCACTATGTGCATCTGGCTTAAATGGGTTCTGGGGAATTGAACCTGGGTCCTTAGGCTTCACAGGCAAGCACCTTAACTGCTAAGCCATTTTTCCAGCCCCAACATTATATATGTCTAAAGGGATGTAAAATAAAAATTCTTTCAAAGAGAAAGGATGCAGGTGCCGGACATGCTGGCACATACCTTTAATCCCAGCACTCGGGAGGCAGAGGTAGGAGGATTGCTGTGAGTTCAAGGCCACCCTGAAACTACATAGTGAGTTCCAGATCATCCTGGGCTAGAGTGAGACCTTACCTTGAAAAAAAAAAAAAAGGAGGGGAATGCAAGAGAGACCCTAGGAGATCACAAAGCCTAAGTAAAATATTTGTTGTCTGGCCCTTTTATATGCAAGGTTGGTTAGGAGGTGGAGCTTTGCCTTGAACCCATTTTCCTTACATCTGTCACAGTGTTGGGTGAAGAGACAGAGGGACAGAAAAGCATAAGGCCTTTCCCATAAGTACCTACCTACCAAGGTGAATGTCCTGAGGCCGGGGGGGGGGGTGGGGGGAGACTCAGCATCATTTGGAGTTGAATGACCTGACAGTCATGTTTCTCTCAGACCAATACACCACATAAACCAATCTTTCTCTCCCCCTTCCCCCCCAGGCGGGGTGGTCCAATCAGCTTTTCTTCAAGCCGGTCTGGACGGCGCCAGCTACACATTGAGGGAGCTTCCCTGGAGCTGTCAGACGATGACACAGAAAGTAAGACCAGTGATGTCAATGAGACACAGCCACCGCAGTCAGAGTAGTCATGGGAAGTCCAAGGTGACACAGTGGGACACACAACAGCTCACCCGGCGCCAGCCTGCCTGAGGCCTCCTGCAGATTCAGGAATCGCAAGCTACAGGATTCCTTACAGGAAAATCAACTGTGTCTTAAGGCTTTGCAGCCTGTGCAGACTGTATCCTGCTTCAGATTAGGTACAATTGCTCCCCTTTTTACATATATACCTACACAAGAAACGTGTATTAAACATCGTTGCATCTATTTTCCATATATTCATCAAGAGACCATTTTATAACATGTTAAGAAGAGAACCCTTTTAAAACAGAAACTCCAGACCCTTCGTTGCCAGTCACTGGGCCATGGGGGCAGCCCCATGGTTGTTGCTCAGTTGCTCTGCATGCTCTGTCGTATTGACAGGTACCTTAGTTGTGTTCATGTGGCCCTGACTCCTCAACCACATCCAGTCTCTTAGAACATTGTGGAACCTAACCTGTACTTGTATCTCTCATTTCCTTTGAATAATGATCACTATTTTAGTGAGCAAACTGTGAAAAGGACTTTGGCTTGGTGGGTTGGATTGGGGGAAGCAGCATCCATTGAGGTTACCATAACCATCTCCCAAGGGTGATCCTGCCCCTCCAGTTGGTGGCATCCTGTATCTCATGTGAATGGTCCTTAGCCAGTGCTGTCTGTGCACAGAAAAGGTAGCGGCCATGATGCAACCAAGGCCCCACATGGCAGCCATCAGAGCAGCGTCAGGATGGTTTCCTGCAGTATCTGGCTTGCCAGTGCCCTCCTCACTCCAGAAGTGAGTTGCATGGGCCCACAGATGCTTAGCAGAAGCCCCTCCCCTGCCAGCCAAACCCTCATGCTGACCTTGCAAATTCAGCCACTGCTTTGAGCCCAAATGGGAATATTGGTTTTGTGTCGGAGGCTTGTTCCAAGTTTGTCAATGAGATTTAGAGGACCTCGAGAGCAGATGCCATCTGCCTGAATGTTGACATGCCAGTCGGTGTGAATCCTCATTTTTCCTTTTCCCTTCCTTTGGACAGTGTTACAGAGAACACTTAGCATTCTGTTTTTGGTTGATAGCTAAGCAAACTGACATTACAGAAAGTGCCTTAGACACTACAGTACTAAGACAATGTTAAATATATTATTTGCCTCTATAACAACTTAATGTATTATTTTGACTGTGCTTCATATCATGTACCTCTCTAGTCAAAGTAGTGTTATAAACATTCAGTGACAACAAATCAGTGTTAATGATAAATCCTGATCCTCTGCAATGTGCTTGAAAACACAAACCTTTTGGGTTAAAAGCTTTAACATCTTTTAGGAAGAATTTGTCACATGGGTTTGGAATCTTTGATTTCCTCCTGTATGAATTGTTGACCACCAAACACCTGACTGCAAATATCTTTTCTTGTATTCCCATATTTCTAGACAATGATTTTTGTAAGACAATAAATTTATTCATTATAGATATTTACGCCTGCTCTATTTACTTGGAGGAAAAGCACCCGTTGAAAATAAACAGACCTCAATAAACAAGAATAATCATGTGAACACAGAATCTGTTTTCTCACCTTCTGTTCTTAAGTTTCCTATCTGTGACCTGGAAGAGTGTTCCACAACTTGAACCATGAACCGGGCCCACTGTGGTCTCCCCAAAACTGTCAAATGGCCAACTGCTTCATCTCTCCAGTGTCTCTGTGTGGATGTTTGGGAAAGGACACCTGATGACAGGGCAGCTTAGGAGGTGTTGGTCACCAGCCGATGAATATGGCACTGGATAAGAGCGTTTTTGAGAGGTCTCGAAAGTTTAGGTGGCACGTTTGAGCTCCCCACAACCAACCCCTCTGGTGTTGGGCCATGTGGGTTGCAGAGAAATGCCAGTGGAGCATGAGGTGAGGCTGCTAGCTGCTTCTGCAGTATTCTTACGCTGGCTTTGATATAAGCTTAGACAGACCCCTGGCAGGAGGTGCACTTAGGCTTCTTGGCAGCAGCAGGGATGAGAAATGCATAAAAGTGCTCCCATCTCCTCTGAACCTAATGGTGGGAGAAGATAGGTTGCAGTTCCAGTATTCAGCCATGTTCTCACCTCTGCACTAGATATCATCAGTTAAGTTCATAGGTAGGAGGCCTAGTTGTATCCAGAAAAATTCTGACTGTCTTGACTGGTGTCCATGTCAATTTCTCAACTCAGCCTGCCAGGAGAGGCCTAGACTCATGGACCAATATCAGCTCCTGACTCCAGAAAGATGCTAAAAATTAACATTTAACCAAAAGTAGTTCGTAAAGCCTCTGTTGGACTGGGTGTGGTATTGTACACATAGAATCCCAGCACCTAGGAGGCTATGGCAAGAGGACTGAGTTTGAAGTGACCCTGGCCTATAAAGAAAGACTCTCATCTCCAAACTGTTGAACATTTAGAGCACAAAGCAGACTTAGCAGGTAGGATTAAAGTATGCCATGAAGATAAGGAAGCCAGCCAGGTGAAGTATGCTCTGTTGAGACCAGGGACCCAGGATGAGGTTTAAATGAGACAAAGCAGGGGCTGGAGAGATGGCTTAGTGGTTAAGGCGCTTGCCTGCAAAGCCTAAGGACCCAGGTTTGATTCCTCAGTACCCACGCAAAGCTACATGCACAAAGTAGCACACACATCTGGAGTTCTTTTGCTCTGGTGCTTCCAGATCACCACAGATCCAGCTCAGAGAAGGCTCACTCCTGGGACTGACAGCACAGCAAGTGGATGCTCTAGGCAAACAGGTACAGAGCATCATCCACACAGGAAGCTAAAGATGAGCCTGTGCAGTCAACCAGTGTCCTCACAAGGTCATATGCAAAGGGCTGCTGTCAACTAAGTAGGTGTCTCGTCACCAAGGAACTGGAAACGAGTCTTAACACTGCTGGTGCTCTCTTGTACCCAAAGCAGTGGTAGCATCCCATGAATGAAACAAGGGCCCGTGTGGCCGCCGTCCAAACCCCAGGCATTGACTCGCTGAAGAGCAGCTGACAGAACAGTCTGGATGAGATGAGGCCAAGGAACTGAGGACTCGGTGCTCCTAGCTTCACTCCAGGTTTCACCACAGGAGCTCTTGCCATCTTGTAGATCTGGGGTGCCTGCTTACAGAAAGAGGTCTACTACATGCTGAAACATCTGATCTAATCCAATCCTTCCAAAGACACTGCCAAGAAGCTGGGAGCTGCTACAGGTGACTTGATAAAGACTGCTTTTCCTCCAAACAGTGCAGCTGGGTACAGCATGTCTGGCTGCAAATGCCTCGGTGAGTTGAGTTGGCTTAGGACATCATCTCCAGCAACAAATGATAAGCACTGCTTATTAACAAGTTAAATTAGATTGAAAATACATCCTACTTAATGTGTCTTACTTAGGAATTTGACTCACTTAACTTTCACATGGCTTTTTAAAGGTATTTTTATGTGTATATATGTGTGTGTGTGTGTATATATATGTATGTATGTGTGTGTGTATATATGTGTGTGTGTGTGTGTGTGTGTGTGTGTGTGTGTGTGTGTGTGTGTGTGTGTGTGTAGAGAGAGAGAGAGAGTGAGTATAGGTATAGTGCCAGGGCCTCTTGCCGAATTCCAGATGCTTGCACCCACTTTGTGCATCTAGGTTTACATGGATACTGGGGACTTGAGTCCAGACCAGCAGACTTTGTAAGCAAGCACTTTTAACCTCAAAGATCTCCCCAGGCCCCACTTAGGAGTTTTAAAACTAGTAAAGTATGCCATTTTGTTTATGCTGCTATAAGCAGGTAGTGTTTAGAACACGATGTATTAATACAGGCTCCATCTCATACTTTCCTCAATGTGTCACCTGCTGTCCTGCTACCAAACACCTGATATCTTCTTTCTCTTGCTAACATCAACCCAAGAAATATGAGAGGAGCCCACATCCACGTGACCTTTCTAATCCTAGCACAAGGCTGTATGTGGCACTAGAGGTCTAGCACCAAGATCCATTCAAGTAGCCTGTGGCCCTGGCATGTTCCTCCCCCAATGTCCTCATCCTTCTGCCAGTTTCATGTGGGACCCAAACCTTCTCGGGCTGCCCCTGGAAATGTATGAAGCTAGAGAGCAGCAGACAATAAGGCCTCTCCTGAGGCTTCTTCAATCTTCTGTGTCTTGTTCTGCAACTGCTATCCATCACACACCCCATGTCAAGGTCAAGCAGAAGGGAGATCTGAACCCAGCTTTGGAGGCTCCAGCTCTTGTATGATGGCAAGAACCATACAAAGCAACCTCAATCCTTATTTTCTGTGAAATTTATTGTTTCCACATTAAAAGATTTTTTTGGAGGGAAAGTATTCTTTTAACCACATGATGATCCTATACAGCTGCCCAGAGTAGGACACCATCATAAGTCATTAACATGCCATATGAGTCTGAATAAATAAAAGCTACAAAGCCCAAGTTATATACAAATATCTTAGGCAGTAATGTTTACAAACCTATGTACAATAAAACAAATGTAAACAGTAAGTGCAGCATGAGAGTAATTAAAGGATGCAAGGTACAACCCTGGCCAGTCTGCCTCCAGGAGCCAGCGCCAGCCAGCCCTGGAATCAGGCCCCTCAACCCTTCCCAATGCAACTGGACGGACCTTCAAAAGAGAAAACAAAAATGCTCTGAGATGTCATTGAACTGAGGGACCAGAAAGCTGGCAAGGAGGTTGCCACCTGCCTCTGAGTCTGAGGCACATGAAGGAAAGGGCAGCAGAGGCTCAGCCCTGAATGCCCAGGCCCCAGAGGCTCCTGCCACCTGCGGCTCAGACGGGCATTCACTGCTTTGGGAGGCAAGTCTATGGAATGAACAGCAACTGCTTATGCAAAGTTAGAAGGTGCAAGTCCCTCATTCAAGGACCTTCCTGACTCTTGGCCAGAAACAGACCTGAACTGTAGGGGTGAAGTTGGGAGACACATGATTATAAGTAATGAAGATGCTTGGGTGGGAGCTTAGAAGGGCACACGTCAACCTGATTGAGGGAGAACTTCTAGAATGTCCTAAACACAACTAAATCCTATCAGCACAGCAAAGTGGGAGCTATGAGGCAGGTGTGATGAATGGGTACTTCCACATCCAGTGATTGAGCAATACACGTATGTATCACTTGTGACCCACAAAGTGCAATCATGTGAAACCAACGGCACTACGGCAGGAAGAGAAAATAGCCAGTATTGATATCGCGCAGAGTCCTGGGGCTGGACAGTGCCCAGCAGCCGCCACTGCATGCAGCCTGCCCTCTGCCAGCGGTGGGGAGGCAGACGGAGGGGCACAGGGCTGGACCCCCAGGCACCGAGGGGCAAGGCGCAGGTGTCCTGGGCTGCTGGAGGAGGGCAGGGACCCCCACCTGGAGGCCGGGCACTCACACACTGAGAGGCAGCATACCCGGTGCTGACGATGGGCGTGAAGAGCCCAAACCAGGTGGAGGAGGTGCTGGGTCAAAGCCATTTACTGCCC
This sequence comes from Dipus sagitta, assembly GCA_036346955.1. Classification (NCBI taxonomy): domain Eukaryota; kingdom Metazoa; phylum Chordata; class Mammalia; order Rodentia; family Dipodidae; genus Dipus; species Dipus sagitta. The sequence continues at coordinate 38,650,959 of CM070783.1, forward strand.
TGCAGAGAGGAAAGGAAAAGACAGTGTCATTTAAAAATCACTCCACACATAAGTTCATTGCATTCTAGAACTAGCCCTACTCCCGGCCCACAGTAGGGTTCTCTGATGTCCCAAAGGATGAGGGGCTACCCAGAAAGCACTGTGTGTGAGAGAACTGGGAATTCACAGCACTGAAAATGTACCAAGACTATGACCTTTTCCAAACATCTTGGTCTCAATGATGGCTACGGTAGCCATACACTATCTTTTTTTTTCTCGCTCTCACAATTTAGATTAGGTCTAAATGTCTAGCACTAGAGAACTAGTTAAAGAACTGTGCAACCAAACAATGATAAACCATTAAAAATACATTTCACAAATTTTTTTTTGATTTTTCGAAGTAGGGTTTTGCTCTTGTCCAGACTGACCTGGAATTCACTGTGTAGTCTCAGGGTGGCCCTGAACTCACAGTGATCCTCCTACCTCTGTCTCCTGAGTGCTGGGATTAAAGGCATGTGCCACCATGCCTGGCTTTCACAGTTGTTGTTTTTTTAAACATCTCTACTTTTTTATTTGAGAGAGAGAAAGAGGCCGATAGAGAGAATGGGCACGCCAGGGCCTTCAGCCCTGCAAACAAACACCAGATGCATGTGCCACCTTGTGCATCTGGCTTATGTAGGTCCTGGGGAATAGAACCCTGGTCCTTTGGCTTTGCAGGCAAGCGTCTTAACCACTAAGTCATCTCTCCAACCCTCACAGAGTTTTTTTTGGTTGGTTGGTTGTTGTCTTTTTTTGTTTGTTTTGTTTTTTCGTTTTTGTTTTTCAAGGGTCTCACTCTAGCTCAGGCTGACCTGAAATTCACTATGTAGTCTCAGGGTGGCCTCGAACTCATTGTGATCCTCCTACCTTTGCCTCCCCAGTGCTAGGATTAAAGGCGTGCACCACCACACCCAGCCGAAGTTTCTTTTAATAGCACAGGAAAATGTTCATAATGTATTTAAGGCTACAAGGAAAAAGAAACAAGCTACCAAACTTCCTATGTTCAAAGTATAAAGACAAGTAAACAGTGTACATCCCAGATTCTGTAACACAGACATTATTGCAGATATGTCCAATCCATGGGATGGGTTAGCTAGGGATGTGGCTCAACATAGAATCATAAACTTATTTAAAACATTAAGAGTTTGGGTGATTTGGGGTATTTTTATAACTCAGTTGCACAGATGTCAAGCACAAACTTTGTAGATGACAATGCTGCATCACAATGTCTAATGATTGGACATGCCTGGTTATAAATTTATATACATACACAAGCATATACACACAAATTTAAATATGCAATGTGTGGATTACATATACATATATTTACACATACTGATTTTGTCTTTTTATGTATATATCATAGAAGAAAAATTGAATAATCTTCTGTCTGGGTTACAAGTTTTTAAAATATTTTCATATATGTATTTGAGAGAGAGAGAGAATATGCACACCAGGGCCTTCAGTCCCTGCTAGTAAACTCCAAAGAAAGTGCTACTTGGGCCAGTTGTGGTGGTGCATGTCAGTAGGAAATTGTTGAGAGGCAGAGGCAGGAGGGTCAAGTGCTACTTTGTGCATCTGGCCTTACATGTGTACTGCGGGGCTGAACCCAAGCTGGCAGGCTTTGCAAGCAAGTGCCTATCACTGAGCCATCTCCCCAGCCCAGGTTTGTAAATACTAGTTACTACTTTATTACTTACAAATCTCTTACAATGTGTGTGTGTGTGCTTATTTTTTTTGTTTTGTTTTGTTTTGTTTTTTGTTTTTCGAGTCTCGGGGTTGCCTCAAACTCACAGCGATCCTCCTACCTCTGCCTCCCAAGTGCTGGGATTAAAGGTGTGCACCACCACCATAAATATCTTAATAAGGGAGAACAATATTGTTTTTTAAGTTTTAGTAAGCAAAACCCAGAGGGAAAGCTCATTTTTACAACTTATACATAATAGTTAAGCTCCACACAAGTACCAGCATCCAGGCACACTCAGCAAGGTGGAAAGCCCTCCAGCCCCACACATTTGCAAGCAGCAATAGGAAGAATGGGAGAAGGAAGGGCCTGGAACCCCTCTACAGGGGGCTTCAGCCTTTCCATCCTGAGAAACTTCCTAGAATTTATCCAAAGAGCAACTTGGCAGATGCTGCCAACTGCAAAGGCTTCCCTGCACCACACCTGCCCACCACTGTCACCCACTTGCTCCTAGAAGAGTTTAGGGAATTGAGTATCGACTTATGGAGAGAGATTCTCTTTAATACGATGTGAGCCATACATTCCCTGCAAAAACCACAGGCTCATATGCTAAATACTGACTGCAATCTCACAGAACTAGGCATGCAGAGAGACTGGACAAAGAACTAAGACTAAGAAGAAATAGTTCATGTTTCAAAAACCTCAACACAGTCCATATTTGAAACCTACAATCAAGCCACATATGCATGCAGAGACCAATAGCGGCAGGAAGAGCTCTGATATTCACTCCCTCCCGCCTTGTGCTCTACTGTGACAGCCTCCATCCCCCCCCCCCAGCCCCCATTCTTTTCTGGACTCGGGATGACTGATTTCTGAGCTTCATCACATTTGAAAACTTTAACTCATCCTTCCCCATTGTCCCAAAGCTAAATGGCTGTGCCTCCACTGAGGACCAGGGCCACAGCTTATTTGCCAGTGTGGTGATCACCTGTCTGTCAAGTCGGCTGAGTCCCATAGTCCCCAAAGCCTGCTTCTCCCAGAAGGATTGCCTCAGAGTCCAACCTTCACAGAGCACTGTAGCAGGGCAAGCTGTAGTGCAGGCAGCCCCCAAAACTCAGCAAAAAGGGAAGACTGTGGGTTGCCCAGAATTTGGTACATGATCCACTGGGGTGTACAAAAGCAGTAATGACCAAAGGTAGTTCCACATGCAAGGTTAAGTATAGGATCAAATCAGATGTACATGAAATAAACATCAAGTCTATCCCCATTGTTAAAGTAAGAAAACCAAAGCAAGAAGGTCCAGTTATTAACCCAAGCTCACTGTGGTGGTTTGATTCAGGTGTCCCCCATAAACTAAGGTGTTCTGAATGCTAGGTTCCCACTGATAGCGATTTGGGAATTAACACCTCCTGGAGGCAGTGTATTGTTTGGGGGCAGGCTTATGGATACTATAGCCAGTTTCCCCTTGCCAATGTTTGGCACACTCTCCTGTTGCTGTTGTACATCTGATGTTGGCCAGGAGGTGATGTCCACCCCACTGCTCATGCCATCATTTTCTCCTGCCATCATGGAGCTTCCCCTCAAGCCTATCAGCCAAAATAAACCTTTTTTCCCACAAGCTGCTTTTGGCTAGGTGTTTTCTGCCAGCAATGTGAACCTGACTACAACACTCATCCACTGAACCATCAATGAAGAACTGAGCCCATGTGCTCTTCCCTCCACAGGGAAAGGCTCCAACCCTTCCCAGCCTCCTCTAGTCACTGACCACTCAGCAACTCTCAGGGAACTTTGGTGTTACGAATGCAGATCAGCTTTAGTGGGGAAAGTAAGCTGTGTAGTGTAAAATACACAGGGATGCTGGGCATGGTGGCACATGCCTTTAATCTCAGCACTCTGGAGGGAGAGGAAGGAGGATTGCCAAGAGTTCAAGATCACCTTGAGACTATGAATTCCACATCAGCCTGGGCTAGAGAAAGACCCTACCATGGGGGGTAAATAATACACAGGGAGAACCAGAGCTGGGTAAATAATTTCTCTATGTGGATGGAATGTAACTCTTGACTTGGAGAAGAGTAGGAAGAAAATGAAGGATAATCTGCCAGGGTCTCACCTAAAATTTCTCGTCTCGGTCAAGAAGAAGTTGGGGCTGGAGAGATGGCTTAGTGGTTAAGGCATTTGCCTACAAAGCCAAAGGACCTCCATTTGATTCCCCAAAAACCACGTAAGCCAGATGCAAAAGGGGGCGCATGCATCTGGAGTTCTTTGCAGTGGCTGGAGGCCTTGGCATGCCCATTCTCTCTCTCCCTCTTTCTGCCTCTTTCTCTCTCTCAAATAAATAAATTAAAGTTTTAAAAGGAAGTAAGAAGTTAAAACCAGGGCTGGAGAGATGGCTTAGCAGTTAAGGCGCTTGCCTGCAAAGCCTAAGGACCCAGGTTTGAGTCTCCCAGTCCCATGTAAGCCAGATGCACATGGTGGTGGTGCATGCATCTGCAGTTCATTTGCAGTGGCTAGAGGCCCTGGCACACCCAATCTCTCTCTCTTTTTCACTCACTCTCTCTCTTTCTGTCTCTAATAAATGAATAAAAATAAGTTTAAAAGAAAAGAAAAAGGGCCAGGCGTGGTGGCGCATGCCTTTAATCCCAGCACTCGGGAGGCAGAGGTAGGAGGATTGCCATGAGTTCGAGGCCACCCTGAGACTCCATAGTGAATTCCAGGTCAGCCTGGGCTAGAGTGAGACCCTACCTTGAAAAACCAAAAAAAAAAGGCTTTAAAAAAAGAAAAGAAAAAGGGCTGTGCATGGTGGCACACGCCTTTAAAAAAAAAAAAAAAAACAAGAAGAAGTTAAAACCAAAAGAGGGCTGGAGAGATGACTTAGCAGTTAAACGCTTGCCTATAAAGCCTAAGGACCCCAGTTCGAGGCTCAATTCCCGAGGACCCACGTTAGCCAGATGCACAAGGGGGCACGCACGTCTGGACGTCGTCTGCAGTGGCTGGAGGACCTGGTGCGCCCATTCTCTCTTATCTGCCTCTTTCTCTCTCTGTCACTCTCAAATAAATAAACTAAAAAATATTTAAAAAAAAAAAAAAAAAGCAGAAGAAAGCTGACCTATAGGCAGGATTTTGGTTTGGTGAGGCCCCTTCAGGAAACTTCAAACTTGGGCAGTGGAAAAAGGTCCACAAGAGAAGAACAGCCTCCAAATGCACCAGGTGCAGCCAAAGAGCCAAAGGGAAGGAAGCACAGGAGCAAGTGGAAGGCACCGGCAGGGACAGAGAGCGAGCCCTGGCAACAACTGCAGAATGAAGCTCCCAAGCTGTACCTGTCATGATTTTATACTAGAAAGGTGCTAAGGTTGGCTGTAAAATGGCAATAACAGTAGCAAAAAAAATAAAACGAACTAACGTACCTGTAAGAAGCCAAGCGGGAGGAAAATAACACAATAGAGAGAAGGCAGAACACCTCTAAATCTGTCAGAAGCAAGGTCAGCATACCAGAGAGGGCAACAGCAAGAAAAGGAAAGTGGCTGAGCTGATTCCCAAGAACAGGAAACCTCAGTCTAGGCCATGCCAACTGACAAGCACTTTTGAAATGGAAGGGAGATTTTACACACAACCCTCTATCATCCCAGTTTCATCTGGAAATACAAGATGAACACAGAGGAAGTGACTCCATCCTGATAGAGAAAAGCAAAGCAAGTGCAGGACAGGAGGACTCTCATACCCATGAAGACAGTCAAAAGTGATCCTAGAGCCTGGCAATCACTCCCACCCCTCAACTCAGACAACACCCTGACCTGTATGGGGAATGCCTCCAGGCAGGCTCTCACAGCCATCCAGGAACACTGAGTGCTATTTTGTTTTGCTTCTCTGAGATAGAGTCTTGCTATATTTCCCAAGCTGACCTGAACTCCTGGGTTCAAACAATCCTCCTGCATTAGCCTCCCAGCTAGCTAGAGCTGCAGGAAAGCACCTCACCCAGGGCCACTGATGTGTGATTGTTCTGCACAGCCAAGCTAACAGCAGTGATGGATAATCAAGTGAAATGGGATCCTGAAAACTCACGGACTGTGAGTTGGTTAGAGCCAAATCAGCCCCATGCAGTTAGTTATACCAATTTGTTAATGTGTCTCCCACCACACACCAAGATGAAAGACAGAGAGAGAGAAAGAAAGAGCACAGCAAACAAATTCAGTTACCCATGAACAACGTAGGAAATATGACTTTTTCTTGCCTAATAAAAAAAGGAAAAAAAACATTAAACATTTTCACATATTTTCACATCATGCCCTAAAATTAATACACATCTACCTACACACAGCCCAGAGAACTCAGACTAGCTCACAAACATAGGGCAAGTGATACATATATGAAAACTAAAGTTATAGAAGGAACTGTCCCATAGGGGAATAACTATCCCACACCAAACTTTGCATCCTTTGACCAGGAAATAAAGGGACATATCAATGGTAGCAGGAATCAAGGTAAGCAGGCACAGAAGCCTGCATTTGAAGGACTGGAAGACTGATCCCAGACTACCTAAATCTTGATTTGGGTTTTGTTTTGTTTAGAGGCAGTGTCTTACACTAGCCCAGGCTGACCTGGAACTCACTCTGTAGCCCAGGCTGGCCCTGAATTCACAGTGATCCTCCTACCTCAGCCTCCTGAGTGCTGAGCCACCATGTCTGGTCAAAATCCTCCTATATAATCTAAGAAGTCCTGAGATAACCTAAGTTTATGAAATACTTCTGAATCTCATAAAGCAATGTGCCCAGCTGAGTTCTAGTTTTATGAGGCATTTGAAGGCTGCCAGATAGGAAGGTAGGGTGACCTTGCACACAAACCTCAAGAACCCCTCCCCCAAGAAAATCTTCCATTAGTCTCCAGTCCTACTAACAAGCTACAGCGATGCAGACTCCTCAGGAACAAGAAACAGGCAAGGAAGTGCTACAGCATAGGACTTTTTGCATGCTGAAATCACAAGCCACACTTTGTATTGCTACAAAAAAATCTGGTTTTTCTTCCAACTGCTAGTTTGGGGAGTGGATCTGGGAACTGAGTTGTCTCCTTCCTTTTATAGCTAGTTTTTATCCAGTCAACAGGTGAAAAGAAGAAAGTCCAGAGTAAAGGCAGGCAGACCAAACAAGGAAGCCAGAATGAAAGTCAAGGAGCAAGCATCAGACATGCAGCCAACCCTCAAAAGTGCCATCAGCCTGAATGTGGCAACAGCAGGATCCCAAAAGTGGCAGCAGATTAGTATTTCCACTTGTCAAAACATTTGGCCAAAGGTCAGTCCACAAAAGCTTATTTCATTCTTTTTTTTTAATCCGAGGTAGGGTCTCACTCTAGCCCAGGCTGACCTGGAATTCACTGTAGTCTCATGGTGATCCTCCTACCTCCGCCTCCCGAGTGCTGGGATTAAAGGCGTGCGCCACCACGCCTGGCTCTTATTTCATTCTTTAAAAAAAAAAAAAATATTTATTTGAGAGACAGAAAGAAGCAGAGAGAGAGAGAGAGAGAATGGATGCACTAGGGCTTCCTACCTCTGTAAACGAATTCCAGACACAAGCACCACTCAATACATCTGGCATTACGTGGGTACTGGGGAATTGAACCTGGGCCATCAGGCTTTCAAGCAAGTACCTTTAACCCTGAGCCATCTCCCAGCCCCATATTTCAGTCTTAATTGAAACAGTACAACATAGCATTTGCATAATTTAAAACCAAAAACAAGTACCAACTGTAACAGCTTCTGTTAGGAAGCACTTTTCCCATTAAGTTCAAGAAATACAGGCTACATTGCATTTAGGCTGCTCCTGGAAGCAGGAGCTCAGGCAGAGAAACCAACACCACTCCTGCTTTCAACCTACACTGAATTCTCATCTCTCCATGGGCAGGTTCGCTTTTATGCAACCCCTGCTGATACCCTGGGACAAGGTGAGTAAGCGTGAATAACAGTGCTATTCCTCCTTCATTGTGGCCACCATAAATACTTCCCTACAGAAAGGCCCCTGTCCAGCCAGTCCATCTCTGTTTCATGCCTGTTCTCACAATGAAAGATGCCTGTGGCCCATCAAGAATACAAAGGATTCCAGAGAAAGACTAATAACTACTCTATTAAGAGAAAATTACAAGTTTCAGGGAAAAAAAAATTTTCAACACTACTGAAGACATCTCTACACTTTCTCCATATCATTTAAGGGAAATGACTACTCTAATGCAGAACTATCCATTCATCCCCTGTGCCATAGAGATCAAAATAGGGTCACTCCCCCAAAGTTTGCCTAAAACTCCTAAGGCTGAGAAAACTTAATATTATTTTTGCCCCACCTAAGGAACCTTAAGGGTTAGTAGAGTTCTGATTTAAATATTCACTTGGGAGTGGAGCTGGACAGATGGCTTAGTGGTTAAAGTGCTTGCCTGAGAAGCCTAAGGACCTAGGTTCAATTCTTCAGGTCCCAAGTAAACCAGATGCACAAGGTAGAGCATGCGTCTGGAGTTTGTTTGCAGTGGCTAGAGCCCCTGGCACCCCCATTCATTCTCTCTCTCTAATAAAATAATAAATATTTTTATTTCACTTATTTGTGCATGTACATGTGCATGAGCTTTAAATGGGTAATACAGACCCAAACCCAGGTCAGCTGTCTTTACAGGCAAATGCCTTCAACCACTGAGCCCAAAATACTGATAAATTTTAAAATGTGCTTTTTTAAAAGTTGTTTTTATTTTTTTAATTTGTTTTCTTATTTGAGAGAAGAGAGTTAGAGAGAATGGGTGTGCCAGGGCCTCCAGCTGCTGCAAATGAACTCCAGACACATGTGCCACCTTGTGCATCTGGCTTACGTGGGTCCTGGGGAATCGAACTTGGGTTCTTTGGCTTTGCAGGCAAGCATCTTAATTGCTAAGCCATCTTTCCAGCCCCCCCCCCCCTTTTGGATATGTGTGTAGTACAGATGCATAGCCTCATGCACACATGTATGAAGGACAGCAGGTATCCTCTTCCATCACTCTTCTGCCTTATTTCCTTGAGGCAGGGTTGTTTCTCACTAACCTGGAGTCATTTCAGTCAGACTGGCTAACCAGGGAGTGCCAGTGAACCTCCTGTCTCTGCCCTGTTCAGCACTGAAATTACCAGAGTGCATGGCCATGGCCAGCTTTTTATGTAGGTGTTGGGGTCATAATTCAGGTCCTCCTGCTTGAGCAGCAAAAACACTGTGACCCACTGAGACATTTCTCCAGCCCCACAAGACCCTTTTTAAGAGTGAGCTGTGTATGTAATCGGGACTTCCATAAACAAGCCATAATTGAGGGTGCAAGAACTACAAGCTACTTTAAAGACACTGCAGAAATTTTTAGGGTTGTCCCTGTATTGTTTTCACAAAAAAAAAAAAAAGAAAAAAAAAGAAAAAAAGAAATTCCCATACAAATCACAAAAGATAATAGCAAGGGATTTGGGGTGCCTCAATTGCTATTCCAGTAATAACTACTTAAGGTAACATGGTCAACATACCAGACCATAGGCCCTAACTAGTTCTCTATGAGCCATATCTGTAACAAAAGGATAGCCTTGCTTTAGGAAAAAAAGAGAGGGAGGGATGGGGGAAAAACAACAAATATGCACTGAAATGGAAAAATAAATCAATATAGCATATTTCTGGACATTTTTAACTAATTAATTAATTGCAAACAGAGACAGACAAAGAGACAGAAGGAAAAAGGAATGAGCTATTGCTGAAGACTCCACATACTTGGGCGGCAAGGCCACTGAGAAATCATGCTGGAACTGAGCTGATAACCTCCTCCATGTAGACCAGCTGAGAGAAAGCTGGAAGAAGCCATTCTACATGTAGTTCAATGGGAGAAAGAGATGCCACCAGTGAAGATACTCAACAGTGGACACTGCAAGCCTTATAATTGGCCAGCCAGGCCAAATGAGCCAACGGGTGCAATAGTGGCACGTCTGTCATGGTGGAAACCAACTGCCCTCCAATTGGACTGGAGGCCCGCTCCATGGGGAGGAATACATCCCTGATACTGAAAACTTAAAACAGGGGTAGTCATGAGCCCTAGGGGTGTAACATCTGCTGATGTCTGGAAAAATGTATATACTATGCTTATCAAACTGCCCAGTAAGCACTTCTCTTAATATTTATACCCTTATATTAATGCTACTCTCACTTTGGGTAGAGAATCTTCTCTTTTCAGATGGCAGTGACCTTGGGATGACTCAGAAGGTATCATAGTGCTGGAAAGAACTGACTGGAGTACTGAGTAACATCTCGATCACACCTTCCAAGGCTCAGGGTCTAATGCGGAAGAGGTGGCGGAAAGAATGTAAGAGCCAAAGGAAGGGTAGGACTCCTTACAACGTGCTCCCTCCAGACATAAAATGGCCTGGATATCCATAACCTCATAGTGCCTGACACTACCTACACAAGACCATCATAAGAGGAGGAAAAGATCATGACATCAAAATAAAAGAGAGACTGATTGAGATGGGGAGGGGATATGATGGAGAATGGAATTTCAAAGGGGAAAGTGGGGGAAGGGCAGGTATTACCATGGGATATTTTTTTATAATCATGGAAAATGTTAATAAAAATTGAGAAAAAAAGAAAAAGGAATGGGCGCACCATAGCCTCTAGCAGCAGTAAACGAACTGCATGCAGTACTTTGTGCATCTGGTTTTGCATGGGTACTGGGGAATTGAACCCAAGCTATTATGCTTCGCAGGCAAACGCCTTAACTGATGAGCCATCTCACCACCCTTGGACATGTTTTAAAGTACAATCTCATAGTGTTTTGCAAAAAAACCTATAGCAGATGCATAAAAATCTGACTTTACATTCTTTTTAAAAATATTTTATTTTCAGAAAAAAAATATTTTATTTATTTATTTGCAAGGTGAGGATGAATCAATCAATCAATATGAGCATGCCAAGACCTATAGCTGCTGCAAACATACACCAGATGCACATATGCCACTTTGTGCATCTGGCTTTATGTGGGTACTGGGGAATCGAACCCAGGTGGTTAGGCTTTGGAGGCAAGTGCCTTAACTGCTGAGCCTTTTCTCCAGCTCTGATTTTACATTCTTAAGAATAACTCTAGGGAATGCAAAAAATAGTGTGGTAACAGAAAAGTTACTTTTTACTTCAAACAAATCTACACCAACTGAAGGTTTTTATACTAAGGATATGTCACTACTGCAATATTTAAATCATTCTTCTTTAAAATCTCCACTCCTTACAGAAGTATTCCAACTGTATCTGATGCAGTGTCTAAATATTTTAGGGCTTTGTATTTTTCAAAAATCTTCAAATGAAAAGTCTGTCGTAGAGTTGCTCTGAGAGTGTCCCAAGTTACAAGCGCAGGGCGAACAGAGCCCACATAAGCCTTATGGGCTCTCCCAAGCCCAGCACCACTGCCCTCCAAGAGTTTGCTCCCAGGACAAATGCTGTAGGTTCCAAGGGCAACAAACTCCACAGGGACCAGAAGTCAACAACAGATCTCAGGTCCCCTAAGAGGTGAATGAGAACAGGTTTCAGGTACCTTTATCAAACTGAGTTTACCTTCTCAAGACTTCAGTAAGCTCAATTAATAATAATGGAACCTTACTGCTACAGAACTGATTACTTTAAAAAGTTAGCACTCGGGAGGTAGAGGTAGAAGCAGGAGGATCGTGAAGAGTTTGAGGCCACTCTGAGACTACATAGTGAATTTCTGGTCAGCTAGTGAAAGACCCTACCACAGAAAACCAAAAAAAAAAAAAAGTCCAGACTTACCCTTTGTCAAAGAAGGACGTGTGCCCTGACCGTGAGAACTTTGTGCCGTTGCTATTCATCACCCCGCAGTTAACATTCCCTGAAATATAGGATTTTCGTGATGCTTGGTCCTTTGCAAAATTCCTGCAAGCTGCTAATTTGGATTCTAAAGCCTACAAAGGAAAGAAGAAAAAACTTGGCTGTCAAAATAGAAGCTGTACAGAAAAATCTGCATTTCAAACCATTTCTGTTTCAAGCTTTAACCCTTACCCTCCAAGATAATAGCAGTTAGTTAAGCCATAATAAGTCACCTTTTGAAGACCCCCCTTTCTAATGATCTCAGAAATTTTCCTCCTCTCTGTATCACTCAGTGACTCAGACATGAGCCACACTTTGCAACTAAGAAAAACACGGCACAAGTAGACAGAGACAGAACCCTAGACCTCACAGCTCCATCCATTATCTGTTAAGATTTGGAGAAAAGGTAGAGCAAGTACTGTACAGAACCCAAAACATCACTTGAGCACATTTCTAATGTAGACAGTTCCTTTCACAGGTTCTTCAGTTATCTTCTACAAACAGGCAAGATATGCAGTGGTGCAATTGTGGCATGGCTGTTATGAGAGTGATCAATTGCTTTCTGATTGGATTTGAGGCCTACTCTATGGGAGAGAATTCATGCTTGGTATTGAAAACCTAGTCAAAAGTCTATGGCTTGCCCAGCACTCAGAAAGCAGAGGTAGGAGGCTCGCCGTGAGTTCGAGGCCACCCTGAGACTACATAGTGAATTCCAGGTCAGCCTGAGCTAGAATGAGATCCTACCTTGAAAAACCAAAAAATAAAAATTAAAAAAAGTCTATGGGCTGGAGAGATGGCTTAGCGGTTAAGCACTTGCCTGTGAAGCCTAAGGACCCTGGTTCGAGGCTCTACTCCCCAGGACCCACGTTAGCCAGATGCACAGGGGGGCGCACGCATCTGGAGTTCGTTTGCAGTGGCTGGAGGCCCTGGCGCGCCCATTCTCTATCTATCTCTATCTGCCTCTTTCTGTCTGTCAAATAAATAAATAATTAATTTAAAAAAATTTAATAAAAAAAAAAGTCTATGGCTTGGAAGATCATATGCCCCAAGGGAAGCTACTACTGTTACTTATTTAAATGGATATACTGTGCCCATCAAATTGACCACTAAATATTTAAATTTATGCATGTAGATTAGTGCTATTCTCTCCTTAGGTCAGAGAAGCTTCTTTTTGTAGATGACAGTGAATACTGAGAAGACTCAAAACCCATCCAAGTGCTAAAAAAAGGTGACTCTGGAGTGCTCAGTGCTGTATGAGACATCTCTATCATGCCCTCCAAGGCTCGGGGAACATTGCAGAAGAGGGGGCGGAAGGAATGTAAGTGCCAGAGAATGAGAGGAACACTTTGGCATGCTGTCTTCTGGACATGACCTCACAGCGGCTATCATCATTACTTGCAAACAGCCTGCACAATATTGAGGCCATCTGCATTATGCCACGGATGATGGAGGAGGGGAAAAAGAAGATATCAAAATAGAAGAGGAGGCTAGAGAGATGGCTTAGTGGTTAAGGCGCTTGCCTGGGAAGCCTAAGGACCCAGGTTCAATTCTCCAGTACCCATGTAAGCCATATGCACAATGTGGTGCATGTTATCTGGAGTGTTCTTACAGTTGCTGGAGGCCCCAACACACCCATTCTCTCTATCTGCCACTCTAAATAAATAAATAAAACTATTAAATTTTTTTAAAAAAAACAGAAGGGGAAAAAAATAGAAAAGAGACTAGTTGGGAAGAAGAGTTCAGTGGAAAGAGGAAGTAACAAAAGGTAATGGGAGAGAATGATCAAAACATATATACAATTGGGAATATTGTCAATAAACGATTTTTAAGAAAGATGGTGTGATGACTCACATCTTTAATCCCAGCACTTGAGAGGCTGAGGTAGGAGGATCACTGAGAGTTCAAGGCCAGCCTGGGCTACAGAGTGAGTCCCAGACCAGCCTAGGCTAGAGTGAGACCCTACCCGGAACCCCACCCCCAGGAAAAGAAAAGTTTTTAAAAAGAAGAAATAGTCCGGATGTGGTGGCGCACGCCTTTACTCCCAGCACTTGAGAGGCAGAGGTAGGAGGATCACCATGAGTTCAAGGCCACCCTGAGACTACATAGTGAATTCCAGGTCAGCCTGGGCTACAGTGAGACCCTACCTCAAAAACCAAAACAAAGCATAAAGAAGGAATAGTGGGGAAAGAGGAAGGACAGAATAGGAGTTGATACACAGTCTAATAAATTCAGAAATAAGAATTTAAGAACATTATTTAGGGCTGGGGAAATGTCTCAGGGGTATACAGTCTATGTTGAATCCTACATTCCACCCCCAATACAAATAAATAAATGAATGAATAAATAAATAAATAAATAAAGTAAAAATTGGATTGGGAGGAGTTAAGTTAAATTTCTCTTTTTTTGCTTAAAATAAAGAAAGACTAGAAAATAAGCGCATATACAATGGTTCATCACAATTGACAAACTGATTGAGTCTAGAATCATGCAGAAGACAAATCTCTGGCCTATCTGTAAGGGAGTTTCAAAATTAGGTTAGTTGGGATGGGATGATCCACCTTAACTGGATGCACCATCCCATAAACCAGGATCCCAGAATAAAAAAAAAAAAAATTTTTTTAAGGAGAAAGCAAGCAGAAAACAAGCATTCATTGCTCTCTGCTTCCTGACTGCAACGATAGGCTCAGCTGCTTCATGCTCCTGTGGCACGCCTTGTCCACCATAATGGACAGCATCCCCTTGAAGTGTAAGATGAAATAAACCCTTCCTACCTTAAGTTATTTCCTGTATTTAGTCACAGCAATAAGAAAACTAAGAAATTTGGTACCAAGAAATGAGGTCCTGACTATGATAAATCTATGTGGTTCATATAGCTTTGGAACTGATTAGCAGGAGGAATGTAAAGAGTTTAGAACTTTTACTGGACCATTCTGGTAGTAGTCTGGAAAACCAGAATACCATAAATGCACAGTGGAGGTCTGATTCATGAGGCTTTATCAGGAACTGGCTAGAGGCTATTTAAGTTCTTCTATTCTGGCAGAAAAGCTGTTTGCCCAAACCATGAGAACTTAAGTGAAGCTAAATTCAAAACTAACAGACTAATCTGGGGAAGAGGGCATTTCAGGACATGATAGCATTCTGGCTGTGTCATGATTACTGCTAATTGCATTCATCAAGGTCTACCCTGAAAAGTAACAAGTGGAGCAAAAAGATATTAACTCCCCACAATCACCCATGCTCCTGGAAGAAACCTAACTGAGCTCAGTCTCACACACACTAGACATCAAAAGTATAGGAGCTGGAAGGAGTTCAGTGGGAAAGAGGAAAAGAGAAGGTAATGGGAATTTATTATGATCAAATACATTATATATCCATATGAATTTATAAATAAGTTTTTGGTTTGAGGTTTTGTTGCTGTTGTTGTTGTCATCATTGTTGTTTTTTTTTAATTTTTTGTTTATTTTTATTTATTTGAGAGCAACAGACAGAGAGAGAGAGAAGCAGATAGAGAGAGAGAGAATGGGCGTGCCAGGGCCTTCAGCCACTGCAAATGAACTCCAGATGCGTGCGCCCCCTTGTGCATCTGGCTAACGTGGGTCCTGGAGAATTGAGCCTCGAACCGGGGTCCTCAGGCTTCACAGGCAAGCGCTTAACCACTAAGCCATCTCTCCAGCCCCATTGTTGTTGTTTTGAGAAAGGGTCTTGCTCTAGCCCAGGCTGACCTGGAATTTATCATGTAGTCTCAGGCTGGCCTCAAACTCATAGCAACCCTCCTACCTCTGCCTCTTGAGTGCTGAGATAAAAAGTGTATACCACCATGCCTGGATAACTCATTTTTTTAAAAATATGAAAAATGTTCCATTTGGTGGGAAAATAAGGAAGTTTACAGTGGCAGTTAAAGTGGTGCTGAGGGCTGAAGAGATGGCTTAAAGGTTGGGACACTTGCCTGCAAAGCCTAGGGACCCAAGTTTGATTCCCCAGGACCCACATAAGCCAGATGTACAAGGTGGCATATACATCTGGAGTTCGTTTGCAGTGGCTAGAGGCCCTGGTATGCCCATTTTCTCTGTATTTCTCTCTCTCAAAATAAAACAAATAAATAAATAAAATATTAAAAAATAAAATACAGAGTGGTGCTCAGAAAGCACAAGCATTCACTGCTTTCTGTTTCCTAACTGTGGATATGATGTGACCAGCTGCTTCATGCTCCAGCCATCATGCTTTGCCCACCCTTAATAAGCCTCCCTTCCATTGATTCTTCTCAGGTATTTGTTCATATCAATAAGAAAAGTAACTAATACAACATCATGGCAACCTTAGTAGTGAGGAAAGACTACTATATGTACTGGATGAATGATTCATGAACGTTATGTTTATAGTAACTTTATTTTTTTGTTTTGTTTTTGTTTTGATTTTTAAGGTAGGGTCTCACTCTAGTTCAGGATGACCTGGAATTCACTATGTAGTCTCAGGGCAGCCTTGAACTCTAGGCGATCCTCCTACCTCTGCCTCCCGAGTGCTGGGATTAAAGGTGTGCGCCACCACGCCCAGCCTATAGTAACTTTAAATGATGATTGGGCTAGGGAAGTGGCTCAGCAGCTAAAGGCATTTGTTTGCAAACCATGCCAGCCCAGGTTCAGTTACCCAGTACCCACATAAAGCCAGATGCACAAAATGGCACATGCATCTGGAGTCCCATTTATTGCAGAAAGATGCCCTGGTTACCCATTCTCTCTCTCTCTCTATGCAAATAAGGTTTTGTTTTTTTCTTTTTCTTTTATTTTCTTTTTAGAGAGAGAAAAAGAGACAGAGAGAATTAGCGCGCCAGGGCCTCAGCCACTACAATTGAACTTCATACACTTGTGCCACCTAGTGGGCATGTGCGACCTTGCGTTTGCCTCACCTTTGTACGTCTGGCTTATGTGGGATCTGGAGAGTCAAACATGGATCCTTGGGCTTCGCAGGCAAGAGCCTTAACCACTAAGCCATCTCTCCAGCCCAGCATTTTTTTTTAATGAAGACTGATAGCTAATCTACTTTAGGGCTGGAGAGATGGCTTAGCGGTTAAGGTGCTTGCCTGTGAAGTCTATGGACCCAGGTTTGATTCCCCAATGCCCACATAAGCCCTAGATGCACAAGGTGACAAATGCATCTGCAGTTCATATGCAGTGGCTAGAGGCTCTGGTGCGCCCAGTCTCTCTTTCTATCTGCCTCTTTCTCTTGATCTCTCTCTCTCAAGTAAATAAATAAAAATAAAGTATTAGAAGAAAAAGACGGGCTTAAGAGATGGCTCAGCAGTTAAGGTGCTTTTCTGTCAAAGCCTAGGGACCCAAGTTTTATTCCCCAGTACCCAAGTAAAACATCTGGAGTCCCATTTATTGCAGAAAGATGCCCTGGTTACCCATTCTCTCTCTCTCTCTATGCAAATAATAAGGTTTTGTTTTTTTCTTTTTCTTTTATTTTCTTTTTAGAGAGAGAAAAAGAGACAGAGAGAATTAGCGCGCCAGGGCCTCAGCCACTACAATTGAACTTCATACACTTGTGCCACCTAGTGGGGCATGTGCGACCTTGCGTTTGCCTCACCTTTGTACGTCTGGCTTATGTGGGATCTGGAGAGTCAAACATGGATCCTTGGGCTTCGCAGGCAAGAGCCTTAACCACTAAGCCATCTCTCCAGCCCAGCATTTTTTTTTAATGAAGACTGATAGCTAATCTACTTTAGGGCTGGAGAGATGGCTTAGCGGTTAAGGTGCTTGCCTGTGAAGTCTATGGACCCAGGTTTGATTCCCCAATGCCCACATAAGCCCTAGATGCACAAGGTGACAAATGCATCTGCAGTTCATATGCAGTGGCTAGAGGCTCTGGTGCGCCCAGTCTCTCTTTCTATCTGCCTCTTTCTCTTGATCTCTCTCTCTCAAGTAAATAAATAAAAATAAAGTATTAGAAGAAAAAGACGGGCTTAAGAGATGGCTCAGCAGTTAAGGTGCTTTTCTGTCAAAGCCTAGGGACCCAAGTTTTATTCCCCAGTACCCAAGTAAAGCCAGATGCACACAGTGGTGCATGCATCTGGAGTTCAGAGACCCTGATACACCCATATTCTCTCTCTCTCTCTCTCTCCCCTCCCCATCCCTCTTTCTCTCTTTCTCAAATAAATACATAGAAGAAAAAGAAAATAATCTATCTGCAAGGCCTAATGTCTTACGACTTTCTTCCCCCACCTGCTCCTTCTCTTACTCCTATCCCTCCCCCCACTCCACCTCTGATAAGGTCTTGCTATGTAGCCCAGGCTGGCCTCAAACTCACAATCCTCCTGCCTCAGCTCCTGGAATGCTGTCATTACAGGTGTATAACACTATACCCAGCTTATTTCTTCTCTAATGTATAATCCATTTATCCATTTTCTTTTTTTCAGAAAGTATATTACACAAAAATAAGTGGAGGGATAGCAGATGATAGAAAGTTGCAAGGATTAATTATGGAGACGGAAAGGATACATTGCCAAGAGAAGTATAAATAGGAGCTGACTACTGCTAGAATGGTTGACTGTATAGTAGTGGCACAAATCCACATGGTCCTCTAGCTACTTAAGTAATCCTCCTGTTTGCCTATTTCAGATCACAGGTCTAACAAAACTATGAAGTGAGTCATGTGTGGTGGTGCATGTCTTTATTCCCAGAACTCGGGAAGCAGAGGTAGGAGGATCACTGTGAGTTCGAGGCCACCCTGAAACTACATAGTGAATTCCAGGTCAGCCTGAGCTAGAAAACTGAAGGAAAAAAAAAGTGACAACCTAGATGATTTATGTCAGCAAGAAGGAAGTAAAAGCAAGTGATGACTGATAGCCAACACACAAGAGCACTACTTGATAGGTAGGCTAGAGTCAAAGCAGTAGGTATTAAACACAGTGAAAATCTGAACAAGAAGCAAGGTACAGTGGCATATGCCTACTGTTTTAGCTACTTGAGAAGCTGAGGAGGATGATCACTTGAATCCATGAGTTTGAGACCAGCAAGATGCCACCCACCCAACCCCAACCCCCCAAAAAACACCTGAATAAGCAGAAAAACCAGTTTCATATTTCAAAAGCCAAATTATTTAGAAATGCAAGATTGGAGCCAAGAAAGAAATGCTGAAGTTGAAGTGGCCCAAGAATAGCAAAACCAGATAACAAGAAAGTGGTAAGAAATGACACAAGTCAAATAGTATCATTTACAAAATAAAAGATGAGGGAATAGCCTAGAAGATGGAAGACAGTATCAAAGAACAGGGCTAGAGAGAGCTCAAAGACACAGAACATTTTATAAACAAGGACAGAAGAGTTATGCTGTAGATGGCAATGGGGAAGAGGAAGGATGTCAGCAGGAACTTCAGAGCCTTCCATAGGCATCATGCACTAGAGGTGTTATCCAGACTAGGGTCAGCTTGACACTGGGCTTGTGCTTTTCCACTTCAGTGTGGTTCTTAACAATGGACAGAAACAATTCTCTACAATGGAAACACTTAATGATAAATAATTGAATGCTTACCCCCACTTTCCGTAAGAGATCCCCCACGATGTTTAGTGCTGATATCCTAGCAGAGGGAGTTAATGGGCTGGTTCCAAAACCATTTGGTATAGCTACAGGAAAAGACAAAAGAAAAGGAGAGTGACAACATTAGCAGCTCCCTTTAAGTTTGAATTCTGTTGATGATGCTACCAAGCAGCAATACATTCAAAGCAAAATCAACACACTAGAGCCGGGCATGGTGGTGCACGCCTTTAATCCCAGCACTCGGAGGCAGAGGTAGAAGGACTGCTGTATATTCAAGGCCACCCTGAGACTACATAGTGAATTCCAGTTCAGCCTGGACTAGAATGAAACCCTACCTCAAAAAAACAAAAAAAGGACTAGAGAAATGGCTTAGCGGTTAAGGTGTTTGCCTGCGAAGCCAAAGGACCCAGATTCAATTCTCCAGGACCCATGTAAGCCAGATGCACATGGCGGCACATACATCTGAAGTTCGTTTGCAGTGGCTAGAGGCCCTAGCATGCCCATTCTCTCTCTGTCTGCCTCTCTTCTCTCTCTCTCTCTGCTTGTAAATAAATAAAATTTAAAAATATTATTTAAAAAAAACACTATTTCAAAGTATGGATAAAGTATAGAATGGAGATAGTGTAAACAAGCTTAAATATTCTACATGATGCGTAATTTGCACTATATCAATTTTTCATTATTATAAACAATGCATTAAGGACAAAGACACTTAAAAATCTAAACAAATATTTCTGAAATTCCTGAAAATAAAATTGCTGGGCTGGAGAGATGGCTTAGCGTTTAAGGTGCATGCCTGGGAAGCCTAAGGACCAGGTTCAATTCTCCAGGCCCCACGTAAGCCAGATGCACATGGTCGTCTGCAGTTCATTTGCAGTGGCTAGTGACCCTTGTGTGCCCATTCTCACTCTCACACTCACTCTCTCTCTCTAATAAATAAATAATAAAATCCTTTTAAAAATAAATAAAACTGATAAGACAAAGAATCTTACAGATACTAACAAAATGCTCCACAAAACACTTCCAATATCAGCAATCTGCAGGTAATGCTCACAAGACCTTAGTTATCTTTTTATTTTGGAGGGGCAACTTACCAGTTATATTATCTGAATGTTAATCTTTGTAATAATTAGTCAACTGAAGCTCTCTGGCTACCATCTGCTTAATCATTGTACTCATTTTGGTTACCTTTCAGAGGTTATAATACATTATTGATATTAACTCTCATATATATCTCAGAATAACATTATCTTTCTTTTCTGTTTTTTTTGTTTTGTTTTGTTTTGTTTTGTTTTGTTTTTTGAGGTAGGGTCTCGCTCTAGTCCAGGCTGACCAGGAATTCACTATGTAGTTTCAGGGTGGCCACAAACTCATGGCGATCCTCCTGACCTCTGCCTCCAAGTGCAGGGATTAAAGGTGTGCGCCACCATGCCCAGCTGACATTATCTTTTAAACTTTGTATTTGGAGAGAAATTGTTGGCTTCTCCATCTTAATATTATTAAAAAGTTCCTCATATTTTCTTCTAGTATTTCTCTATATCAATTTTACATTTACATCATTCAAGAGCTAGGGATATGGCTCAATGTCAAATCATTTGCCTAGCATCCAGGAAGCTCTAGATTTGATTCCAACACTGGGAAAGGAAAAAAAAAAAAAAAAAAACAAGGATCATTTATTGTACCTGTAACTTACTGTACATGAATATATCTTAGTTCCATATGTTTTTTTCAAGGTAGGGTTTCACTGTAGGCCAAGGCTGACCTTTCGGGGGGGGGGGTTGTTTTTTCAAGGTAGGGACTCACTTGAGCCCAGGCTGACCTGGAATTCATTATGTAGTCTCAGGGTGATCTTGAACTCTGCCTCCCAAGTGCTGGGATTAAAGGTGCCACCATGGCTGGCTTAAAACTGTGCTTTTAAGGCAAGTTACCTTAAACATATTTCCAGAGTACACATTATAAGCGTAAGAAGGAATGAAAGTCTACTTTACAGAGATCAGCTTTTGAACCTTGCCACTGATTTCTCTAACCATGTGCTTCTCATCACTTTTGTGCTGGTTTTCATGTCATCAAACTGCAGGGATCCAGGGCATGGAAGCTTTCTGGCTGATCAAAGTTCCTACAACAAGCTCTAGTTTAAAACTTTGGATAAATATCATGGCCTGAGGTTGACATCTAATTCTGTGCTAGAGCAGGCTGGCTGTACATCCTATTGATTCCCCAAGTCCCCACATAAAAAACTCCAATGAGCTAAAAAATAATGTACTCTCCATTAAAGTGTCAATTACTCTATTAATTGCTATTATTAGTGAAATGAAGGCTCTTTAGACCTTACCTGCATAATTCTAGTTGATAGCATAAAAGCAAAACTTTACAGCTAGGAATATATCTAGTAGTAGAGCATGTACCCAGCATGCAAAAGCCCTAAGCTCAATCCCCAGTAGCACAAGAGCAAAAGAAAAATAAAAACTAAAAAAAGCAAAAGTCACCAGACATGGTGGCGCACATCTTTAATCCCAGCACCTGGGAGGCAGAGGCAGGAGGATCACCATGAGTTCAAGGCCTCCCTGAGACTACATAGTGAATTCCAGGTCAGCCTGTGCTAGAGCGAGACCCTACCTCAAAAAAAAAAAAAAAAAAAAAAAGAAAGAAAGAAAGAAAGAAAGAAAGAAAGAAAGAAAGAAAGAAAGAAAGAAAGAAAGAAAGAAAGGAAGGAAGGAAGGAAGGAAGGAAGGAAGGAAGGAAGCAAGCAAAAGTCTATCAGCACTGTGATTCCAATAATTGTGAAGTGCTTAAAAACACAACTAACTACTCTAAAAACTGACAATGAAAGGTTGTTTTGTTTCGTTTTTCTTTTTTACTTTTTGTGGTTTGTCAAAGTAAGGTCTCTTTCTACCTCAGGCTGACCTAGAATTTACTCTGTAGTCTAAGGGTGGCCTTGAACTCACTTGGATTAAGGTATGTGTCACCAAGCCCAACTGAAAAGTTTTTTTTTTCTTTGAAATATTTTATTTATTTATTTGAGAGACAGAGTGTAAAAGCGAAAGAGGCAGACAGTGAGTATGGGCATGCCAGAGCTTCCTGCCACTGCAAACCAACTCCAGACACATGCACCTCTTAGTACATCTGGCTTTACATGGATAATATGGAAATATGACTGATTTAATCTACATATTTTCTGCTCTATGGCCACAGTAGTAACTCAACAGTTAGTAACTTATGGCTAACTACATGGTATTTTCACACACTCGATGTAATTTCACCTCATAGTAAGTCCAAAACAAGTTGCTCACTTGAAATATGGCTAATGCAAGTTAGAAACTGAATTTTATATTTTGCTTATTTAAATTAATAATGAATAGTGAATTCCAGGACAGCCTGAGCTACAGTGAGACCCTACCTCAAAAAAACATAAATAATAATAATAATAAATTAATATAAGTTTAAATAGTATCATGTGGCTAGTGGCACATATACAAAGAGCTCACTGTCCTAACTGCCCAGACCAAAAGTCTTCTCATATCATACTGCAAGAACAAAGCCTATATTTTAAGAGGGGCAGGAGGATAGCTTCAGTTTGAAATGGAAGAAGCTAGAGCATGGAGGTAGCTGAGATATGGTCTGCCAACTGCTGAAACAAATTGGAATTGACAGTTTTGGGATTATACTCTCAAATTCTATCTAGTGGCTCCAAAATGATTGCAAATCTTAAGTGATATGAAAGTCAAAGGGGGAATATGGGGAGAGGGGGGTCTGGAGGGTAGAAGCACAGGGTGAAGGGGATAGGAAGATGAGGCACAGGAGGGAGAGTCTTAACCAAAGCTTTTATTGTATATTAATAAAGAACTTTTTAATTAATTTAAAAAACTCAAAGAAGGAAAATTATGTTTTGTTTTGTTTTGTTTTGTTTTGTTTTGTTTTGTTTTGTTTTTTTGAGGTAAGGTCTCACTGTAGCCCAGGCTGAACTGGAATTCACTATGCAATCTCAGGATGGCCTTGAACTCACGGAGATACACCTACCTCTGCCTCCCAAGTGCTGGAATTAAAGGTGTGCGCCACCACGCCCAACTTAGGAAATTTTTTTTAACCCTCAACTTTTTCAAATCTTAAATTGTTCTTGATTAAATGCAGCCACTATGTATGAATGACCTATGAAAATAATCCCTGCCTTGCTTCACACAGCACTAAAGGCAAACTCTGAAACTGCAGTTATGGTTTATTCCTTAGCATCCCCTGCTACATCAGCAAACCCTAACCTAACATAGCCCCAAAGAGAAGAGACCTAACAAACCTTTTGGTGAAGGGAAACTATTTTCTGTTCCTTTGCCAACAGGAGTTGCTGGCAAGGAGAGTGAGGCTTGGACAGCAGAATCCATCTTCTCACAGTCTAGAGTTGGAGAACTGGGAGCAGACTTTCGGGTCACTTCCTGTTGTCGTTCCCGAACTGCTAGCTCTTGCCTTAAATCTGCAAAACATTGCAAACAAAGGCAGCAATTCTGAATGGAAGGAACAATAAACAAAGTCACGTGGAAATGTTATGAAGACGGTCTTCCTAGCCAGGCATGGTGATGCACTTGGGAGGTGAAGGAAGATAAGGATGTTCAAGGCCATCCCTGACTGCACTGTAAGTTCAAGATGGCCTGGACTACCTGAAACCCCGTCTCAATTAAATTATTTTTTTATATTTTATTTTTATTTATTTACTTGAGAGAGAGGCAGAGAAAGAGAGAATGGGCCACCAGGGCCTCCAGCCACTGCAAACGAACTCCAGATGCATGTGCCACATTGTAACATCTGGCTTACATGGGACCTGGGGAATCGGACCGTGGTCCTTTGGCTTTGCAGGCAAGCGCCTTAACTGCTAAGCCATCTCTTCAGCCCCTGTCTCAACAACAACAAAAAAAACTTCCTAAAGTACTATTTCTCCAAAACAAATTTCCTATTTAATAATCCCATTAAATAGGTATAAATAAGAGAATAAAAATGACAACTATACAGTATAAATGAATTCTTAGACCTTAATTTTTATTCTTTTAATATTTTATTTATTCATTTGAGAGAGAGAAAGAGGTAGATACAGTGGCCTTCAGCCACTGCACACAAACTCTAGATGCATGCACCACCTTGTATCTCTGGCTTAACATGGGTACTGTGCAACTGAACTTCAGTCCTTAGGCATTGCAGGCAAGCGCCTTAACCAATAAGCCAGCTCTCCAGCCCAGAATTTAAAATTTTTAAAAACCTCAGAGAGCAGTTACCATGCCCAAATGCAAAAATAAGAAGATTCAAGAATAGAACTCACAGTGTGCCTAAATGACACAAAAATATTCTTTGTCAATTCATTTGCTTTCCCTTTTTTTTTCTTCTTCTTCTTCAAGGTAGGGTCTCATCCTAGCCCAGGCTGACCTGGAACGCACTCTGTAGCCCTAGACTGCCCTCAAACAGAGGCAATCCTCCTGCCTCAGCCTCTGGAGTGCTGGGACTAAATGCATGTGCCACCACATCCATTTTATTCAGGTTTTTTTTTTTTTTTTTTTTTTTTTTTTGATAGAGAGCGACAGGTTGGACACACCAGGGCCTCTAGGCACTGCAAATAAACTCCAGACGTATGTGCCACCTTATGCATCTGGCTTACATGGGTACTGGTGAATTGAACCTGGGTCCTTAGGCTTTGGAGGCTAGTGCCTTAACCACTCAGCCATTGCTCCAGCCCTTATTCAGGTTTTTATATGTTCTTTTTTTTAATTTTTCTATTCTATGTTAGTTTCATTATTAAACTTTTTTTAAAAAACTTTATTTTTATTTACCTATTTGAGAGAGAGAGAGAGAATGGGCACGCCAGGGCCTCCAGCCACTGCAAACAACCTCCAGACAGATGCGCCCCCTTGTGCATCTGGCTTAGGTGGGTCCTGGAGAACTGAACCGGGGTCCTTTGGCTTTGCAGGCAAATGCCTTAACTGCTAAGCCATCTCTCCAGCCCTCATTATTAAACTTTTATTTATCTATTTACTTAGTTATGAGAGAGAGAGCATGGGCATGACAGGGCCTCTCACCACTGCAAATGAACCCCAGACACATGTGCCACGGGGTACATCTGGCTTTACATGGGTACTGGGGAATCAAACAGCACAGACACAGAAAGAACTGTGATTACAGGGGCTGGGGACAGGAAACAATGAACTGCTATTTAATGGTTTGTCAGGCACTGCCAGGCACAGGCTGGAGCCTTCAGGAGAGGGACCTGAGCTTCCAGGCAGGGGTAAGGACTCCCAGGCTACAGGAGGCCACTCCCTCTCCAAGCACCATACACCTGAACTTAGGCTCTGCCCATAGCCCTGTGACCTTTGGCCAGTTGCCTAGGAAAACTCCTTATCAGCCTTCACACAGCCCATCCCCCTGAGACCCTAGATCACCTGACCCTCCCCTGCCCTTGCCTACGTGCTAGAATGAATGTCCCCATATTCTAACTAGGCATCAGAAATGAACTTAGTACGTCCAGTCTTCTTCGGGTCCTTCCTCCCACCCTCAGATGCTTATAAACCCATTTCACTGACAATAAACTGACAGAGCTGTTCAACTTTCTCCCGGGAGTGTTTCTCTCACCCACCCCCAGTTGCTGGTTGCCTGGATGCCGACAGGAGGAACCACGACTGGCCCTAGCAGCAAGAATCCAGGAACCCACAATGGTTTATCTACTTTCATTTTATAAAATGAAAAAATTCTAGAGATGTTATCCAACAATCTAAGAACATTTGGCACTATTATCTATATACTTAAAAATAACTAACACTGGGGAGATGGCTTCAGCAATAAGAGCAATTGCTGTACGAGAATAAGGGTTTGGGCTGGAGAGATGGCTTAGTGGTTAAGGCATTTGCCTACAAAGCCAAAGAACCTCAGTTCAATTCCCCCATGACCCATGTAAGCCAGATGCACAAGGAGGCGCATGCATCTGTAGTTCATTTGCAGTGGCTGGAGGACCTGATGCACCCATTCTCTCCCTCCCTCTTTCAAATAAATAAATAAAAATAAAGATTTTTAAAAAAGAATGAGGGTTTGAGAGGGCCTCATTCATCCTGAATTCAACTGTCCAGCACCCTTGTAAACAGCTGGGCATGGTCACATACTCCTATATCCCCAGTTCTGTGGAGAGCAGAGACTGGAAAATCACCGGAGCTTGCTAGTCAGCCAGTCTGACAGGAAATGACAGCTCCGACAAGGTGGCGGATGCGTCTGGAGTTCGTTTTCAGTGTGAGAAGGCCCGGCATGCCCATTCTCTCTCTATCTATCTGCCTTTTTCCCTGTCTGTCACTCTCAAATTAATAAAAATTTAAAAAAGAAACAAGAAATTGACAGCTCTGGCTGGGTGTGGTTATGCACACCTTTAATCTCAGCACTTGGGAGGCTGGTGTAGGAGGATTGCTATGAGTTCAAGGCTATCTTGAGACTACATAGTGAATTCAAGGTGAGCCGGGGCTACAGTAAAACCCTATCTCAAAAAACCAAAAACAGGCCAGGCGTGGTGGCACACGCCTTTAATCACAGCACTAGGGAGGCAGAGGTAGGAGGATCACCATGAGTTCGAGGCCACCCTGAGACTACATAGTGAATTCCAAGTCAGCCTGGGCTACAATAAAACCCTACCTCAGAAAAATAAATAAATAAATAAGGAGAAACCCCCAAACCAGGGGTTCAGCAGCCGGTGGGAAACCAACATGGGTGAGCCCTCCACCAGCATCCCCACAACTGTGGGCTCACTTCCCAGTTCCAAAAGCTTCCTGGGCATGAAGGCCATAATAAGAGTGAGAGAGAGTGTGATGAGGACAGCCTGAAAATAAATAAATAAATAAATAAAAGCACTTACACAGCACTTTTAAAAGCATGTAAAAGGACTGGAGAGATGGCTTAGAGGTTAAGCACTTGCCTGTGAAGCCTAAGGACCTCAGTTCGAGGCTCGATTCCCCAGAACCTACGTAACCCAGACGCACAAGGTGGCACATGCATCTGGAGTTCGTTTGCAGTGGCTAGAGGCCCTGGCACGCCCAGTCTCTCTCTATCTATCTGCTTCTTTCTCTCTCTGTCTGTTGCTCTCAAATAAATAAAAATAAAAAGTAAAATTTTTGAAGCATGTAAAAAAAAAACATTTCAAAAGTAAAACTAGGGCTGGAGAGATGGCTTAGTGGTTAAGCACTTGCCTGTGAAGCCTAAGGACCCCGGTTCGAGGCTCCATTGCCCAGGACCCACATTAGCCAGATGCACAAGGGGGCGCACACATCTGGAGTTCGTTTACAGTGGCTAGAGGCCCTAGCGCGCCCTTTCTCTCTCTCTCTCTCTCTCTCTCTGTCGCTCTGTCGCTCTCAAATAAACAAATAAAAATGAACAAAAAAATTTTTTTAAAAAGTAAAACTATTCAAAGGGGAAAGTGGGGGGAGGGAGGGTATTACCATGGGATGTTTTTTATAATCATGAAAAATGTTAATAAAAATTGCAAAAAAAAAAAATGTAAAACTAGAGCTTGGGGCTGGAGAGATGGCTTAGTGGTTAAGGAATTTGCTTGCAAGCCTGATGGCCCAGGTTCAAATCCCCAGTACCCACATAAAGCCAGATCCAAGGCACATGCATCTGGAGTTCATTTGCAGCGGCTAGAGGCCCTGGTGTGTCCATTCATTCTCTCTCTCTCTATCTCTCCTAATTGCAAATAATAAATTAAATTAAAAATAAATTTATCCATCACTCAGGAGGCAGAGTCCGAGGCCACCCTGAAACTACACAGTGAATTCTAGGTCAGCCTAGGCTACAGTGAGACCCTACCTTGAAAATCAAAAAACAAAAAGTACCTGAAAAGAAACAGATCTGAGAGAATACCTCAGAGGTAGAACGCTTGCCTGGCCTGCACAAACCCTGCACTTGATCCCCAGCACCACCGAAAAGGTTGCTCTTTGACCTTACTCTGTTTTTTTTGTTTTTTTTGTTTTTTAAATTATTTTTTGGTTTTTCAAGGTAGGGTTTGGCTCTGGCTCAGGCTGACCTGAAATTAACTATGTAGTCTCAGGGTAGCCTCGAACTCATGGCAATCCTCCTACCTCTGCATCCCAAGTGCTGGGATTAAACGCGTGCGCCACCACGCCCGGCTCCTTACTCTGGTTTTTGACAACAAATCAATGGAGAAATATTCTCTAAATTATAAACCTTACCTCTTGCTTCATCCTTTAACCTCTGTACAGAGACCAACAAAGATTCCTTTTCATCAAGTTCACTTTCTAAAAATGCATTTCGTTCAATGGCCTGATTTAGCCTTTGCTCAAAGTCTTCCAATGAAACTATCGTTGCCCTTTAAAAAAAAAAAAAAGTCCATGAATTAAATAAATAACATGAACAGATAGTACAAAAGGAAATAGTTAATCTTCTGCCATTCCTGACCAGCCAGCCTGACCCCACAGAATGATCTCATCCCATTCAACCAAAATTTGCATGCACCTACTCTGTGGCCCTATCAGCCTAAGCTAAGTATTATAGAAATAAAATTCTCTAACCTTATTTTAGAATTCTGAATGCTAACTCCAATTTTATTAGTTCCTGTCAACTTCCAAAATGTCTCTCCAATAGTTTTCTTCTTTAATCTTCAGCCCCTATTTTCCCCATTCTTCTATCTGAATTCTTCATCTGTCATCTGAGTTACTCCTTAATAATCCTGCATCTCTCTACTTCCAATTTCTCATTATTGCCTTCTTCAATCACAATCTGATACTCTTTATTCAAAACAAACAAACAAAAATCTTAAAGAGACTCAAACATAATACACAGAGTTCTTCAAAATCTGGTCCAAGCACCATCCAGTCTCTCATCTCATTCAGGCACAGTCTCTAGATCAGTTAATAAGAGTGACCTAGTAATTCTTCAACCATCTTCCTCCCTCTCTGCCTTTGCACCTGTCTCTTCACCTGGTTAAATTCTCATCATCATCAGGTGTGATGGCGTACACCTTTATTCCCAACACTCTGAAGGCAGAGGTAGGAGGATCGCCAGCCCAAGACTATATGAATTCCAGGTCAACCTGGGCTACAGTGAGACACTACCTTGAAAAACCAAAAAAAAAAAAAAAAAAAAAAAGCCTCCTCCTCCTTGCAGACTTAGACTTAGCTCAAATATCTGCCCCAATTCCTACAAGTGCTCTGTTTTGCTCCCACCTCTATGCCCTGGAGCAGCCTATACATTCTTTTTACTACAGCACTTGCAATAGTTAATGGTAGCCATAAGCCCCAAGCACAATGACTACCGTTAGCTCTTATCTTCAACCCCAGCATCTTGTCACTTGGTGCATATTAAAGAATACTATGTGGTAATTATAAAGGAAAAGAAATTAAGTTTGGAATGATTAAGAAACAACTAATAAAAGACGTGAAAACCTGACACAAGCCACTACAGGATATTCTAGAAAACTATAATGAAAGCAGTGATTTGGGAGAATAAATCAGTCAATAACAAAACTGAAAAGACTAAAAATGAAAACATAAGTGCTGAATCCTGGTTTAAGATGAAACCTATAGAATATGTGGTAGTACTGAGAACACACAGGGAAGATGAAGGGTTGAGACACATCTGTTTTGGATTTTGTTTTTTAAGACAAGGTCTCACTCTATAGCCAGGCTGATCTGGAACTTACTATGTAGCTCAGGCTGGCGTGGGAAGATAAAGACTTTGTTGGTCCCTTTTCATTCAACAAACTATAGAAAACAAGAAATGCCACAGGGAAATGTTCTGTCACTAAGATCCAGGTAAGTACTGAAGCCTAACAATGAACATTTTAATTACTGACGGTCAACTCTGGTTATACTCACAAATGCAAGCCATCCTTTACCTTTTTGCTCTCTCCAGGTCATCATTGGCCTGCTCCAACTCTCTGACATACTTATGCAACTGCTCCTTAATAGCCCGGGTCTGACTTAAATCATCTTCTAACACTGAGACCTGCTTATAGCTCTGTGCATACTGATGTTCTAGTTTCTCCTAAAGGAATAGGTGCAAAGAAGAAAGAATGTGTTGTTAATATACAGTCATCTTTTTGTTTTGTTTTGAAGGTAGGGTCTCACTCTAGCCTAGGATGACCTGGAACTCTTTAGATCCAGGCTGGCCTTGAACTCACAGTGATCCTCCTACCTCTGCCTCCCTAGTAATGGGATTAAAGGCATGTGCCACCACACCTGGCTAGTCATCTTTTTTTTTTATTCTTTTGGTTTTTCGAGGTAGGGTCTCACTCTAGCCTAGGCTGACCTGGAATTCACTATGGAGTCTCAAGGTGGCCTCAAACTCACAGCAATCCTCCTACCTCTACCTCCCAAGTACTGGGATTAAAGGCATGGGCCACCACGCCCAGCCTTAGTCATCTTTTTAATAAAGAATTTAACCCAAGGGGCCGGAGAAATGGTTTAGTGGTTAAGGCATTTGCCTGCAAAGCCAAAGGACCCAGGTTCAATTCCCCAGGACCAACGTAAGCCAGATACACAAGGGGCACATGCATCTGGAGTTCATTTGCAGTGGTTTGAGGCCCGGGCACACCCATTATCTCTCCCTCCCTCCCTCCCTCCCTCTCTCTCTCTCTCTCATTGCAAATAAATAAATTAAATTTAAAAGAAATTAGCCAGGCGTGATGGCACACGCCTTTAATCCCAGTACTCAGGAGGCAGAGGTAGGAGGGTTGCTGTGAGTTTGAGGTAACCCTGAGACTACATAGTGAGTTCTAGGTCATCCTGAGCTAGAGTGAGACCCTACTTTGAAAAAAAAAGAAAAAAGAAAAAAAAAAAAAAGAATTTAACCCAAGGGGCTGGAGAGATGGCTTAGCAGTTAAGGCATTTGCCTGTAAAGCATAAGGACCCAGGTTCGATTCCCCAGTACCCACATAAACCAGATGCACAAGGTGGTGCATGCGTCTGGAGCTTGTTTGCAGTGGCTGGAGGCCCTGGCATGTCCATACTCTCCCCCTGCCCACCTCTCTCTGTGTCCCCCCCTTCAAATAAATATTTTTTGCCAGGCATGGTGGCGCACACCTTTAATCCCAGCACTCGGGAGGCAGAGGTAGGAGGATCGCTATGAGATGGAGGCCACCCTGAGACTACATAGTAAATTCCAGGTCAGCCTGGGCTAGAGTGAGACCCTACCTCGAAAAAACAATAATAATAATAAGAAGAAGAAGAAGAAGAATTTTTAAAAAGAATTTAACCAAAGTTAAATGAAAACAAAATTAAAGGAATTTGCCTATAATCTGAGTTGATCACATCCCTCTACTTTTTACAATATTTAAAAAACTAAACAGCCGGGCGTGGTGGCGTACACCTTTAATCCCAGCACTTGGGAGGCAGAGGTAGGTGGATCACCCTGAGTTCCAGGCCACCCTGTGACTACATAGTGAGTTCCAGGTCAGCCTGGACTAGAGTGAGACCCTACCTCAACCCCCCCCCCCAAAAAAAAGTAAACAGACACATCCGTTCTAAAGTGCCTTTACTCATATAAAATGTAGATAATAACCATTCTCTCAAAAAGAAAGCTAACAATAATCTCTCTGAAAAGTCAAATAGTAAAACCTTTCCTTAACCTGATGGGGGAGCCTTTGGGTTGCAAGCTGAGTGCAGCCCAAGGTATGAGTAAAAGCAGGTTGCCAAGTCCCCTACCCCTTACCTGCCTTCTTCTACCCTTCTGAAACCCATCTGCTCCCAGCAGAGATACTCCCAAGCACTTAGATAAAGCAGATGATAAGCAGGGGAGGAAAGGATTAATCCTTTTACTTCAAAAATTTTCCCTCTTTTGGTGGGGAGAGGGACTAGGGATAGAAACCACATGTAAGGCTAGCTCCTTCCTGAAAACTCCTTTTTGAAGGAAAATTTCTAACCTAAATTAAATTCCAAAACTTAAAGGGTTACAGTAACAAAATAAATTCAAGTGTTTTGAGGGCTTTTTAGGGGGGGGTTCATTTTGTTTTGTTTTGAGGTAGGGTTTCACTCTAGCATATAAATATATTTTATATATATTACATATACTTATATAAGTATATTTATATACACACACACATATAAAACCAATATATATATTCTGATTCTTTAGTTTGTTCAAGCTAAGGTCTCACTCCAGCTGAGGCTGACCTGGATTTCACTATGTAGTCTTAGGGTGGCCTCGAACACATAATGATCCTCCTACCTCTGCCTCCAGAGTGCTGGGATTAAAGGCATGCACCACCACACCCAGCAATACATATTCTGATTATTTTTTTAATATTTTATTTTTATTTATTTGAGAGGGAGTGAGAAAGGCAGAGAGAAAGAGAATGGGTGTTCCAGGGCCTCTAGCCACTGTAAAGGAACTCCAGACACATGCACTACCTTGTGCATCTGGCTTATGTGGGTCCTGGGGAATTGAACCTGGGTTCTTGGGTTTTGCAGGCAAGTGCCTTAACCTCTAAGCCATCTCTCCAGCCCTATATTCTGATGCTTTTAAGAACTATTCAAATATTACACTTCTTGCCTTTTTTTCTTTTATACTTTTAATAAATCTCAGCACACTACTATACCCAGTACAGTAGCTTCTACTGCCACAATTACCTTTAATGTCTCCACTTCATATTTCAGTCTTTGGTTATCAGCTTGCAGATCTCTGTTTCTTTGTTCAGCTTGTACTAATTGTGCCTCCAACTCTGCTTCTAATTCTCTGCTTCCTTCCTGGAATTCAACTAGCTCATCCCGAGCTTCCTGGAAGCTAATCAGAAGCAAAGTGGGAAAGTTGAGTAATAGTTTGCAAGGACAGGGTCATCTCAAGGTATTATTATTGGTTCAACAAATTTTGCCTGAAAACTAATGTTCTAATAAAAAGTTTTCTGTTTTTTGAGGTAGGGTCTTGCTCTATCTAGCTCAGGCTGACCTGAAATTCACCCTGTATTCTCAGGGTGGCCTCAAACTCTCAGCAATCCTCCTACCTCTGCCTCCCAAATGCTGGGATTAAAGGCATGCACCACCACACCCGGCTGTATTTATATCTGTATTTATATTTTTCAGGATCCAATAAAAATGACTTATAATCCCATAAAAGACTCACAAATCAGAAATTGTAGTATTTATAAAAGGTTCAAAACCATTCGCTTCTTCCTTCACAGAACTTAATAAGGGGAGGGATGTATCTTTATTGTCACAAAAGTAACTTAAATGGGAATTATCATCAATTCTGTTCATAAGACGTCAGCATATTCTCATCACTAGTTCAATATTAGATAGTTACTGCATTCCTCCCATCTTGTTTCACTTAGTGCACTAATACGTTTTAATAATGCCACAAACTAGTTTAATACTTAATACTTAAATAACTTCCAATATAATTGATTTCCTCTGTCATTTTATTTAATTTTAGATAATTAAGAACATTCTGGGGGCTGGAGAGATGGCTTAGCAGTTAAGACACTTGCCTGCAAAGCCTATAGACCCACTTTTGATTCCTCAGGAACCACATAAGCCCCAGTATCCACAATGCACACAGTGGCACATGCATATGGAGTTCATTTGCAGTGGCTAGGTGCCCTAGCGCACCAATTCCCTCCCTCTCTCTCTCTCAAGTAAAAATAAAAAATAGTTTTTTTAAAAAAAGAACATTCTGAAAGGGGTCCACAGATCTCCCCAGTCAGTGAAGGCATTAGTAACACAAAACAAGATAAAGAACCCCTGCCAGATACACAGCATCTCTATCTACTAGCCTAAGAGAATGACTGGCTACACTGACAATGGAAGAGCAATGAGGTTTGATAAGGCTTAGTTAACTCTGTTAACCAAAGTAGGAACACAGGTAAATATTTTAGAAAGATTCTATTTAATAAAAGGAATTGAAGGTAAGTTTTTGGTGCTGAAAAAGTAGTTTTCCAAACTAAGTAAATAACTGAAATTTTATAAAATGTTCCATACCCTTAAAGCTTGGCTGGCCCCACACACTAATGATGAATGCCTGAAGAGAACTAAAATCTATTTTAAGCATCTTCAAATGAGCAACTGATGAGGTGGAACCAGCACACACCCAGCAGGCTAAAAGATAGCCCAGTCTAGTGATAAGTTAACAGGAGGCAAATTATCAGAAGTCATACCGGCACTAGGATTTCCTGCTATCTCAATTTGAACAATATAAAGATTTCTGGCATTTTATACTTCTGAAATATAAGTAATGTTTTAACTATTTATACAATCACAATCCTAAATCTGAAAGTCTAAATTTAGCATTGTTTTTTAAAAAAACACAAAAGCTAGACATGATGTACTTCAGCATGCCTTTAAACACTACCTTTGCTTATACTTCAAGGAAAGTTCCTTCCAATAAGCAGTTTCTTCCTTTAGACTTGAAAAATCTGGTATATCTTCGCCATCCATGATCAAGAAAGCCTGCACCATATCAAAAACAAACATAAATAGAGAATACAAGAATCTTAGTATGGCACTGATGCATTTTGGAGGGAGTTAAACATGAGTGGTTAGCACTGGCATGAAATCAGACACGACATCATTTTGCTGCCTCACTGAGGGACAACCAACATTGTGGATGAGGACATGACAGAAGATAATAACATGTCCTTTCGTAAGGCACTTTCCCTAACAGCCTTGGGTTCTGAGTGACTTGACCCCACAGAACCACCCTACACACAGAGTTCTAGCAAAGGCTTATATGGTCAATTGGTCTTTCAGGAATCAAATGACAGAAATAAACATAATGTCAGAGATGTTGCTACCAGATGCCCTTCCCTGTTGTAGAATTACATCAAAACACCTTGAGCCAGGTGTGGTGTCACACGCTTTTAATCCCAGCACTTGGGAGGCAAAGGTAGGAGGATCACCATGAGTTTGAGGCCAATCTGAGACTACATAGTGAATTCCAGGTCAGCCCGGACTAGAGCAAGACCTAACTTGAAAAAAACAAAAAAAGAAAAAACACCCACTTGGGGCCCGGCAATGTAGCTCATTTAGTCTTGACTAGCATGCACAACTCTGGATTCAATCCTCAGCAATTAATAGATGTCATAGCACACACCTGTAGTCCCAGCACTAGGAGGTGGAGGGAGAAGGCTCAGAAGTTCGATGTCATCTTAGCTATATAGAGTTCAAAGCCAGACTGGGCTACATGAGACTTTGTCTGTTAAAACACACACACACAGGGCTGGAGGGAAAGCTTGGTGGTTGAGGTGTTTGCTTGCAAAGCCAAAGGACCCAGGTTCTATTCCCCAAGACCCACACTGGCCAGATGCACAGGAGGGTGCACACGTCTGGAGTTCGTTTGCAATGGCTAGAGGCCTGGAGCGCCCATTCTCTCTCTTTCTCTCTCTCTCTCTCCCTCTTTCTCTGTCAACTAATTGAATAAATAAATAAGTAAAATATTAAACACACACACACACTCCCCAACTTGGGACACTTTATGCCAAGTGAAATCACCAGGAAATCAGGTACCACATTCCCAATAATTTATTACTTCAATATTTCTGAAAACTTCTCTTAGCTATCCTTTACTCCAAGATTACTAGGTCCACACATCTTCAACTTCAGTATCTTTGTCTTGGTTCAAGGTATTCACAGAGGGATTGGAATCCAATTACTTGATCTTGCCATTTGGACTGGCTAACTGAAACTATCAATTGATTATCAGAGTAGATGAAATACCAAGACATTTGGCCACTCAAGAGTTATATTTAGCTGGGTGTGGTGGCATACACCTTTAATCCCAGCACTTGGGAGGCAGAGGTAGGAGGATTGCCATGAGTTTGAGGCCACCCTGACACTACATAGTTAATTCCAGGTCACCCTGGACCAGAGTGAGATCCTACCTCAAAAAACAAAAACAAAAGAGTTATATTTAGTCTTTCCTACATCCCACTTTATAATCCAACAATACTGCTCAAAACTGTCATACCACACCAGGCTATTTCAGGTCTGGATGTTTTCTCTACCTGCAACAGCTCTCTATTCCTTGCATTATTTTTGTCCCACCACTATGTCCATACAACAGTAGATAAACAATATTTATTGAATTAAACTATAATTGCTTCAACTCAATCAATACTGGGCAGCAAGGACTCAAGGCCAATTTTTCATTTGGTTTTTTCAAGGTAGGGTCTCACTCTAGCCCAGGCTGACCTAGCACTCACTTTGTGGTCAAACTCATAATGATCCTCCTACCTCTGCCTCTCAAATGCTAGGATTAAAGGTGTGCACCACCATGCCTTGCTAAAGACCCTTTTGTTTGTATGGTCGTTTGTTTGTTTGTTTTGGGTTTTTCAAGGTAAGGTCTCACTCTAGCCCAGGCTGACCTGGAATTCACTATGTAGTCTCAGGGTGGCCTCAAACTCACAGTGATCCTCCTACCTCTGCCTCCCTCCTAAGAACTAGGATTAAAAGCGTGCGCCACCATGCCTGGCTAAGATCCATTTTTTTTTAATCTGTGTGATTCCTAGGGTTTTTAATATTTTTTATTTTTATTTATTTATTTGACAGACAGAGAAAGAAAGAGGCAGATAGAGAATGGGTGCACCAGGGTCTCCAACCACTGCAAACAAACTCCAGACACATGTGCCACCTTGTGCACCTGGCTTATGTTAGTCCTGGGGAATCAAACCTGGGCCCATTTTTTTAGTTAAGTTTAATAAAGCCTTAGAGACATAGAGAACTTGGAGCTTATATTATACAATTAACGCATGAAGGTTTAGCAGAAATTCAATCACAAGCCCAGCATGGTGGTGCACGCCTTTAATCCCAGCACTCGGGAGGCAGAGGTAGGAGGATCACTGTGAGTTTGAGGCCACCCTGAGACTACATAGTGAATTCCAGGTCAGCCTGGGAGGCAGAGGTAGGAGGATCACTGTGAGTGTGAGGCCACCCTGAGACTACATAGTGAATTCCAGGTCAGCCTGGGCTAGAGTGAGACCCTACCTCAAAAAAAAAAAGAAGAAGAAGAAGAAGAAGAAGAAGAAAAGCACCTAAACTGGGCATGGTGGCACAAGCCTTTGGTCCCAGCACTCAGGATGCAGAGGTAGGAGGATTGCCATGAGTTCAAGGCCACCCCTGAGACTACATAGTGAATTCCAGGTCAGCCTGAGCAAGACTCTACCTTGAAAAAAACAAAAGAAAAAAAATATGTGTGCATGTGTGTGTCATCATTTACTTGAGAAGGAAAAGCAGAGAGAAAGAGATATTGCTGAAGACTCCACATACTTGGGCTGCCACTGAGAAATCCTGCTGGAACTGAGCTG
Source organism: Dipus sagitta (assembly GCA_036346955.1). Taxonomy (NCBI): domain Eukaryota; kingdom Metazoa; phylum Chordata; class Mammalia; order Rodentia; family Dipodidae; genus Dipus; species Dipus sagitta. Next base: position 38,688,279 of record CM070783.1, read on the forward strand.
ATAACCTCCTCCATGTAGACCAGCTGAGAGAAAGCTGGAAGAAGCCATTCTACATGTAGTTCAATGGGAGAAAGAGATACCACCAGTGAAGATACTCAACAGTGGACACTGCAAGCCTTATAATTGGCCAGCCAGGCCAAATGAGCCAACGGGTGCAATAGTGGCACGTCTGTCATGGTGGAAACCAACTGCCCTCCAATTGGACTGGAGGCCCGCTCCATGGGGAGGAATACATCCCTGATACTGAAAACTTAAAACAGGGGTAGTCATGAGCCCTAGGGGTGTAACATCTGCTGATGTCTGGGAAAATGTATAATACTATGCTTATCAAACTGCCCAGTAAGCACTTCTCTTAATATTTATACCCTTATATTAATGCTACTCTCACTTTGGGTAGAGAATCTTCTCTTTTCAGATGGCAGTGACCTTGGGATGACTCAGAAGGTATCATAGTGCTGGAAAGAACTGACTGGAGTACTGAGTAACATCTCACACCTTCCAAGGCTCAGGGTCTAATGCAGAAGAGGTAGCAGAAAGAATGTAAGAGCTAAAGGAAGGGTAGGACTCCTTACAACATGCTCCCTCCAGACATAAAATGGCCTGGATATCCATGACCTCATAGTGCCTGACACTACCTACACAAGATCATCATAAGAGGAGGAAAAGATCATGACATCAAAATAAAAGAGAGACTGACTGAGATGGGGAGGGGATATGATGGAGAATGGAATTTCAAAGGGGAAAGTGGGGGAAGGGAGGGTATTACCATGGGATATTTTTTATAATCATGGAAAATGTTAATAGAGATGGCTTAGCGGTTAAGGTGCTTGCCTGCAAAGCCTAAGGACCCAGGTTCAATTCCCCAGTACCCACATAAACCAGATGCACAAGGTGGTACGTTTGCAGTGGCTCTAGGCCCTGGTGTGCCCATTCTCTCTCTCTGCCTTTCCCTCTCCCCTGTCCCCCTCTCTTTCTCTCAAATAAATAAATAAATGAAATATTTAATTAAAAAAAGATTCACACTTTTTAAAAAGAGGGAGAAGCCAGGTGTGGTGGCGCACGCCTTTAATCCCAGCACTCGGGAGGCAGAGGTAGGAGGATCACCGTGAGTTCGAGGCCACCCTGAGACTACATAATTAATTCCAGGTCAGTCTGGGCCAGAGTGAGACCCTACCTCGAAAAACCAAAAAAAAAGAGTGGGGGGAGAATGGGTACAGGCACACCAGGGCCTCCTGCCATTGCAATAGAACAGAAGCATGCACTACTTTGTGTGTCTGCCTTTACATGGGTACTGGGGAATCAAATTGGGGCCGTCAAGCTTTGCAAGTAAGCACCTTTAAACATCGAACCATCTTTCCAGCGCCCCCGCCCCATGTGTCCTTTAATGCTCTACTGAAGATATTTTTCCAAAGTGTCCCTCAAATAATCATCACAGCATTAAAATCTATAAGCCCAACCCTAAACACACTAATTATAAACTCGTTCATGGTCATTAGTTCCCAAATTTGGTTAGATGCTACCATTTGAACACTGACAAATATGTGTCAGTGTGCAGCTCAAATGTTCAACTGCAGACATATAATCCAATAAATAAGGGTTTCCAGTATGCTATAAAAACCAGGGGCAACACGAGGAACAAAGTTCTGCTGCTGCTGACATTGCTCGACAAGAAGCAAATGAAGAGCAATAAAAGGTTAAGGCTCTCTTAGTGCCTTGAAGGCAAGATGTCTTGTTATAAATACCATTTGTATTGACTTTTTACTTTACCTCACTATTCTTTATCTTTCCTTCACTATTCCTTCTTTACTTTCAAAATACCACTTTCCTTTATTAACATCTGAATTCCTTCCATGAATGAAGAAAAAGATGTGTGGCACTTTATTTCTACTTCCAAACGAGTTAAGTGTATAAAACTCATCATTCCCAGTTGTATAAAATCATCAGTCTAATGTATGCCAAGCTACAGTCACAGACACATCAACCAATGAGACTTGCTAGGAAGTACCTTACAGAAGCCACTGCACATCAGTGACCTCAAGCATCATCCAGCCCTTCAGCCTTAAATATAAATGGATAACCAAGAACCACCAGATCATTGGGGAAACACAGTAGCAGCAATATGAAAGTCTTAGGTAAGACTAGTCAGACCTGGTGGAACAGGCTTATAATCTCAGCTACTTGGAACACTAAGGCAAAAGGATTGAAAATGTAAGGCCTGCCATGGCTGGAGTGAGTTGAAGAGCAGCCTGGGTAACCAGTGAAACCCTGTCTAAAAATAAAATGTAAAAGGAAGATTGTATATGTAGCTCAGTGGCCAGAGTACTTACCTGGCATGTGTAAGGCCCTAGGTTCAATCCCTGATGCCACAGAAAAAGAAGATGAGGAAGAGCATTATCATTACTATTACAAGAACTCAGGAAGGCTATCCCCCACACATTTCCTGAGGCAGTTACAATAGAAGAGAGAAAATCATGACCTGGAGGCACAGGATACAGGACACAGGGACTCTGTGAACCATCAGACCCACAGAGTAGCTCAGACACAGGGATAGATCCAAGAAAAGGGGGGAAATCAGAAATCACACAGAATAGGTTGACTGAGAGACTGTTTAGCTGTGAGTTCATCTTATGCAAGGCCATTAGTTTTCTGTCACTTAGCAGAAAAGCAACTGAAAGCCTTGGGAAGGATGAAAGTGGGGTGTAGCACAAGGCCATGACTTCAATCCTCAGAAACATACACACACACACTTAGGGGGGGGAAAGCAGTGTAAGTCCTAGTCTTTATTTTTAAAAAATTTTTTAATATTTATCTGGGGTAGAAAGATGGCTCAGCAGTTAAGGAGCTTGCCTGCAAACTGAGGACCTGGGTTTGATTCCCCAGTACCCACATAAAGCCAGATGCACAAGGTAGTGCATACATCTGAAGTTCGATTGCACTGGCTAGAGGCCCTGGTGCACCCATTCTCTCTGTTTCTTCATCTGCCTCTTTCTCTCTCTCTCTCAAATGAATAAATATTTTTCATTTATCTATTTATTTTGAAAGAGAGAAAAGGAAAGTGAGTGAGTATGAGTGTGCCAGCACCTCCTGCTGCTGCAACTGAACTCCAGATACATGCACCACTTTGTGCATCGGGCTTTACATGGATACTGAGGAGTCAAACCTGGGCCATTAGGTTTTGCAAGCCAGTGCATTTAACCACTGAATACTCCAGTTTACAACATTTTAATGATTTCAAATCCAACTTTTTTTACATATTTATATTAGATTTATATTACTTTTTTTTTTTTTCAAGGTAGGGTCTCACTCTAGCTCAGGCTGACCTGGAATTCACTATGTAGTCTCAGGGTGGCCTCCAACTCACAGTGATCCTCCTATCTCTGCCTCCCCAGTGCTGGGATTAAAGGCATGAGCAACCACACCCGGCTAAATTTAATTATTTTTTTTTTATTTAACAGAAAAAGAGAGGGAGGGAGGGAGGAGGGAGGGAGAATGAATGGGCACAACCGGACCACAAGCCACTGCAAACAAACTCCAGACACGTGCACCCCCTTTGCATCTGGCTAATGTGGGTCCTAGGGAACTGAACCTGGGTCCTTTGGCTTTGCAGGCAAATGCTTAAACCCTTAAGCCATCCCTCCAGCCCTAGATTTACGTTATTTTAAACAACTCAGTAAGTTCAATAACTCTACAGCCATCAGTGAACTTTCTATTTTCACCCTCAAATTTGTTGAAAGTTTTATCTGCTGCTCTACTGAGGTTCCAGGAACTTGGTAAACAAGTTTGTGATCTTTGATGCATTGTTGGATCTCTGCAGACACTGATGATAACACCTCAGCGTTGGTCTTCCCTGTGTGAAAACCTGGTTTTTTTTAGCTTATTTGGCAGTCATCTTAGAACCCTAAATATTATAATCACACCTTAAATTGTCCTTAGACTACATGTCTCTGAGCTTGTTCTACTTTGGTATTGGACATTTTACTCACCAGTAGTGTACCTTTTTCTTGGGTTTTCTAAACCCTTTTGTTATTATGCAGCATTTGAGAATGTTGCTGATTGTGTGATCGATCCATGACCATGTTCTCATGGAAGCTCCTAGTGAATGTTAAATACCTTTCTGGGCATCTACCATTTTCATTGGGTTTTTTATTTTATGTTTTGTAAATATAGTTATTTGTTTCAGAGATAGACACGGTATGGGCATGCCAGGGCCTCTTCCCACCGCAAACAAACTCCAGATGTATTGGTGCATGGGTACTAGGCAATCAAACCTGGACTGGCAGGTTTGCAAGCAGGTGCCTTTAACTGCTGAACCATCTCCCCAACCCCATTTTCACTGTTTGAATGTGGAGGCAATTCTTTTACAAATAAAGCCAAGACTGTTTATCTATAACTGTTATTCACATGCCTACTCTATGTCAAGGTGGTTTTTTGTTGTTTGGACTCATTTGTACAACACAAGAGTGCTATGCCCAGATCACGGCATCCCCAAAGACCACCAACAGAGTCGGACACGTATGCAACAGCAAAGAGCTTTATTTCGGGCTTAAGCTTGGGCTCCAGAATTTACCAACACAATGGGTCTGTCCAAGAGCCCCAAATGGCGGTTGGGAGAGGCTTTTATCGGCATTCAAACAGGGAAAAAGGAAAAAGGGAATTTCCAGCTTGGCAGTTACATGATTGGTTGACATTTAGCAAAAGTACACATGTTACAAACTGATTGGTTACACTGCAGCTGAGGGACATTAAGCAAACTTATTTATGACCACAGGAATTTATAACATCTACTTGGTCCTTTCTGATTGGCCCGTACTAGGGATATGGGGCAGTTTGTGGTTTTTCCAGTAACTGTTATGTATTGACTAGGAAACAGAAACTTAAGCCTACTAAGATTCTGAGGCCTGTCATGGTGTCATTCTAGTTTGGTCCTTCATTCCCCCCTCTTCTAGTAACTAACTATAGGGAGCCCAATCATGGGTCCCTGTTAGGGAATGGGCTCTAAGGGGTGATATTGAGACCTAAGAACCATAAGCTGTACCATATTGAGGCATTCCCTGATAAAGGCAACTAATCTGTTAAGTATACATGGTCCAAATGTTAGTAATAGTAATAGAATAAGGAGAGGGCCCACCAAGGTGGAAATCAGAGTGGTAAACCAAGGTGAGCAATTGAACCATGACTCAAACCATCCTTGGGCCTGCTCATGTTCCTGTTTTCTTGTGATTAACCCCTCTCTGACTTTAGCCATAGAGTCTTTTACTATTCCTGAGTAATCTATATAAAAACAACATTCTTTCCCCAAAGCTCCACAGAGTCCTCCTTGTTGTAGGAAAATGAGGTCTAGGCCCCACCTATTCTGCAGAATTACTTCTGCCAAAGATATGAGGGATTCATGGAGGTGGGAAACAACTTTCAATTCTTTCTATGTCCATATCTATTGTGGCCCTTAGGCCACTATAATGTTTGTTTTGGAAAATCAGTGATGAAATGCCAATTCCAGCTCCTGCCATTCCTAATCCCAGTAAGACAGTGAGGGTAATGGCTGTAAGAGGCTCTCTTTTGGTCCGAATTGAAACTTTTTCTAAGCTTTGGTACATCTCCTGGTCTGAATGATAAAGGACTTTAGGTACTAGCTGCACCAAGACACAAAAATCCTGGGTATTATTAAATATTTGTCCATGGACACAAGGAATTAGTGCGGTTGAGCAAGCCCACCAACCACTGACTGGGGCACGAAATATTTCTGGAACTTACTTGTACAGTTTGGTTACATAGGTGCTGATAGGTAAGGGGGGGTTTTCCTATGCATAACCCTTGGCCAGTGACAGACTGCAAAGTCAGTTTGGCTGTCCCTTTTTGTTGCCATCTACAGTGTTGAAGCTTATCAATCTCATTATAGGAATCATTAAAGGTGATACCCTCATAGTAAGGGGGTCTAATGTCATAGTATAACCAACAAGACTGAGTGAGGTCTGGCCTGGAAGTATTAAGGACCTGATAAGTGTGGGTCATAAAGTCCCAAAGGGGATTGTGATATTCTTGCCTTGGAGTTGACTATGGCCTATGGGCACCTAGAGAAGTCAAGATTTGTGGAGCCCCAGCGATGGATAGTATAGAAATATTGGATTTGGATGCCAGAACCTGGTTGGGTCCTATAGGGTCTGAGGGTTCCTTCCTGACAGGTTCAACTTTCCGTTTAATGGTCAATAACAGGCCATCATCACAATCAGAGTTATACAGCCTGAGTCCCCAGGTCTTACCTGCGTCCCAACCAGTATCTGCTTTTCCTTGTTCTGTAAATGTTATCTGGACAGAACTGCACAAGAATTGTGTACATCGCCCATATAAGGGGTTGGTAGACAATTGTCTGTGGTACTCGGGAGACCTGAATCTTGTCAGTTGTAACTGGTAGGCTCCATGAGATGCTCCCAGTAGATTCATACCCCCATTTGTAACAATAAAAGTGTTCTGCCCCTCCACATTTTTGGATTTGTTTTCTAGATCTACCCCATCCTGGACAGACATAAAAAGGGGTCTGTAGAAGTCTGGCTCTCCTAATTACATGACTGCATCCAAGTCGTTCCCCCTCCCCCCACCCCAAGGCTGGTGGTTGTAGGGTACAACCTTGTCCTATTTTACCATTTTTATTACATTCAGGTCTCCCTTTGGTTTCTAAATCCCAATCTCCTGTGTCCCAATTGCCAGCAGCCAACCAGTACAAGTCAAACTGTAGGGTAGGCCACCAGGCACCCTTTGGGGACACTCAGGATGAATTATTAACAATGTCACCTGTAGAGGTATTAATAATCAAGCAAGCGAGGTTAAGAGGCTGGTGTGGGTTGCCTACCAGCAAGGGCAGCTCGAGCAGAAGTAATTACTGCAGTCCATCACAGTGAAGCTTTAATTTAAGTGGGGTGCTGCGTTCCTGGTCGATCTTCCATTGTGGCTTGTAGTCTTCGGGCTGAGCCACGGGATCTGCTAAATGGACATGGGTATGATGAATCCAGGTGGCGAAGCCATCGACTTTAACAGCTGTGGGGGTGGTCAGGATGACAATGTAGGGTCGCTTCCAGCAAGGTTCGAGGGTCTCACGGCAAAGACCGAATCCCCCAGTTGGTAGTTGTGGAGTGATGGTGGTGGCCCAGTCTCATAGATGGCCCTTAAGTGTGGCCACACTTCTTTATGTGCACGGGCTAGCGTTTCAAGAGAATCAAGCAGATGTTTGTTATCAAATTCAGCAATTAATTCTGCTTTTAAATTAGGTAAGATAGGGGTTGGTCTACCAAATATAATTTCGTAAGGGGTTAGTCCCATCACGTAGGGAGTATTTCGCACCCCGTAAAGGGCAAAGGGGAGGAGAGCCACCCAGTCCCCGCCAGTCTCCATGGTTAATTTAGTAAGGGTCTCTTTTAAGGTCCTGTTCATTCTCTCTACTTGTCCTTAACTTTGGGGTCTATATGCACAATGTAATTTCCAATTTTCCCCCAGCATCATAATTACCTCCTGTGTTACCTGTGAAATAAAGGCTGGTCCATTATCTGAACTCAAGAGGGCTGGCATACCATACCTGGGGAGAATGTCCTCAAGAATCTTCTTGGTTACTACCTGTGCCGTCTCGTGTTTGGTGGGGAAGGCTTCAGTCCACCCTGAAAAAGTGTCTATAAAAACTAGAAGGTATCTATAACCATACTTTCCTGGTTTTACCTAAAGTCCAATTTCCAGTGGGCTCCCGGTTTGGAGCCTCTCAGCCGAGTTCCTTGTTCCTTAGGTTTGTTGTCAGCATTAGTGAGTTTGCAGCTCAAGCACTTGTTAGAGATATCCTCAAGCAGTGGCCTTAGACTTAGTATTTTAAGATGAGCATTCCTAGTAAGGTCCTCCGTCTTCCTTACTCCCAGGTGGGTAGTCTGATGAATATGGTTGAGGAGGGCTTTAGCCAATTGTTCGGGTAAGATTAATTTACAGTCTCTGGTCTTCCACCAACCATCCAATTTTTGAGGCTTGTATATTAGTTTTAAGTCCTCCTCTGAAGAAGATGGGGTCTCTGGAAGTGTTGGGGGCCCTGGGTCCGGCAACAGGGCCATTATTGATTTAGAATCTGGATCAGAGCCCAAAGCAGCCTTTTTTGCAGCCTCATCTGCCCTCTGGTTTCCTCTAGCTGTGGGAGTGTCTGCCCTCTGGTGGTCTGGACAGTGGATTATGGCTAATTTGGCGGGTAGCCACAAGGCTGCCAATAAGTCCAAAATTTCTTGTTTATTTTTAATAGTCTTTCCTTCTTCTGTGAAGAGGCCTCTCTCTTGGTAAATGACCCCATGTACGTGAGCAGTGGCAAATGCACAGTGACTATCTGGATGGATAGATGGATGGATGGATAGATAGATAGATAGATAGGTAGGTAGATTTTTTTTTTTTTTTTTTTACCTAATTTCAAGGCCTCAGTCAGGGCAATGAGTTCTGCCCTCTGGGCTGAAGTTCCCTTGCGTAGGGCAGCCACCCGTAATATTTCAGACTCAGTCACTACTGCCACTCCTGCATTCCTTTGTCCATCCTTCATGAAGCTGCTGCCGTCTGCGTAGCAGGTAGCCTCAGCATCCAGCAATGGTTGGTCTGTCAGGTCCTCTCTGATGCTATGGACCTGACTCAGGATCTCGACACAGTCATGCAGAGGTGCCTCTAGGTCCAGTTCAGGCAGCAGGGTAGCCAGGTTCAGGACCGCATTTGGGAGGAATTGGATCCACGGAGGATTCAAAAGCAGACTTTGGTAATGAGTTATATGGGCATTGCTCATCCACCGATCAGGTGGTTGTTTGAGGACCCCTTCTATGGCATGGGGGGTAATAACATGAAGCTCTTGTCCCAAAGCAGCTTATCTGCATCTTTTATTTTCTTTTTGGTTTTTCAAGGTAGGGTTTCACTTTAGCTCAGGCTGACCTGGAACTCACTATGTAGTCTCAGGGTGGCCTCGAACTCTTGGCGATCCTCCTACCTCTGCCTCCCAAGTGCTGGGATTAAAGGCATGCACCACCATGCCCGGCTTATCTGCATCTTTTAACTAGTTGAGTGGTAGCCACCATGATGCTTAGGCAAGGTGGCCAGCCACTACTGGATCCAGTTTTTTTGACAGATAAGGTACTGGTCGGTTCCATGGTCCGAGGGTTTGGGTTAGGACCCCCTTCGCAATGCCTTTTCTTTCATCCACATAGAGGCAGGAGGGCTTGTTGATGTCTGGCAACCCTAAAGCAGGGGCCGTCAGGAGGGCCTGTTTAATGTCTTTGAATGCCTGATCTTGGGCCTGAGACCACTGAAAGGGGTCACCCTCTTTGGTCAGTTCATATAGAGGCTTGGCTAGTTCAGCAAAACCAGGAATCCAGAGGCGGCAAAACCCTGTTGACCCCAGAAGCTCATGGACAGCCCTTCATGTGGTGGAGGTAGGTATACTCAGCACAGTCTTTTTTCTAGCCTCTGATAACCACCTTTGCCCATCTTTGAGAATATACCCCAAGTAGATCACTTCTTGTAGGCATAGGTGGGCTTTTTTTTAGCAGAAGCGCGGTAGCCTAAGACCCCTAGGGTGGTTAACAGGTACTCTGTTTCGGTCTGGCAGGCCTGCACCATGTCTGCCACCATTAGGATATCATCCACATATTGTAATAGGGTGAGGTAGGGATGTGTTTGGTGATACTCATCCAAATCTTCATATAGAGCTTCATCAAACAAGGTAGGAGAATTTTTAAATCCCTGGGGTAGTTCTGTCCAGGTAAATTGTCTGTTAAATCCTTTCTCTGGGTCATGCCGCTCAAAGGCAAACAGCGGCTGGCTCTGAACAGCTAACGGCAGGCTGAAGAAGGCATCTTTTAGGTCTAAAACTGTGTACCAGGTTCAAGAAGGGGCCAGAGAACTTAAGAGGGTGTAAGGGTTAGGCACGGTGGGATGTATATCCAACACCTGTTTGTTGATTTCTCTGAAGTCTTGGACTGGCCGGTAGTCCCCTGTGTGCAACTTCTTGGGAGAAGGGGTATATTCCAGGATGAATGGCAAGGGATAAGCACCCCTAGGTCTTGGAGCCGCCTGATGTGGGATGTGATTCCCATATGGGCTTCTCATGACATAGGGTATTGCTTCACCCTGATGGGAGTTGCCCCAGGCCTCAGTTCCACCCAGATGGGTGGACAGTGAGAAGGCAGTTCCATTCCCCAGGTTTCTGCCCAGGCTCGGGATATTTGTGTAGTCACTGGGCAATGTCCATCAATGGGCCTGGCTGTTCACGGAGTCTATATTCATCTTCTAATTGTATAATTAAAACTTGTATAGGTTGTCCCCATCTGTCAGCAAGGTGGGGGCCGTCTGGGTCAAAAGAAACCTGGGCTCCCATTTTAGTGAGTAAGTCTCTCGCGAACAGGAGGTAGGGGCACTCTGGTATAATCAAGAAGGACTGGGATACCCGGCCCAAGCCAAGGTCCACTGTTCTTCAGGTAGTCCATGAATACTGGTTCATGCCAGTGGCCCCTAGTACCAAGGATTTCTTGGCAGACAACTTCCTTGAGGTTCTATCAGCACTGAATGCTGTGCTCCAGTATCTATTAGGAAGTTTACTGGTGTCCCCTCCACTTTCAGGGTTACCCTGGGCTTGGGGAGGGGGACCGAACCCTTAATCATTGAGTTCCTCCAGGTCTAGGACTCGTATATGATCCATGCTCACGTCTCTTTGTTGAGGCTTCTTAGGACAGTCTTTAACCCAATGTCCCATTTCTTTACAATAGGCATACTGATTGCATTGGAGCTTAGGTCTCTCCCACTGAGGTCCTCTTACCTTCTTACCTTGTCCGGTGGCAAGTTTCTTGAATTGTTGGTTCCATTTTCCCAGGGACTCAGCAGTCACTTCCAGAAGAATCTTGGCCAAATTGCAAGTGTTATTTTCATTGGCTGAGGCTAAGGCACAAGCTTGACGTTCTTCTGGACTTTCCCTATTGTTAAAGACTCGCTCTGCCAAGGCAACTAGCTCTTGCAAACTCTTGTCTGCTAACCTATCTAATTTCTGTATTTTTCTCCTGATATCTGGTGCCACCTGGTTGACAAAACTAAGTATGACTGCAGTTTTATTTTCAGGTCTCTCAGGTCTATGGGCATATATGTATGATACGCTTCCATGAGCCTTTCTAAGAAGGCAGCAGGCGATTCATCTTTTCCTTGCTGCACATCAACTTTGGCCACATTGGTGGGCCACCTAGCAGCTACTCAGACACTCCCCATTAGAGTCTGGCAGTAGACCTGGAGTCTCTCCTTACCTTCTGCCATGTTGAAATCCCAGTCAGATCTAGTCAAAGGGAAGCTCACATTAATTATTAGCTCACATTAAGTTCACAGAGCCTGGTTGTTGGTTCGGGTCCCATCGACTCCTGGGACTAGCTTACAAGCTTCAGTCTGGATTCTTTCCCTCTCTTCTGTAGTAAAGAAGATCTGTAAAAGCTGTTGATAGTCATCCCAGGTTGGCAAGTGGGTGAAAATTATAGAATCTAATAGATCTATTAAACCCCCAGGTTTCTCAGAGAATTTTGGGGTCTGTATTGTCCAGTTACAAAGATCACTAGTGGCAAAAGGCCAGTAGTGGTGAGGTTGATTACCATGTTGGTCAGGAGGCCCCAAAACTCTTAAGGGGAAGACCTGAGTGGAGTCAGCCTGCTGGCTCCATTGGACCCTACTTCAAGTATGAGGGGGACTGCCCAAAGGGGGTTGGGCCGTCTGAACAGGTAGTAGGGGTTGTGGTTGTCCCGCTTGGTCTGGTTCCTGGGGAGGTTCCTGGAAGTAAGGTTGGGGATAGGGTGGAGGGAAAATAAGATCTTCGCCTGAGGGCCCCTATAAAACAGGGGAGGGAGTAGAGGTGGGTTTCTTCTTTTCTTCTAGGGTCAAAACAGTAGAAGTGTTGGTCTGAGGAGGGACAAAGGGCTTTAACCAAGGAGGGGGGTTCTCAACAAAGTCTCATACAACAATGTAAGGTACTTGGTCCGGGTGACCAGTTCTGCCAAAGATGATTCCCTGGACCTGACGAATGGTCAGTAGGTTGAAAGTGCCTTCAGTTGCCCACCCAACATTGAAGGTAGGCCATTCGCTCCTGCAAAAGACATTTAACTTTCCCTTTTTAACTTCAATGCTCAGGTTATGAGCATGGGCCTTGACTTCCTTGAAATGGTCCTCTAGGAGAGAAAGGGGTGTCACCTGTGTCTGTCCCATTTCTTTAGTCACAGTCACAAACACAACACAACTGACAATCACAATGAACACACAGAAAATAGAATAAATCCTCCTGGCCACCAGAGGCAAAAGTGAGACGTCGGCCTCTAGCCGCATCATGGGAACGACCTGCTTTGTCTCTGCAAATCCACTGATGGGATTGAATCCCCTACAGGTGGGTCTGGGGCACTCAGGACCCACTGCCCAGGCAGGGTGGTCGCTAGTGGCGCGTCTGCCAGACCACAGGGCCCAAGTCAGAATTATAGGGCGAGCTCACCTCTGTACTGACTGAAAGAAAGACAAAACATAGACACCAGCCAGTGGTTCAGCTCAACGTGTTGGGAATCTCAGGGATCCCGGGTGAGCTGCCAAATGTTATGCCCAGATCACGGAGTCCCCAAAGACCACCAAGACAGTCGGACTCGTATACAACAGCAAAAGCTTTATTTCAGGCTGAAGCTCGGGCTCCAGAATTTACCAACACAGTGGGTCTGTCCAAGAGCCCCGAATGGTGGTTGGGAGAAGCTTTTATTGAGGTTCAAACAGGGAAAAAGGAAAAAGGGAATTTCCATCTTGGCAGTTACATGATTGGTTGACATATAGGAAGAATATACATGTTATAGGCTGGGCGTGGTGGCGCCCAGCACTCGGGAGGCAGAGGTAGGAGGATTGTCGTGAGTTCGAGGCCACCCTGAGACTCCATAGTGAATTGCAGGTCAGCATTTATGACCACAGGAATGTGTAAGATCTACTTGGTCCTTTCTGATTGGCCCGTACTAAGGATATGGGGAAGTTTGTGGTTTTTCCAGTAACTGTTATGTATTGACTAGGAAACAGAAACTTACTAGTTTGGTCCTTCAAAGAGAACTCACTGGTAGCTTTGAAGAGTACTTAGCTTAGTAGTCCCTGGAGAATAGCAGTGTTTACATCTCTGAGTGTGTTATGAAGTACCCATGTATCTCTGGCTCTTACAGACATATTCTTTTCCTATTTGTTTTTTTTAACTAGTACAAGAAAACAAAGTTATACATATTAGTGGGGTATCATGTAATGTTTGATATATGCATACATAGTGTAATGTTTAAATCAGACTAAATATGTTTACCTGCTCAAATGTTCATCAGTTCTTTATGGTAAAAACTTCCAAAATCCATCTAGCTCTTTGAAATGTATAATATACAATTATTATCTAAGGGGATACATTCTTAATACAACTACTAACTTTTCTTATCAGTGTCCCTTGGTGATACAGGTTTATTTTATTTTGTTTTTGAGGTAGTGTCTCACTCTGACCTGGAACTCACTCGGCATCCCAGACTGGCCTTAAACTCAGGGCAATCCTCCTACCTTCCTCCTACCTTGGCCTCTCCAAGTACTGGGATTACAGGCGTGGGCCACCACACCTGGCTGACACATGTTTTAACTACCCTCTTACATGCAACTACTTCAGACTCCAGTTTTGACTCTTTTGTTTGTTTGTTTGTTTGTTATAATTCTAGAAAAACTATTTTTAAATGTTTACTTCACACATTTAATTTTCTTGATGAATGAATGAGCGGAATGTTCACATTTTTTTATAATCAACAAGCTACTCTCCCATCTTGCCTCTTGATCCTTTCAAGCTGCATTATAACCTATGCCAGAAGTCTTTTATTAAAAACATCATACTGGGTATGGTGGTACACCCCTTTAATCCCAGCACTCAGGATGCAGAAGTAGGAGAAGTGCTTTGAGTTCAAAGCCAGCCTAAGACTACATGGTGAATTCCAGGTCAGCCTGGGCTCGACTGAGACCCTACCTCAAAAAAAAAAACAACAAAAAAAAAATCATCATTTGAGCCAGGTATGGTAGCATACACATATACTCTCAGCACTGGGGAAGCAGAGGCAGAAGGACTGTCACAAGTTTGAATCCAGTCTAATCTACACAGCCAATTTTAGGCCAGCCAAGGCTACATCAGATCAAACCAATTAAAAACACTTAACCAGAGGGTCGGAGAGATGGCTTAGCGGTTAAGTGCTTCCCTGTGAAGTCTAAGGACACCAGTTTGAGGCTCCATTCTCCAGGACCCATGTAAGCCAGATGCACAAGGGGGGCGCACGCATCTGGAGTTCTTTTGCAGTGGCTGGAGGCCCTGGTGCACCCATTCTCTCTCTCTCTTTCTCTCTTTCTGTCTCTCTCTGCCTCTTTGTCTGTCACTCTCAAATAAATAAATAAAAATAAAAACACTTAACCAGAGGTAGGAGGATAACCATGAGCTTGAGGCCACCCTGAGACTACATAGTGAATTCCAGGTCAGTCTGGGCTACTAGAGTGAAACCTTACCTCGAAAAAACAAACAAAAAAGGAAAACATTTAACCAAGTCAGAGGAACAGCACAGCAAAGTGATTAAGAGCCCAGACCTTAAAGCCAAACTTCTGGATCTAAAATGAGGCTCCTCTCTCTACTCACTAGCTGGGCAATGCTGGGCAAGTTACTCAACTAACTCATTGCCCCATTTCCTCACCTATAAAACAGAAATAATCACTAAAAAGCAGTTGTGTTTTGAAGATTCAATGAGTTCATGCCTTTAAAGTACTTGGAGCAGAGCATGGCACACAGTAAAACACAGTATAAATGTTCATTCAACTATAAAAAAAAATTTTGGTAGTCTAAAAGTAGACCTTTAAGTTTCACTACAAAGTAAATAGGCTTCAGAATTTAAAACAATTCCTAATTAATTGATTTTAAAGGTTCACTTTTGGAGCCAGGCATGGTAGTGCATGCCTTTAATCCCAGCACTCAGGAGGCAGAGGTAAGAGGATCACCATGAGTTTGAGTCCACCCTGAGACTACATAGTGAATTCTAGGTCAGCGTGGGCTAAAGCATCTCCTATCTCAAAAAAACAAAAGAATAATAATAATAATTAATTAGGGATAGACAAATAGCATAATGGTTAAAGGACTTGCCTAAGAAGCCTAAGGACCCAGGTTCAATACCCCACTACCCATGTAAGCCAAGTGCATAAGGTGGCATACACATCTAGAGTTCACTTGCAGTGGTTCATTCTTTCTCTATCATCTCTTTCTCTCTCTCAAATAAATAAATTATATATGTGTGTGTATGAATATATATATACATATACATATATATACTTTATATATAATCATATTCTAGTGATACTGTCAAAAGGGACTGACCCAAGGGCTGGAGAGATGGCTTAGCGGTTAAGCACTTGCCTGTGAAGCCTGAAGACCCCGGTTCAAGACTCAATTCCCCAGGACCCACATAAGCCAGATGCACAAGGGGGGGGCACGCATCTGGAGTTCATTTGCAGTGGCTAGAGGCCCTGGCATACCCATTCTCTATCTATCTATCTATCTGCCTCTTTCTCTCTCTGTCGCTCTCAAATAAATAAATAAATAAATTTTAAAAAAAAGGACTGACCCAGGTTCAATTCCCCAGGACCCATGTAAAGCCAGATGTATAAGGTAGTATATGCATCTGGAGTTCATTTGCAGCAGCTGAAGGCCCTGGCGCACCCGTTCTCTTTCTCTCTCTCTCTCAAATAAATAAAATAAATAAATTTTTTAAAAAATTTAAAAATCAGCCTCTTTGCACAAAACAAAAATGTGCTACTCCTACAGATAATCACAACAATCTTTCAGGGGCACCAAAGACAGTGTGCTCAGTTTGCCTCAAGTTACATTGAGAGGATATGTTCACTCTGTCAATTGAAACTATGTTAAGTGAAGAAATTAAGGCTACAGAAAGTTAGCCAATGTCAAAATATGTATACTGCTAAAAATAAAGTGCTCAAATGGTACACCTACAATCTTCTGAAGCTAGGAGGGTAGACAAATATTCTTTGCCCTTCCCAATCTTCACTTAATACCATGTCTCATATGGAGTATGAGCCTCAGAACTGTAACTTACATCCGCTAACACAATCTAGTTTACATGAATGTCCTCTTATTCACAAGAAAGAAGTAATGAAATTCATGTAGTTCCAAGAATTAGTTCGTTTGTAACTCCCTGTAGGTAATACATGCCTTTTTACTGAAATATTTCTACTTCTCCCAAGAATTATATTTGCATAATTAACTTTTAAAAAAATCAATCATAAATAAAGTCCTCTTTTGGGCCTATCAAATTTCTTCTACCTTAGAAAAAAATTTAAAAACTAAAAATTAAAAATAGGGCTAGAGAGCCAGGCATGGTGGCGCACGCCTTTAATCCCAGCACTCGGGAGGCAGAGGTAGGAGGATCGCAGTGAGTTTGAGGCCACCCTAAGACTCCATAGTGAATTCCAGGTCAGCCTGGGCTAGAATAAGACCCTACCTCGAAAAACCAAAAAAAAAAAAAAAAAAATAGGGCTAGAGGGCTGGAGTGATGGCTTAGTGGTGAAGGTGCTTGCCTGCAAAGCCAAAGGACCCAGATTTGATTCCCCAGGACCCACGTAAGCCAGATGCACAAGGGGGCGCACGCATCTGGAGTTCATTTGCAGTGGCTGGAAACCCTGGCGTGCCCATTCTCTTTCTCTCTCTCTCTCCCTCCCACCTTATTTCTATATATCTCTCTCAAATAAATTAAAAATAAATAAATAAAAATAGGGCCAGAGAGATGGCTTCGTGGTTAAGGCACTTGCCTGCAAAGCCAAAGAACCCAGGTTCAATTCCCCAGGACCCCCGTAAGCCAGATAGATGTACAAGGTGGCACATGCTTCTGGTGTTCATCTGCATCAACTCAAGGCCCAGACACACCCATTCTCTCTCACTCTCTACCTGCCTCTTTCTTTCTCTCTAATAAATACAGTATTTTTTTAAAAAAAAATAGAAAACGTTATTTTTAAAAAAAACTGCTACCTTATGGAGTGCTTAGAAACTTCTATCAGAATTGTATCTTTAGTCAGCAAATTTATCTTAGCATTGTTTAAAACAAATATAAAAGGTTTTGAGGTGTCATAAAAGAGCTAAATTTTGGGCTGGGAAGATGGCTCAGAGGTTAAAAGTGCTTGTTTGCTTGCAAAGCCTGCCTGGGTTTGTTTCCCCAGTAACATGTAAAGCCAGGTACACAAAGTGGCACATGTGCCTGGAATTCCTTTGCAGTGTCAAGAGGCCCTAGCACACCCATTCTGTCTCTGTCTGACCTTTTCTTTCTCACTCAAAAATAAATAAATAATTTTTTAATTTTTGGTTTATTTTTATTTATTTGAGAGCGACAGACAGAGAAAGAAGCAGATAGATAAGAGAATGGGCATGCCAGGGCCTCCAGCCACTGAAAACAAACTCCAGATGCATGTGCCCCCTTGTGCATCTGGCTTACGTGGACTTGGGAAATCGAGCCTGGAACCAGGGTCCTTAGGCTTCACAGGCAAGGGCTTAACCGCTAAGCCATCTCTCCAGCCCAGTAAATATTTTTTAGGTCTGGAGAAATGGTTTAGTGGTTACGGCGCTTGCCTGCAAAGCCAAAGGACCCAAGTTCGATTCCCCAGTACACACCTAAAGCCAGATACACAAGGTGGTTCATGGTCTGGAGTTCATTTGCAGTGTCTAGAAGACCTGGCACACCCATTGTCTCCCCCGCTCCCTCTCCTCTCCTCTCTCTGTCTCTCAAGTAAATAAATAAAATATTTTTAACTAAAAATATATTTTTAAAAATCTAAGTTTTGGGCTGGAGAGATGGCTCAACAGTTAAGATGCTTGCTTGCAAAGCCTAATGCGACCAGGGCTGGAGTCCCCAGCACCCACATAAAGCCATATGCACAAAGTGGCACATGCATCTGGAATTCATGTGTAGTGGCTGGAGGCCCTGGTGCTCCATTCTCTTTGTCTCTATCTCTACTTGGAAATAATAAAAATATGTTTTTAAATCTAACTTGCTGAGCGTGGTGATGCAATCCTTTAATCCCAGCATTAGAGAGACTTAAAGTAGGAAGATCACCAAGAGTTCCAGGCCAGCCTGAGCTACAGAATGAGTTGTGGGTCAGCCTGGGCTAGAGTGAGGCCTGGGCTAGAGTGAAACCAGGTCTCCAGTGGGGGATAAATCAAAACAGCTACAATTTCAGAAGATTTAGCAGTTTCTAACTGGATCAAGTCAACCTCCATCTAGGGCTAGTTAAAAGTTCCTTGCTCCTTATGCATTAAAATTCTAAATAATAAATTTAATAGTAATTCATAAGAGATACCCCTCACTCAGTGTACTTTAGCCTCTCTTCACTCCACAGTTCACTGCTGCATTTTGCCCCATCAACTTCATGATTTGGCAGACTTTACCCCATCTCTTAAACGGGCTAAAAGCAATACAATTTATCAGACTAAATAACCAACCACCCATGAATAAGCTTCAGCGTAAGATAAACAACCGGTTCTTAGGTGAATTTGCTCGAAAATGACTAAATAAGTCATCTACTCGCTTCTGGCATTATTTCTGACAAGTCGAATTTTCTACCTAGCTTTTTATTTTAAAAGTTTTTTAAAAAAGATCTTACACACACACACACACACACACACACACACAAACTCTGAGCCTAGAAAGGTATAAATTCTGACCCAAGCTAAGCTCACCAGCTGGATGAACCCAAACACAAACACAAATCACATAATTGCTCCCCACACCTAAGGCTCAATTTCCCCAACCAGCAAAAAGTGACACTAGGATCCATCAAGACGGCAGATAGCAAATGTTCTGAAACGTGCAAAGGTGCTACAGGAGTGGAATGTAACAATCATTAATGAGAGAACCCTCACTTCCTGACAAAACTTAAAAGGGCTACGTCCTCGCTTGCCAGCAAAAACTCAGAGCGACCCGAACCCATAGGTGACACTTTCCTGAACTCCAAGGGGAGGTGATTTTTCCCGGACTGGGAGTCACGGGACTGTCAATCGCAGCTCAACAAGGGCTGCCCCCGCGGTCGCCCACCCCACCCCCCGCGGGAAAGGGCACCGAGAGATCATCCAACCTGGCCCCGAAACAACCTTTGCAACTACAGGGAATTTGGGGGTGGGTGGAGCGGGAGGGCTGGGCGCGCCGCTGCCACTTCCAACTGGGCACCTTGCGCCACCAGCGCTCCGGCCCACGGTGCCACGTCCCGGCCTCCGTCCCCACCCCAGGCCCCCGGGTACCACCTCAGGAAGCCCTGACCGGGTTCGCTCACTCGCAGGCGTCCCTTAGCGGGCCACATCTCGGATCTGGGTAGGGATGGGACAGTTAGAGCGGTTGGGACAGTTGCCCCCCAGCCCCGAGCTGGCCGCCGCACACCACCAACCGCGGGGCCTCAGACACAGCCGGTCCCCCGTCCGCGACACGATCCCCGATGGGGAGGCCTCGACGTTCGTCAGCGGCCAGGCCCGGCCCGGCCCGGCTGCGGCCCTTCCGGGGAGCGGGGACGGCCTCGCGTGGCAGTCTCACCTCCAATGTGTCAAAAGCGCATGTTCGCCGCCGCTCGGCCGACGTCTCCGCTCCGCTGGCCTGGCCAGGCCCGCCCAGCCGCTCAGCTCCGCTCTCCTCCGCAGCCCCGAGCTCCACTCCACGCACCTCGGCGAGCGGCTCCTCCCAGACACGTCAAAGGATGCCTGGGTGTCGGAGGCCATTCTGTGACGCACCGGGGCGGGGCGGGGCGGGGAGCATGCGTAGGAGCCCGCGGGCGAGTGGGCGGGGCTGGCGTCACGCGGGGGAGGGGGCGCCGGGCCCAGCGTGCTGGCGTCAGACCGGCGGCCACCTTGTGCGCAGGCGCCTTCAGACGCTGAGAGTTGGGTTTTAAACCTGTAATTGAGGTTTCCAGAAACTCTGTCGCGCAGTGGGGGAAGAACTACCCGAGGGAGCTGGAGGGGGCGGGGGCTAAAACAGAGACAAGGAAAAATTAGGCCCGCTGTTTCAGGGAGTGGAAACTTAAAGGAACAAAGCTGCTTTTAGAATACTTTTAGGAATTTGCTATATCATGCCCGGCGTTGATTCTAATTTCAGTGCTCTTGGGATTGGTTCTGCGGAGTTTGAGAAGGTTTCAACATGTCTAAGCCACGCCTCTAGATGACAACAAGGTGAAGAAGCCCAGTTATACGTTTGAGGGAGGTGGATAGGAATAGAAAGGCTGCAAGATGAATTATAAGGATTATAATGCTCAATAAAGCTCAGGATTAGTGGGGTTTGTGAGAAGGAAAGAACCTTGAACTAGTCTCTGAAGGATACAGGGCTCCAAAACACGATTAGCAAATTCATACTTGTGCACTTCTACTGGCAATTGTACCAAATATTTGTCTGCATTATTTCATCACAGTGACCCATGAGATAAATACTCCCGTTTAGCAAATAAGATGTTGCCCAAGGTCACTCAACTAGAGAAGATTCAAACCTACTACCCACACTCAGTAAGTTGTCTGACTCCAAAAGCCATACATTTATTCTCTACTAAACTGATACAAGAAGGAGAACATTAATAAAGTCATGTATTAGCCAGGCGTGGTGGCACACGCCTTCAATCACAACACTCAGGAGGATCGCCATGAATTCAAGGCCACCCTGAGACTACCTAGTGAATTCTAGGTTAGCCTGGGCTAGAGGGAGACCCTACCTCGAAAAACCAAAAAATATATATAAATAAACAAAGTCATTTATAGGGTTAAAGCAGTGCTCTATGTGCTTTACATATTATTACCCCCTCCATTCTCACAACAAGCCTGTGAGACTGGAATCATTACCTCCATTTTCATACTATCACCTGAAACCCAAACAGCTCTTACCCCCAAGACCAGTGGCCTAGGATGTCCTGAGAACTCGGGCTTTGGAGCTCTGATGCCCTGGCTGGAGACAGCTGTGCTCCAGCTGAAGAGATCTCAGGCAAGGAGGTGATTAATGCAGGCTGTCCGTAGACCTGGTGCCAAGACAGAAGAGTTCCACCCCAGGAGGAAAAGATAAAGGCAGCAGCTGTAGTCCTGGCCACCTGCCTGAGGTGCTGGGAAGCACACTGAGTCATCTAATGGCAGGCCAAACCCCTCAGAAAATGTTGTTGTCACCTCCCAGGCTACTGCCCCTCCCATATAGTCTGGACCTAGAACTGGTGTTTGTCATCACTGGTGTGTGATCCACATCTTAATGAATGAGCTTGGCTTGGCAGAGCCCTCAAAGATGTCAAAGGCTCTATGCCGATCTCCTTCCTCCTTGGTTGGGACAGCATTCTCCCTAGGAGATGGGCCTTGGGGCTGGACAGAATAAATAAAAGTCAGCAAACTGCCCCACCCCTTGTTTCCATTATGCCAAATCCAGAGGAAATAAAATGCCAAGGAAGATGAAAGGCAGTTTCTAAAGGAAGAACAAGTTACAAAATCAGCTTTGTGGGGCTGGGAGATAGCACAATGGATACATGAGCACCTGAGTTCAATACCCAGAACCCATATTAAAAAGGAGGGATTGGGGCTGGAGAGATGGCTTAGGGGTTAAGGTGTTTGCCTGCCAAGTCAAAAGGATCCTGGTTCAATTCTCCAGGACCCACATAAGCCAGATGCACAAGGGAGCACATGCATCTGAAGTTCGTTTGCAGTGGCTAGAGGCCCTGGCACACCCATTCTCTCTCTCTCTCTCTCTCTCTCTCTCTCTCTCTCTCTCTGTCCACCTCTTTCTCTCTCAAATACATGAATAAATAAAATATATTTTTAAAAAAAGGAGGCATGGGTTGGGGAGATGACTCAGCAGTTAGAGCCTTGCTTGCAAAGTCTGCCTGTCCAGGCTCCATTCCCCAGCATGCATGTAAAGACAGATGCACAAAGTGGTGTGTGCATCTGGAGTTCATTTGCAATGACAAGAGGTCCTGGCACACCTATATACTCTCTGTTCACAAATTAAAATATATATATATATATATATATTTTTTTTTTTACTCATCCAGACACAAAATGGCCTAGATATCCATGACCTCACAGTGCCTAACCCTACTTACACAAGACCATCATAATAGGAGGAAAAGATGATGACATAAAAATAAAAGAGAAACTGATTGAGGGGGGAGGGGATATGATGGAGAGTAGAGTTTCAAAGGGGAAAGTGGGGGAAGGGAGGGAATTACCACGGGTTATTGTCTACAATTATGGAAATTGTCAATAAAAAATAAATTTTACATATATATACACATATATTTTTTTAAAACTGGACATGGTGGTGGCCATCAGTTATAATATCAATGCTGGGAATACAGAGAAAGGCAGATCCCTGGGGCTCACTAGCCAACCATTGTAGCCTAATTAGATGAGTTCCAAACCAATGAAAGACAATGATTCAGCAAAGGTGGCCACAGGAATTTGGGGAGATGGCTCAGCACTTAAAGGCACTTTCTGGCAAAGCTTGCCAGCCTGGCATCGAATTCCGCAGCCACCCACATAGATAGGCATTCATTTGCAGTCGCAAGAGACCTTGGTGAGTTCATGTGCATGTCATGCTGACATAAAGGGAGAGACAGACATTCTTACAGGTACAAAATAATTTTTTTTAAAGACAACCAAGCCAGGTGTGATGGTGCACACCTTTAATCCTAACACTCAGGAGGCAGAGGTAGGAGCACCATGGTTCAAGGCCACCCTGAGACTACAGAGTGAATTTCAGGTCAGCCTGGGTTAGAGTGGTAAGACGCCTACCTCAAAAAAAAAAAAAAAAAAAAAAAAAAAAAGTGCTCACTCCGGCAGCACATATACTAAAATTGGAATGATACAAAGAAGATTAGCATGGCCCCTGCGCAAGGATGACACGCAAATTCGTGAAGCGTTCCATATCTTTTTAAGAAAAAAAAATCCTCCTGGTAATGGTAATGCACACCTTTAGTACCGGTACATGAGAGGCAGAGGTTGGAGGATCACCATGAGTTCAAGGACACCCTGAGACTATATAGTGAGTTCCTGGTCAGCCTGGGCTAGAGTGAGACCCTACCTCTAAAAAACAAAAAAAAAAAAGTCTCAAAAAAGATGACCAGTGCTGGGCATGGTGGCACATGCCTTTAATCTCTCTACTCTGGAAACCAAGGTAGGAGGATCACTGTGAGTTGGAGGCCAGCCTGAAACTACATAGTGAATTATAGGCCAGTTTAGACTAGAGGAAGACACTACCTAGAAAAGAAAAAAAAAAAAAAAGGTGACCGGTACCTGAGGAAGTCACCCAAGGTTGTCCTCTGGCCGAAAGAAAAGGTGAAAACTGTATCACCCTTCTACCTTCATAAAGCATTCAGAAGCACTTTGCTGAGGCACAGGTTCCGGTACAAAGTCTTCACTGGGTTAATTCAAAGGGCTCAATGTCACAGTCCCTGAGAACATGCATGATTACCCTAATATCTTCCTTTCCACAAACTCTGAAATACAGGAAAGAGACTAAGACTTACCTAGCCCTGAAACGGATGAAAAGTAAGTAGCTTCTATAGGGGAGGCCTGAGTCGAAGTCCAAACAAACTCTAGTTAGTGAATGTACTGGGCTTTGGACTTTGACCACATCACACACTCACGAAAGGAACACAATGCACCTAAGCCTGCTGTGAAAATTCGGAAGAAATGGGGTATAGTTCACTCTCCAATAAATCAGGTGAGCAAAATCAAAGGATTAGTAGATATGCTTTTCACAACCTGTTATTCCTGCACTTGGGAGGCAAAAGCAAGAGAGTCATGGGTTTGAGGCTTGGTTCAGCCTGATCTCTACATATTCCTTTGAGCAGTATTGTTTTACTAATCCTTAGGAGTATCCTAAGAACAGTCAATGGCTGGCTGGTTGCTAATGGTCTGCTGCATGTGTCCATTTGAAGCCGGCATGCCTAAACCCCAAACATATCCTCCTTTGGCTTCAACTGATATTTCCGAAACAATCTTCGTGTTTTCTGCCAATGGTGCCATCATTCTAGTCACTGAGCACAAAGCCCTCATCAGGTTCTCCTTTAATGATACCCATCCCCACCTTGCAATTCACTCGGGTGTCACCAAGCACCCAATGACCTTCCCTTCACAAGCCCTCTCAAGTTTTTTTTTAAATTATTTATTTGAGAGAGAGAGAAAGAGAAAGAATGGGCTGGCCAGGGCCTCTAGCCACTACAAACAAACTCTAGATGCATGCACCACCTTGTGCATCTGGTTTTATGTGGTTACTGGGAAATCGAACCTGGGTCCTTGGGCTTTGTGGGCAAGTGCCTTAACTGCTAAGACATCTCTCCAGCCCCCTCTCTCAGTAAGTTTTGAACAGGAATGCTCTGTACGCCATAGTATTTCAGAAATAGAAATAGTCCTATGTATGGACTGCTGGGCTGGTACAAGAAGATATTAAAAGGGGGGAGTTTGGGGTGGGAAGCACAGATAAATAGCCTTTGCTCTGGAGCAAATTCAGAAAGAAGGAACTGGGAAACAAATGGACCTATTTGAGAGAGTTTGTGATTTCTTCCCCAGCAGCCTACCTGACCTTGGGCTTCCACTGGACCTGGAACTGCTTGGCAGTGGAGCCTCCAGTCTCCCAAGCTTCAGTCTTCACACAGCCTGGCTGCCACTCCAACCCATACCCACAGTGGTAGCTGCTTCCCCAGGAAAGAATAGCCAACACTCATTTGCTGATTTGAGTAACACCTGGCAACCCTAAGCACTGTTGATATCACACCTACATAAACAGTGTGACTGTCCTTGGAGAAAAGTAGTTATCTGCTCACATACCTTTACACAAATAAGGCAGCACCTATTTTGCCTAAACAATAGGACTACAAAGAAATGAAGTATTTCTTACCAGCCTGAGCTAAATGTACTACACAATTTCAGCCTAACTCCCACTACTGAGTAAGCCAATGAATCAGTTGCCAGTACCCAAAGATTGTGTATTAAACCATCAATATGTATTTATTGAATGCCTACCAGTTCTTGCCCCAGGGAAGAACAATTAAACCCCCCAAAGTCCCTTCCTTTCTAGAGGGCTTTTTTGGGGGAGGGGTTAGATAAACTCTCACTATGTAGCCTAGGCTGGCCTTGAACTCTCAATCCTCTTGCCTCAGCTTCCTGAGTGATGGGATTATGGGCATGTTGCCAACATGCCCAGCTTCCTGGAGATTTTCTAACTAGTGAAAGAGAAAAAAGAAAAAAAGAAAGAACTAGAAGGGAAACAGAAAACATCTAAGACACATGAGTATGTCAAGCAGTAATAAGTACTAATGAGAAATACTTCTCAACACTTTACATTTAATAAAGGTGGCATTTAGGGCAACAGCTATGCCTTTTACCTCTAGTTTCAATAGTAGGCACTTAATATTTGTTGAATGAATAAGAAGGCTTTTTCAGCGAATGTTTGTAAATTCCAAATCATTTTCACCTCTCTCTACTGGTACTCCTTCCTGTTCCTTCTTTCTTTCACTTAAGCACTTTTATAACACAGAGTTCTAAAAAAAAAAAAAAGCCGGGCGTGGTGGCGCACACCATTAATCCCAGCTCTCAGGAGGCAGAGGTAGGAGGATCACCATGAGTTCGAGGCCACCCTGAGACTACATAGTGAATTCCAGGTCAGCCTGAGCTAGAGTGAGACCCTACCTCAAAAGAAACAAAAAAAGAAAAAAAAAACTGAGCAACAAGAAGCAATTGACAAAAAAAGAAATTCTATTCAAACATATTCAAAGCAGAATAGAAAAGATTCTGTGGTAGTTTGAATAGATGGCCCCCAAAATATTCAGTTCTTTATTGTTTGTAGTTTGCATCTGTAGCCACCTGGCTGGAGGCAATGTCACTGGGTGGATCTTAAGGTGTGGTGGTGGGTTTCAAATTTCAATCTAAAGATATGCAAAGTGTGTCTAGCAGGAGTTCCTGAAGTGTGCTGTGCTGTGCTGTGTGGCTTTTCGCTTTTGGCTTTTAGGCTTGTGCTCTTCTCTCTCTCTGCTTGGACCTGTGAAGGCAGGCCAGTTTCTTCTGCCATTATGGAACTTCCCCTGGATCTGTAAGCTTCAATAAATATCCCTTCCTCCATAACTGTGTCTGGTCTGAAGTTCATCTCAGTGAACCTGAAGCTGTCTGCTACAGATTCCATATTTCATCCAACAAAACTGAAGATTTTCAGGTGGAATATGTAACATAGACAAGACACAGAGAAACCAACCCCTTGTGCAGGGCGCTAGGAGGTCACTTGGGTGAATTTCCTGGTCCCTAGCCTCTGACACTACTGGGCTGTGGCAAAAGCTTTGGTAGGTCTTGGGTCATGGGAGCATGGCCTCAGGAGGATTGTGGGACACAATCTCTTCGTGTGTGTGTGTGTGTGTGTGTGTGTGTGTGTGTCCCAACCATGAAGTGGACAGTTTGCTGTACCATAGGCTTCTACCATCTAAAACATCTAAAAGCAATGGTTTCTCCTGACCATGGACTGAAACTTCTAAAACTGCAAGCCAAAATAAAACTTTTCTCCTTATAAGTTGATTATCTAAGGTATTTGTTACAGTAACAGAATGCTAACATGTAAAGTGTATTTTAAAAAAAAAAAAAAAAACCCTTTATAATTAAAGCCGGGCATGGTCTTTGATCCTAGCACTCAGGAGGCAGAGGTAGAAGGGTCACCATGTGTTCGAGGCCACCCTGAGAATACTTAGTGAATTCCAGGTCAGCCTGGGCTAGAGTGAGACCCTACCTCAAGAGAAAAAAAAAAAAAAAACTTTATAATTGAGACTAGGAAGATACTCAATACTCAGTTGATAAACTGCTTGCACCTGACGCATGAGGACTAGGTTCAATCTGTGGTACCCACATAAGTGCCTGGCATGGTGATACACACCTGTCATCTCAACACTGAGGAAGTAGAGACAGGCAGATTCCCCAGAGCTCAATGTCCAACCAGTCTAGCCTAATTGGCTCCAGGCCAATGAGAGCTCCTGACTCAAAAAGAGGTGGAAAGGAGCTGGATAGATGGCTCAGTAGTTAAAGGTACTTGATTGCAAAGCCTGCTGGCCCATGTTCAATTTCCCAGTACCCACATAAAGCCAAATGCAAAGTGGCACATGCATCTGAAGTTCATTTTCAATGACAAGTGACCCTGGCATACCCATACATATATATATACACATACAAAAAGAAAGAAATATTTTTAAAAAGAGGTGGACAGGGGCAGGAGAGATGGCTTAGTGGTTAAGCGCTTGCCTGTGAAGCCTAAGGACCCCAGTTCGAGGCTCAATTCCCCAGGACCCACGTAAGCCAGATGTACATGGTGGCACATGCATCTGGAGTTTGTTTACAATGGCTAGAGAACCTGGCATGCCCATTCTCTCTCTCTCTCTCTTTCTTGCCTCTTTCTCTCTCTGTCTGTTGCTCTCAAATAAATAAATAAAAATAAACAAAAAAATTGCATGGGGGAGGGGCTGGAGAGATGGCTTAGCAGTTAAGGCATTTGCCTGCAAAGCCAAAGGATCCTGGTTTGACTCCCCAGGACCCACATTAGCCAGAGGCACAAGGGGGCACATGCATCTGGAGTTCATTTGCAGTGGCTGGAGGCCCTGATGTGCCCATTCTCTTTCTCTTTTGCTGTTAAATTAATTAATTAATATAATAAAATATTTTTTTAAAAAAGAGGTGGTCAGTTTACCTGAGGATGACATCCCAGGTTGACCTCCACATGCACACATACCTACACATATAATACCCATATGCACACACATTAAATACACATGCAAACAAAACATACTTTAAAATGGGGGATGGAGGGCTGGCTTAACGGTTAAGGCATTTGCCTGCAAAGCCAAAGGACCCAGGTTTGATTCCCCAGGACCCACATTAGCCAGATGCACAAGGGGGCACATACGTCTGGAGTTCATTTGCAGTGGCTGGAGGCCCTGGTGCACCCATTCTCAACCTCTCTCTCTCTCTCTCTCTCTCTCTCTCTCTCTGTGTGTGTGTGTGTTTCTCTGTCAAATAAATAATAAAATATTTTTTTAAAAAGGGGGGGACTGGAGAGATGGCTCAGCATTTAAAAGTATGGGTTCAATTTCCCAGTACCCACATAAAGCCAGATGTACTAAGTGGTGCATGCATCTGGAGTTTTTTTGCAGTGGCCTGAGACTCTAACATGCCATAGTCTCATTCTCATTCTCTCTTTCTCTCTCCCTTCTTCTCCTCCTCCTTCCGTTCCTTAAGTAAATAAATAAATAATTTTTTCTTTTTCTTTTCTTTTCTTTTTCTTTCTTTTTTTTTTTTTTTGAGGTAGGGTCTCACTCTAGCCAAGGCTGGCCTGAAATTTACTATGTAGTCCCAGGCTGGCCTCGAACTCACAGTGATCCTCCTATCTCTGCCTCCCAAGTGCTAAGGTTAAAGGTAGTCACCACTATACCTAACTAAATAAAAATTTTTTCATAATATTTTTATTTATTTATTTGAAAGAGACACACCTAGAGAAAGAGGCACAGAGAGAGAGAGAGAGAGAGAGAGAGAGAGAGAGAGAATGAGTATGGACGCTTCAGTGCTTCCAGCCATTGCAAATAAACTCCAGAAGCATGTGCCACTTTGTGCATCTGGTTTCACATGGGTACTGGGTTGTTAGGCTCTAAGAGCAAGTGCCTTAACCACTGAACCATCTCTCCAGCCCCAAATAAAAATAGTTTTTTATTTAAAAAATAAAATAAAAGCCATGCGTGGTAGTATACACCTTTAATCCCAGCTCTCAGGAGGCAGAGGTTGGAGGATGGTCATGAGTTCGAGGCCACTCTGAGATTACATAGTGAATTCCATGTCAGCCTGGACTAGAGTGAAACCCTACCTCAAAGAAACAAAAAATAATAATAATAAAATAAAATAAGCCGGGCACGGTAGCACACACCTTTAATCCCAGCACTCAGGAGGCAGAGGTAGATGGATCACTGCGAGTTTGAGGCCACCCTGAGACTACATATTGAATTCCAGGTCAGCCTGGGGTAGACAGCAAGACCCTACTTTGAAAAACCAAAAAAATAAAATAAAATAAAATGTGAAGAATAATAGTTGCCAACAAATTGAATTATCAAGAGATCCTGCCAGATACAAAATTAACCAGCTGAGCAAGAAGTATACACCTGTGGGGTGGAGAGATAGCTCAGTGGTTAAGGCATTTGCCTGCAAAGCCAAAAGACCCAGGTTGGATTCCCCAGGACCCACATAAGCCAGAGGCACAAGGTGGCGCATGTGTCTGGAGTTTGTTTGCAGTGGCTGGAGGCCCTCGTGTGCCCATTTGCTCGCTCTCTCTCTCACTCTCTCTCTAATAAATAAAAATAAAATATATTTTAAAAAGAAGTATACACCTGCGCAATCGTGACACACAGCTGATGTAGGTAACCAAGTGCTCATGGATTGGACATGAGACCCGCTCAGTGGATGAGATTTATATCTGGCTCTGGGAACCAAGTCAGATGCCCTAGGACAGAAAACTAATAGGCTCCAGAGAGAACCTCCATAGCTCTTTAACTTAGAAGAGTGAGCAGACACATCAACAAGTTTCTCTACTAACTAGACTTACCCCCTTTAATGCAAACTGCTCTCACCTTTTGATGGAGAATCTGTTCTAACTTACAGATGGCGGAGAATACTGGGGAGAAGCAGGATACATCAATACATCAAGCATAGAAAGCCAACAGCCTACCATGAGACGGGTTCCCACCACCACCACCTCATCTTCCCCGGGCCCAGAAGTCACTACAGAGGACAAGGTGACATGAATACTGCTCTCATAGCTAGCCTAAAAACTAGTTCCAGGGAGATAACGGTAGACACTGTAGTTACTCAAACCTCATCAAAACAGAGATCCAGAGGCTACAGAGAAGACAACACTAAATCAGATCCCTGTCTTGCCTATCAAGGCTCTGAACATTATGGAAGAGGTGGAAGAAAGATTGCTAAAGCCTGCGAGTGGGTGGAAATAGCCTGAGGCACTGTATTCTCCCAGCCTCCCCAGAGAGTGACTGAGGCCTCTTGGTCCCCACAATGAATACTAATAACCCCACCTAAGAAGACCCTTACGAGAAAGAGATGCCACCAGTGAAGATACTCAACAGTGGACACTGCAAGCCTTATAATTGGCCAGCCAGGCCAAATGAGCCAACGGGTGCAATAGTGGCACATATGTCATGGTAGAAACCAACTGCCCTCCAATTAGACTGGAGGCCCGCTCCATGGGGAGGAATACATCCCTGATACTGAAAACTTAAAACAGGGGTAGTCATGAGCCCTAGGGGTGTAACATCTGCTGAAAAATGTATATACTATGCTTATCAAACTGCCCAGTAAGCACTTCTCTTAATATTTATACCCTTATATTAACGCTACTCTCACTTTGGGTAGAGAATCTTCTCTTTTCAGATGGTAGTGACCTTGGGATGACTCAGAAGGTATCATAGTGCTGGAAAGAACTGACTGGAGTACTGAGTAACATCTCGATCACACCTTCCAAGGCTCAGGGTCTAATAGGAAGAGGTGGCGGAAAGAATGTAAGAGCCAAAGGAAGGATAGGACTCCTTACAACGTGCTCCCTCCAGACATAAAATGGCCTGGATATCCATGACCTCATAGTGCCTGACACTACCTACACAAGACCATCATAAGAGGAGGAAAAGATCATGACATCAAAATAAAAGAGAGACTGATTGAGATGGGGAGGGGATATGATGGAGAATGGAATTTCAAAAGGGAAAGTGGGGGGAGGGAGGGTAGTACCATGGGATATTTTTTATAATCATGGAAAATGTTAATAAAAATTGAGAAAAGAAAAAAAAAAGAAGACCCTTAAAAGAATTGGGGTAAGGGCCGGGCGTAGTGGCCCACACCTTTAATCCCAGCCAAGATAGGAGGATCACCATGAATTCGAGGCCACCCTGAAACTACATACTGAATTCCAGGTCAGCCTGGGCTAGAGCAAAACCCTACACTGAAAAACCAAAAAAGGGGGAAAAAAAGAATTGCTGAAGGGATAAGGGAGTCTAAGAGTACAACTTTTTATTAATAATTCAATAAATAGGGCTGGAGAAGAGGGCTTAGCAGTTAAGGCCTGCAAAGCCAAAGGACCCCTGTTCAATTCCCCAGTACCCACATAAGCCAGATGCACAAGGAGGCGCATGTGTCTGGAGTTCGTTTACAGTGGCTAGAGGCCCTGGAGTGCCCATTCTTTCTCTCTTTCTCTCTACCTCTTCACTCTCTCTCAAATAAATAAATAATAATATATTTTTAAAAATAAAAATAAATCAATAAATGGCCAGTTTTCTACTTACTAAAAGACAGACCAAATGGCTGATCCTTCACCAGGCCCATACAGGGAACACCTGAACCACAAGACACTGGAGAGGGTAAGATCAAGACTAACCTTAATCTTCTACATCTTCCCTCCCTCACTTCCTCTCTCTCTCTCTCTCTCTCTCTCTCTCTCTCTCTCTCTCTCTCTTATCTCTAACTCTTGTATATTAGTTATCTTTTTCCTCATTTTCTTAGTGGGCACTGACCTGTAACTCCCAGAACCAGCATGGGGCTATCATTCACAATGAGCTTTTGATCAGAGAGACCTACAAGGTTTCCTAAAAGACAGACAGATTTCTGTCAGAGTACTTGATGACCCATCAAAGGCTAGTGGTAAGACCCTACTGCTGAAGACACCTTATGTGATTGACATGCAAATTAGAATGGCATGGCTGGAAGTTGGAAGAGAGTCAGTCCCCAGACAGTCAGCGCGTCTAGTACCAGAAGGTGCTACATGGGCGACTGAGGGAATATGACCAATATCTGTCGAAGCAACGCATGGTCTAACCTACTTAGCAGCAAATAACTTGTTGTGATGCCCACACAAGTGCAGTGGTGGCACACAGCCATGGTGGGGAACCAACTGCTCTCAATTCGGCTAACTGATCCCCTCACTGGTATGGGACCCATAGCTGGAGCTGGAAAACAAGTCAGAACCATATCCAAACATAAGCCCACTCTCCGATATCAAGCTACCATCAATTGTGGGCTACAAGAGGGCCTACACCTATTAAATTCTCTATAAAAAAAAAAAAAAAAGGGTTATCTCATTTGTCCTGATGCTAACTTACTCTCCATTGGAGAATCTGCTTCTCTTTTTCAGATAGATGTAGATCCTAAGGAGAGAGCCACCCCATCATACCTCAAAAGGGCCCCGGCTGACACTAAGAAAAAATGGAGAAACAAGCAAGGGGGCTGTTTTCCTGATGAACCGGATACCAGCACAAGGGGGAAGGAGATCAGCACAGAGAAAAATCAACTCCTACCAAATCAGAGAGCCAGAGCCTCAGAGGCCCCCAACACCTCATCACTAAAGCAGACCAAAAATGAACCCAACATGGCTCAGGGAAATTTTGCGGAAGAGGGGGCGGAAAGAATGTCAGAGCCACATGTTGGGTCATGATATGCAGAGACATTTAGCTTACCCATAACTGTGGGCTAACTCCACAATGCATGACCCGTATACCTCAACAACGAGGGGCCAAGGGGAGGGGGTAGGTCATGGATGAGCCTAATAATGGTACCAAACTGACTGTATTTGCTGAATACAAATCTAACTAATAAAGAAAAAAACAATTAAAAAAATAAAAATAAAAATAAATCAATAAATGGCCAGTTGTGGTGGTACACGCCTTTAATCCCAGCACTTGGGAGGCAGAGGTAGGAGGATTGCCATGAGTTTGAGGCCACCCTGAGACTACATAGTGAATTCCAGGTCAGCCTGGGCTAGAGTGAGACCCTACCTTGAAAAACCTAAAACAAACAAATAAATAATAAAAATTCAAAAATAAATAAATAAATAAAATAAAATGTGATCCAGGGATCTGATGGGGTGGGGGATGGCTCAGCCATGAAAGGTGCTTGTGTCATCCCAGGTTCAATTTCCCATCCATGTAAAACTGGACAGGGATTCATTTGCAGAAGAAGGAGATACTGGCATGCTCTCTCTCACACTATGTGTGCAAATAAATAAAAATTTTAAAAGTAAACATAGGCTTTATTTTAAAAAATAAAAATAAAACTAATAGCCAGGCATAGGGGTGCATACCTTTAATCCCCACACTAGGTAGGCTGAGGTAGGAAGATTACCAAGAGTTCAAGGCCAGCCTGAGCTACAGAGCGAGCCTCCTACCTCTGCCTCCCTAGTGCTGGGATTAAAGGTGTGCACTACCACACCCAGCAAGGCACACACTTTTAATCCCAATAGTCAGGAGGCTAATGCAGGAAAATTATGAGTTTAAGGCTAGCCTGGGTTACATGACAAGCCCCTGCCTCAGAAAAAACAAAATCTAGCCTTTGAGTCAAGTGATTTCAATAGATACAAAAGTGACCTGAGGACTGGAGAGATGGCTTAGCGATTAAGGCATTTACCTGCAAATTCTCCAGGACCCACATAAGCCAGAAGCACAAGGGGGTGCATGCATCTGGAGTTCGTTTGCAGTGGCTGGAGGCCCTGGAAAGCCTGTTCTCTCCCTCTCTCTTTCTCTCTCTCTGTCTCTTTCTCTCAAATAAATAAATAAATAAAATATATTAAAACCAAAAAAAAAAGTGAGCTGAGTCTTCATACCAGTGAAGTTTGTCAGTCCTGCTGCTTAAATTAGAATTCATTCCTTCTGCTAATGACTCTACTTAGCCCAGCCTGATAGTGTGTGCAGCTCCTTCTTTACATGTATGTGATCATATACACTGATTGATTGTACAGACATAAAATTTTCACTTTTCAATCATTTCATTTCAAATGCTTTTTTTCTTTTTCTTTATGAAACAAGTCTTGTTATATCCCAACTTGGCCTTGAACTTACGGTCTTCCTTCCTGGATCTCCTGAGGGCTCAGATTGCAAGACTGTGCCACCATACTTGACTCCACTTCTACATACCTATTAGCTGACAACATAATGACACTTGGGTCATTAAATGGTAAAGTGAGGTGGGCGTGGTGGCGCACACCTTTAATCCCAGCACTTGGGAGGCAGAGGTAGGAGGATCACCACGAGTTCGAGGGCACCCTGAGACTACATAGTGAATTTCAGGTCAGCCTGAGCTAGAGTGAAACCCTATCTCAAAAACAAGCAAAAAAAAAAAAAAAAAAAAAATGGCAAAGTGAGCTGGAACATCTATCTTATCTGCAATGTAAGGGTTGCTGCCTTGAGGGTCACTTGTTAGTGACCACTGTCTAAATAAAAGGGGCGTAATACTCCAACTATTTATACTCACAACTTAATAGGTAAAATGACAGTCTATAGAATCTCAGAAACAATTTCTCATTAGATTTTGTCCATTCTTCTGTGATATAACATGGGTCTGAATGCCCCCTTTGAAAATCGCAAGAGGGGTTTGTGACCTTTATATGAAGAACATTCTGTGCTCAAAATGAGGAAACGGGGCTTTATTCAGGAGTGTTCATACCACAGAAGCCAGTTTTGATTCGTCAATGCTGAGCTGCAGGAAGAAAAAATCCCAAATTTCATGCTTTTTACAGAAGAATACCCCTTCTATAGAAGAAAATGCATGCCCTTAAAAACAAGTGCCCTTCTACTGGCGCAGGCCAGACAGGGAGAAAGCGTTTATTTCAGTGCTGGGTACAGGATAAGAACAGAACAGAGGAGCACTTTCACCAAGCATATTGCTGTTTCAACAATTTTCTAAAAGATCATGTGTTAACAGGATGGTTATTAAAACCTTGATTTAAAAAGATCTGAGAGGGCTGGGCGTGGTGGCGCACGCCTTTAATCCCAGCACTTGGGAGGCAGAGGTAGGAGGATCACCATGAGTTCAAGGCCACCCTGAGACTCCGTAGTGAATTCCAGGTCAGCCTGGGCTACAGTGAGACCCTACCTCGAAAAACCAAAAAAAAAAAAAAAAAAAAGATCTGAGAGGAAGCAGTGTGACAGCCAGAGGCTCAGACACACAGAGGTGATCAAAAGTGGGAAGTTCCACACCCAGCTGAAGGTGCAGGCCTCACTCCTCCTCAGGGCTCCCCACCCTGCTCTGGGGAACCATGTATGCCTCTGCTGGTTGCTGCTCCCTATCCTGCCTCGGGAACTCAGCCGTTTAGTCATCTTGGCCAAACCAGCCCCATTACTGGTGGTTTTGCTCATGCTACTTCTCATCTCTAAGGCCTCAGTTTCTCCATCTGCAAAGTGAGCAGGCTGAACAAGATGACAATTGTTGACAAGGTCTATGAGTCAGGACCCATTGTATCACCTATCCAAGCATCTTCCTGGTGGGGTGGAGAGCCCTTCCTACCCTTGGCCAGTCTGCCAAACATGATGGCTGGGCCAGCTCCCTCCGAGGTGGGTGAGGTTAAGTAGCCAGTGTCCCTTTCTCCACCCTGGGGAATTGTTGAACTTGCAGAATGTGCCACTTCAAGGGTATCTAATGCTGGTGTACTCATTTCCTGTGGCTGTTCTAACAAATGACCACAAATTGAGTGGCCTCAAACAACACATACTTACTCT
The DNA here is from genome assembly GCA_036346955.1 of Dipus sagitta. NCBI lineage: Eukaryota > Metazoa > Chordata > Mammalia > Rodentia > Dipodidae > Dipus > Dipus sagitta. The sequence continues at coordinate 38,723,874 of CM070783.1, forward strand.
TTTTTCTTTCTTTTTTTTTTTTTTTTTTTTTGCCTTAAAAGCTAAGGGCCTCAGCTGGGCATGGTGGTGCACACTTTTAATCCCAGCACTCGGGAGGCAGAGGTAGAAGGATCACCATGAGTTCGAGGTCACCCTGAGACTACATAGTGAATTCCAGGTCAGCATGAGCTAGAGTGAGACCCTACCTCAAAAAAACAAACAAACAAAAAAAAAGCTGGAGAGATAGCTTAGCGGTTAAGGCATTTGCCTGCAAAGCCAAAGGATCCCGGTTTGATTCTCCAGGACCCATGTAAGCCAGATGCACAGGGGGTGCATGTGTCTGGAGTTCATTTGCAATGGCTGGAGGCCCTGGTTCACCACCACTGCCCCCCTCTCAAATAAATAAATAGAATAAAATATTTTTAAAAAAAGAAAAAGGGAGGGAAGGAAGGAGGGAAAGAAAAGAAAAAGAAATCCAAAATGAGCCTCATGAGCTAAAACAAGGTGTTGGCTCCTTTGAAGTTTCCAGGGGAGAATTGGTTTCTTGCCTCTTCCAGCTGCTAGAAGCCACTGGCTTCTTTTGGGCACACATCACTCCATCTGCTGCTTCTGTCATCACCAGCTTAAGCCCTCCTGCGTCTTTCTTCTAATGATCTGTTGACACTCTGGGCCCACACATCTTTTTTCCTTATTTATTTGTTGATTGATTAATTGATTTTTTTAATAATTTTTTTAACTTTTTTGTTTTTTTTTTATTTATTTATTTGAGAGTGACAGAGAGAGGAAGAGGCAGATAGAGACAGAGAGAGAGAATGGGTGCGCCAGGGCTTCCAGCCACTGCAAACGAACTCCAGACGCGTGCGCCCCCTTGTGCATCTGGCTAACGTGGGTCCTGGGGAATCAAGCCTCAAACCAGGGTCCTTAGGCTTCACAGGCAAGTGCTTAACTGCTAAGCCATCTTTACAGGCCCATGATTAATTGATTTTGAAGCAGGGTCTCACTCTAGCCCAGGCTGACCTGTAACTCCTTCTGGCCTCAAACTCATGGTGGATCCTCCTACCTCCTGAGTGCTGGGGTTGTAGGCATGAACCACCACACTCAGCTCACATATCTAATGTAGAATTGTCTCCCCATCACAAAACTCTTAACCTAAAAAAGAAAATTAACCCAGTCATATTTGCAGAGTCCCTACGACATGGACATCTGATAGGGATTCTACCTTCCATATTACTCTACCACCGTACCTGATGTTACAATTTTACCCTCTGCACAATATTTGCCATTTCTGCATATCATCTTTGAGTTGACTTAGGTGTGTAAAAATGAACTTAAGCTGGGCGTGGTGGCACACGCCTTTAATCCCAGCACTCGCGAGGCAGAGGTAGGAGGATCGCCATGAGTTAGAGGCCACCTTGAGACTACATAGTGAATTCCAGGTCAACCTGAGCTAAAGCAAGACCCTACCGTGGAAAACTAAAAAAAAAAAAAAAAAAAAAAAAAAAAAGAACCCACTTTTATTTATCCCAAATTGTTATGTCTATGAAGTCATGGAATTGACTATTAATCATATCTCCCTAATTCCAGAAAAGAATCAAGGTTTTAAATGTTAGTATATCTAGCATCTAAGTCACTTTGCATGCCACCAGCAGTATAATGACCAGACACACACAGTCCCTTTGGAGAACAAAAATAGAAACTAGTTTCCTGATTTTACAGAATGGCCAAGAATACACACCGGCGAAACTTTAGCCACCCCCACAATTTCTCCCTCCTGTCTGTGTGCTAATTAATCACAACTTGAAAGTACGTCAGCTTTTTTCTCACTGGCATCCCTGGCACTGATGATTCATACAATTTCAGGTTTACTTCCCTTTCTGTTCCACTCACGGGTACCCAGGGCTTCATTTTCTATTTGGAGAGTGGATTTCCCATTGCTTCCTCTGTCTACTGACATCCCTACATCTGTCTTATCTGCGTTCCGCAGTAGCCGGTTTACTTGACCCACATTGGGACAGCAGCCAGGCCCTGGGGAAGAATAAGCTCAAAAGGGAGGTCAGTGGCCAGCGGTGACTTTGTACTATGCCCCTTGGCAGCTGTCCCAGCTGAAGATTGAACTTTGAAACCACTTGAGAAGACAGAGTTCTTTCTATACACAGTGTGGGATGACATAATTATTCTCATCTTACATAACACTCAGCATGCAATAAAAATAGCTAGCATTTATTGGAGACTCAGTATGGGTCAGGCCCTGTGATAAGTGCTCTACAAACATCAAGTCACACCAACTCTATGAAGTAGCTGTTAGTGTTTCCACTGTACAGATGAGAAAGCCCAGCCTCAGAGAAGTTAAAGCAACTTGTCTAGGATTATGCAGCTATTGTGATAAAATTGATTTTCAGAGACCTTCAAAGATATAAGAGGGGTTGGAAATCATCCGGCAGATGAGAACACTGAGACATTGAGCAACCTGCCCAAGGACACAAAGTTAGCAGTCTCAGAGACAGAACTCAAATCATCAACGCTCAGACTGGTCCCTTTCGTCAGCTGTTCTGTCTTTGAAGCTATGATTTCTCAGACGATTTCCTCAGATGTCTGCTTGATTGGCATTTTTTTTTTCTCATCATCTATGCATCACTCCTTTCTTGGTGCTTTTGCCCCTTACCAGTTCCATGCTAAGGGAAAGCTGTGGAGGTGGCAGAATCCCAAAATGACCCTTTTGCACCTCTCCTTCTGATACAAGAAAGAACAAAAATGCTAGAAAATCTCCATGAGTCTACACCATTAATTTAAAATTAGTAATACTTTAACAAAAATAAGATTAAAGTTTAAAAAAAAAAGATTAAAGTTTATCTCCAGAAAAACAGATTAGTAAGCAAATGCTTCATGGAAATAAAACTAGGTAAGGTGATGATTAAGAGAACTTGTAGGGCTGGGGAGATGGCTTAGTGGTTAAGGCATTGGCCTGCAAAGCCTAAGGGCCCTGGTTCAATTCCCCAGGACCCACGTAAGCCAGATGCACAAGGGGGCGCATGCATCTGGAGTTCATTTGCAGTGGCTAGAGGGCCTGGAGTGCCCACTCTCTATCTGCCTCTTCCTCTCTCTCTCTCAAATAAATAAATAAAATGTAAAAAAAAAAAAATTTAAAAAGAATTTGTAAGTGAAAATATTAGCCCAGTAAGAACCCAAGAATGCATCAAAAGGGGATCAGCCACATTAATGATCATATATATTCATGTAACAGAATACTGTGCAGTCACCAAAAACAATGCTTCAGAATCATGCATAATGACACAAGCACAAATCATGAGTTAGCAAGCGAATGGTTCCGCTTTTATTTTCATAACTATACACCAATGGTCGGGGGAGACTAGGATGATGGTCTCTGGGTGATTTATACTCTCATGTTTGTATTTATCTGAAATTTCCTAACTTTCTACAATGAGTGCATGTTACCTTTATAATCTGAGGGATGAAAAAGCATCAAACACTTTAGATGCGATCATTAACAGCTGCTACTGCCAGGTGTGACGGCGCACACTGTTAATCCCAGCACTTGGAAGGCTGAGGGAGGAGAATTGATGTGAATTCAAGACCAGCCTGAGACTACAAAGTGAATTCCAGGTCAGCCTGAGCTAGAGGGAGATCTTACCTCAAACAAACAAACAAAAAAAAAGTGCTACTTTAAAAAAAAAAGTTGCTATTTTCTTTTCTGAAGCCTGGGCGCTGTTTATGAACATACAAGAAAATGATCAAAATCTAAGAGGGTATGAATAAGTCATATGGAAACCTACTTTTCTGGACAATGGAACACACAGAAGCCATAGATTGTTACTAGAAAATTTTCAGTGCCAGGGGTGGGTACCTTCCATGAGTTGTTAGCCAGGGCGGTCCCTGATGCCCCCAAAACATCACAGGCTACTGCCGAGGCACTTGGTTTCCCACCAGGAACAGATGGTAAGACCCTATTGCTGAAGACTCCACGTACTTGGGCTGCAAAGCCACTGATAAATCTTGCTGGAGCTGAGCTGAAAACCTCCTCCATGTAGACCAGCAGACAAAAAGCCGGGAAAAGCTACACTGCATTCAGTTCAATGAGAGAGAGAGAAATCACCAGTGAAGATACTCAACAGTGGGCACTGCAAGCCTTATATTTGGCCAGCCAGGCCAAATGAGCCATATGGGTGCAATAGTGGCATGTCTGCCTTGGGGAAAACCAAGCACTCTCTAATTGGACTGGAGGCCCACTGCATTGGAGGGAATACATCCCTGATACTGAAAACCTACAACAGGGGTGGTCATAAGTCCTAGGAGTGTAACGTCTGCTAGTGTCTGGCTAAATGTATATACTATGCTCACCAAATTGCCCACTATGCACTTCTCTTAATATTCATGCCCATGTATTAATGATACTCTCACTTTTGGTCAGAGAAAGTTCTCTTTTCAGATGACAGTGACCTCGAAAAACCAAAAAAAAAAAAAAAAAAAGGAGGTAAAGGCAGGGGGATTAGAAGTTCAAGGTCATCTTCAACTATATATTGAGTTGGAGGCCAGCTGGGGCCACACAAGAATCTGACAACCATCAACACCAGGAGGGAAAAAAAAAAAAGAGAGAGAGAGAGAGAAACTGGGGCTGGTTAAGCGCTTGCCTGTGAAGCCTAAGGACCCCGGTTCAAGGCTGGATTCCCCAGGATCCACGTTAGCCAGATGCACAAGGGGGCGCACGCATCTGGAGTTGATTTGCAGTGGCTGGAGGCCCTGGCGTGCCCATTCTCTCTCTATCTGCCTCTTTCTCTCCCTCTCTTTGTCACTCTCAAATAAATAAATAGGGCTGGAGAGATGGCTTAGCGGTTAAGCGCTTGCCTGTGAAGCCTAAGGACCCTGGTCAAGGCTCGATTGCCCAGGACCCACGTTAGCCAGATGAACAAGGGGGCGCACGTGTCTGGAGTTCGTTTGCAGTGGCTAGAAGCCCTGGCGTGCCCACTCTCCCCTCTCTCTCTCTCTATCTCTTTCTCTCTCTGTCTGTCACTTTCAAATAAACAAATAAAAATAAAAACAAAAAAATTTTCAAATAAATAAATAAAAATGAACATCTGCATAGTTCAAGGAGCATCAGTTGTAGAGTCAGGGCAGAACATGTGACTGTCACACACATGCACACACACACACACACACAGTACAAATAAATAATAAAAGTCTACATGTCACAGAGGTGGCGGCACATAGCGGTAACCCCAGCGCTTGGGAGTGGAAATAGAAGGATCTGAAGTTCAAGGTCATCATTGGCTGCTTAGTGAGTTTGAGGCCAGCTTGGGCTACATGAAACCCTATGTCAATTTTGTCAAAACAAACAAAAGACAAGCAAACAAAAAGTCTTTCTGTGGAAACTAAACATGAAGGTTCATCCCTATAACTCCAGAACTCAAGGACAAAACAGGAAATCACTGCAAGTGTGAGGCCAGCCTGGTCTACACAGGTATTTTAGGCCAGCCAAGACTGCATAGCAAAATCCTGTCTTAGCCAGGCATTGTGGTGCACGTCTTTGATGCCAGCACTCAGAAGGTAGAGGTAGGAGGACCATCATGAGTTCAAGGCCACCCTGAAACTATATAATGGATTCCAGGTCAACCTGGGCTAAAGCAAGACCCTACCTTGAGAAAAAAAAAAAAATCCTGTCTCAAAGGCACGAGGAGAGTGGGAGGAGATAACTCAGTGAAGTGCTTGCTTTACAAGCATGAGGACCTAAGTTCAATCTCCAGTACCCACATTGATAAAAATAAAAATATACCAGGTATGGTGGCACATCTCTCAGGCTCTTGGCCAGCCAATCTAGACCAATTGGTAAGCTAAAAAAAAAAAGTGGACAGTCTTCCTGAGAAACCATATCTGAGGTTGTACTCTAGCCTACACACACACACACACACACACACACACACTCACACAAAGTCTAAGTGTTTATCTTTAGGGGTAGACTTAAACTTAAACATAGATTTTCTGTTTCTTTTTTTTTTATAACTTTTTTTTTTTCTTTTTCCAATGTAGCCAGACAGAACATTTAAATAAAAGAACAGAAAGCATGCAGTGGAAAACAGAAAAAAAGAAAAAGCAGAGCTGGGTGTGGTGGTGCACGCCTTTAGTCCCAACACTCGGGAGAGGCAGAAGTAGGAGGATTGCAGTGAGTTCGAGGCCACCCTGAGTCTACATAGTTAATTCCAGGTCAGCCTGGACCAGAGTGAGACCCTACCTCGAGAAAACAAAAACAATTCACATATAACAGAAATGTTTTGCCATGTGTAGACAAAAAGATAAACAGAGGGAAGCCATAAGAAATTAAGCAATGTAGCCAAGGAGGCAAGACTTCAACTGAAGCCCCTCACTTGGCCTGCTCAGCAGGACATCAGCTGCTGATAAAGCTGTCTGAACCCAAGGAGCTCCCTCTGCCCTCCAGAGACATTCCACTGGGATAGTCCCAGGAAATAGAAAACCAAAATCAAGGTGATCAGACTCCAGATGAGGTCAGAAAATGCCACCAAAGCAAACCCTTAGTGTCATCTGTCACAAGGATAATGACCTTCACAAACTGACTTCAGATTTTGACAATCTCACCACCTCATAGGCAGAGAGTGTCCTCAGACACTAGCAGTGCCCTCTGTAGTGTCCGTCGGACCAGCCCTCTGGCCCAGACCACCAGTCAGACCCTCCCCTCCCCAGGACACTCCACAGTCCCAGGGCACTTACCTGATCCTGGATCAGTGGCTTATCTTAGCTCACACTGAACCAGCGGAAGCAGCAGAAGTCAACAGGAAGAGTGAGAATCACATCTGACATAAGAGATACAGGAGAGGAAGTGGGTTAGAGTCAGGAAGGCTGGGGCCCATCATCTAGAAGTGAGGCAACCCTTCTAGCCTCGTTGTTCAGATGGGATTGAGCAAGACCTCAGGGAGGAAGAAATGGCCACCACAGCTCCTCAGCTAGCCCTCCAAAGCTCCTACTTCATGGGCTGGAGAGATGGCTTAGCGGTTAAGGCACTTGCACATGAAGCCTAAGGACCTGGGTCCAATTCCCCAGGACCCATGTAAGCCAGTTGCACAGGTGGTACATGTGTCTGGAGTTCGTTTGCAGTCTCTGGAGCCCTTGCATGCCCATTCTCTCTCACTTCTTTCTCTCTCTGTATCTCAAATAAATAACTAAAACTATAAAAAAAAAAAAAAAAACTCCCACTTCCACTGCGTGTATGTGAGCCTATGGTTGTCCAGTAAAGGAAATGTTCTATCCTCTCTCCCACTTTTTTTTTTTTTTTTTTTTTTTTTGCTTTTCAAGGTAGGGTCTTGCTCTAGACCAGGCTGACCTGGAATTCAGTATGTAGTCTCAGACTCATGACGATCCTCCTACCTCTGCCTCCCAAGTGCTGGGATTAAAGGCGTGTGCCACCATGCCCTGCTCTCTCTCCCACTTTCTTGCCTCCATGCCTGTATCTGGGAGGATAAAATCAAGGGAAATTAATTTAGTGGAGGAGATGAGAGAGCATCAATACTTTTTATCTCTAAGGGGGCCAACGCTGAAACAGACACAGAACATAACATGCTATATAACAGATCAAACTAGTCTGGCATGGTGGTGCACACCTTTAATCCCAACACTTGGGAGGCAGAGGTAGGAGGATCACCATGAGTTCAAGGCCACCCTGAGACTGCATAGTGAATTCCAGCTCAGTCTGGACTAGATCGAGACCCTACCTCAAAAAAACAAACAAAAAAAAAGAGAGAGAGAGAGAGATCAAACTAGTGCTGGGGGTGTGGCTTATTGGTGGAGCACTAGCCTAGCATATGTGAAGCCCTGGTGCTTTCCAAAGGGAAAGGAGAGAGAAGAAGCCTCAACTTGGCATCTCTAAGTCTCCTTTTCCCACTTACTAACACCAGGACTAACCCCTGGCATTGTGTATGGCTTGAACAGGGTAATGTGTGCAATTGGCTCCATATAAACCCAATGAGCCCCTCGCTGTCAGTAGCTGTACCTTTTCTGGCTTTTTAGACTTGGCCCATTCCCTAAGCTTTTATCAGATAAATATCCTTGGTCTGAAGAGCCGTACACAACTGTTGAGTTTAGGAAACTGTAAAATCTTCGAGAGGAGCTAAGCATGGTGGCACACCCTTTAATCCCAGCACTTGGGAGGCAGAAATAGGAGGATCACCAAGAGTTCGAGACCACTCTGTGATTACAGAGTGAATTCCAGGTCAGGATACGGTGAAATCCTACCTTGAAAATCAAAAAACAAAAACAGTCTTTGAGAGGACAGCCTGGGTTCGCTTCTGTCTCCACCTCACAGAGCCAGGAGCTTGCACGGTCAACATGCACTAAACTTAGAACTGTTAGAAGGAGCTGAGTCATCACCATGGAGTTTGTTAGAAAAGGAGAATCTCTGGCCTTGTGCCAGGCCTTTACAGCATCAGAATTTCCACTTTCACAGGAGAAGAGGTAACCAGTATCCTTATCAAAGTGCTGGGCCACTGTGAAAACGGAATTGAATGGTGGTGTTCTACAAGCATCCTCAATAAGTAAAGCAAGCATTGGAAAACAAAAACCAGAAAACCCTTGATCTTGACGATTGCACCCCTGGAGGACAAAGCCAAAATGTTAGGGCCTGGGAACTTCAGTCTAAAATCTTAGACGTCAGTGGGATCTGGACAGCAATGAAGCGTATTTAAAGCGCCACCTGCTGGTCTTAGCTATGCATCACAGTTTCTGCACAGACGTTCTTTCCCAAAAGGTGGCTCTGCTCTGAACCTTAAGTAATGGATTATTTGGTTCCTTCATGTTTCAATTTTATGTATCTTATGCACTTCTTACATTCTTTGATAATATTTTTAACTGTATTTCATTTCTTCTCCAGCGTCTTCATTGCTCCTTCTGGTATTCTTGTGGTCTTAATGGTTGCCTTAGAAATTACATTTATCCTTAAATTATTTGTCTACTACAACTAATGCTTTTATCATTCCCTAGGTAATACAAGCCTTACAATTTAGCACCATTTATTTGTTTGTTTTTGGGTTTTCGAGGTAGGGTTTCACTCTAGTCCAGGCTAACCTGGAATTCACTCTGTAGTCTCAGGGTGCCCTTGACCTCATGGCGATTCTCCTACCTCTGCCTCCCAAATGCTGGGATTAAAGGCATGCGCCACCACGCCGGGCTTTAGCACCATTTATATTCCCTTCTTGCCTTTTAGCTATTAGTGTTAATTAATTGTTCATATATTATTACTCTATACAATGTTCGGATATTTTCCCTCTATTTGTTCACATATTTCTTTATTTAGTTTTTATTTGGGAGAGAGAGAGAGAGAATGGGGGTGCCAGGGCCACTAGCCACTGCAAACAAACTCCACACACATGGGCCACCTTGTGCATCTAGCTTATGTGGGACCTGGAGACTTGAAACTGGGTCCTTAGGCTTTGCAGGCAAGTGCCTTAACCACTAAGCCATCTCTCCAGCCCCCCCCCCCATTTCTTCCTTCCTTCCTTCCTTCCTTCCTTCCTTCCTTCCTTCTTTTCTTTCATTCTTTCTTTTTTAGATTTTTGTTTGTTTGTTTGTTTGTTTTGTTTTTCAAGGTAGGGTCTCATCTAGCTCAGGCTGACCTGGAATTCACTATGTTGTCTCAGGCTGGCCTCGAACTCACAGCAATCCTCCTACCTCTGCCTCCTGAGTGCTGGAATTAAAGGCGTGCTCCACCATGCCAGGCTAGATTTTTTTTTAAGTAGAAACTTTGTATGGAAACATCACATGTTGGTACCATCATTTCCTTTCTCCATGCCCTCATTCCGCTGAGGTCCCTCCTCAGTGGGATTGATGGCATTCACCATAGGGCTGTGGGCTATGAGATGTGAGAGCATCAGTCAGTCATTGTAAGGTAGGGGCAATGCCTCTGGACATGCCCTTCTACTCTGTGAGTCTTACAGTCTTTCTCTCCCCTCTTCTGCAAAGTTCCCTGAGCTGTGGTAGGTATGCTTTAAGTCTACATCAGTGTTGTGCTCTTTTTCAGCCTGAAGAACTTCCATTATCATTTCTTTTGGTATAGTTCTCTTTACAATGAACTCTCTCTGCTTTCCTTGCAACCTCTTTGCTAAGGTTTGGATCTGGACTGTCCTCCAAAAACCGGTTATGTTAAGAGTTTGGTCTCAATATGGCACTACTGGAAAGCAGCGGAACCTTTAAGACGTGGGGTGTAGTGGAAAGCCTTGAACAACACTGTGAGAAGCATCCCTTACACTTCCTCTTTCACATCGAGCAGTAACATGGACAGTTTTGCTCTGCCTTGCATTTCCCACTATGGTGCACTCAAAGCAATGCCAATAGTCATGAAGTTAATCCTCCAAAACAAAGCAAGTCAACTTTTAATCTTTCTAAGTTAATTCATATCAGGCATTTCATACAAAAGCAGAAAGCTGATTAACTCACTCTTTATTCCATCTGAGGGCAGGATCTTACTGCATTGTCTATCCCAGTCTCAAATTCCTGGGCTCCAATGAATTGTTGGTCAAGGAGGTCCCCAAGGCCTCCAAAACAATACAGGCTTTTCCTGATGTTCTTGGTTGTCCACCATAACTCAATGGTAAGACTCTGTTACTGAAGACACCATATGCTTCAGTTGCAGGACAATGAGAAATCGAGTTCAACATGAGCTGGAAGCTTCCTCCCTGCTGGCTAACTGACATAGTTGTGGAAAGTGCTAGTCAGGCTTCTGGGGTTGAGTGGGAGTCATCAACACTCAACCAACCAGCAGTGGACCCTGCATGCTATTCAACCAACCAAACAGGCAAGATGTGCACTGGTGCAATAGTGGCATGACTGTTAAGGGGGTAACCAATTGCTTTCTGATTGAAACTGAAGCCTGTTCACAGGAGGAAATTCATGCCTGGTACTGAAAACCTAGTAAAAAGCCTGTGGCTAAGGAGGTGATAGGCCCTAGCAGGAAGGCTACTGCCACTGTTTGTCTTAATGGATATTCAGTTATGCACTTTTCTGTATTTTTTCTTCATTTTTCTTACTCCATGCTTTAGACTGAATATTTTCACTGACCTATCTTCAAGTTTACCAATCCTTTCTCCTATTTTATCTAGTTGTATAATTTCCACTTGATTTTTTAAAATTACTTTATTTATTTACTTTAATTGAGAGAAAGAGAGATGGGGAGGGAGAGAATGGGCATGTCAGGGCCTCCAGCCACTGCAAACAAACTCCAGATGCATGTGCCATCTTGTGCATCTGGCTTATGTGAGTACTGAGGAATTGAACGTGGGTCCTTAGTCTTCACAGGCCTTAACCACTAAGCCATTTCTCCAGTCCTTGATGCTTTTTTAAGAATTTATTTATTATTTTTATTTATTAACAACTTCCATGAATGTAAACAATATCCCATGATAATGCCCTCCCTCCTCCTCACCTACTTTCCCCTTTGAAACTCCATTCTCCATCATATCCCCTCCCCCTCTCAATCAGTCTCTCTTTTATTTTGATGTCATGATCTTTTACTCCTATTATGATGGTCTTGTGTAGGTAGTGTCAGGCACTGTGAGGTCATGGATATCCAGGCCATTTTGTGTCTGGAGGAACATGCTGTAAGGAGTCCTACCCTCCCTTTGGCTCTTACATTCTTTCTGCCACCTCTTCCACAATGGACCCTGAGCCTTTGAAGGTGTGATAGAGATATTGAGCACACTTCTGTCACTTCTTCCCAGCACCATGATGCCTTCTGAGTCATCCCAAGGCCACTGCCATCTGAAAAGAGAAACTTATCTAACCAAAAGTGAGAGTAGCATTTATATATGGGTATGAACATTAAGAGAAGTGCTTACTGGGCACTTTGATGAGCATTGTATATACATTTAGCTAGACAGCAGCAGACTTTACACCCTTAGGGCTCATGACTACCCCTGTTGTAGGTTTTCAGTATCAGGGATGTATTCCCTCCCATGGAGTGGGCCTCTAGTCCAATTAGAGGGCAGTTGGTTTCCACCATGACAGATGTGCCACAATCACCTGTCGGCTGATTTGGCCTGGCTGGCCAAATATAAGGCTTGCAGTGTCCACTGTTGAGTATCTTCACTGGTGATTTCTCTCTCACCCATTGAACTGTGTTGCAGTCAGGTTCACATTGCTGGTAGAAATCACCCAACCAAGAGCAGCTTCTGGGAAAAAAGAGATTTATTTTGGCTTACAGGCTCTAGGGGAAGCTCCACGATGGCAGGGGAAAACAATGGCATGAGCAGAGAGGGGACATCACCCCCTGGCCAACATAACGTGGACCATAGCAACAGGAGAATGTACCAAACACTGGCATGGGGAAACTGGCTGTAACACCCATAAGCCCGCCCCCAACAATACACTCCCTCCAGGAGGCATTAATTCCCAAATATCCATCAGCTGGGAACCTAGCATTCAGAACACCTAAGTTTATGGGGGACACCTGAATCAAACCACCACAAACTGCATGCAGAATGGCTTCTTCCAGCTTTCTGTCAGTTGGTCTACATGGAGGAGGTTATCAGCTCAGCTCCAGCAGGATTTCTCAGTGGCCTTGCAGCCTAAGTATGTGAAGTCTTCAGCAATAGGGTTTTACCATCTATTCCTGGAGGGAAACCAAGGGCCTTGGCAATGGCCTGTGATGTTTTGGGGGCATCAGGGACCTCCCTGGCCAACAACTCACTGGAAGGTACCCACCCCTGGCACTGAAATTTTTCTAGTAACAATCTATAGCTCCTGAGTGTTCCATTGTCCAAAATAGTAGGTTTCCATATGATTTACTTATATCCTCTTAGATTTTGATTAGCCCTCCCTCTACCTTTCCTTTACTCAATCTCTTCCCCAAACCTCACTTTGGGCCTTTTCACCCCCATTAATCTATTATTCTACTTAAATATATACAATACCATCCTATTTAGTACCCCCCTCCCTTCCTTTCTCTTCCCTTTATATATCTTTTCTAGCTTACTGGCCTTGGCTTGATGCATTTTTAATGACACCTGAAGAATCTTTTTTTTTTTCAAATATTGTTTATTTGAGAGGGAGGAAGACAGAACGGGCATGCCAGAGCCTCTTGCCACTGCAAACAAATTTCAGATGCAAGTGCCACTTTGTGCATCTGGTCTTATATGGGTCTTCAGGAATTGAACCTGTTCTGCCAGTCCCTGCAAGCAAGAGCCTTTAACCACTAAGCCATCTCCCCAGGCCCCATTTGATGCTTTAAAGATAGTTTCTAGGGCTGGGGAGATGGCTCAGCATTTAAAGGATCTTGCTTACAAAAAAAGCCTGATGGCCTGGGTTTGACTCCCCAGTAACCACATAAAGCCAGATGCCCAAAGTAGCAAATGTATTTCGAGTTCACTGCAGAGGCAAAAAAAAGTCCTGGTGCACCCATACTTACTCTCACTCTCTCTCCTTGCAAATAAACATCTTAAAACATAGTTTTAGGCTGGAGAGATTGCTTAGTGGTTAAAGCACTTGCCTGCAAAGCCAGAAGGACCCAGGTTTGATTCCCCAGTACCCACATAAAGCCTAATGCACAAAGTTGTACATGTGTCTGGAGTTCGTTTGCAGTGGCTAGAGGCCCTGTTGTACCCATTCTCTCTTTCTCTCTCTCTCTCTCTCTCTCTCTCTCTCTCTCTTGAATAAATAAAATGTGAAAAAAAAATGTTAAAAAAGAGTTTCTAGTATTGGGAGAAGATAATGATCAAAACACATTATGTACATGTATTAAAATTGTCAATAACAAGTTTAAAAAACAGTTTCTACTTCTCCATCTACTTTCTTGTATGTATTATTAGTATAGATACTATAATATTCTATTGGTCCTGGAATCTGCTCCTAACCCTTTTTAAAATAAGACCTTACTAAGTCTAAAGATGTGCAGAGTGCTTGAGCTCAGCCTGGGGTTCCAGAAGTGTGCTTGCTTGTGCTGGTGATGGTGTTGGTTTTTCTCTGCTCAGGCCAGTGAAAGCAGGCCAGCTTCTTCTGCCATTGTGGAATTTCCCCAAGATCTGTAAGCTTCAAATAAATCCCCTCTTCCTTCCATAAACTGAGTCCAGTCTGGAGTTTTGTCTCAGCGACCTGAAGCTGTCTGCTACATGGAAGCTAAGGGATGATTTTAATAAAATCTGCTTGGAAAATAAAAATATATAATGTACCATGTCCAAAATGTAACAGATTATATCTAATGATAGAAATATCTAGGGGCTGGAGAGATGGCTTAGCGGTTAAGGCACATGTCTGTGAAGCCTAAGGACCCAGGTTCGATTCTCCAGGTCCCACATAAGCCAGATGCACATGGTGGCACATGCACCTGGAGTTCGTTTGCAGTGGCTAGAGCCCTGGTGTGCCCATTCTCACTCTCTCTCCTTCTCTCTGTCTCTAGTAGGTAAATAAAAATGAAAATAAAATCTTTTCTAAAAAAAAGAAATATCTAGATGTACTCTGCTAATAGTTATTTTTAAAAATATATTTTCAGAAGTCTTTTTTTTTTTTTTTTTTTTTGGTTTTATGAGATAGGGTCTTGCTCTGGTCCAGGCTGACCTGAAATTAACTCTGTAGTTTCAGGGTGGCCTTGAACTCATGGTGATCCTCCTACCTCTGCCTCCCGAGTGCTGGAATTAAAGGCGTGTGCCACCACGCCTGGCTCAGAGGTCTTTTTTAAATATATTCTTGGGCTAGAGAAATGGCTTAGCGGTTAAGGCACTTGCCTGTGAAGTCTAAGGATCCAGGCTCGATTCTCCAGGTCCCATGTAAGCCAGATGCACATGGTGACACATGTGTCTGGAGTTCATTTGTAGTGGCTAGAGGCCCTGACGTACCCATTCTCTCTCTTTCTCTCTCTCTCTCTCTCTCCCTCCCTCCCTCCCATCCCTCTCTCTGTCTCTAATAAATAAATAAATAAAAATTAAATAAGAAGCCGGGCGTGGTGGCTCACACCTTTAATCCCAGTACTCGGGAGGCAGAGGTAGGAGGATCGCCGTGAGTTTGAGGCCACCCTGAGACTCCACAGTGAATTCCAGGTCAGCCTGGGCTAGAGTGAGACCCTACCTTGAAAAACCAAAAAAAAAAAAAAAAAAAAATTAAATAAGAGCTTACTATATATCTCAGGCTGGCCTTGAACTCTCAATCCTCCTGTGTCTACTCCTTGACTGCTTATATTACATGCCACCATGCCAGCTATTAGGTCTTTCTTCCTCATCAGATGCTGAATTTCAATTTTTGTACTCCCAACTCTCTGAGAAGCCAAAGCTATGCTTTGTTTAGCAGTAGTTTTCTGCTTTGTTTCTGCATCCCCTATAAACATGCGCATGTGGACACCCACACACACAGAATATGATTTAGCAAACTCACTAAGGAAAAAGCCTACCTGGGATGTTGGGTTCACTTCTCTTGTCCCCCTTTCCTCAGGATCTTGGTTCCCTAAATTTTGTTTGCTTTGGGCTCTAATTTTTTTTATAATTTATTTATTTATTTTAGAGAGAGAAAGGCAGAAAGGGAGAGACAG
The DNA here is from genome assembly GCA_036346955.1 of Dipus sagitta. Taxonomy (NCBI): domain Eukaryota; kingdom Metazoa; phylum Chordata; class Mammalia; order Rodentia; family Dipodidae; genus Dipus; species Dipus sagitta. The sequence continues at coordinate 38,739,376 of CM070783.1, forward strand.
AGACAGAGAAAGACAGAGAGAGAGGAGAGAGAGAATTGGCACACCAGGGCTTCTAGTCACTGCAAATGAACTCCAAACACCTGTGCCACCTTACACATCTGGCTTATGTGGGTCCTGGGGAATTGAACCTAGATCTTTAGGTTTCTCAGGCAAAAGCCTTATCAACTAAGCCATCTTCCCAGCCCTGGGCTCTAATTTTTGAGCCCTGTGATACTGCCAAGGCTTTGGGGGTTTTTTTTGTTTTGTTTTGTTTTGTTTTGTTTTGCCTCAATGCCTCCCAAGCAAATCAGCAAATTCATTGAGATAAAAAGCAGTGGAAGGCTGGAGAGATGGCTTAGCAGTTAAGGTGCTTGCCTGTGCCCGATCCCATGTTAGCCAGACTCACAAAGATGAGGCAAGTGCAATGTTGTACATGCCTACTAGGTGGTACAAGCATCTGGAGTTTGATTTCAGTGACTAAGACCCTGGCATGCCAATTCTCTCTCTTTCACTCTCTTGTTCTGTCTTTAAAAAAAAAAAAAAAAAAAGCAGGGGCTGGAAATAAATATGGCTTAGCGGTTAAGGCATTTGCCTGCAAAGCCAAAGGACCCAGGTTTGATTCCTCAGGACCCACGTTAGCCAGATGCACAAAGGGGCGTATGTGTCTGGAGTTCATTTGCAGAGGCTGGAGGCCATGGCGTGCCCATTCTCTCTCTCTCTCTCACTTACTTTTTCTCTGTCAAATATACATATATATATTTAAAAGGAAGCCTGGCGTCTTAGCATATGCCTTTAATCCCAGCACTGAGGAGGCAGAGGTAAGAGGATTGCTGTTGAATTTGAGGTCAGCTTAAGACTACATAGTGAATTCCAGATCAGCCTCAAAAAACAATAACAACAAAAACAAAAATTAAAAGAGGGGCTGGAGAGCCGGGCATGATGGCGCACGCCTTTAATCCCAGCACTCGGGAGGCAGAGGTAGGAGGATCACCCCCACCGTGAGTTCAAGGGCACTCTGAGACTACATAGTGAATTCCAGGTCAGCCTGGGCTAGAGCGAGACCCTACCTTGAAAAACCAAAAAAAAATAAAAAAATAAAATAAAAATAAAAGAGGGGCTGGAGAGATGGCTTAGCAGTTAAGGCCTTTGCCTGCAAAGCCAAAGGATCCTGGTTCCAGTTGCACAGGGGGACACCTGCATCTGGAGTTCATTTGCAGTGGCTGGAAGCCCTGACGGGCCCATTCTCTCCCTCCTTCACTCTCTCTCTACCTCTTTCTCTCTCAAATAAATAAATAAATAAAATATATTTTAAAAAATTAAAAGAAAACTTGAATAAGATCTGGGACTAATGTAATGGAAGAACATTTGCTAAGTATACACAAAGCCCCCTAGTTTGATCCCAGAACTAAAACAATAAACAATAAAAATTAAAATGAGGGTGTAAAGAAATGTTTATTGGGTTCACATGACAATTTTTAAAAATTAGGTCCTAAAAGAATTTATGAAATGTGATCCTACTTATCTTAAAGATAATTATATATTATCTCTGCATGTAATATATAATTATTTTAGCATGACTATATATTACATATGTTTATATTTTGTTGTATATCCTAGAAGAATAAAACCAGAATAATAACAGTAGTTATCTATAGAAGTGAGATAGATCTTTTGTTTTTTATGAATTTTCCACATTTTTTCCAGTGGTGATACTTTTTTTTTTTTTGTTTTGTTTTTTTTTTTTTTTGTTTTTTCCAGGTAGAGTCTCACTCTAGTCCAGGTTGACCTGGAATTCATTATGTAGTCCAAGGGTAGCCTTGAACTCACAACTATCCTCCTGCCTCTGCCTCCCGAGTGCTGGGATTAAAGGCATGCACCACCACACCCAGTAAAGATATATATATATATATATATATACTTGTTTACTTACTTGCAAGCAGAGAGAGAGAGAGAAAGTGTGTGTGTGTGTGTGTGTGTGTGTGTGTGTGTGTGTGTGTGTGTGGGAATGTATGGGTGCTCCAAGGATTCTAGCCGGTGCAAAAGAACTCTGGACGCATAGCTTTATGTGGATACTGAGCAATCAAACCCAGGCTGGCAGGCTTTGCAAACAAATGCTATTAACCGCTGAGCCATCTCCACAGTCCAGTGGTACTATTTTTTCTAATTTTTTTACTGACAACTTCCATAAATAGAGACAATATACCATGATCACAGTCCCCTCCCAATACTCCACTTTTCCCCCCCCACTCCCAAATCCCCTCCATTGAATCCCTTCTTTCTGACTGTCTTCTATTTTGATATCATTTTTTCCCCTCCCATTATGCAGGTCCTGTGTAGGTCGTGTCAGCCACTGTGAGGTCATGAATACCAATGCCACTTTGTGTCTAGACGACAGCATTGTAAGCATGCCTCCCTTCCCTGGGCTCTTACATTCTTTCTGCAGCCTCTTCTGCAGTGGACCCTGAGCCTTAGAGGGTGTGATAGAGATGTCTGAAAACTCCACCTTCATTTCTCAGCATTTTGGCCATTTTTAAGTCATCCCAGTGGTCAGCTATGGTATTATTTTTTATTATCAAGAAAATATAACTTTGCCACTCCTGACACTGCAGGTTTCCCTTGGCAGCCACCACCCCAGAGTTCCTAAGAGCAAACCTCCTCGCGGCGCTTTCTTCCTCAGCGTCCCTCCTCCGCCTCTCCGGGGGCGTCTCTGCACCTGGACTTGGTCACTTTGCAGGCCTTTGACGGTAGCGAGAGGGAATCCCAGGGCAGGTGGATGACAGGAACGCAGCCCCACGCGCAGACCAGACGGGCTTGGCTCATTACTCAGCCCCGTGCGGCTCCTCCCGTGCCCCACCCCTGGCTCAGTTCCTCCGCGTCTGCACCCCAGGACACTGGCATCTTCATTGCCAGTTTCGCCGTGAATCCAAGCTGTTTATCTGTGGCCTTTCATCCCAAGGGCTCTCAGGTCAAGCATTTAAACCGGGTTTTGAGCTCAGTCATGGAGAGACACAAGTCCTGAATTTTTGTTTGTTTTGTTTTTAGCGACAGAGTTTACCCTGCAGTCCAGGTTAGCCTTGACCTCTGCGCCCTCCTGTCTTGGCCTCCCAAATGCTGGGATTACAAACTTGGGCCAGCATGCCTGGCTGTGAAGTTGTCTCTTAATCTCCCTAAGGTGGCAAAATCAGTGTGTGACCTAACTCTGCAGACACAACAACTTTAGGTGGTAGGTAAACATTTCTGTTTTTTCTTCAGTATGTGTTATATAATTAGAACTGCAAACTTAAAGTCACAGGTTTGGAGTTCTAATTGTATTTGTAAAGAGTGACCTTATATTTAAGATATCTCTTTTTTAATTATTTTTTTAAGTTATCTATTTGAGAGACAGACGGAGAGAGAGAAAGAGAGAGAATGGGTGCACCAGGGCCTCCAGTCACTACAAACTCCAGACACATGTGCACCTTGTGCATGTGCCACGTTGTGCATCTGCCTTATGTGGGTCCTGGGGAATCGAACATGGGTCCTTTGGTTTTTGCAGGCAAGCGCCTTTACCACTAAGCCATCCCTCAAGCCCAAGACATTTCTTTTGTTTTTGGTTTGTTTTTCAAAGTAGGGTCTCACTCTAGCCCAGGCTGACCCGGAACTCACTACTCAGGATAACCTTGAACTCATGGTGATCCTCCCACCTCTGCCTCCCCAGTGCTGGGCTTAAAGGCGTGCTGTTAAAGATACTTGTTAAGTCATGAGTGTTTGCATGTAAAGTTATTTTGAAAGTATATACTTTTTTGAGATAATCATCCTCTATAGCCCAAATTGGAATTGTGCAGCCCACGCTGCTCTTGAATTTGCAGCTATCCTCCTGCCTCAGCCTCTCAAGTGCTGGAATTCCAGGAAAGACCCGCTACATCCATTTTAATCCGGACATTTTGAAGGTAGGAGTGTTTACGATGAGGCTGGAGTAGGTGTTTTAAGTTTAAAATGTGGCTCCACTGAGCTGGAGACCTCCTCCTTGCTGTCACGATACTGGAAAGAGCTATGCAGCCAGTTTGCGGATAAACATCATCAGTAGTCTTAACCAGCAGTGGAGGCTGAAAGTTTAAGGCTGACTAGCCAGGTCAAATGTGCCAACTGGTAGCAATGGTAACATGTTTGTTATGGGGGCAACCAACTGCTCCCTGATTGGACTTCAGGCCTGCCCCAGGACGGGAATTCCTGTAAACCTAATCAGAAGCCTGTGGCTGGGAAGGTCATAAGCCTTAGAGGGGGAAACTACTACTGTTGTCTAGTTAAACAGATATACAATATCCACCACACTGCCCTCTAAATACTTGCATTTATGCCTTTATATTAATGCTACTCTCACTTTTGGTTAGAGAAGCTTCTCTTTTCAAATGTTGGTGAGACTCAAAACTCATTTAAGTGCTGAGAAGTGGCAGTGTAGTGTTCAGCACTGAGACATCTCTATCACACCCTCCAAGGCTTAGGGACCATTGTGGAAGACATGGCAGAAAGAATGTAAGAGCCAAAGGAAGGGAAGAGTGCTTTGCAATACTGTCTTCCAGACACAAAGAGGCCATGGCACTCATGATCTCACAGTGGCTGGTGCTACCTACACAAGACCTGAATAACAGGAGGGAAAATATGATGACAGCCCAGCATGGTGGTGCATGCCTTTAATCCCAGCACTTGGGAGGCAGAAGTAGGAAGATCACTGTGAGCTCAAGGCCAGCTTGGGATTTCAGAGTGAGTTTTAGGTCAGCCTGGGCTAGAGGGAGACCCTCCTCTGAAACAGCCAAATTAATAATAATAAGAATAATAATAAGAATAATGGCATCAGGGCTCGAGAGATGACTTAGCATTTAAGGCACTTGCCTGAAAAGCCAAAGGACCCAGATTTGATTCCCCAGGACCCATGTAAGCCAGATGCACAAGGGGATGCACGCATCTGGAGTTCGTTTGTAGTGGCTGGAGGCCCTGGCGCACCCATTCTCTCTCTCTCTCTCTCTCTCTCTCTCTCCACCTGCCTATTTCTATCTCTCTATTTCTCTCTCAAATAAATAAATAAAAATAAAATTTAAAAACTTTGTTTATAAATAAATAAATAAAATTGATAGTAATAGCTGGGCATGGTGGCGCATGCCTTTAATCCCAGCACTCAGGAGGCAGAGGTAGGAGGATTGCTGTGAATTTGAGGCCACCCTGAGACTACATAGTGAATTCCAGGTCAGCCTGGGCTATAAGGAAACCTTACCTAAAAAAAAAAAAAAAAAAAAAAAAAGAGCCAGGCATAGTGGCACACATCTTTAATCCCACCACTTGGGAGGCAGAGGTAAGAGATCACCATGAGTTCGAGGTCACCCTGAGACTACATAGTGAATTCCAGGTCAGCCTGCACTAGAGCGAGACCCTACCTCATTATATATATATATATATATATATATATATATATATATATACCAGATGTGGTGGTGCACACCTTTAATCCCAGCACTCAGGAGGCAGAGGTAGAAGGATCGCCATGAGTTTGAGACCACCCTGAGACTACATATTGAATTCCAGGTCAGTCTGAGCTAGAGTGAGACCCTACCTCAAAAAAAAAAAAAAACAGTGCTGGAGAGATGGCAGTTAAGACCTTTGCCTATGAAGACTAAGGACCCAGGTTCAACTCCCTAGTACCCACATAAGCCAGATGCTCATAGTCATGCATGTGTCTAGAGTTCATTTGCAATGGCTGGAGGCCCTGGTGTACACATTTTCTCTCTCTCTCAAATAAATAAATAAAATAAAATAAAATAAAAGACAGACTAGTTGGAAAGAAGGGGTGCACTGGATGGGGTCTTCTGGAGGGGGAAAAGGGAGGATGGTGGGAGAGGATTATGATCATGACATATTATCTGTATGTATGGATAAGCCTCATTTTATTTATTGATTCATCCATCCACTGACACTTGGGTTGGTCCCACCTTTTTTTTTTTTTTTTTTTTTTTTTTTTTTGAGAGGGAGAGAGAGAGAGAGGCAGATAGAGGATAGGTGCACCAGGGCCTTTAGCCACTGCAAACAAACTCCAGACACATGTGCCATCTTGTGCATCTGGCTTACATTGGTCCTGGGGAATCAAGCCTGGGTCCTTTAGGCTTCACAGACAAGTGCCTTAACTGCTAAGTTATCTTTCCAGCCCCCCATGTTTAATTTTCTGAGGAACTACCATATTGTTTTTCAATAGAGGCCACATCATTTTAATTTTTTTTTCTTTTTTTCTTTTTTTTTGGTTTTTCAAGGTAGGATCTCACTCTGGTCCAGGCTGACCTGGAATTCACTATGTAGTCTCAGGGTGGCTTCGAACTCACGGCGATCCTCCTACCTCTGCCTCCCAAGTGCTGGGATTAAAGGCGTGTGCTACCACGCCCGGCTACTTTTTTTTTTTTTTTAAACATACACCATTTTACATTTTTATGAGGTTCAAATTTGTGGGGTTTTTCTTGGGGGGGGGTTAATTTGTGTGTTTGTTTCTTACTTTTTGGTTTTTTGAGGTAGGGTCTTGCTATAGCCCAGGCTGACCTGGAATTCACTATGTAGTCTCAGGGTAGCCTCAAACTCACAGCAATCCTCCTACTTCTGCCTCCCAAGTGCTGGAATTAAAGGTGTGGGCCACCACATTTGGCTGTGTTTTGGTTTTTTGAGACAGGGTTAGAGCCCAGGCTGTCCTGAAGTTACTGTGTAGAGCAGGCTGGCCTTGAATTCATGGTGATCTACTGTCTCAACTGCTGAGTGTTAGGATTATAGGCATACACCACCACGCCCAGCTTCCAAGGAAGATATTATCTCACTGGAGCCAATAAAAGTCTCCATACACACTCCCTAAGACATGGGACAGTGCCTCCAAAGATCTGTAACACCATCCCCAACGTGGCCCCAGAGTGAGATGCAGCTCTCTAACATGGCCTGTCCACAGAGGAGACTCGACTCTTTCCCACCCCTGCAGCACTGGAAATTCTTCTCCCACGATTCACTTTGCCTTTATCTTTTCCACCGAGAAGAGCAGGACACATGAGTAAGATGTTGGTATTTGAAACAGACATCTTGTTCACTATACCAGGACAAAACCATCCAGGTCCCTGGAATTGGGAGGTATTCATGTCCTCTTCACTCTTTGTAGTCTTTTCTTTTTGCCACAATGATGATGACAATGACAGAGACAGAGACAACACTTAATGCTGTCAGGACCCCTTCTACACACCAGCGCTGTTTCAGCACATGATTTTATTATTTTTTGTTGTTGTTTTTTGGTTTTTTTTGGTTTTTCAAGGTAGGGTCTCACTCTAGCCCAAGCTGACCTGGAACTCACTATGTAGTCTCAGGGTGGCCTCGAACTCATGGCGATCCTCCCACCTCTGCCTCCCAAGTGCTGGGATTAAAGGCGTGCGCCATCACGCCCGGTTTATGATTTTATTTTATTTTATTGCCACAACAATCCTATAGAGCAGGTACTGTTACCTCCATTTTTTTTTTTTATTCTTTGGTTTTTTTGAGGCAGAGTTCCAGCCACCACACCTGGCTGTGATTTTTTTTTTTTAAGTAGAATTCTTATTTTAGCACCCAAAACCATAACCAACAATGATAGTAAATACTAATTACTAAAGGTTATCTTCAAAGTCAAGGTCAAACTTCATGCCAGTGACACTGGGAAAAATAGAAAGGAGGCTTAAACTGGACATAGTGGCTCACACCTTTAATCCCAGCACTGGGGAGGCAGAGGTAGGAGGATCGCTATTAGTGAAATCCATAGATACCATATAATAAATTTCAGGTCAGCCTGGGCTAAAGTGAGACCCTACCTTGGAAAACAACAAACAAACAAAGCCAAATAAACAAAAAAGATAAAAAGGAGGCTTAAGAACTTCACATAACTCCATAAATCATGTTGCATAAGTCTGAATCTAAAGCCGGTCTGGCTGCTCAGTCCTCTCCCTGGGGGACACAGTGGGGGATGATTCTTTTCCGGAACAACCAGAAAGCCCTCTTTAGTTAGGAGAGCACTGCTGAAGAATCTGTGAAACAAAGGGCTGGAGAGATGTCTTAGTGGTTAAGGTGCTTGCCTGCAAAGCCAAAGGAACCAGGTTCGATTCCCCAGGATCCACATAAACCAGATGCACAAGGCAGTGCATGCGTCTGGAGTTTGTTTGCAGTGACTAGAGAGGCCCTGGTGTGCCCATTTTCATTCTCTCACTCTCTCTTTCTGTCTCTTTCTCTCTCTCAAATATATATAAAAAGAATCTGTGAAACAGAAATCTGTGGAATCCTCATTTCCATTATGGAGTCTCAGGGTGGCCTTGAGCTCATGGCGATCCTCCTACCTTTGCCTCCCGAGTGCTGGGATTAAAGGCGTGTGCCACCACACCCGGCTGGCTAGTGTCATTTCCATGAGAATATTGTACAGATGTCACAGTGTCAGTAACTTCTCTTTGGGTATGTGTACATTCCTACATTTTAGTGCTGTTCTACTTCAAGATTCTTGTAGGCATTTTTTTTCTTTTTCTTTTTCTTATTTTTTATTTATTTATTTATTTTTGTTTTGGTGGGGGTTGAGGCAGGGTCTCACTCTTGCTCAGGCTGACCTTAAACTCATGGCAATCGTCCTATCTCTGCCTCCCAAATTCTGGGATTAAAGGCATGTGCCACCATGCCTGGCTAAGATTCTTCTGTTTTAGAAGACAGTGTCATGTAACCCAGGCTGTCCTCAAACTCACTATGTAGCCGAGGATGACCTTGAACTTCTGATCCTCCTGCCTTCATCTCCTGAGTACTAGGCTTATAGGCATGTGCTACCATGCCATTTATGTAGTGCTAAGAATCAAACTCAGGGTTTCATGCATGCTAAGTGAGCACCCTACCAACTAAGTTACGGTTCCTAGACCCCTCAGTATTCTTTTTAAACATCTTTTGATTTTTTTAATATTTTATTTCTTTATTTATTTGAGACAGAGAGAGGAAGAAGCAGAGAGAAAGAGAGAATGGGCATGCCAGTGCCTCCAGCCACTGCAAACGAACTCCAGACACATGTGCCCCCTGTGCAGCTGGCTTACATGGGTCCTGGGGAATTGAACTGGGGTCCTTAGACTTCGTAGACAAATGCCTTAATGACTAAGCCATTTCCCCAGCCCCGTCTTTTAATTTTTAATTGATACATAGTTGAACATATGTATGGAGAACAGTGGCATTTCAATATGTGTATACATGGAAGGCTGATGTAGGAGGATGATTGTCAGTTCAAGACCAGCCTGAGGCTACTGAGTAAGTTCCAGGTTAGCCAGTACTAGAATAAAACCTTGCCTCCAAAAAAAAAAAAAAAAAAAATCAATATGGGCTGGATAGATGGCTTAGTGGTAAAGACACTTGCCTGTGAAGCCCAAAGACCCAGGTTCGACTCACCAGAACCCACGTAAGTCAGATAGACATGGTGGCACATGTGTCTGGAATTCGTTTGCTGTGGCTAGAGGCCCTGGTGTACCCATTTTCTCTCTCTTTCTCTCTCTCATAAATAAATTAAAAAAATAAAGGACTGGAGAAATGGCTTAGTGGTTGAAGCTCTTGCCTAAGAAGCCTAAGGACCCAGGTTTGATTCCCCAGTAACCACATAAGCTAGATGCACAAGGTGGTACATGTGTCTGGAGTTAGTTTGTAGTCGCTGGAGGCGCTGGCATGCTTATTCTTCTCTCTCTATCTCCCTCCCTCCCTCTCTCTCTCTCTCAAATAAAATAAATAAATAAGAAAAAAATAAAATACTAAAAAATTTAAGGGCTGGAGAGATGGCTTAGCAGTTAAGGGCTGGAGAGATGGCTTAGCGGTTAAGGCACATGCCTACAAAGCCTAAGGACCCAGATTTGATTCTCCATGTCCCACGTAAGCCAGATGCACATGGTGGTGCATGCATCTGGAGTTCATTTGCAGTGACTAGAGGCCCTGGCATGCCCATTTCACTCTCTCTCTGTCTCTCTCCCTTTCTCTCTGTCTCTAATAAATAAATAAAAATAAATCTTAAAAATATATATAAAAAAATTTAGCTGGGCATGGTGGCGCACACCTTTAATCCCAGCATTCGGGAGGCAGAAGTAGGAGGATCGCTGTGAGTTCAAGGCCAGCCTGAGATTACATAGTGAATTCCAGGCCAACCTGAGTCAGAGTGAAACCCTACCTCCAAAACGCAATGTATACATATTTAAAAAAATAAAAGTAAAAAAATCAGTATACAATGTTTAATGATCAGAGCAGGCTGAGTGGCATATCCATCAACTCAAATATAAATGGTAAACTGGGCTGGAGAGATGGCTTTAGTAGTTAAGGTACTTGCCTATGAAGCCTAAAGACCCAGGTTCAATTCCCTAATACCAACATAAGGCCAGATGCACAAGGTGGCACATGTGTCTGGAGTTTATTTGCAGTGGCTGGAGGTCCTAGCATGCGTACTCTCTCTCCCTCTCTACCTCTTCCTCTCTCTCTCAAATAAATAAAGTATTTCTTTTTAATATTAAATGAGGGGGAGGTAGGAGAGGGTCGAAAGAAATGTTAAATGGTGTGGTGGTTTGATTCAGGTGTTCCCCATAAACTTTGGTGTTCTGAATGCTAGGTTCCCAGCTGATGGAGATTTGGGAATTAACATCTCCTGGAGGGAGTGTATTGTTAGGGGTGGGCTTACAGGTGTTGTAGCCAGTTTCCCTCTTGTCAGTGTTTGGCATACTCTTGTTCCTGTTGTCCACCTGATGTTGGCCAGGGGATATGTCCACCCTCTGCTTATGCCATCGTTTTCCCCTGCCATCGTGGAGCTTCCCCTGGAGCCTGTAAGCCAAAATAAACCTCTTTTTCCCACAAGCTGCTCTTGGTTGGGTGATTTCTACCAGCAATGAGAACCTGACTGCAACAAATGGTAGACCATTTCTCTGTGTTGTGAACATTCAAAAATCCTCTACTAGTTATTTTGAAATATATAATTAATTGTTGGCAGTCATTCAAAACACTCAAAATCATCCCCCCAAATCCACCCTTTGCCTGTTTATGCTAGTTGATGCTGGCCTGTTGGTACTCTGAGCCTCTTTGAATGTTTAATGGATGATAATTTTATATGGACACATCACAGAAATGTTAGTATAGTTTTGGGTTCACAACCTACTTGGGCTCTGACCTACTGACCCCTTCACTCTGGGCATGAGGTAGGAGAGAGATGGGATCACTTTGTATCATTTTCCCATTATTGGATGGAAGGCCCCATGGCCTGGGAGCTCAGTCAAATGGGCCCTGGGTCACTACTTCCATTGTGAGACCCTCTGACTCAGGCCAGGTCTTCCTCATCAGGATCACCTGATGCCAGCAACTGCCCAACCCCTGGGCAGCACCAAGAGCCTCCTGGCCTCAAACGGGTTGGGCAGCATTCACTTCCCTGCACTGTCCTCGCGACCTGCTCAGTCATTAGGAAATGCCTCCGAGGTCGGCACGGTGACAGCAGCGGGAGTAGATCCTCCTGTCAGCCCAGTGTTTCGGGGTGGCTCCCATCTGCTCTGAAGAGGCCAGGGGTGGAAAGACGGATGCTCCTCTCTCTGGTTCCAGTCAAAGTGAGTGTGGGGGCCTGACTTGAGTGGGGTAAGGAGCTCATATGACAGTGCTCGGGACTGAGGCTAGCAAGGTGCAGGGGTGTGTGTGAAAAAGAGGACAGAGAGCATGTGTACGGGCCTTATGGGTGGGGAGGTAGCCATGGCTGAAACTACAAGGCTTGCATTAGGACTCTGGGAGGAAATCCCACTGCCTAGAAGTTTCACTCTGGGGGAGCTGGTTTTCTGGAGCTGTGACATCTTCCCTATGCTCACCTTGACACAGGATGCTCCTGAGGAGCCTGAGCATGGGAGTTTTGTAAGATCCAATCCCTTGGGCCAGCCATGGTCTTCACCTTAATTCACAAGTGGCCAAAGGGAAGCTTTGTTTAGGGTCAGCCTGAAAAAAAAATGAGATAGCTACTTTTCCGCTGGTGCTTCCTCATCCGCTTTCACTAAAGTCCAGAAGATCCTCCAGAGATCCATCTGAGCCCCAGTAGAGATGGCAAGACATGGTATGGACTGTAGCAAGGTTGCCCAGGGTTCAAATCCTAGGTCTCCCTGTATATGCAGTGTCACTTTACCAAAGTGTCTTCACTTAATCCTGGAACTTCAGTTCCCTCATGTGTAAAATGGAGATAATACCTACCTCCCAAGTTGTTGTCAGGATTTAGTAAGGAAGGGATGCAAAACGCCAAGCAAGTAATTAGCATTCAATAAATGGTTGCTGTTATAATTATTTATTATTAGCTCAACACTGGTCCCACTTCAGCTAGGAAGGCTTTTCTAGTCCTCCTCTTCCTCCAGTTCCCTAAGGTACCAAGGGGGATGCTTTCAGTAGGTAATGTCTTGCATTGTTGTGCCCCAATGAGAGCATGCTATTTTTCCTTTGTTGTGCTCTCTCACACACCAGAGTCAGGCCCATTAAAGACACTGAGCATGAAGAGAATTAAATGGAACGAAAAGAAAGAAGAGATGCACTGAAGGGCTGGTCAGGAAAACACTGAGAAGGGGAGGTGAGAAGGTAGGGAGGGAGGTGGCATTGTCCAAGCTTGGAATGGTGTGACTCTGAGGCACATGAAACAGAAAGAGGCTATTAGTGAGTGTCTTGTTGACACTCCTTGAACCCCCTTCACTTTTCCTAGAACTCAGGGAAGAAGCAAAAGGCTCCCGTCCTCCCCTTCTCATCCCTGCGAGGACAGAGGACAGGGCTGCCTAATGTGCTAATATCTACTCATACGATCTATCCAAAGATTTTAATAATGTTCTCTGGACCACCTGTGGAATTACTCCTCTCTGATATCCCCCTCTCTACCACTCTCCCTCTCTGAGCTGAATCTACTCATCTGTAAATCTAGATTTCACTGAAAAATAACTAAAATCCTTTCTTCTCCCTAGGATTATTTTTCTGTACTTATTTTCTGCCTAAGTTGTCTACACAACCTATGCTACTGATCATCAATCCTTGTTGGGTTTTTTGTTGTTTTGTTTTCTTGTTTTTTGGTGTGTATGTGTGTGTGTGTGTGTGTGTGTGTGTGTGTGTGTGCGTTTTGAGGTAGGGTCTCACTCTAGCCTAGGCTGACCTGGAACTCACTCTATAGTCCCAGGCTGTCCGTGAGCTCATGGCAATCTTCCTACCTCTACCTCCCAAGTGCTGGGATTAAAGGTGTGCATTACCACCCCTGGACTAAAAAAATGATTTTTCAAAAAAAGAAAACTCAGGGGCTGGAGAGCTGGCTCAGCAGTTAAGGCGCTTGCTTGCAAAGCCCACTGACCTGAATTCAATTCCCCAGTTCTACATAAAGCCAGATTCACAAAGTGGTGTATGCATCTGGAGTCCATCTACAGAAGCTAGAGGCCATGGAGTGCCCATTCTCTCTCTCTCCTATGTCTCTCTGCTTGAAAATAAGTATTTAATAAAAATAAAATAATAAAACTCAGCCAGGCATGGTGGTGCATGCCTTTAATCTCAGCACTTAGGAGGCAAAAGTAGGAGGATGCCCATGAGTTCAAGGCTACACTGAGACTACAGAGTGAATTCCAGATCAGCCTGGGCTACAGTGAGACCCTGTCTCAAAAAACAACAACAACAAAAATAGGCACTGGAGCGATGACTTAGCAGTTAAGGTGCTTGATGGCTAAGCCGAAGGACCCAGGTTCGATTCCCCAGTACCCATGTAAAGCCATATGCACAAGGCGGCACCAGCATCTGGAGTTCATTTGCAGTGGCTGAAGGCTCTAGTGTGTCCATCCTCCTCTCTCTTTCTTAAATAAATAAAATAAAATAAAATAAAACTCCATAACCAGGTGTGATAGCACATACCTGTGCTCCCAGTACTTGGAAGGTTAGAGGCAATATGATCAGGAGTTCAAGGTCATCCTTAGCTATACAGTTAGTTCAAGGCTATCCTGGGCTACATGAGGCCCTGGCTCAACTCAAAATAAGGGGAAAAAAACCCCTCATATGTGTCCTCTAGACTCTATAGTTTCATGAAGAACTTTCTTGATACCACCGTATCTCCAACTAGTTTAATTTTAGATTCTGATTGGAAAGAAGGAAGGAAAAAAAGGGAGGGAAAGAATGAAGAAATGAAGGAAAGGAGAGAAGACCACTACATTCCAGTGGGGAGTTATAAAGCAGAGGATTAGGTGAGCAGCTATCTGTCTCCAGAAAACCAACCTGAGAGCAAATCTGTAATGAATTGAAACTGGAAATCATTGGAATCACTATCTCAGTTTATCCACTGCCCGTCACTTACGTTCATTATCATCTTGTTCAGCTGTTCTAATTTTAGATGAGCTGTCCTGTCAAGGAGGTGTGACTGCATCATAGGAGTCTCTAAGCCCCCTTCAGGAAAATAAGAAAGGAAAAAATCTTAAGAATGACACCTCCCGGGCTAGAGAGATGGCTTAGTGGTTAAGGCCTTTACCTGCAAAGGAAGCGTAAGGACCCAGGTTCAATTCCCCAGTACCCATGTAAGCCAGATTCAGAAAGTGGTGCACGTGGCTGGAGATCATTTGCAGTGGCTAGAGGCCCTGGCGTGCCCATTCTCTGTTCCTCTTCTCCATATCTCTCTCTGCTTGCAAATAAATAAATATTTTTTTAAAAGGGGGGACTGGAGGGATGCCTTAGTGGTTAAGGCATTTTGCCTGCAAAGCCAAAGGACCCAGGTTCAATTCCCCAGTACCCATGTAAGCCAGATTCAGAAAGTGGTGCACGTGGCTGGAGATCATTTGCAGTGGCTAGAGGCCCTGGCGTGCCCACTGTCTGTTCCTCTTCTCCACGTCTATCTCTGTCTCTGCTTGCAAATAAAAAATATTTTTTAAAAAGGGGGGGGGGCTGGAGGGATGTCTTAGTGGTTAAGGCATTTTGCCTGCAAAGCCAAAGGACCCAGGTTTTGTTTCCCAGGACCCACGTTAGCCAGATGCACAAGGTGGCGCATGCATCTGGAGTTCATTTGCAGCGGCTGGAGGCCCTGGCACGCCCATTTTCTCTCTCTCCCTCTTTCTGTAAAATAAATAAATAAAAAGAAAACGTTTTTAAGGTGGGGGCTGGAGAGATGGCTTAGCGGTTAAGGCACTTGCCTGCAAAGCCAAAGGACCTCAGTTCGATTCCCCAGGACCCTACGTAAGCCAGATGCACGAGGTGGCTGGAGTTCGTTTGCAGTGGCTGGAAGCCTTGGTGTGCCCATATTCTCCCTCCCCCCCCCCTTTCTCTCAAATAAATAAAAATAAAGATGTGGCTGTGGGGTGGGGCTTTAAAAAAATGACACCTCCCATTTACTGAGCACTTACTATGTGCCTCACTCTTTACTAGCTCATTTAGTACTGGGCAATGCTGTTATCAACCTCACACTCAGATGAGAAACTGGGGTCACACAGATTAATCAACTTAGCCAGTGGGTATATCTGTCTTTTTTTGTTTGTTTGTTTTGTTTGTTTTTGTTTTTGAGGTAGGGTTTCACTCTAATCCAGGTTGACCTGGAATTTATTATGTAGTCTCAGGTTGGCCTTAAGCTCACAGAGATCCTCCTACCTCTACTTCCCAAGTGCTGGGATTAAAGGTGTATGCCACCACACCTGGCTATATCTGGCATTTAAACTCAGTTCTACTCTCTGAGCACTTGACCCCCACCCCCATCCCAGCCTGGAGGCTGCACTGACCACATCAGACACCAAAGATTTGGAGTTGCCACTATATCCCATGTCTCCTATCACTACCTCCACATGTTCTTATTTTCTTAATTATAGAAATTTTCAACTTAGCAAAATGGATTTTTGACCCAAACCAAGAGAAAGGAGTGATTCCAAAAGAGTTGTGATCTTTATAGTTTGTCCTTTCTAATAGCTGGTCTTATTCCCACCACGTCATCTTGTTAGGCCTCAGGGCAATCACAGTTCTGTTTTGTCAATGTGGCCTGGAGTCTTTTATTGAGGAAAAAATATATCAGTTATGCTGGTTCATGGTTCCTTCCAAAAAAAAAAAAAAGGCTGCTGTAGATAAGTTTAGGTGACAAAGTTATGATACTAAGTACATTTCTGTGAAAAGATTTGGTACTGATCACACATCCAAACAGGTATTCCCCTTCAACGTAATCAATGATTCTGCTCATAGTGTCTATGATGGTCTTCCCTTTGCTCTCAGATATTTTTTTTAATTTCTTTTGTTATTTTTATTTATTTATTTGAGAGTGACAGAGAGAAAGAGGCAGATAGAGAGAGGGAGAGAGAATGGGCGCGCCAGGGCCTCCAGCCACCGCAAACAAACTCCAGACGTGTACACCCCCTTGTGCATCTGGCTAACGTGGGTTCTGGGGAGTCGAGCCTCGAATCGGGGTCCTTAGGCTACACAGGCAAGAGCTTAACTGCTAAGCCATCTCTCCAGCTCTGCTCTCAGGTACTTTTTGAACCCACTATGAACTTTACAGAGACACACCCTATCTTTGATTTCAGGTAATATCATAACACTTAGATCATTCACTTATGTTCTCAGCAGACATGGATCCCACTGACTTTGGCCATTTCCAAAATATCAGTAACATTCTCCAGGGATGAAAATCTGCTTTTACTGGGGCTAATAAGAAGGTTCTCTGACACTCCCAAAGAAGAATCCGAAGAATGACTGAGTATGGTGGCTGTGTGAATACTCAGATGCCCAGGAGGTGCTCACGTGTGTAAGTTCTGAGCTTTATTTTTAAAAGGCTTTGCTTTATAGCCACACTTAGCACAGAGGAATGCAGACCAATGGTTGGAGTAAACCAAGAAAGTTACTAAGAAAGAGCAAAACTACGTGGAAGTGGTGACACAGGACCATGGATCAGCCACAGATCAACTGAACACCCATGCTGAGCAGGGTTTCAGGAGTAGCAGACACTTTTCTAAACAATGGCCGCTTCGGGTGAAGAGCCAGACTGAGCATTGGACTGGAGCTGGGGACGCATCTGGGCACGTATCTTATTAGATCCTTGTTTGCCTTGGAACTGGGTCTTCCTGTCCACTTCCGGCACTGAACCAGGAAGAGGTGACATCAGCAACAATGCATGTCCTAGTTGAGGTGAGGCGTCAGGCGCTTCACATACTCATCAACACCTTCCACACTTCTTCCAGAGCCCAGCAAGGTTGGAAGCTCTTATCTGTCTCCTGATGTCCCCTTTCAAAAGTGCCTGCACAGCTCCTCTAAGAATCCTGGGCTCTAGTTCTTAGTTTGGTCCAGGTAGGTTTCTGAGGACAATCAGCAGGAGAGGAAAGAATAGTAGAAGGAAGAGGAAACAATAAGGAGACAGGGTAGAGACAAGGTATGTGAGAGAGGGCTAGGAAAGGGGAGGAAACGATGGCAAATGTTCCAGATGTTCATGACCCTTTACCTTCCCTCCACAGCTAAGCCTTGCCATGTCAGAAGGGGAGAGTAAGGACAGCTCGGGCAGTGAGTGCCCCGTGTGCTATGAGAAATTCCGGGACCTAGAGGGTGCCAGCCGGACACTGAGCTGTGGCCATGTGTTCTGCCATGACTGCTTGGTCAAGTACCTACTCTCCACCCGGGTGGATGGGCAGGTGCAGAGGACCATTGTCTGCCCCATTTGCCGTTACGTCACCTTCCTCAGCAAGAAGAGCTCCCGCTGGCCCTCCATGCTGGACAAGAGCTCACAGACCCTGGCTGTGCCCGTGGGCCTGCCCTCCATGCCCTCACCAGAACGTGGGGGCCACACAAACCCCTTGGCCATCTCCCAGCCGGTCTGGAGACCATCTTCAAGCCAGGGGTCCCAGCTCCCCCTGGACCTGCTGCCTAGCCTGCCCAGGGAATCACAGATCTTCATCATCAGTCGCCATGGGATGCCCCTGGGGGAACAGGACAGTGTGCTGCCCCGACGCAGCCTGGCGGAGCTCTCCGAAGTGTCCCCAGCTCCCAGCTCCACTCGCTCCTTTTGCTGCCGGTCGCGAGCCCTCCTACTCATCACCCTGATCGCTGTGGTGGCTGTGGTAGCTGCCATCCTGCCCTGGGTGCTGCTGGTGAGAAAGCAGGCATGAGTGGTGGCACCAGAGAACAAGGGAACAAGGCCCAGTCTCAGAACTGTACTCCATTCTGAGCTGGGCTGGGGTGCACTGGCCATGGCTTGGAAAGAGGCAGAAAGTCCCTGTAACGAAGCTCCAAATGGCAGGCCTGGGCAGAGGACATGAGCGGGGACTGGATCGGAAATTTAATGGCTTATGTCTTTACCCTTACCACCCTGCCCGAGCAGGGACGGAGGCATAACAGGGAGGCTGGAGATCTCTGAGACTCGAGCTGAGATGAGCAGCCGGTGCCCCATGTATGACCCCCATGGGTATCCTCAGCAAATACCCCTCCTCTAGGCTGGAACCAAGCAGGCTGGAAGATGGGTGGCCTCTGCCTAATAGTGCTGCCAGCGTGGAGGTATAGACCTCACCTGGCAAGTGACCTACCTGATGCCAGGTGGGCCTCTCTAGGCCCAAGGACGTTCTGCTGGCCCATATTCTTCCAGATGGAGCCCAACAGCAGGTTTCTTCCAGGCTAGAATTCCCTCCCAGAAGATTGTTGAACTTGCCCTCAGGAACAAACAGAAGAGTTGCTGCAGGGGTCCAAGCCCAATTTCCCCGAATTTTAGGCACTGCACATGACCCTCACAGCATCCCAAGTCCTCCCTGCCTCTAGTCTGATAGCCAGGAAGGTCTTCTTGAGGGAAAAGCTAATCTCACAGGCTGTGTGGCCCAAAATTTTTGGAGGAACAACAGAAGAGAGTTTCCCTAACAATTCAGACCACAACAGGAAACACTGTTGTTGACAGAGGTCAAGGTCAGCAGAATGGTTGCAAACAGAGCCAGTGGTTTCCTTGAACCCTCCAGGCCAAAGAGCAGACTTGATTTGGATTCTTGGGGGGGTCTCAAGAGAGGATATGAAAATAGGGAACTGAGGGGACACCAGAAAGGTGAGACTTGAGTCAGCTGAGAGCTATGTGGGCAAATTAACCCCTGGGGGCTCCCGCCTTCCTCCCTGCCAAGTCCTCCTCCTCCTCCTCATGACCCAACCACTCATTAGAGGTCACACCAGCTGGGCCAGTTTCCCCGGTGGATTCTCAAGCTGAGCTGGGTGAGGAAGGGTGGGGAAGAAAACAGCTGTGCTTGTCAGAGGCTCTTGCTGTCTCAACAAATGCTGAGAACCAGGTGCTGTCACTCGTGTCACCACCACCGTAGCCGCTGTACCGGTGACTGGTCACTGGACTGTGTAGGAACCTCACTGACGAAGCCCACAACCAGTGCTTTACGACTGAAAGCAGCAAAATCTCCAGCTATTGTCACAGATGGGTGGGGTTGGCACCCAAGGTGTGCCAAAAGCTGAGCCCTCCACAACTTGTACTCTTCTCTGCAAAGTTTACAACCTGTGGGGAAACAGCACTGTGCCACTTCGCTAGTTCCCAAATACATGCAGTGGTCATCGTTTGGGGGCCATTAGGCAAGGGATCCACACCACAAGGGAAATTTCCAACCACAGGCTTTAAAGTCTGTTCAAGTCCTCACAGGCTTCTTTATGCTCTTTTCAAGACTAGAGAAGAGCACAGGTGCTATGGGGGTGGGGAATGAAGATAGATTTTGGGAGTTGGGGAATATTTATTATAGGAACAAAAATAAAGTTAACCTCACAGACTTGTAAGTCTGGTTACCTCCGCGAGGCTGGTCTAGTCAGTGTCATGAGTTTCTGGGACCTGATGTGAGTCTGTTCAGGTTCTGGTGTGGTTGCCAAGAGTTCCCTTCACAATTGCCAGGCATGGAGGCACACATCTTTAATCCCAGCACTGGGGAGGCTGAAGTAGGAGGATTACCATGAGCTTGAGGCCAACCTGGACTATAGATTGAGTTCCAGCTCACCCCAGGTTAGAGTGAGACCCTGCTTCAAAACAAAACAAAAAATGTCTGCAATGTTTTCATATCATCCAACTACAACCTGTAATTTTACTTATTTTATTGTCAAAGAAATACCAAAAGCCATTTTTTTAATAAAGGTATATATTTTCTCAAAGACTCTTTGTAATGTGTATAGACTCAGGAAAATGCTCTAGATTGAAGAAAAAAAAAAAAAAAAAAAAAAGGAGCCAGGCGTGGTGGCGCACACCTTTAATCCCAGCACTCCAGAGGCAGAAGTAGGAGGATTGGATCACCGTGAGTTTGAGGCCTCCCTGAGACTACATAGTTAATTCCAGGTCAGCCTGGACCAGAGTGAGACCTTACCTCGAAAAACCAAAACAACAACAACAAAAAAAAGATGGGGCCTAAGGACCCAGGACCCACATAAGCCAGCTGCACAAGTGTGCATGCATCTGCAGTTTGTAGTGGCTAGAGACCCTGGCATGCCCATTCTCTCACTCTTTCTGCCTTTCTCTCTCTCTAGTAAATAAATGAAATAAAATATTTTTTTAAAAATCCAGGCATGGTGGTGCACATCTTCCCAGCACTCAGAAGGCAGAGGTAGAAGGATCACTGTGAGTTCTAGGCCACTCTGAGACTACATAGTGAATTCCAGGTCAGCCTGGGCTATAGGGCTACAACAAGACCCTACCTCAAAAAAAAAAAAAAAAAAAAAAAAAAGAAAAAAGAAAGAAAGAAAGGAAGAAGGAAGGAAAGAAAGACCATCTTTAACAGCAATGACAATAAAAACCTGGCTTTTTTTTTTTTTTTTTTTTTTTGGTTTTTTTGAAGTAGGGACTTGCTGTAACCCAGGCTGACTCGAACTCGTGGCAATCCTCCTACCTCTAACAATTATTTATTTATCTATTTATCTATTTATCTTTTTGTTTTGCTGGAGTGTATGGGGGAGGGGGAAATGTGCATGTGTATGTGCTCTTGCAGCACCCTATGGGTTCGTCTGTGATGTGTTTGGGGGTATACTCACCGGTTGTGACCAGAGTGGAAAATCAGGTGTCCTGCTTCATCACTCTTCAACCCACTCTTCTTTGAGTTGGATTTTCTCATTAATCCTGGAGTTTGCCAGCTTTTTCTTCTGCAAGTTGTAGCAATTCCTTAGTCTCTGCTCCCCTATGAGATTGGGGTTACAGGTACATGTGGCCATGCCCAGCTGTTTAATGTGGCTTCTGGAGATTCAAACCCAGGAGGGCCCCTCAGGCCCTCATGCTTCTGCAGGAAGTACACTCAAAACTGAGCTATCCCATCTCTCCAGGCCCTCCCCCAAATGATAATTTGAAAATGCAAATGCAAATACCGTTGCAATACTGAGCCTCACTTGTATAAGAAATGAAAATTAAAACTCTGCTGAAGGGGCTGGAGAGATTGCTTAGTGGTTAAGGCATTTGCCTGCAAAGCCAAAGGACCTCAGTTTGATTCCCAGGGACCCATGTAAGCCAGATGCACAAGGGGGCACATGCATCTGGAGTTCATTTGCAGTGGCTGGAGACCCTGACGCTCCCATTCTCTCTCTGCTCTTTCTCTCTCTCTCTCTCTCAAATAAATAAATAAAAATAAAGTTAAAAAAAAAAAAACTCAGGGCTGGAGAGATGGCTTAGCAGTTAAGCGCTTGCCTGTGAAGCCTAAGGACCTCAGTTCAAGGCTCGATTGCCCAGGACCCACGTTAGCCAGATGCACAAGGGGGCGCAAGCGTCTGGAGTTCGTTTGCAGTGGCTGGAGGCCCTGGCGCGCCCATTCTCTCTCTCTGCCTCTTTCTCTCTCTGTCTGTTGCTCCCAAATAAATAAATAAAATAAACAAACAAAAAAATTAAAAAAAAAAACTCTGCTGACATTCCTTTTTTTTTGTACCAATTAACTTATGAAACTCTGCCACTGAGGGTGAGGGTAGCAGCTGAACTGTTGGTGGAAATGCATACTTGGAAAAACCATTACTAAGGGACATTTTACATATATCTATCCAAATTTCCACTTTGACCCCGCAATTTGCTCCAGATATACTTGTGTATATGAACAATGACATATGCACAATCTTATAAAAATGGTAGTGGTAGCCAGGCATGGTGGTGTACTCCTTTAATCTCAGCACTTGGGAGGCAGAGGCAGGAGGATCGCCATGGGTTTGAGGGCACCCTGAGACTACATAGTGAATTCCAGGTCAGCTTGAGCTAGAGTGAGACCCTACCTCAGGGGAAAAAAAGAAAAAAAAAATTGTGGTGGTATTTGTAATAACAAAGAATTGAAAAGGTTCCAAGATAGTCTAACAGATGACTATTTACAAAATCTCTGAATGACAAAGTGGCAAATGGGAGCAAGCCAGAAACAGAACACTGGATACTAGATTCTATAGTTTACATAGAAAGAGGGAGAAACGAGAATTTACATTCCTACTTGCTCATATCTGAAAAAAAAAAAAATTGGGGAAGATTCTCCAAAACCACTAACAACAGTGATAACCAGTAACTGTGGAAGGGGATGGGAAGTTTATGGGATGAGAAGGAGACTTTTCACTTTGCCTTTTATGCTTTTTTACTTTTCAAGCAAGTAAATATATTGTTCCTTCAAAAATTAAATTGAGGGCTGAAGAGATGGCTTAAGCAGTAAAGGTGCTTGCCTGTGAAGCCTAAGAACATCTGTTCGAATCTCCTGGTCCCACATATAGCCAGAAGCCAAAAGTGACGTTCACAGCACCTGAAAGGCCTTGGCGCGCCCCCTCTCTCTCTCCCTCTCCCTCTCTCTCTCTCTCTCTCTCGGCCTCCTTCTCCCTCTCTCTGTCTCTCTCTCAAAAATAAAATAAAATAGGGCTGGAGAGATGGTTTAGTGGTTAAGCGTTTGCCTGTGAAGCCCAAGGACCCCAGTTCGAGGCTCGATTCCCCAGGACCCACGTTAGCCAGATGCACAAGGGGGCGCACGCATCTGGAGTTCGTTTGCAGTGGCTGGAAGCCCTGGCGCGCCCATTCTCTCTCTCTCTCTATCTCCTTCTTTCTCTCTCTGTCGCTCTCAAATAAATAAATAAAAAGTAACAAAAAAAATTTTTTTTAAATAAATAAAATGACGGGCATGGTGGTGCACGCCTTTAATCCTAGCACTCAGGAGGATCTCCATGAGTTCAAGGCCACCCTGAGACTACATAGTTAGTTCCAGGTCAGCTTGGACTAGTGTGAGACCCTACCTTGAAAAACCAAAAAAAAAAAATAATAATAATAATAAATAAATAAGTAAAATACAGCCTTCTTTGCCTTAAAAGAAAAAAAAAATAAATTGAGTCTGGGCTTGGTGGTGCATGCCTTTAATCCCAGCACAAATCAAGTGCTCACCCCAGTACCTGAGTTCCTATCTCCAGAGCTGGTTAAAAAAACCAGAAGCTGCCGGGTGTGGTGGCGCATGCCTTTAATCCCAGCACTCAGGAGGCAGAGGTAGGAAGATCGCCGTGAGTTCAAGACCACCCTGAGACTCCATAGTAAATTCCAGGTCAGCCTGGGCTAGAGACCCTACCTCAAAACAACAACAACAACAACAAAAAAGCCAGAAGCCATGGTGTGTTTCTGTCATCCCAGCATGCTGACTGCAAGATGGAAGGTGAAGAGAATTTTCCAGAAGCTCACAAACTAGCGAGCCTGGCAAATGCAGCAGTGAATAACAACAATATAAATTAGAGACCCTGGAAAGTGAGGACCAACAACCCAAAATTGTCCTTTGGCCTACACATACACACACACACACACACACACACCATGACATGCACACACAAACATCACACACATACAAATTAAGGGCACTAGGAACTTACATTTCAAGCATTAAGACTTGAGCTCCATCCCCATGGAAAAGAAGCCAGGCATGATAGCTTGTACTTGTAATCCCAGCACTGAGGAGGCAGAGACAGGCAGATATCTAGGGCTTTCTGGCCAGACAGTCCTGTCTACTTGGCAAGTTTCAGGCCAATGAGAGACCCTGTCTCAAAAAAAAGAAAAAACACCACGGGCGTGGTGGTGCACACCTTTAATCCCAGCACTGGGGAGGCAGAAGTAGGAAGCTCTGCTGTGCGTTCAAGGCCACCCTGAGACTCCATAGTGAATCCCAGGTCAGCCTGGGCTAGAGTGAAAACCTACCTTGAAAAAAAAAAAAAAAAAAAAAACAAGGCAGTGGACAAGTGGACAACATCTGGGGTTGTCCTCTGGCCTCCAGATGGATGCACACACACCCATATGTGCACCCACGCACACACATGTAAAACACACAAACACATACAAACTAAATAGAGAAATTCATTTGTAGAGAGAGAAACCCTGGGCTCAATCTCCAGCACCAAAAAGAAAGAAAAGATAACATGAAATTTAAAATTAAGAGAAGTTAAGCAGGGCATAGTGATTCATGTCTGCAATCCCAGCACTCTGGAGGAGGCTGAGAAAGGTGGAACATAGTGAGCTCAAGGCTAGCCTGGGCTACATAATGAGTTTTAGGTCAGCCTGGGCTACAGTGAGACCCTGCCTCAAATATAGAAACTAGAAGCTAAATATGTCCTCAGTGCACACGCCTGTTGCCTGACTAGAAGAGCACCCCCAAAACATTTGCATACTTCCAAACCACTGGTCCTGTGGTTCACGAATATTAGCTACTGGCTTCATGGAACTGGTTTGTCTGGGTTACAGACATATCAGAAGCTTAACAGGTACCAAGAAATAAGGCAAAAAGTTTCATCTTCTCAGTGTTCCTAAGTTCTTGAGGATTTCTTTGGGCCCTATCACTTAATGTGTTCTGATCTGCTCCCCCACTTCTCTAGCTTTCCTTTACTTTCTTAAATTTACATATATATATATACACACACACACACACACATATATATATATATTTGCACACAGAGAGGGAGAGAGACACAGAGAGAGAATGTGTGTGCCAGGGCCTCTTTCCATTGCAAACGAACTCTAGATGCACGCACCACCTTGTGCATCTGGCTGTACATGGGTTTCAGGCATTACAAGGAAGTGACTTAACTGTCATCATCTCTCCAGCTCCTTAAATTATGTGTGTGTGTGTGTGTTTGTGTGTGTGTATGTATGTATGTATAGGTTTTTCAAGGTAGGATTTCACTCTAGGCCAGGCTGACCTGGAATTCACCATGTAGTCTCAGGCTGGCCTTGAACACATAGTGATCTACCTACCTCAGCCTCCTGAGTGCTGGGATTAAAGGCGTGCGACACTACACCTGGCTCCTTAAATAATATTTTATGCTTTAAGCAATCACCCTGGGTCAGGGCACTACAGGAAGGCACCATTAGATAGATAGATAGATAGATAGATAGATAGATAGATAGATAGATAGGCAGGCAGGCAAACAGATAATTAGTTACTTTCCTTGTGACAAAATCAACTTAAGGAGGACTTATTTCATCTTACAATTTGAGGGGATACAGTCCATCATGGCAGCAGGAGCAGGAAGCAGCTCATTACATTCCATCTGCAGTCAGAAAACAGAGAGTGGAGCTGACAAGATGCTCAGAGAGGAAAGTGCTTATTACACAACCATGAAGACTTGAGTTCAAATCCCTAGCACTCATGTGGATGCTGGGTATAATGGAGTGTGTCTGTAATCCCAGAGCTTGGGAAGCAGAGATAGAAGAATTCCTGGGCCCCACTAGCTAGCAATCAGTGAGCTCTGGATTCATAGAGAGAGACCCAGTCTCCAAAAATAAGGTGGAAGCTGGGTATGGTGGCACACACCCTTAATACCAGCACTGGGGAGGCAGAGGTGGAAGGATCAAGGTGAGTTAGAGGCCAGCCTGGGACTTGAGAGTGAGTTCCACATCAGCCTGGGCTAGAGTGAGACCCTACCTTGAAAAATAAAGAAGGCGGAAAGCCTAATTCATGCCTTTGATCCCAGCAGGGGGCTGAGGTAGGAGGATTACTGTGAGTTCCAGGCCAGCCTGACTAGATTAAAGCTCTGCCCACGACCCCCCCCCCAGTGCAAAAAATACACAAAAGATTAAAAAATAAGTAAATGGAGGGTGGTTGAGGATATACTAGTGTTGAGCTCTAGCCTCCACACACATATGAAGATGAATACACACAGCAATACACAAGAGAAAAGGTGGGGCTGGGAAGATGGCTCAGTGTTAAAGGTGCTTGCTTGCAAAGCCTGACAGGCCAGTCTTGATTCCCCCAAAACTCATGTAAAACCAGATGTAGAAAGTGGTGCATGTGTCTGGAGTTTGTTTACAGAAGCAAGAGGCCCTGGTGTGCCCATATACTCCTTTATTTCTCTTCTCTCTCTGCTAGCAAATGATTTTTTAGAATATTTTATTTGGGCTGGAAGGATGGCTTAGCAGTTAAGGTGTTTGCCTGCAAAGCCAAAGAACCCAGGTTTGATTCCCCAGGACCCACGTTAGCCAGATGCACAAGGGGGCGCATACATCTGGAGTTTGTTTGCAGTGGCTAGAGGCCCTAGGATACCCATTTTCTGTCTCTCTCCCTCTTTCTCTGTCAAATAAATAAAAAATAAAATAAAAATATTTTATTTATTTATTTCCAAGGAGAAAGAAAGAGAGAGAGGAGAAAAAGAGAATGGGCATACCAGAGTCTCTAGCCACTGCAAACAAACTCCAGATATATGTGCCACTTCATGCTTCCAACTTTACATGGATATTGGGGAACTGAACCCAGGTCATTAGACTTTGCAGGCAAGCACCTTAACTTCTAAGCCATCTCTCCAGCCCTAACTTAAAAAAAAAAAAGGGGGGCAGCCGGGCGTGGTGGCGCACGCCTTTAGTCCCAGCACTCGGGAGGCAGAGGGAGGAGGATCGCCGTGAGTTCAAGGCCAGCCTGAGACTCCATAGTGAATTCCAGGTCAGCCTGGGCTAGAGTGAGACCCTAACCTCGAAAAACTAAAAAAAAAAAAAAAAAAAAGGGGGGGGGGAAAGAAAACAGGGATGAATGCTGGTGCTTAGCTTGCTTTCTCCTTTTTATTTAGTCCAGTAACACAGCCCATGCAATGGTGCCACCCACAGATGAGATGAAGTTGTACCCTAGGTGATTCTAGATCCGGTCAAGTTGATGATCAATGTTCACCATCACAGATAGACACATACATATGAGATAAATAAATAAACAGAGGGATGAATGCCTAGGGTTAAGGCTGAACTCTGATGCCAGGCGTGGTGGCACAGATCAGTAATCCCAGCATGTGGGAAGCAGAAGCAGGAGGATCTTGAGTTCAAAGTACAGGCTGCAAGGAAGATCTTGACGCCAAACAAACACCCCTAAAATCTGCTGCTTTTCTCTCCGTCACCCAGAGACACTTACATGCACACACACACACACACACACACACACAACTTCTATTGTCACAGTAACCTCTAACTCCATATATACTTCTATATTCTAGGCCTACCAGACAAGCTTAAGAAGTCACAATATGGCTAGTCAGGTTCTAGAATATGTTCCACAGCCCCTGTTGACCTAGCTTTCCAGAAACAGTCCAAGGTTGACCTACAGACTTCTCCATACCTTATCTCAGATGAACTGATCATTGCCACGCTCCCTATACACATACTGCATCCCACTGAGTGGGAATCAGGTAGCTCTTTTAGGCAGTTAGGGTGACCCCTGAAAGTTAAAAGACACTTGCTAGAAATCAAAGGATGATCTGACTTCTTTCTTATCTCTTGCCTGGTTCCCTAGACCTGTTTTTCCACAAACAGCCTGGATGCCTCCTGGGAGGGGAGGGAGGCCTCTCCTAGGATTTAAATCTAGCACCAACAGTGTGGTTGGTCAAGTACAGCCCCCAGAACTTGGCGTCATGGCTAGCCTCTTCTGAGACAGCTCCTTGCCCAGACCAATCAGCTGTCCCTTACTCTGGTTCACCTGAGCCAGAAGGGAGGGCCCACCACCCTAAGGTTAGAAATACATTTACAAGGTGTCCGTGCTGCCTGACTGCTCCTGAACTCCCTGCTGCTGGCGAGTTCCTCCTTTGAGCCAAGCCAAAGGCAGAGCCCCCATCCATACCAGCCCTTACTCTCCACATGGGCTCTTTACCCTCTCCAGCTCCCCACATGGCAGGAGCTCTTTGCAGTACCTCCCTTAATAAATATAATAATTTAATAATTATCCTTCTCAAGTTTTTTTTTTTCTTATTTTTTTCAAGGTAGGGTCTCACTCTAGCCCAGGCTGACCTGAAATTCATTATGTAGTCTCAGGGTGGCCTTGAACTCACGGCAATCCTCCTACCTCTGCCTCCGAGTGCTGAGATTAAAGGTGTGCTCCACCAAGCCCGGCTTGTTTCTCAGTCTTTTATTCAATTCTTTAATTAAAATTAAAATTAAAAATGGAGCTGGGCAGAGGTAGGAAGATTGCCGTGAGTTCGAGGCCACCCTGAGACTACATAATGAATTTCAGGTCAGCCTGGGCTAGAGTGAGACCCTACCTTGAAAAACCAAAATAAATAAAATTAAAAGCGGAACTAGGGTTTGGAGTTCAAGGACTTTCCTGAACCCCTAACACCCCATTACACCATCATCTTCCTGGGGACATTTCTTAAAAAAAAAAAAATATATATATATATACACACATATATATATATATGTATGTATGTGTGTATATATATATATATATATATTGAGAGAGAGAGAAAATGGGTGTACCAGGGCCTCCTACCACTGCAAATGAATTCCAGGTGCAGGTGCCACTTTGTGGCGTTACATGGGTACTAGGGAATCAAACACCAGTCATAATACTTTACAAACACGTGCCTTTAACTGAGCCATCTCTCCAGCCCAGGGAACATTTTATTATGTTTCTTTGTTACCATGTGCCTCCTCCTAGGCAATTTAGCCTCCTCCTCTTTTGAGGGAGGCTAAATCAAGTATCTGTGTAATGCTCACCTTCATACATGGATACACATGAATCAACATGATGCCATGGTATCTAGAAAAGTTTAGTTCATTTGAGGTGTGAAATTGAAATATATATAAATCCTTGTTCTAGTGTGCTTCTGCTCTCAAGTGATCTTACAGGACCAGTTTGAAGGATCTTTTTCAAGCAAGAGATTTTAAGTGCTGAGCCACCTCTTCAGCCATAAAGGATCTTATTCAAATCAAATAACAAGAATGTAGAAAAGAGAGGGAGAGGGCAGCCAGACCATGTTGCCTGAGGTTCATACAGGGTGGAACCAAGACACTGGATAAGATAAGTAGACTTTATAGCTAGACTATGGTAATTTGCATCTCTGGTGTAATCTGTAGCCCAACAATCTCCCAACCGTATAAAGTGCCCATGCTGTCCAAACAGTAGGCTGAAGGCTTAATTGTGATGACTCAGTGTTGGCAGACAGTAAGGAGGCTCCAAAAAAGCAGTGTGTGGGCAGAGAATGATGGGAGCTGAGGAAGTTGAGAGGGCTTTCATAGGAAGAGAGGAAGATGATGAGGGAGATGTGAGGTGGAGTACAGGGTATTAAATAAACTAAAAAGTTCTTTTAAGGCACTAAGCTAGAGAGACCCTGAAGACCAGAGAGGAAGGCAAGATAAGGAGGGGAACAGGAGCTGCCAGCAGTTACCTATGGCTTTTAGCATCTAAATAAAACTCAGCTGGACCCTAGAGCCCCGGGGCATCCCTCTGAATGCCACTCTTTAGCCACAGGACCTTAGTTCCTGGAAAGAAAGCCAACATGCAGCCTCTCACCCTCATTCCTTCCCTCAAGCAGTTTCCACTGCCTCATGGAGCTAATTTTAACATTCTTCAAAACTCAGTCAAGGATGACCTCACCCCAGAAGTCTCCCCTGACCCGGCCCTCTCCAGCACCCGGAAGCAGCACAGGAACACCAAAGGCAGCTGGCACAGCAAGTGGCTTCCCTGTGACCCTTGAGTAGGTTGCTTCCCTTGCCTCTCTCTCTCCTCCTGGATAATGACTTCCTGCAGTCACACACTTGGGATTATTTTGCAGCTCCAACCTAATGCAAGGCTGGCCCATGAAAGACGCTTCATAGCATTAATTGAATAAGAGTTGCAGCGAAAGAAATTTGGCTCAAGTTTTCTCAACCGGGGTTGGTGGCGAACGCCTTTAATCCCAGCACTCCAGCACTCGGGAGGCAGAGGCAGGAGGGTCGCCGTGAGTTCGAGGCCAACCCTGAGACTCCATAGTGAATTCCAGGTCAGCCTGGGCTAGAGTGAGACCCTAACTCGAAAAACCAAAAAAAGAAAGAAAGAAAGAAAGAAATCGTGCTCAAATTTTCTACTACAAATAAAATTGGAAGCTGGTAGTGCATGCCTTTGATTCCACCACTTGTGAGGCAGAGGTAGGAGGGTCGCTGTGCATTTGAGGCCAGCCTGGGACTACAGTGAGTTCCAGGTCAGCCTGGTTTAGAGTGAGTCCCTACTGAGAAACAAACAAAAAGCAATAAAAATAGCTGCATTCTCATGTAAAATACTCTAACTTTTTTTTTTTTGTATTTATTTTGGGGCAGGGTCTCACTCTAGCCCAGGCTGACCTGGAGCTCACTTTGTATGTAGCCAAGGCTGACCTTGAATTTATGGTGATCCTATGTAAACCTCCCCAGTGCTGGGATTATAGGTGTGAGCCACCATGCCCAGCGCTCACAGCCTTTTTTTTTTTTTTTTTTTTTTTTTTAAAGTTTTTCGAGGTAGGGTCTCACTCTAGCCCAGGCTGACCTGGAATTCATTGTGTAATCTCAGGATGGCCTTGAACTCATGGCAATCCTCCTACCTCTGCCTCCCGAGTGCTGGGATTAAAGGCGTGTGCCACCATGCCAGGCCTCACAGCTATTTTTTTTTTTTTTTTCGAGGTAGGGTCTCACTCTGGCCCAGGCTGACCTGGAATTCACTATGTAGTCTCAGGGTGGCCTTGAACTCATGGCAATCCTCCTACCTCTGCCTCCCGAGTGCTGGGATTAAAGGCGTGCGCCACCACGTCCGGCTTCTCACAGCTATTTTTAAAGCATGAGAACACATATTTACTGACTCCAGTTTGGGTGTGCTCGAGGCTGTGATTTCTATTGGGGCCATACATATAGTTACCAAAACTGGGTACGGGACCAGCCTGCATGGGTTCAGCTATAAACGGTGAGTTGTGGTACCTTGCATCTTCCTCTCACTTCTGTGGCTCAACTGTCCAATAAAATGTGGATAATAAGCCAGGCGTGGTGGCGCCTGCTTTAATCCCAGTACTTGGGAGGCAGAAGTAGGAGGATTGCCGTGAACTCGAGGCTGCCGAGACTATAGTGAATTCAAGGTCAGCCTGGGCTAGAGCAAGACCCTACCCTGAAAAACCACAACAAACAAACAAACAAACAAACAAACAAAAACAAACCAAAACAAAAAACCCGTGAGAACAATAATATATCAGTAGTGGCAGGGCTGCTTTGTGAATCAAAACGTTAATGGGGTAGGGAGATAGCATTTAAAAGCACTTGCTCACAAAACTGTGGACCCAGGTTCAACTCCCCAGTAGATGTGTAGGGCCATCCCCTCCAAAAGTGGACATGTGGGCTGGAGGGATGGCTTAGCCGTTATGGCATTTGCCTGCAAAGCCAAAGGACCCAGTTCGATTTCCCAGGACCCACGTAAGTCAGCTGCACAAGGTGGCGCAAGCATCTGGAGTTCGTTTGCAGTGGCTGGAAGCCCTGGCGTGCTCATTCTCTCTTCCTCTGTCAAATAAATAAAAATAAAAAATATATTTTTTTAGAAAAGTAGACATAGGATGGAGAGAAGGCTTAGTAGTTAAGCGCTTGCTTGGGAAGCCTAAGGACCCTGGTTCGAGGCTCGATTACTTAGTACCCACGCAAGCCAGATGCACAAGGTGGCGCATGCATCTGGAGTTCATTTGCAGTGGCTGGAGGCCCTGGTGCATCCATTCTCTCTCTCTCTCTCTCTCTCTGCCTCTTTCTTTCTTTCTCGAATAAATAAAAACAAACATACAAAAGAAAATTTTTAAGTGGACATGCGTCTGAAGTTCGTTTGCAGTGCGCCCACATATACACATGAAAATTAATTAAAATTTAAAAACGTTAACGTAAAGATAGTAGAAGAAAGTCCCCAGCACTCTGCGAGCTTCCTGCGTCTCACATGTTCTTATGAAACGTGTGTCGTCCGTCGGTATGACACCTGTGTTATTCACTCAACAGAAACCGGCTCGTCAGAATCCACGTGCAAGGGAGCACGCCCCTTTCTTTCTTGTCCCTGCCTTCCTCAGCTCGGGAACTGAAGGAGAACCTCTGGGTCCGCAGAGGCTTCCCGAGGACGGCTCCTTCAAAGTGTGGTCTGGACCAGCATCACCCCAGAACGTCATCTACTTCCGTCCGTACGGGTCAGCGGGGGTCCTCTGCACGCCCGAGCCCAGGCGGACCCCAGGGCTCGGTGGGAGCCCCCAGATAGGGGGCGGCGGGGGGCGACCGGCGGGGGGGATAAAGGGCCAGCGCACTTGCCACGCCCACGTCGAGCTCCGGGTAAACCGGGTGCCCAGAGCCACCTGGCGGCTAAAGGTAGAACTGCACAGGGAACGCCCGGTGCGCAGCTCCCGCGACTGCGGTCGCGGATTCCCTCGGGGTTCGCGCGCTCTTTTCAGTAACCACTGCGATACTCGCACCCTCTGCAGCCCTCTCCACCTTCCGGAAACGAACCTTCCAAAGCGTTCAGCCTGAAAAAAAAATAAATAAATAAATAAATAAATAAATAAATAAAATAAACTCAGAGCGTTCAAAGCGCTGTACCCCTTGCAGTTCCCCTCCGAACCCCTAAGGGGCATCGGTTTTCCTTGGCTTTCCCAGTTTCTTCTAGCTCTTCGCACTTCTCTCGCTCCAAGAGATAATCTCGCGAGATTTCACGTAAACGTACGGAACCGGAAGTGGCATTCAGGTCTCTTCCCTTTAGCGGCCATCCCCAGAGTGGTTGCTGGTAAGGATTCGGTGGGAAATCGCGAGCAATCCGCAGCCATCCGTTCGTAGGCAGCGCGGCTTTCTGTCCCTAAGGGCCTGAGACTGTTTACTGGGCGGACAACAGCCAGGGAATGGGGCCGGGACGGGATCAACGTGGTCCTTTCCCAGATCAGGGACCGCCGGACTACACACGGGAGGAGCAGATTTGGGGACCCGCAAACGGGCGAGAGGGAGGGATCGCGTGGAGAGGGAGCCAGACTTGCACATTGTTATTAACTAAAATATCTGGTAACCGTTGTGCCTATTAGAGCCCTCTCGCCCATTGAAACTACTTTCGGACCCGAGGTCTCTGCCGGCGTTTGTGGGGTGGGTAATTCACTTTGGAGGGGATAAAATGTATCTACATTCGAGTCAGTTAAAGGATGGACGTAGGTTGGCCGTTCTAAAAACTTAACGTTGTAATTGAATTAACTGATGTCTTTGCTCCAATTCATGAAGTACTTTAGGAGTAGTTCAGAAAGTAAATAAATAACTTGTAAGCAAAACAACTGTTATTAATAGCGAAATCTCGCCATAAACACAGAAAGCAAGCTTGCAAGGAGTTTTAGGTGCGCAATTTCTCTTGTTAGGCCATTTAATACAAGCAGTGGCAATATGACACCTTCCATAAGAGCATTTTAAGCGCGCATGATGATGATGATAATGGTTTAGGAACTGGATGAGACTTTGAGATCACTGAAGGGTTTCTTAAATTTATTTAGCCAAAATGAAGTTCAATCCCTTTGTGACTTCTGACCGAAGCAAGAACCGTAAAAGGCATTTCAATGCACCTTCCCACATCCGGAGGAAGATTATGTCTTCCCCTCTTTCCAAAGAGCTGAGACAGAAGTACAATGTTCGTTCTATGCCTATCCGAAAGGATGATGAAGTTCAGGTATGTAGCCTTGTCCATTGGATTATTTTGAGTTCACTGATAACTAATTGGCTAGTTCTGTTTGGGGTGTTATTTAGGCATGCCTGTAACTTAAAAAAAGTGTATATATATATATATATATATATATATATATATATATATTCCTTGACTTTATTTTGAGAGAGAAAAGCTGATAGAAAATGGGCGCTCCAGAGCCTCCAGCCACTGCAAACTCCAGACATACGTGCCACCTTGTGCATCTGGCTTATGTGGGTATTGGAGAATCAAACCTAGGTCCTTAGACTTCGCAGGCAAGAGCCTTGACTGCTAAGCCATCTCTGTAGCCCTAAAATATTTTATTTATTTGAGAAAGAAAAAGACAGGTAGAGGGCCTGAAGACATTGCAAATGAATTTCAGATGCATGCTCCACCTTGTGCATCCTGCTTATGTGGGTACTGGGGAATCAAACCTGAGTCCTTAGGCTTCGCAGGCAAGCACTTTCACTAAGCCATCTATCTCTCCACCCTGCCTGTAACCCCCCCCCCCCCAGGTAGGTTCTCCCTCTAGCTCAGGCTGACCTGGAATTCACTGTGTAGTAGTCTCAGGGTGGCCTTGAACTCACGCGATCTTCCTGCTGCGGTTAAAGGTGTGCACCACTACGCCCAGCTTTGATTAAAGAATTTGGCAGTCTGTACAATATATCAGTGTTTTGTCTCATAAGGTTTATGGTTATTTGATTAAATGAAAATAGTTCTCAAATAGTATCAGTGTCAGTCTTGGGGTGGGATCTTCCTCTATCCCAGGATAACCCAGAATTCACTTTGTTGCTCAGTTTGACCTGTAACCCAGCAATTCTACAACCCCATCCTCAAGGGTGCTGAGATTAAAGACATGGGCCACCACACCCTGCCAGTGATAACCATCTACAAAAAATAAGGGTGGGTTCTTTAACCTTTTTTTTTTTTTTTTTTGTAGACGTTTGGTAGTCTTAAAATTGGTGGCTAACAACTGCAGTGATGAACTGACCATTACTGTAGATAGTCTGGTTTAACTTGTAAATAAAGTTTGTAAGTTAAAACCAGGAATAGGATTGTTGGTATGTTTCAAGACTGTAATGGCTAGGATTGGAAATGTAGGGAGATGTCTTAATAGATCTGGTGATGGTGTTGTATAAATCAGTCACAGTTTATTTTGATGTACAATGTTAATCGTTATATCCATTTGCATTTAGGTGGTACGAGGACACTATAAAGGTCAGCAGATTGGCAAAGTAGTCCAGGTTTACAGGAAGAAATATGTCATCTACATTGAACGGGTGCAGAGGGAAAAGGCTAATGGCACAACTGTCCATGTGGGCATTCACCCCAGCAAGGTAGGTGTTTTTGAGTATGATAGAGAAGGAAATTAGAGTAATTATTTTTGGTTGATTGTATTAGGCTAGAAAGATGAATTAGTTAAGTGTGCTTTGCACCAGCGCGGTGGCCAAAAATCATCTGGAAATCTCCAGAATCCACATACACATAACCACTTAGTCCTTCAGGGGAGCAGAGGCTAGGGAGTGTTTGAATGGCGAGCAGTGGAGCAGGACGCCTCCGTGTTCAGTTTCTGGCGCCACAGACAAGCACCAACCCGCTGCACACAAGCATATGGGGCCCTACAAAGGCACTTGCGTGTGTATACATCCTCTATGTGTGTGTCACACAAGCAAAAAGTTTCAAATGTCGTTTTTGAAATTGAGTGTCTTAAACAGTCACATTCTTATATTTAATATGCCTTTTCATCAGAATCTTTAGGCAAGCTGATTAGGCCAATGATTAACATTGTAAAGCATAAGAAATAGGCTAATCATGAGAAATAGAGCTTTAGCCCTGCCTGGGTTTGCATATTTAGCATAACTGAGTAAGCAGAACGGCATCTTAGCTTTATGTAGTGGATTTAGACCATTTACAGTTGGAAGCAACCAGGAACTCTTGAGACTGAGATCCCATGAGTAGCAGGGTTGTTTTTATTTATTTAAAAGAAAGAGGCAAGTAGAGAATGGGCGCGCCAGGGCCTCTAGCCACTGCAAACGAAGTCCAGATGTGTGTGCCACCTTGTACATCTGTCTTCTGTGGGTACTGAGGAATTGAACCTGGGTCCGTTTTGTTTTTTGAGGTAGGGTGATTCTTGACAATTCACAAATTATAGCCTGTAGTTTGATATTACTCTCTAATTTCTATCTTACAAGGGTTTTATTTTGGGGGGAGGGTGTTTGGTTGCTTGATTTGGGGGTTAGGGTCCTCCTCTATCCCAGACTGATCTGGAATTCACTCTGTAGTCTCAAAGTATCCTCAAACTCATGGCAGTCCTCCTACCTTGGCCTTCCAAGTGCTGGGATTAAAGGTGTACATCACCACAGCTGACTAGATGGTTTTTTTTTGTTGTTGTTCATTATTATTTATTTATTTATTTATTTATTTGAGAGTGACAGAGAGAAAGAGGCAGATAGAAAGAGAGAGAATGGGTGCGCCAGGGCCTCCAGCCACTGCAAACGAACTCCAGATGCGTGCACCCCCTTGTGCATCTGGCTAACGTGGGACCTGAAGAATCAAGCCTCGAACCGGGGTCCTTAGGCTTCACAGGCAAGCGCTTAACTGCTAAGCCATCTCTCCAGCCCTAGATGTTGTTTTGATTGACTTAATATATGCCAGCATTACTAAGACCATTTAACTGTTATATTGTGTCAGAAACCTATTTGCTAGTTACTATCTGAATTCTTTAAGACCATACCTGATGACCCTTCACCAGCCACTTATTAAAGCACACCTTTCCCATTCTACATGGTCTTTCTGGTTCCTACAACCATGCTACTCATGTCTGCTAGTTGGCAGCATCACCTGATAACTTAATAGGATTGTGAGGTCTAGGCTCTCAAGCCTATTGAAGCAGAGTTGGGCCCCAAGGATACAATTTAATGGGCCCTCCAGTTGATTCTTTCAGGCATACTTAAATAAATTTGAGAAGCACACCTATAAAACTTGAGTTCTGCCCTTTTGGTCTTCTGGTGCTATTCCTAGTGGACCATGTTTTGATGAGACCTTGGAGCATGGTGCTCACTAGGCTTGCCAGCAAGCCTCAAGAATGAACTGTGTCTCCATCCCCAGCTCTGGCGTTACAGGTGTGTGCCACCATGCTCAGGTTGGGTTATTTTGGTTTGGTTGGGTGGTTTTTACTTGCTATATAACCCAGGCTGGTCTGAAACTACCAGTCTTCTCACTCAGTATCCCAGGTATTGGAAGTAAAATCATGCCACCACCTGCCCACCTTTTCCTGCCTTTGGACCTTGGTTGTTCTCTTTGGGAAAGCTGTGTCTTGCTTGCTGCTGCCTC
The DNA here is from genome assembly GCA_036346955.1 of Dipus sagitta. Classification (NCBI taxonomy): domain Eukaryota; kingdom Metazoa; phylum Chordata; class Mammalia; order Rodentia; family Dipodidae; genus Dipus; species Dipus sagitta. The sequence continues at coordinate 38,776,521 of CM070783.1, forward strand.
ACTTCTCTGCTCACAAATGTATCAGTAAGGTTTTACCCTGATCACTTTATATAAAATAAACCTCTTCCACTTCAATATCTGTTGTATTTTTCTCATGTTAGAGTGATGTACAATTACTCAGTAGTTCTGTCTCATGCTAGAACAAAAATTGTATGGTGGCTTTTGCTCTGCTTACTATGCTTTTATTTCTTGTTTAGTGTCATCACTCCATAAGGCTAAAATTTATCATGGTCTGAATGTTTTGAGGATTCTATTTGAATAGGATATGTCAGTTCACTAAAGGCTTTGGAGGCTACGTTTATTTTTCAACCTTAAGGATTTTATGTAGTAGAGGATGACCTCCCAAGTGCTGGTATTTAGGCATGTACCATGACCAGTTTATACTCAGCCTATAATTCTAAAGTTAATTTGGAAACAAAAGTGTATTGGTTTATGACTTGCTTAGCTTGAAAAACTGGAATGAGAAAAGTGGGTAAATAATGTCCCACTGGGCTGGAAAGATGGCTTAGTGGTTAAGTGCTTGCCTGTGAAGCCTGAGGACCCCGGTTTGAGGCTCGATTCCCCAGGACCCACGTAAGCCAGATGGAGAAGGTGGGGCATGCATCTGCAGTTCATTTGCAGTGACTGGAGGCCCTGGCACGCCCATTCTCTGTCTGCCTCTTTCTGTCTGTTGGTAGCTCTCAAGTAAGTATATAAAAATAAAAAAAAATGATGTCCCACTGGGAAAAGGGATTTTTTAAAAATGTTTATTTGAGAGAGGGAATGGGTGTGCCAGGGCCTGTACCCACTGCAGACGAACTCCAGGTGCATGTGCCACCTTGTGCATCTGGCTTACATGAGACCTGGACTATCGAACCTGGATCTTTAGGTTTCCCAGGCAAGCGCCTTATCCATTAAGCCATCTCTCCAGCCCAGAAAAGGGATTTTTATATTTATAGCAGAGCACAGTAAAAATCACTGAAACTACTTTGCCTTTTCTGCTGTCACTAGAAGCCAGGTTTGATTTAGGGGCTTTCATTTCTAGAACCTTTTAAGTTATGTAACACTTCATGTTTAGGCATCCATGACCTGAGGTTTGGGAAATGGGATGGGGCTTTTTGTTGTGCCTGTTAAGCTGGTAATTATAATTACTTATTTTTTACAGGTGGTTATCACCAGGCTAAAACTGGATAAAGATCGCAAGAAGATCCTGGAACGGAAAGCCAAATCTCGCCAAGTAGGAAAGGAAAAGGGCAAATACAAGGAGGAAACACTTGAGAAGATGCAGGAGTAGAGCCGCCTTGTGTACAGCTTTCACTGAACACTTAAGATTAAATGGTCCCAGGTCATCTGTTGTGTTTGGAGCACTAGTTTATTTTCTGTGGCTGCTTCCTCTTTGTCAGTCTTTGGATGTGAGGAGGGAAGTTCTCTCAAGCTTGTCATTCTAATGAGCTACAGTATCAGCATCAGTCATGCTTAGAAATTTACTACATAAGAATTTGTATTGTGATGGATAGAAGGTTCAACTTAGGACACTGATTTCCCAGTGGCATGTAGACTAAGCTGTTCTTTACAAGGAGATGTTAAAGGTGGTCTGGCTATCAGTGGTCATCTTTTATTTATTTGGGAGAGAAGGAGAGAATGGGCACACCAGGCCCTCCAGCCCCTGCAAATGAACTCCAGATGGTTGCGTCCCCTTGTGCGACTGGCTTGGGTGGGTACTGGGGAATCAAACCTGGGTCACTAGGTTTTGCAGGAGATCACCTTAACTGCTAAGCCATCTCTCCAGCCCTACTTTCTTCTTTTTTCAAGGTAGGGTCTCATTCTGGCCTAGGATGACCTGGAATTCACTGTGTAGTCTCAGGGTGGCCTCAAACTCACAGCGATCCTCCTACCTCTACCTCCAGATGCATGCATCACCATGTGAGTCTGGCTTACATGGCACCTGGAGAATTGAACCTGGGTCCTTAGGCTTCTCAGGCATGCACCTAAACCACAGTTTGTTTGGGAGACAGTTATTTTTGCAGCTGTGTGTGAAATGATTGGGAAGTTTAGCCAAGATCACATCTTTGTCAGCCTCAGGCATGTGCAGAGCTGTCTTGGCTGGACAAAGAGGTGTCCTAAAGGTGAGGCAGCTGCTCCTCAGCCTGTCTGCGTCTTGGACTTGTCCTTTCCACCTTTCTGGACTCCCTTCCCTGACCATCTTGCCTAGCTCATTGATTCAACCCGAGACAAGTCTCTGAAAGGTGACGTCCAGAAAAACCAGGTGTCCTGCACTGAGGAAATGAGGCTACCTGGTTATCAAGATTATGCAGGAGTTGCTGTGTCTGGTGGAAGATGTGGAGATCCTGTATGAAATCTGCATTCTCAAAAGCCACAGAGAAACCCCATTGCCATGGATACTGTGATTCCCCCTCCCCTTTGGTTTTCTGAGGAAGGGTCTCAGGCTGACCTGGAATTCACTGTGTAGTCTCAGGGTGGCTTCAAACTCTTCGATCCTCCTACCTCTGCCTCCCAAGTGCTGGGATTAAAGGCGTGCACGGCCACGCTGTTTCATAGGTGAAAACCAGCCCCAGTGACTTAGCCTTACACAGTAAATGAGACTGTCAGGAATTGAATTCTTAAATATGCTCAACCACAGCTAAACTGTCTACCAACCATATTCAGTGATGTATTTGATCCATGACCTTTCCACTTTTTGTATTGTCTGTCGCAGGGGTATACAGGAGGTTGTGTGCACCAGACTAAAAATTAAACTGGTTAGTGCAAGCCTTTTAAAATAGCTGCAGCCCAGCCCTTGGAAGGTAGAGGTAAGGGGATCACCATGAGTTTGGGACCACCGTGAGACTACAAAATGAATTCCAGGTCAGCCTGGGATAGAATGAGACCCTACCTTGAAAAAACAAAAATAGTTGAGCTGCACATCGTGGCTCATGATTATAATCCAAGTATTCAGGTGGCTGAGTGAGGTAGGATGATTGCCCGAGTTTGAGGTCAGCCTGGGGTAGAGTATGGCCCTGCATCAAAACAAAAAGGAGTTGGGTGTGGTGGCACACACCTTTAATCCCAGTACTGGGGAGGCAGAGGTAGGAGGCTCCCCATGAGTTCAAGGCTGTCCTGAGACTAAATAGTTCCAGGTCAGCTTGAACTAGAGTGAGACCCTACTTCGAAGAACTGAAGAAAAGGGGGGGGGGGCGGTGTGGTGGAGCCTACTTTTAGACCCAGCACTTGGGAGGCAGAGGTAGAATTGTGGAGAGTTTGAAGCCACCTTGAGACTACATAGTGAATTCCAGGTCAGCCTGAGCTAGCCTGAGACTCTGCCTCAAAACCAAAAAGTAAAATGTCAGTTTAAGCTGGGCATGGTGACTCATGCCTGTAACACCGTCACTTGGGAGGCTGGAATAGAAGGAACACTGAAACTTGGAGGCCAACCTGGGCTACAGAGCAAAGTTTTTTTTGTTTGTTGGTTTTTTTAACTTTGAGAGAATGGGCACACCAGGGTCTCCAGCCACTGCAAACAAACTCCAGATACGTGCCACCTCGTGCGTCTGGCTCACGTGGGTCCTGGGAAATCGAACCGAGGTCCTTTTGCAGGCAAATACCTTAGCCATTAAGCCGTCTCTCCAGCCCCCCAAAACTTTTTTGAGGTAGTGTCTCACTCTAGCTCAGGCTGACCTGGAATTCACTATGTAGTCTCAGGGTGGCCTCAAACTCATGGTGATCATCCTACCTCTGCCTCCCATCTACTGGGATTAAAGGTGTGCGCCACTACACATGGCTTGCAAAACACACTTTTAAAATTTATTAGAGAGGCAGAATGGGCACGCTAGGGCCTCCAGCTACTGCAAACTCCAGACGCATGAGCTACCTTGTGCATCTGGCTTAAGTGGGAACTGGGGAAATGAACCTGAGTCCTTAGGCTTCGCAGGCAAGTACCTTAACCACTAAACCATCTCTCTAGCCCTGATATTTTTTTAGTTAAGTTTTTGGGCTTTTTGTTTGTATTTTTCAAGATAGGTTTTCATTCTAGTCCAGGTTAACCACCTTGCTTGTGCATCTTGCTTAACGAAGATACTGGGGAACCAGGGTTGCCAGGTCCCCCTTTTGAGGCAGGATTTCTCTGGTTTTTGCTTCTGCGAAGGCCAGTCTCACTGGTCCATGAGCTTCAGGCTTCTCCTGGCTCCACCTCCCATTGCGGTAGGCACGTTGAGATAGGTGTGTGCCATTTTGCACCCAGCTTTAAGTGAGTGTTGGTAGAAATCACCCAACCAAGAGCCGCTTGAGGGAATAAAGAAGTTTATTTTTGGCTTACATACTCGAGGGTGAAGCTCCATGATGGCAGGGAAAAATGACTACATGAACAGAGGGTGGGACATCACCCCCTGGCCAACATAAGGTGGACCATAGCAACTGGAGAGTGTGCCAAACACTGCCTATAACACCCATAAGCTGGCCCCAACAATAACACTGCCTCTTGGAGGTGTTAATTCCCAAATCTCCATCAGCTGGGAACCTAGCATCCGGAACACCTAAGTTTATGGGGGACACCTGAATCAAACAAACCATCACAGTGGGGACTTGAACTCTGGCTAGCAGGCTTGCAGTGCGAGCACTTTTAACTGCTGCACCATCTCCCCAGCCCCAAAGGTGCTTTTTTCAAGTAGTCACATTTATAAGTACCAGGGGTTTGAACTTGGGCATATCTTTTTTGGGATACAATTCTACTACAGTCAATAGAAAGACATGTTTGGAAAAAAATTGAGAGGGTCTTAAGCATGAGAGAACTGGTTGCGTATCCCAACATATATCTAGTATATATGTCTACCTCTCAGACATATCCCCAAAGATGAAAGCAGCAGAGAAAAGATGTAAAAGAAAAGTAATGGGAAAGAGAAAAAGAGGTTGAGGGCTGATAGATGGCTTAGCAGTTAAGGTGTTTGCCTGTGAAGCCAAAGGACCCAGGTTTGATTCCCCAGGACCCATGTAAGCCAGATGCATAAGGTGGAGCATGCACCTGGAGTTCATTTACAGTGGCTGACGGCCTTGACACACCTATTCTCTCTCTGTCGCTCTCATCTGCCTTTTTCTCTCGAATAAGTTAAAAAAAAAAAAAAAAAGTTGATCCAAGTTGCTGTAGAGACTGGCCTCCTCACCAGTTGGATGATTTCCTGCTTTACGAGACACTGTGTTCTCATAGTGACATGCAGTAGGTCACAATTAAGGCATGGCTGGATTCAGCCTGAGTCTGCCACTTGTGTATATCTTAAGTGTATAAAACCATGTTGTATTCCTGGCACAGGTCAGTGCATTCCAGGAAGTGACCAGTGGGGAAACAGCAAAGTCTCTGGAGCAAAACATCAAAGTTGCCTTGAGGTCACCACTTCAGCCAGGGAGGAATGGGGCAAGCTCAGTCTGGGTCACAGTTCACAGTAAAGGTGACTAACCCAGCCGAAGGGAACAAAAGTATCCAAGATCTGCACTGCTACGTTCCTGAGGCTAAAAGGAGAGTACCAACCAATTCCCTGCAAGGTGTTCAGGGAGTTGGATTAATACATGAGTCTACAGAGAGGTGCATAGGGAAGAGGAAAGGGCCTACAGTCCCTCATTCTCCACATTCTCTTCTTGCACAGCCCGGAGCCATCCAAAACCTATTCTGGTCTGATTGCCCTGGTGCCTCTTTCCTGTTCTGTAGAAGACAGTAGTAGCCCTCATGTTGTCTACCTCACAGTGTTGTCCTGAGAAACAAGCAAGGTAGTGTCTGTCAAGGTGCTTTCTCCACAAACATGAAGCTATACAGTGTGATTGGTCTGTCTCTTCCCAGCAGATCCTATCTTCCATGTAAGAGCTGGAGACTTCTATTTGTTTCTCTTCTTTCTTTTTTTTTCTTTTTGGTTTTTAAAGGTAGGGTCTCACTATAGTCCATGCTGACCTGGAATTCACTGTGTAGTTTCAGGGTGGCCTTGAACTCACAGTGATCCTCCTACCTCTGCCTCTCAAGTGCTGGGATTAAAGGCGTGCACCACCATGCCCGGCTTCTTTCTTTTTTATTTTCTTTTATTATCAAAGTAAGCTCTCTAGCCCAGGCTGACCTAGAACACACTCTGTAGTCCCAGGCTGGCCTCACAACTATCCTACCTTTGCTTCCCAAATGCTGGGATTAAAGGTGTGTGCCACCATGCCGGGCACCATTTCTTTAAACATTTTTGTTTATTTTTTAAAGAGACAGGGAGAGAGGTAGATAGAGAATGGGCATAGTGAACTTAAGGTCAGGCTAGGCTAGAGTGAGACTCTACCTAGAAAAAAATAAAAAGTAAAATAAAATTTAAAAAAAAGAAGAAGAAAAAGAATGGGCGTGCCAGGGCCTCCAGCTGCTGCAAACAAACTCCAGATGCATGTGCCACCTTATGCATCTAGCTTACGTGGGTTCTGGGAATTGAACCTGAGTCCTTAGGCTTTGCAGGCAAGCACCTTAACCACTAAGCTATCTCTCCAGTCTGCCCTTTCTGTTTTTGTGTTTTTTCTTAAATTTTTTCATTTTGCCAGGCGTGGTGGCACGTGCCTTTAATCCCAGCACTTTGGAGGCAGAGTGGGAGGACCTCTGTGAATTCAAGGCCACCCTGAGACTACATAGTGAATTCCAGGTCAGCCTAGGCTAGAGTGAAACCCTACTTCGAAAAACAAAACAAAAGAAATTATTTATTTGAGAGAGAAAGCTGCACACAGAGAAAATGGGTGTGCCAGGGCCTCTAGCCACTGCAAACGAATTCCAGATGCATGTGCCACCTTGTGCATCTGGCTTATGTGGGGCCTGGGAAATCAAACCTGGGTCTTTAGGGTTCATAGACAGGTGCCTTAACTGCTAAGCCATCTCTCCAGCCCTTTTGTGGTTTTTCTTGGTAGGGTATTACTCTAGCCCAGGCTGACCTGGAATTCGCTATGTAGCTTCAGGGTGGGCTCGAACTCACAGGAATCCTTCTACCTCTGCCTCCCTAGTGCTGGGATTAAGGCATGCGCCAACAAACTTGGCTTGCCATTTCTTTTTTCTTTTTCTTTTTCTTTCATTTTTTAAATCTTTTTATTTTATTTTATTTTATTTTATTTTATTTTATTTTATTTTATTTTATTTTATTCTAGAAAGAGAAAAAGAGGCAGATAGAGATTGGGTGTGCCAGGGCCTTCAGCCACTGCAAACAAACTTCAGACACATGCACCACCTTGTGCATCTGGTTTACATGGGTTCTGAGGAATTGAACCTCTGTCCTTTAACTTTGCAGACAAGCACTTCAACCTCTAAGCCATTTCTCCAGCCCCACCGCTATTTCTTTTTTATGAGGCATTATCATTGAGTATTCAGGGAGGCTGCATTATTTTTAGATGGGAAATGATGTCACTTCCAAGCTTGTTTAGGGATCCAAAGTCTTTCTCTGTCCTTGGACAGCAGCTCATTTCCATTCTTCTTCTGACACATTGTCCTTTGTAACTCAGCCTAGCAGAAGGATCACTGTATCTCCTCCCTCATGTTGGCCTTCTACCTCCTGGTTGCTTAGCAAACCCAACCCCATCCCATCTACTCCTGGGGGAAAGGTAAGGTAAGCCGCAATGCTGCTTTCTCTCCCAGGAGGTCTTCAGCTGCTGCCGCCCCCTCTTCTTTGACCTCTTCATGCTGGCTGGAAGTGGATTCCAGGCCCAGTCAGGCCTTCACTGCACCGTAATATTTCAGCATCTGGAACAGAGGTCACACAATGGTATGCCACAGGTTGCTCTAAGCTTGCAAATGCATTTTGCCCATGTTTGTTTGTTTTTAAAATTTTCTGGCAAAAAGGGGGGGGGGCGCCAGAGAGATGGCTTAGCAGTTAAGGCCATTGCCAGCAAAGCCAAAGGACCCAGGTTGAATTCCCCAGTACCCACATAAAGCCAGATGCACAAAGTGACACATGCATAAGCAGTTCATTTGCAGTGGCTAGAGGCCCTGGCTTGCCCATTCGTTCCCTCTCTCTCTCTCTCTGTTTATATATATATCTGCCTCTTTCTCCCTCTCTCAAATAAATTATATATATATATATATATATATATATTATATAAACATATATAAATATATTATATATAATATAATATATATAATATAATATATAATATAATATATATAATTTTATATATAATATATATATAAATATAATATATTATATATATATTTTTGTTTTGTTTTGTTTTTCTGAGATAAGGTCTCACTCTAGCTCAGGCTAACCTAGAATTCACTATGTAGTCTCAGGGTGGCCTTGAACTCATGGCGATTCTCCTACCTCTGCTTCCTGAGTGCTGGGATTAAAGGCATGAGTCATCAAGCCTGGCCTAAATAAATAACTTTAAAAAAAATTGCTCACAACTCTCTTGAGATGCCTTCACTTGTCCCATCAGATGCTCCTTGGTTTCCCTCCCTTGGAATACCTTTCTGCTTTTTTTTTTTTTTTTTTGGTTTTTCTTCACTCGAGCCCAGGCTGACCTGGAATTCACTATGTAGGCTAAAGCTGGATTTATTAAAAAGGAGAAAGGTGAGCCGGGCGTGGTGACTCACACCTTTAATCCCAGAACTCAGGAGGCAGAGGTACCAGGATCGCTGTGAGTTCGAGGCTACCCTGAGACTACATAGTGAATTCCAGGTCAGCCTGGGCCAGAGTGAGACCCTAACTCTAAACCCCCCCCAAAAAAAAATTTTGTTTAAATCAATCAATCAATCCAGTTTTGAGGCTGGGGAGATGGCTCAATGGTTAAAGATTCTTGTCTGTCGGCCCAGGTTCAATTCTCCCATACCCACATAAAGTCAGATGCACAAAGTGGTGCATGTGTCTAGAGTTCATTTGCAGGTAGAAGAGGTCCTGGTGCACCCACTTATATGTTATCTCTCTGAAAAACAAAAGTATTAGCCAGGCATTGTGGCACAGGCCTTTAATCCCAGCACACGGGAGGCAGAGGTAGGAGGACCGCCATGAGCTCGAGTCCACCCTGAGACTACATAGTGAATTCCAGGTCAGCCTGAGCTACAGTGAGACCCTTCCACAAAAAAAAAAAAAAAAGGCCTGGAGGGATGGCTTAGCAGTTAAAGCATTTGCCTGCAAAGTCAAACGACTTAGGTTCAATTACCCAGGATCCATGTTAGCCAGATGCACAAGGGGGTGCACGTGTCTGGAGTTCATTTGCAGTGGCTGGAGGGCCTGGCACACCCATTCTCTCTCTCTCTCTCCCTCTTTCTTTGTCAAATGAATAAATAAATAAAATATTTTTAAAAAAATCCAAGCCAGCATGGTGACTCACACCTTTAATCCCAGCACTTGGGAGGAAGAGGTAGGAGGATCACCGTGAGTTCAAGGCCACCCTGAGATTACATAATAAATTCTAGGTCAGCCTGAGCTAGAGTGAAACCCTACCTCGAAAACCAAATAAATAAATAAATAAATAAATAAATAAATAAAATCCAACTTTACATCAAAAACTTGCTTAGCCGGACGTGGTAGCCCACGCTTTTAATCCCAGCACTAAGGGGGCAGAGGTAGGAGGATCACCATGAGTTCTGAGTTTGAGGCCAGCCTGAAACTACATAGTGAATTCCAAGTCATCCTGGGTGAGAGCAAGGCCCTACCTCAAAAAAACAATGCCTAAAGACCCAGGTTTGATTCCCTTGAGCATCTGGCTTATATAGGTACTGAGGAATCAAATTATCTCCTCTCTAGCCCCAAATGTCCCCTTTCTATAAGGCAATCATTTGAATTAGAGCCCACACTAATGAACAAGTTATCTTTGGAGACCTTTTTTCCAGGTAGGTGACACAGCTACTGGAGGATTAGAACTTCAATATATTTAAGATATAGTTTCTTAAATTTATTTATTTATTAGAAGCACAGAGAAAGAAAGAGATAGAGAGAATGGTCACACCAGTGCCTCTAGCCACTGCCACTGCAAACTAACTACAGAAGTATATGCCACCATGTGCATTTGGCTTACATGGGGCCTTAGGATTTGCAGGCATGCACCTTAACCGCTAAGCCATCTCTACAGCCCAAGAGGTAGTTTTTAGAAAGCGTGGCAATAATTATTATAAAGTGTTTGAAGACTTAAAAAAATCTCTCTTTCAGATAACATTTGCAGCTGGCAAAATGGCTTAGTGGTTAAGGTACTTGCCTGCAAAGTCTAAGAACCCAGGTATGATTCCCCAGTACCCATGTAAGCCAGATGCTCAAGGTGATATATGCATTTGGAGTTCATTTGCAGTAGCTAGAGACCCTAGCATGCTCATTCATATTCTCTCTCTTCCTCTCTCTCTCTCTCTCTCTCTCAAATAAAATAAATAAATAGTTTTATGACAGAGACAGCAAGGGAGAGAGAGAGAATTGGTGCACCAGGGCCTCCTGCCACTGCAATTAAACTCCAGACGTGTGTGCCACCTTGTGTGCATGTGCAACCTTGCATACTTCTGTCACCTTGTGCGTCTGACATACGTGGGATCTGGAGAGTTGAACATGGGTCTTTAGGCTTCACAGGCAAGCACCTTAACCACTAAGCCATCTCTCCAGCCCTAATTTTTTTTTTTAAAGGTTGGGTGCAGTGGCATATGCCTTTAATTCCAGTACTTGGGAGGCACAGGTAGGACAATCTCCTTGAGTTCAAGGCCACCCTAAGACTACATAATGAAGTCCAGGTCAGCCTGGTCTAAAGTGAAACCCTACCTCAAAAAACCAAAACAGGAGCCAGGCATGGTGGCACACGCCTTTCATCCCAGCACTTGGGAGGCAGAGGTAGGAGGATTGCTGAGAGTTCGAGGCCACCTGAGACTACAGAGCGAATTCCAGGTCAGCCTGAGCTACAGCAAGACCCTGCCTCAAAAAACCAAAGACAATTTTTTTCTAACAGAAAACAGGATGGACTGACACCAGTTACAAACATATGTTTAGTACAAGAAAAGTACATTGGCATTTGTTGAGGCAATGTCACTTGGTACCTGTCTAGTCCTATTATTTGGACTAGTTTTATAATGGACAAAGAAATCTTTGCATGTGTATAGAAGGGGAATGTTGCCTTCTCTTCCTGAGACCCTTGGTTAATTCATGAAAATTTACATTCTGAGGCAATCCTGTTAAACTCAGTGCTAACTGTGAAAACAAAAAGCGGACTAACACAGATAAAAATAAGCAGTGAAGAAGCCTGTAACATTTCTCTTCCACAGGACTCAGGCTCTGGCTCAGCAACTGAACAAGCGCTGTCTTTCCTGTGGAAAGGGCATGAGAATAACTCCAGCTCAGAGAGCTGTGGTGGGGTTTTTGAGAGAAGGAGCATATTTGGAAAGGGGGTGGGGGATATCCGTTTCTTCCCATGACCAGCAAAATTAGGGCAAGTTCTTACTTCCCTGCAGGAGAAAGGAAGTGTGGGAGACAGGACTGCCAGTCTGAGTCAATCCTATCCGGGCTCATGCCATTGTAGTGGCGCTCAGTTCCCTTATGCCACAGTCCTGTTTGCTCATGTGCACAACCACTTACTAAGGCATAGGCTGGCCCTGGGATCTTCTAGGCTGAGTGCACTTCCTTCCAGATTCTCTGAGGACTGCACAGGGCCTCTCCTCCCCCAGAGTTAGAGAGTACTATGGAAACAACTATACTTGACCTTAAATGAACTTCTGCTATTGACAGGGAGGGAGAGGGGTCTATTTTCCAGCAAGATATCCCAGCCATTGTGTTAAAATGCTTTAAGAACTACTAAAAGCTGCACCAATGCAGCAGCTGCCAGATGGTATTTCATGTGTATTACTCTCTCAAAGACACCAGTGTGTTTCCAGTTAGGTGTTCAACACAAAGAGGCCTTTTATTACTTTTTTTTTTTTATCCCTTTCTGGTACTAAATGTGCTTCACACCCACCCCAGGCCCTTAAGCCTTCCACGATTAGGTGACTGGCTAAATGTATATATTATGCCCATCAAGCTGCCCTCAAAATACATTTTGTTGTTGTTGTTTTGGGGGAGTTTTTTCGAGGTAGGATCTCACTCTAGCTCAGGCTGACCTGGAATTCACTATGTAGTCTCAGGGTAGCCTCAAACTCACCGATCCTCTTTTTTTTTTTTTTTTTTTTTTTTTGGTTTTTCGAGGTAGGGTTTCACTCTAGCCCAGGCTGACCTGGAATTCACTATGGAGTCTCAGGGTGGCCTCGAACTCACGGCAATCCTCCTACCTCTGCCTCCCGAGTGCTGGGATTAAAGGCGTGCGCCACCACGCCCAGCTCACCGATCCTCTTACTTTGGCCTCCCAAGTGCTGGGATTAAAGGCATGCGCCGGCACGCCCAGCTGAAATACTTATTTTTTAAATATTTATTTATATTTATTTATTTATTAGAGAGCGGGGGGGGCGAGAATGGGCGCACCAGGGCCTCTAGCCATTGCAAATGAACTCCAGACGCATGTGCCCCTTGTGCATCTGGCTTACGTGGGTCCTGGAGAATTGAACCTGGGTCCTTTGACTTCACAGGCAAACTCCTTAACCACTAAGCAATCCCTCCAGCCTTGAAATATTTATTTTTATGTCTATATGTTTATGCTACTCTCGCTTTTTGGTTAGAGAATCTTCTCGTTTCAGATGGCGGTGACCACTTGGGAAGCTCAAAACTCATTAAAGTACTGAGAAAAAGGGACAGTGGAAAGAGGTGGTGGAAAGAATGCAAGAGCCAAAGGAAGGGTAGGACTCCTTAAAATGTGCTCCTCCAGACACAAAATGGCCTGGATATCCAAGACCTCACAGTGCCTGACACTACCTACATAAGACCATCATAATAGGAGGAAAAGATCATGACATCAAAATAAAAGAGAGACTGATTGAGAGGGGGAGGGAATATGATGGAGAGTCGGGGTTCAAAGGGGAAAGTGGGGGGGAGGAGGGAATTACCATGGTATATTGTTTACAATCATGGAAGTTGTTAATTATAAAAAATACAAAACATGACACTAAAAAAAAAAAGAGAGAGAGAGGGAGACAGTGGAGTGTTCAGTACTAAGTGAAACCCCTCTGTTATGCCCTCCAAGGCTCAGGGACAATGCAGAAGAGGTGGCAGAAAGAATTTAAGATTGGCCGTACATCAAGACTGGCAGTTTACTGAATCTGCTTGTTTCAAACAGGAGCCTAAAGAAATGTCTTTCTATGGTCTATTGGCCATTTCAGAAAGTTGGAAATGTAATGGTCAATTCTTTAGAAGGAAGCATCTTGTGGGGGGGAGGGCAGGGAGAATTTAAGAGACAAAGGAAAGGGAGGAGTGCTTACAATATTGTCCTCCAGACACAGTGGCTTTGATATTCATGGCCTTATAGTGGCTGATGCTACCTACATAAGACCTGTGTAATAGGAGGGAAATGACATCAAAACAGAATAGGATGCTAGAGAGATGGCTTTGCAGTTAAGGCACTTGCCTGGAAAGCCAAAGGACCTGTGTTTGACCCTCAAGGTCCCATGTAAGCCAGACACACAAAGTGATGCAAGCACACAAGGTTGCACATGCACACAAGGTTGCACATGCACACAAGATGGCACCCGTGACTGAAGTTCGATTGCTGTGGCTGGAGGCCCTGGCGTGCCAATTCTCTCTCTCTCTTTCTCTCATAAAAAAAAGTCAGGGGGCTGGAGAGATGGCTTAGTGGTTAGGCGCTTGCCTGTGAAGCCTAAGGACCCCGGTTCAAGGCTCGATTCCCCAGGACCCACATTAGCCAGATGCACAAGGGGGCACATGTGTCTGGAGTTCGTTTGCAGTGGCTGGAGGCCCTGGCGCGCCCATTCTCTCTCTCTCTCTCTCTCTGTTGCTCTCAAATAAATAAATAAATGAACAACAAAAAAAAGTCAGTCTGTTGGACTTACCTTAAAGAAAATAGAACAGAGACTAGTTGGAAAGAAGGGATTCAGTGGAGGGACATAGGAAAGGGAGGACAAAAGAGGGTAGTGGGAGGAGATTATGATCATGGTATGTTGTGTATATGTATGGAGGTTGTCAATAAAAAGTTTTTATAAAAGCCAGACGTGGTGGCACACACCTTTAATCCCAGCACTCGGGAGGCACAGGTAGGAGGATTGCCATAAATTCAAGGCCACCCTGAGACTACATAGTGAATTCCAAGTGAGCCTGGGCTACAGCAAGACCCTACCTCAAAAAAAAATTTTTAGAGCCTGAAGTGATGGCTCATGCCTTTACTCCCAGCACTTGGGAGGCAGAAGTAGGAGGATTGCTGTGAGTTCAAGACCAGCCTGAGGCTACATAGGGAATTCTAAGTCATCCTAGGCTAGAGTGAGACCATACCTCAAAAAACAAAACAAAAAAATTTTTTTTGTTTAATTCAAAAGTCAATTAGAAATCAAAAAAGGGGCTGGGCATGGTGGCACAAACCTTTAATCCCAGCACTCGGGAGGCAAAGGCAGGTGGATTGCCATGAGTTTGAAGCCATCCTGAGACGACATAATGAATTCTAGGTCAGCCTGGACTAGAGTGAGACTCTTTTTTTTTTTTTTTTTTTGGTTTTTCGAGGTAGGGTTTCACTCTAGTCCAGGCTGACCTGGAATTCACTATGTCATCTCAGGGTGGCCTCAAACTCACGGTGCTCTTCCTACCTCTGCCTCCTGAGTGCTGGGATTAAAGGCATGCACCACCACGCCTGGCTCATGAGACTGCTTTGAAAACCAAAAAAAAAAAAAAAAAAAAAAAAAAAGAAAGAAAGAAAGAAAGGAAGGAAGGAAGAAAAGGGGCAGGGTGCTGGGTGTAATTCAATGGAGGAGTGAGTGCTTAGCATGCATGGAGCTCTGGAAAACCATCTCTTGATAGTTGCACCAGCTCATGGATGGAAACTGTCTTTTTGCTTTTGAACTTCCTATCTCTCCTAGGACTCCAGTGCCTGAACTCCACCAGCGCCCATGTCTTCACTTTTGAGATGATGAGTGAGAAACCTGGAAACAGATGCTCTTGGTTGTTCTCCATTTGCTACTTACTCAGAACTATCATGTGACTTTTTATCATGGGATACAATCTGCTTTTCTGCAGCTCAAGGGGAAGAAAGAATATGTTCTCCAGATATTTGATATTTCTGAGTTCAGTTGCCAGGTTTTTTGTCTTTTGGTCTTTTTTTGGGGTGGGGGGTTTCAAGGTAGGGTCTTGCTGTAGCCCAAGCTGACCTGGGATTCACTATGTAGTCTCCGGGTGGCCTTGAACTCACGGTGATCCTCCTACCTCTGCCTCCCAAGTGTTGGGATTAAAGGCCTGTTCTTATTTTGTGTGTGTGTGTTTTGTGGGGAGGTTTTTTTCGTTTCGTTTTGTTTTTAAATTTTTTATTTATTTGAAAGAGAGAGAAAGAGATAGAGGCAGATAGATGAGAGAGAGAAAGGGCACGCCAGGGCCTTCAGCCACTGCAAACAAACTCCAGACGTATGTGCCACCTTGTGCAGCTGGCTTATATGGGTCCTGGGGAATTGAACCTGGGTCCTTTGGCTTTGCAGGCAAAAGCCTTAACTATAAACCTTAACTATAACTCTTCAGCCCCCCCCCCTTTTTTTGAGAGGAGGTATCTGAGAATCTCAGGCTTAACACCCACTCTTGCTTCCAAATGACTGTACACTGTGTGCCAAAGACAAGGTTCAGTCATTGAGACAGTTACCTCTGCTCATTTACTTGGCTATCATTATTATTGTTATTATCATCACTTATTTGCAAGCAGAGAGAGAACAGACACAACACCAGGGCTTCTAGTGGCTATAAACTCCAAAGGCATGCACCACTTTGTACATATGGCTTTATGTGGGTACTGGGGAAACAAACCCAGGGCATTAGGCCTTGCAGGCAAGTGCCTTAACCACTGAGCCATCTCTCCAGCCCCACCTTGTTTGTTTTGTTTTTCAAGGTAGAGTCTTGCTCTAGCCCAGGCTGACCTGGAATTCACTATGTAGTCCCAGGGTGGCCTTGAATTCACAGCAATCCTCCTACCTCTGCTGCCCAAGTGCTGGGATTAAAGGTGTGTGCTACCACACTCGGTTTTTGTTTGTTTGTTTGTTTGTTTGTTTGTTTGTTTTAAATGTGTGAATTACATACCTTTTTGTTGCTTTTATGGAAGTTTTATGGAATTTGTTTTGGAACCTGTGATACTTTTAAATATGAAAGCAGGAGTTGGATGTAGCTCAGTGGTAGATGCCTTTCCTCATTCCAGTGGTCCTGGGTTTCATCCTCAACGTCTCACACACACACACACACACACACACACACACACACAAAATACTTGAAAGAGTTAGAGTCTACCCAGGACACTCATTCAAGAAAAAAGCAGAACAATTTTGTCTGGAATTTCCCAAATTTTGTTCAGAATTTTATCCCATCAAACTTGGCTTCTTTTTTAGCTCCCTGATCCTTTTTATTTTGGTATCTTGGTGCTAATCTTTGTTTACCCAGGTTCTGACATTTTTACCCGCCAATTAATTATCCCAGATGGTCTACTATGCTGACTTTTCCAAGCAAACAAAGTCAGCAGGAAATGTGAGCTTCCTGAGAAAACTGGATTTCCGTTCTAGTAAGAGACTTTGCCTTTAAGAGCTTGTTTATTATGTGCCTGCTTTTCTTAATTATAATTGTTTATGATTTAGATGAAATTAGAGATTTTCCCTTTTCCATTTAAAATGTAGTTCTCATATTTTGCTCCTCCCAGTCTCCTTTCAAACCTTACTGTTCTAGTTCACTGGAGCAGCCCCATTCTTTCTGTTGACCAGCTCTTTCCTCAGAACAGTTTTTCCACACCTGGACCTTTAGCTTTCTTTTCACTTTCAGGCACTTCCTGGTTTGCACCGATGGGCTGCTCCTGACTGGCGCGTCTCTCAGTGGCCTCTTCTCAGCACTCTGCCCCAGCACTGAGTGTGCTGCTCTTTGAGGTCATCACCCTTCTCTGCCTTTCCTCTAGTGCAGCAGCAGGAATCTTGGAGAACAACTACCTTAAAAGTAGGAGCCACAGGCTCCTGGACAGATGGCTTAGAGGTTAAGGCGCTGGCTTGCCAGGAAAGCCAAAAGACACAGGTTCGATCCCCAGGACCCATGTAAGCCAGATGCACAAGGTGGCACATGCACTGGAGTTCATTTGCAGTGGCTGGAGGCCCTGGTGTGCCCATTCATTCTCTCTCTCTCTCTCTGTCTCAAATAAATAAGTAAAATATTTTTTAAAAATAAGAACCACAAAATCTTGCTCAGCACATAACCCAAGGTCAACTATAATGACATAACTGCCCTCCAGTCTCAACACAAGGTCACTCTGCTTCAAATGGGGTGGAGAGGACAAATACAGACACCTAGAGGTTGGTTCCCTTTTTCCTCTCCAGATGCAGGTATGTTCTGTATCTAGACTCTTCCTCAATCTAGACTTTCCTCTTCCAACTTTCCTTATGCCTGCCCCTTCTTTAGCCTGTTAATTTCGTTCATTCAACATTGATAAACATCAATGATGTGCTAGACATAATCCTGTTTTTATTTTTTTAGTAGTTTATTTTTGTTTTTTTATTAGAGAGAGAGAGAGAATGGGCACACCAAGGCCTCTAGCCACTATAAACTCCAGACACATTACCATTATGTGCGTCTGGCTTATGTGGGTTCTGGGGAATTGAACCTGGGTCCTTAGGTTTCTCAGGCAAGCACTTTAACTGCTAAGCCACCTCTCCAGCCCTTTTATTATTTTTTTAAGGTACTAACAATTAAAGAGACTGATAAATGCAGAAGTAGGGCACAAAGCAGAGACTCTGTCTCCAAAGAGGTGTTTGTGGTGGGCTTGGGAAGACTAGGTAGTTTACAGATGAACATTCTCCATTCTTCCTACATTGTAGTGGAGGACTTCTTTGTTTATTTTTATTTACTTATTTATTTGAGAGCAACAGACAGAGAGAGAAAGACAGAGAGAGAGAGAGAGAGAATGGGCGCGCCAGGGCCTCCAACCACTGCAAACGAACTCCAGACGTGTGCGCCCCCTTGTGCATCTGGCTAACGTGGGTCCTGGGGAATTGAGCCTCAATCTCTCCAGTCCAGTGGAGGACTTCTTATAGAGGAAATATGACAGAGTCCTCTGTGGAGAACTCTGACAAATACCAGCTTAACCCAGTTGTCAAAGTCAACATGGCAAGTTTAGTGCTGTTAGCAGCAGCAGGGACTGAAACATTCCACTCTACCACCCACAGCAGCCTGAGGAATTCCCTTAATCTCTTAGCAACTTCTACTCAAGCAAACCCAGGATTTGAGGCTCCAATGCAGAAAAGAATTTCAGGACTAGGCAGTATAAAGCACAGGTAGGGTTTATTAAAGATATATAATGTTGGTTTTAAGCCTGGGAAGGAGAGCTACCCAGAGAAAGAACAAAATATACCCAAGTGTGGGGGTGAGCTTCTCAAGAGAGAGTCACATAATGTGTCTTAGCATCAGCTATATATAACGTTTTGGTAGCTCTCAAGTTAAATCTCAAAGGGTTGCTAAGAAACTTTTTCCTTCTATCACGTTTTGATAAGTGAGATTATGGGGTGATTCTGAAGGTGACTTGGATGGGATTATAATCTGATAAAGCAAATCCAGGAGCCACTAGGGTTGCACAGAGGTTTAGGTGATATTCCTAAAAAAATTGTAGGTTTTTACCTGGAAGGAGGAAAGGCCTTGTGGTAGTTTGAATGAATGGCCCCCAATATATTCAGGATTTTATTAAAGTTTATAATTTAGATCTGCAGCCCACTGGCTAGAGGAGGTCCATCCCTAAAGTGTGGTGGTGGATTTGGAATTCCAGTCTAAACTTTTTTTTTTTGGGGGGGGTCGAGGTAGGCTCTCACTCTAGCTCAGGCTGACCTGGAATTCACTATGAAGTCTCAGGGTGGCCTCAAACTCACGGTGACCCTCCTACCTCTGCCTCCTGAGTACTGGGATTAAAGGCGTGCGCCACCATGCCCAGCTCCCAGTCTAAACTGTTTTTTGTTTGTTTGTTTGTTTTGGTTTTTAAAGGTAGGGTCTTGCACTAGTCCAGGCTGACCTGGAATTCACTCTGTAGTCTCAGGGTGGCCTCGAACTCATGACGATCCTATCTCTGCCTCTCGAGTGCTGGGATTAAAGGCGTGAGCCACCACACCTGGCTTCCAGTCTAAACCTTTAGAAGCCATTTTTACCAAGTATTTTGTAAATGCTAATTTTTTAGGAGTCTACTACTTGGCATAAAATATATATAAAGGGGCCGGGCATGGTGGCACATGCCTTTAATCCCAGCACTCGGGAGGCCGAGGTAGGAGAATCCCTGAGACTACAAAGTGAATTCCAGGTCAGCCTGAGCTACAGCGAGACTCTATTTCAAAGAAAAAAAAGTGGTGGGGGGGGGGGCTGGAGGAATGGCTTAGTGGCTAAGGCGTTTGCCTACAAAGCCAAAGGATCCTGGTTCAACTACTCCAGGACCCACATAAGTCAGATGCACAAGGGGGCACAAGCATCTGGAGTTCATTTGCAGTGGCTGGAGGCCCTGGAGTGCCCATTCTCTCTCTCTCTCTCTCTTTCTCAAATAAATAAATAAATATATTTTAAAAACAAAAAAAAATATTTATTTGCAAGCAGAGAGAGAGAGATAGACAGAGAATGAATGTGCCCGGGCCTCTAGCATTTGCAAACAGACTCCAGATCCATGCACCACTTTGTACATCTGGCTTTACATGGGTACTGAGGAATTGAACTCAGGTCATTAGGCATTGCAGGCAAGTGCCTTAACCAGTGAGCAATCTCTCCAGCCCCACCCCACACCCATATGAAGGGTTAATAGCCTTCCCTGAAAATTAAAGGGAACTAAAGAGTTAATAAGTATCCCTAAAACTAGCAGGCAATAAAGAAGTCACAGAGAAAAGAGAGACTGATTGAGAGGGGGAGGGAATATGATGGAGAGTGGAGTTTCAAAGGGAAAGTGGAGTGAGGGAGTCAATTACCATGGGATATTGTTTATAATTATGGAAGTTGTCAATAAATTTTTTTTTTTTAAATCACAGAGGCATTTGGTCTCATTAAATTTGACATCTTCCCTGATTGATGTATTCCTCTTAGCCTAGATGACCTTGAAGGACCAGAAACCATCTGGGTATCCTCCCTTAGATAATCCTGGCTGAAGAAGCCTATTCTGAACAAGGACATCAAACAGCTACAATTTTCTTATCAACTGCACCCGGTACAGTCCGTTTCTTAGGATCCTCCTTATAAGTTTGAACCCCAGCCTGGCTCAGGGCTTCAGCCTTCATCCCACGGATAGGCTGCTGCCCCTCACTGTTCCTCTCAATAAACAGTCTGTCTGTAGAGACCAAGTCCGGTGTTCTCTTTTGCTTTTCTCTTGCACTTTCCTTACACATAATATTTTCAAATAATGTTGTTTGTTTTCTTCTTGAAGATTTCTTTACATCTTTTCTTTATTTTTGTTTTTTGAGATCAGGTCTCACTCTAGCCCAAGCCGACCTAGAATCATTATGTAGTCTCAGGGTGGCCTCCAAATCACAGCAGTCCTCCACCTCTGCCTCCCGAGTGCTGGGATTAAAGGTGTGCAACACCACGCCCGGCTCTTTACATCTTTGGGCAAGAGTCCTTCATCAGTTCTCCCGGTGTGTGCCTTGAAGTACTTGGTTTTTAGTCATCCTAGTTATATTTCTCTATTTCAGTGCTAATTAGCTATGCTTTAGCTACAGCCAGATCCCATAGACTTTAACACTCCTAGACTGTTTTTAAAAGTTTTTTTTAGAAAAACCTTTTTTCAAGATAAAAAGTTTTTTAATTTTTTATTTATTTGAGAGAGAGAGAGAGCAAAAGGCAGTTAATTGGGGGAGGGGAGGGCAGGGAGAATGGGTATGTGAGGGCTTCTAGCCACTGCAAACAAACTCCAGACGTATGGGCCACCTTGTTCATCTGTATTAATATGGGTCCTAGGGAATTGAACCTGGGTCCTTTGGGTTTGCAGGCAAGTGCCTTAACTGCTAAGCCATCTTTCCAGCCCTATTGTTTCTCTTTTATGGAGCTTTACATTGTTTTGTTGTCATTCAAATCTCTGTAAATCTCAACTGTGCACGTGATGGAATTGTCTTTGTAGAGCAGAGAAGCTGTGTCTCCAATATACCTTTCTCTCCTTCAGTCCAAGGAGTTGGCTTCCATCAGGAGTCTTCATTATGCTAATGTAATGATGCAATAAACAGCCCTTAGACCTTAGCAATTTATAACAAACGATATTCACACTCATGACTGCATTCACGAAGACTACACGACAGTGTGCTCAGGCCACAACACCAAACCTGCATAGACTAATTTGAACAATAGAATTAATTTTCTCACAGTTCTGGAGACAAGAAATCCAAGATCAAGGTTCTAGCCAGTTCACAGTTCACTTTCCAGGGAGGGCACTTCCTGGCTTGAAAAGAGCTGCCGCGGAGCTGTGTCCTCACATGGTCTTTTATTTAGAGGAGCAAGAATGAGAATGAATGAAATCAGAGAGCGAGAGAGGGAGAGAGAGAGAGAAACTTGGATAAAATCTAGGCAAGTGCTCTACCACTGAGCTATATCAGCCTTTTCTCTCACTTTTTACTTAGACTCAGGATCTCACTAAGTTGCCCAGGTTGGCCTTGTCACTGCCAATAAACAAACTGAGTTACATTTTTGCATTGAGCTTTACATGGGTGGCTGGGGAAGTGAACGGAGGCTGGCAGGCTTTGCAGGCAAGTACCTTTACCCTCTGAACCCCAGCCCCAGCCCAGGTTGGCTTTGAACTTGCACTGTAGCCTTGGCTGGCTTTGAGCTTTCTATCCTCCTCACCCTCCCAAATAGCTGGGGTAGCTATGTCACCAGGCCCTGTGCAGTGTAAGGACACCTACCCTGTTGATGAGGCTTAGTGGTTGCCTGTGAAGCCTAAGGACTCAGGTTCAAATTCCCTAGTATTCATATCCAGTACCCACATAAGCCAGATTGCACAAGGTGGCACATGCCTCTGGAGTTTATTTACAGTGGCTAGAGGTCCTGGTGTGCCCATTCTCTCTCTCTCTCTCTCTCTCTCTCCCTCCCTCCCTTCCTCCCTCCCCCTCTTTCTGCCTCTTTTACTCTAGCTCATAAATAAAATATTTTTTTAAATTCCTACCTTTGGGCTGGAGAGATAGATGTTGTAGTGGTTTGAATGGATGTCCCCCAATTGACACAGGAGTTTATTAAAACCGTAATTTAGATCTCCAGCCACCAGGCTGGAGGCGGTGTTACTGTGGGCAGCTCTAAGGTGTGGGAGTGGATCTAAATTCCAGTCTAAAGATACGCAAAGTGCTTGAGCTTTGCTTCGGGTTCCTGAAGTGTGCTTGCTTGTACTGGTGATGGCTGCCTTGCTCTCTCTGCTTGGATCTGTGAAAGTGGGCCAACTTCTTCTGCCATTATGGAACTACCCCTCTAAGCTTCAGCAAATCCCTTCCTTCCATAATTGTGTCTTATCTGGAGGTTCATCCCAGCAACTGAAGTTGACTGCTACAGATGGCTCTGTGGTTGAAGGCACTTGCTTGCAAAGCCTGCTGGCCTGAGTTTGGCCCAGGTTCAAATCCTGGTACCTATGTAAGGCCAGATGCACAAAGTGGTATATGCATCTAGAGTGCATTTGCAGTAATGAGAGGCCCTGGTGCACCCATGATCTTTCTCTCTTTCTCCTCTTGCAAATATATATATTCACACACACACACATATATATATACATATATATATGTATATATATATATATGTATATATATATATATATATATATATATATATAATTTTTAATTTATTTGCAATGAGAGAGACAGAGAGAGAAGAGAGAGACAGACAGAGAGAGAGAGAATGGGCACGGCACTCCAGATGCATGTGCCCTTGTGCATCTGGCTTATGTGGGTCCTGGGGAATTGAACCTGAGTCCTTTGGCTTCACAGGCAAATGCTAAGCCATTTCTCCAGTCCCCAATAAATATATTTTTCTAAATTTCTACCTCTGGTCTGGAGAGATTGCTTAGCAGTTAAAGGTGCTTGCTTGAGGCCAGGTGTGGTGGCACATGCCTTTAATCCCAGCACTCAGGAGGCAGAGGTAGGAGGATCGCCATGAATTCGAGGCCACTTTAAGACTACATAGTTAATTCCAGATCAGCCTGGATGAGAGTGAAACCCTACCTGGAAGAAAAAAAAAAGTGCTTGCTTGCAAGGCCTGATGGCATGGGTTCAAATCCCCAGTACCCACATGAAAAAACCAAGATGCACAAAGTGGTGCATGCATCTGGAGTTTGTTACAGTGGCAGGATGCCCTGATGTACCTATTCCCCCTGCTCCACCTCTCTTGCCCTCTCCTCTGCTTGCAAAATTATATATATATATATATATATATGTGTGTGTGTGTGTGTGTGTGTGTATATATATATATATATATATATATATATATATATTTTTTTTTTTTTTTCGAGGTAGGGTCTCACTCTAGCCCAGGCTGATCTGGAATTCACTATGTAATCTCAGGGTGGCCTCAAACTCATGGCAATCCTCCTACCTCTGCCTCCCGAGTGCTGGGACTAAAGGCATGTGCCACCAAGCCCAGCTCCAATAAAAATATATTTTAAAAAATTTCTACCTTTAGGGCTGGAGAGATGGCTTAGCAGTTTCACCAGGACCCACGTTAGCCAGATGCAAAAGGGGGCGCAAGTGTCAGGAGTTCCTTTGCACTGGCTAGAGGCCCTGGAGCACCCATTCTCTCTCTCTATCTGCCTCTTTCTCTCTGTCTGTTGCTCTCAAATAAATAAATAAAAATAAACAAAAAAATGTTTTTTAATGTCTACCTTTAATGGACTATTATTTACTCTTCAGTCTAACATTCTCTCAATTGAGCTATTTCTTCACTGTTAGAAAAAATGAAATCCTGTGCTGGATGTGGTTGTCCACACCTTTAATCCCAGCACTCGAGAGGCAGAAGTAGGAGGATCTCCATGAGTTTGAGGCCACCCTGAGACTACATAGTTAATTCCAGGTCAGCCTGGACCAGAGAGAGAGACCCTATCTTAAAAAAACAAACAAAAATAAAAAGAAAGAAAAGAAAAAAAAAGAAAAATGAAATCCTGATATTTGTTATAACTAGACAAATGAATCTTAAAAGACATGATGAGCCGGACATGGTGGCTCACGCCTTAAATCACAACACTTGGGAGGCAGAGGTAGGAGGGTTGCAGTGAATTCGAGTCCAGCCTGGGACTACAAAGCGAATTCCAGGTCAACCTGGGCTAGGGTGAGACCCAACCTCAAAAAATAAATAAATAAAAAGATAAAGAAATTAAAGACAAGATGACCCTAATAGAAATAAGCCAGATACAAACCAACAAATATTGTATGATTCCACTTGTATGAGTTACCTGGAATAGTCAAATGATACAGAAAGTGTAATAATGGTTGTCAGGAGCTGGATGAAGGAGAAAATAAGGAGCTTGTGCTTAATGATAGAGTGTCAGCTTGGGAAGATGAAAAGATTGCAGAGCTGGATGAGGCATTGGTAGCACATCAGTGAGTATACTAAAATGCTACTGAATATGCTTAGAAAAGGTTAAATAAGGGCTGGAGAGATGGCTTAGCAGTTAAGGCATTTGCCTGCAAAGTCAAAGGATCTCAGTTCAATTCTCCAGGACCCACATAAGCCAGATGCACAAGGGAGCACACGTATCTGGAGTTCATTTGCAGTGGCTGAAGGCCCTAACGTGCCCATTCTCTCTTTGCCTCTTTCTCTGTATCAAATAAGTAAAAAAAAAAAAAAAAAAAAAAAAAAAAAAATATATATATATATATATATATATATATATATATATATAAAGGTTAAATAAAATGGGAAGATTTATATTTCACTGCAATTTTTGTCCACAAGTTGTAGACATTTTGAGGCAGCTAGGGAGTGTTTTTGCTTCATTTCATTTTGAGATGGGAAAGGCCTTCAGAGTAGCCAGTGTTATGGAGAATGTCACCACACTCACCTCAAAAGTTTTGAAAAATTTGGAAAAAAATCAACTTGTTTAGAGGAAATTTACCTTAGACTTTATTTTGTTTTGTTTTTTGTTTGTGAGATAGGGTCTCACTCTAGCTCAGGCTGAACTGGAATTCACTATGTCATCTCAGGGTGGCCTCAAACTCATGGCAATCCTCCTACATCTGCCTCCCGAGTGCTGGAATTAAAGGCATGCGTCACTACGCCTCGCCAGGCCTTAGTTTTGTTTTATTTTATTTTATTTTATTTTATTTTATTTTATTTATTTTATTTTATTTTTTATCAACAACTTCCTTGATTGTAAGCAATATCCCATGGTAATGCACTCCCTCCCCCAATTTCCCCTTTCAAACTCCACTCTCCATCATATCCCCTCCCCGTCTCAATCAGTCTCTCTTTTATTTTGATGTGATGATCTTTTTCCTCCTATTATGAGGGTCTTGTATAGGTAGTGTCAGGCACTGTGAGGTCATGGATATCCAGGCCATTTTGTGTCTGGACGACAGTGTTGTAAGGAGTCCTACCCTTCCTTTGGCTCTTACATTCTCTCCGCCACCTCTTCCGCAATGGACCCTGAGCCTTGGAAGGTATGATAGAGATATTTCAGTGCTGAGCACTCTTCTGTTACTTCTTCCCAGCACCATGTTGCCTTCTGAATCATTCCAAAGTTACTGCCATCTGAAAGGAGAAGGTTCTCTAACCAAAAGTGAGAGTAGCATTAATATGTGGGTATGAACATTTAAGAGAAGTGCTTACTGGGCAGTTTGATGAGCATGGTATATACATTTAGCCAGACAACAGCAGACGTTACACCCCTAGGGCTCATGGCTACCCCTGTTGTAAGTTTTCAGTATCAGGGATGTATTCCCTCCCATGGAGTGGGCCTCTAGTCCAATTAGAGGGCAGTTGGTTTCCACCATGACAGACATGCCACTATTGTACCTGTTGGCTCATTTGGCCTGTCTGGCAAAATATAAGGCTTGAAGAGTCCACTGTTGAGTATCTTCATTGGTGATTTCTCTCTCTCCCATTGAACTGCAAGCAGAATGGCTTCTTCCAGCTTTCTGTCAGCTGGTCTACATGGAGGAAGTTATCAGCTCAGTTCCAGCAGTATTTCTCAGTGGCCTTGCAGCCCAAGTACATGGAGACTTCAGCAATACTCCATGAATTTTTTTTTTTTTTTTTTTTTTTTTTTTTGGTTTTTCGAGGTAGGGTCTCACCATAGCCCAGGCTGACCTGGAATTCACTATGGAGTCTCAGGGTGGCCTTGAATTCATGGTGATCCTCCTCCTACCTCTGCCTCCCAAGTGCTGGGATTAAAGGCATGCGCCTCCATGCCCAGCTATACTCTATAAATTTTTTGATTTCCTTCTTGATTTCTTCATTGACCCATTCATCATTTAGTAGTGTATTGTTTAGTTTCCATGATTTTGTGTATGCTCTATAGCTTTTGTTGCTATTGATTTATAGTTTGATTCCATTGTGATCAGTTAGAATGCAAGGAATTATTTCAATTTTCCTGTATTTGTTAAGATTTGCTTTGTGTCCTAATATATGGTCTATTTTAGAGAATGTTCCATGTGCTGCTGAAAAGAATGTGTATTCTGCAGCATTTGGATGAAATGTCCTGTATATATCTGTTAGGTTCATTTCTTCTATGACCTCATTTAATCCAGATGTCTCTCTGTTTATTTTTTCCAGCCTTAGTTTTAAAAGAAGAGACAAATCATACAAATATCAGGCATGAGAAGGAAGGTATGGTTATGTTCACATCAAGCAATGTAGACTTAAAACCAAGAGCTTAAGTCGGGCGTGGTGGAGCACTTGAGAGGCAGAGATAGGGGGATTACTGTGAGTTCGAGGCCACCCTGAGACTCCATAGTGAATTCCAGGTCAGCCTGGGCTAGAGTGAGACCTTACCTTTTAAAACCAAAATAAATAAATAAATAAATAAATAAATAACAAATTAAAAATATAATAAAGATAAAAGATTTAAACAACATTATCAACCTACTTGACCTAATTGACATGAATACAACATGTTTTTCTAAGTACACATGAGACATTCACTGAGATAAGCCATATGCTGGGCCATAAAGCAAGTATCAATAAATTTAGGAGTACCAGTGCCATACAGTCATTAAGATAGACCATCTAACCAAAAAAAAAAAAAAAAAAAAGCCGGGCGTGGTGGCGCACGCCTTTAATCCCAGCACTCGGGAGGCAGAGGTAGGAGGATCGCCGTGAGTTCGAGGCCACCCTGAGACTCCATAGTGAATTCCAGGTCAGCCTGGGCTAGAGTGAGACCCTACCTTGAAAAACCAAAAAAAAAAAAAAAAAAAAAAAAAAAAAAAAAGATAGACCATCTGCTGGGCCATCAAGCACGTCTCAATTAATGTAAAAGGACAGGCTAGGGGGATGGCCGTGGATAAGGCACTTGCTGTGCAGCTCTATGTTCAGATCCCCGAATCCCACATAAACCCAGAAGCTGTGGTGGACTTTTGTAACTCCAGTGTGCCTGCAGTGAGGAGGAAGGTGGACACTGGAGAATTTCTCAGAATTGTTTCTGTAGGGATTGGCAAACAACAAAGAGAGCCACAAATGAGGTGGGGGGCAATGACAAGAAAGCTGTTCTCTGACATCCAGCCACAGGCGTGGCAAACACATGAACATATGCAGCAAAATAAACAAAATTTAAAATATGTTAAGTGTAAAGGATTAATATACAAAGCACACACACATATATATGTATGTATATATATATATATATACTTATACATATACATATACATGTATATGATACATATGTAATCTTTAAAATTTTTTCAAGGTAGGATCTCACTGTAGCCCAGGCTGACTTGGAATGTACTCTGTAGTCTCAGGCTGTCCTCAAACTAGTGATCCTCTGAACAAAGCACTTTGTTTTGTTTTGATTTTTGGGGTTTTTTTATTTGTTTTTTTTTTTTTTTTTTTTTTTGGTTTTTCGAGGTAGGGTCTCACTCTAGCCCAGGCTACCTGGAATTCACTATGGAGTCTCAGGGTGGCCTCGAACTCATGGCAATCCTCCTACCTCTGCCTCCCGAGTGCTGGGATTAAAGGCGTGCGCCACCACGCCCAGCTTGGTTTTTGTTTTTTTTTTAGGTAGGGTCTCACTCTAGCTCAAGCTGACCTGAAATTCACTATGAAGTCTCAGGGTAGCCTCTAACTCACGGTGATCCACCTACCTCTGCCTCCTGAGTGCTGGGATTAAAGGCATGCGCTACCATGCCCAGCTCTAACAAAGCATAGTTTTGAAAATAGTATTAGATTAGATTAGATTAGATTAGATTAGATTGAAGGGCTGGAGAGATGCCTTAGTGGTTAAGGTGCTTGCCTGCGAAGCCTATGGACAGAGGTTCAATTCTCCAGATCCCACATAAACCAGATCAAGGTGGCACATGTGTCTGGAGTTCATTTGCAGTGGCTAGAGGCCCTGGCGTGTCCATTCTCGCTCTTTCTCTCTCTCCCTAGTGCTCTGTCTGTAATAAAGAAATAAGTAGGGCTGGGGAAATGGCTCAGCGGTTAAGGTGCTTGCCTACAAAGCCAAAGGACCTAGGTTTGATTCTCTAGGACCCATGTAAGTCAGATGCACAAGGTGGCACATGTGTCTGGAGTTTGTTTGCTGGAACCCTGCTGTGCCCATTCTCTCTATCTTTGCTTCTCTCATTCTCAAATAAATAAAATTTTTAAATAAATAAATAAGTAAATAAAACATTAATTAAACAAATCAAGTGGGGCATGTTGGCACACACCTTTAATCCCAGCACTTGGGAGGCAGAGATTGGAGGATTGCCATGAATTCGAGGCCACCCTGAGACTACATACTGAATTCCAAGTCAGCCTGTGCTAGAGCAAGACCCTACCTTGAAATAAAACAAAACAAAAACAAAAAAAAAAAAAAAAAAAAAAAAAAAACAAGAGGGCCGGAGAGATGGCTTAGCAGTAAGGCATTTGCCTGCAAAGCCAAAGGACCCAAGTTCAATTCCCCAGGACCCACGTTAGCCAGCTGTACAAGGGGTACATGTGTCAAATTCGTCTGCAGTGGCTGGAGGCCCTGGTGCCCATTCTGTCTCTCTCTCTCTCAAGTAAATAAATAAATAAATAAACATTAAACAAAAAGAAAGAAAGAAAGGAGAGAGAGAGATGGGGTGTGCCAGGGCCTCTAGCCACTGCAAATGCACTCTAGATGCATGCACTACTTTGTACATCTAGCTTCATGGATTCTGGGGAATTGAACCTGGGTCCTTAGGCTTTGGAGGCAAAGGTAGGGTCTCACTCTAGTCCAGGCTAAACTGGCACTCACTCTGTAGTCCCAGGCTGACCTCAAGCTCACAGTAGTTATCCTACCTCATCCTCCCAAGTGCTGGGATTAAAGGCATGTGCCACTACGCCTTGCCTGTGCCATACTTTTAAGTAGCAGCTCAGTGTGTTTGCTTATACCAACATCACCACAAGCATGTGAGTGAGCGATGTTTTGTGTTATGACAACTATAACATGACTAGGACACCAGAATTTTTCAACTTCATTTTATTCTTATGGGACTACCTATAATAGATATTTTCTTTCTTTTTAAATTTTTAATTATTATTATTGTTGGTTTTTTGAGGTAGAGTCTCACTGTAGCCCAGGCTGAACTGGAATTCACTATGTAGTCTCAGGGTGATCTCGAACTCTCAGTGATCCTCCTACCTCTGCATCCCGAGTGCTGGGATTAAAGGCGTGCACCACCACGCCCGGCTATAGTAGATATTTTCATCATTGACCAAAGTATCGTTACATGGCACATGCCTGTACAGCTAAGTCCTTGTTCATGGCATGTAATACAAACCCCAGAAAGTCTGTGAAAGGTGGAGAGAAGGGAAGATAAAGTCACTGGGAACCTTAACATCTAAGGTATGACCTGGCAGTAAGCTCCCTGGGTTGCCTTTTGGCTTTATATAGCCCAGTTTAGGTGGAGCCAGCAATTTGGAAATGCTAATAAGTAGACAAAAAAGAAAATTGGACCTAGAAAGCTAGAGATAAGGAGGGGACAACCTAATTACTGTGAGCTTGAGGACAGAAAATCTATAGGAAAGAATTTGCCCAGGCAGATGCCACAGAGAGAACTGTGGCTCTTGAAATGATTGAAGAGAGCCCAGACCTTTGCCCGTGGCAGGCGGAAACAAAGCACCCATCCTCAATCTGGAGCCATCCTCCACTCCTTCTGCATGTATTATAGAGGGACTGGTCGAGAACCAACACTTCACCCTTACCTGCTGGTAAGGAACTTACAATTTTTTTTTAACTGCCTGGTATGTGCCATGTGTAGTGACATATCTTTATTACCAGCACGCGGGAGGCAGAGGTACGAGGATCACTGTGAGTTCGAGGCCACCCTGAGACTACGTAGTGAATTCCAGGTCAGCCTGGTCTAGAGTGAAACCCTACCTCAAAAAAACAAACAAACAAACAACTAAGGGCCTGGGCTGGAAAGATGGCTTAGCGGTCAAGGGGCTTGCTGGCAAAGCCAAAGGACCCAGGTTCAATTCCCCAGTACCCATGTAAAGCCAGATGCACAAGGTAGGGCATGCATCTGAAGTTCATTTGCAGCAGCCAAAGGCCCTGATGTGTCCATTCTCTCTATCTGCCTATTTCTCTCTCTCTCAAATAAATAAAAATAAAAAATTAAAAATGCCCATCAAGCTGTATTTATGGCACTGCAAGGCATCTCTTAGGCCAAAGTTTCAAATCCTTCCACATTCCTCTTGAAAATCAGCTCTGAAAGGCCAAAGCCACACAGTCAGGTGTCTAGCAGCAACACCACTCTCAGTACCAACTTTACCGTTGTAGTCAGGTTCACATTGCTGGCAGAAATCACCTGACGAAGAACAGCTTGTGGGAAAAAGGATTTATTTTGGCTTACAGACTCGAGGGGAAGCTCCATGATGGCAGGGGAAAACGGTGGCATGAGCAGAGGGTGGTCATCACCCCCTGGCCAACATTCCTCAAGGAACCTTGCTTTGTGCTGACGGGAAATTTTGTTTTTTCTGATTGTATGTGGGATAGTTATGCCATTTTAGGTGGAATTATGAGCTTGTTACTGTTTTCATTTGGAAATTAAGTATGATGTAAGGAGATGTGGTTTGGTGTCAAGATGACAAGGGGTGGACTTGTGGTTAAGGTGTTGTCAACTTCATCTGTTTAGTAATCCACAGAAATCCCTTTTCGGTGGGTCTCTGAGGTTGCTTCCAGGAAGGATTAACTGAAGGAGGAAGTCCTTCCCCCAGAGTGAGCCCTTCCCCCAGAGCAGGTGGCTCCTCTCAGAGGGGGACTTCATATAAGGAAGCACAGGCTGAAGAGCAGCGTCAACTGAAGACGCACGTGGGTTGAAACTCAGCAGCTCCTCAGGAATCCTCCAGGCCTTCAGTGCTGGATTGGGACTGCTGAGGTATCTGGCCACATGGACTGAGCAGCTACCAGCTTCCTTGATTCTTGGGCCTGCAACTGCTATTGGACTACCATAAAATAATCCAATAAATTCTCTTTTTAGTGAAATTCATTCTAGCAGTTCAGTTCCTCTAGAGAACCCTGACTAATACAAAAAAGGATCTGGAGCGATGTCTGAATAGTTAAAGGTAGCCAGGTGTGGTGGTGCACACCTTTAATCCCATCTCTCAGGAGGCAAAGGTAGGAAGCCACCCTGAGACTACATAGTGAATTTCAGGTCAGCCTGGGCTAGAGTGAGTCTCTACCTCAAAAAACTATATATAATGTATATATATATATTTGGGGGCTGGAGAGATGGCTTAGTGGTTAAGGTGCTTGACTGCAAAGCCTAAGACCGCATGTTCAGTTCCCCAGGACCTTCACATTAGCCAGATGCACAAGGTGGCACATGCATCTGGAGTTTGTTTACAGTGACTGGAAACCCTGGTGCGCCCATTCTCTCTCTCTCAAATAAATGAATAAAAATGGTTAAAGGTGCTTGTTTGCTAAGCCCCAACCACCCACATAAAGCCAGACAGGCATTCAATTACAGGGGCAAGAGACTCTGGTAACACACACACAAACACACACACACACAATTTAAATAAAAACAATGCACACTAGCTGCCAGATGGATGCAGAGACTTCATGCCTCAAGCCTAGTACACTTGGGGGCTGAAGCAGGAAGAGCTCAGGTTGGATTACACAGTAAGAGCATCTCAAGAAAACCAAGTAACAATAGATCACATAAACAAAAGAAAAATTATGATAATCTCATGAGATGCAGCAAAAGCATTTAACAGAATTCACTTGTCACTTATGATTTAAAACCTATCAACCACTTAGCAAACGATATTAGAAGGGAGATCCAGGTATACTGTCACACACCTGTAATTCTAGCATTCAGCAGGCTAAGACAGGAAGACCACAAGATAGAAGACAGTCTGGGCTACAAAATATGACCCTCTCTCAAGCAAAAATAATAAAGGGGATAAAGAGATTGCACAATGGATAAGGCATTTGCCCAGGTTCAATTCCCCAATACCCACTTAAAGCCAGATGCACAAAATAGTGCATGCCTATGGAATTCATTTACAGTGGCTAGAGGCCCTGGTGCACCTATTCTCTCTTTGTCTCTGTCTCTGCTTGCAAATCGATAAATAAAAATATTAAAAAAAAATAAGAAAAAAGAAGGCACCAACACATGATGTATTCATATGAAATATGTTGTTAATAATAATAATAATAATAAACATAAAAGGAATTAAGAGAAAAAATAGAAGTGAACTTTCTCAGTTTGATAATATGCATCTATAAAAACTATAGCTAATGCCATATTGGATGATGTAATGTTAAGCCCTATTCCCTTAAGATCAGAAACAAGGTAAGAATATTTATTCTCACCAGCCTATTCAATACTGAAGTACTAGCCAGAGAAGTAATGCAAAACAAAACAAAACAATAACAAAAAAGAAACAAAATACACAAACATCAGAAATAAAGTTATGATTATTCACAGATTACATGACTATATATAGAATGCCTTTACAAACCTTGTTTTAGCCTTATAGAATCCTGAAAGAATACATAATAAAACTGATAACAGTGTCACAATACAAATGTGGTATTTAAAAAATTGTATTTCCAACTGGCATGGTGGCACACACCTTTAATACCAGCACTTGGGAGGCAAAGGTCAGGAAAATGGCTATGAGTTCAAGGCCACCCTGAAACTACAGAGTGAATTCCAGGTCACCCGGGGCTAGAATGAGTCCCTACCTCAAAAACACCAAAAAAGGGGCTGGAGAGATGGCTTAGCGGTTAAGGCTTTTGCCTGCAAAGCAAAAGGATCCCAGTTTGATTCTCCAGGACCCACATAAGCCAGATGCACAAGGGGGCGCATGCATGTGGAGTTCGTTTGCAGTGGCTGCAGGCCCTGGCATGCCCACTCTCTCCTTCTCGCTCTCTCCCTCCCTCCCTCTTTCTCTCTCATAAATAAATAAATAAATAAAATATTTAAAAACAAAACCTATTTCAAAAAATAATGTGGAGAATAACTGAGGAAGACACACCTCTACACACACACACACACATGAGCATGCACTCATATCCATACATGCATACACACACACACACACACACATAAACATAAAATAAGAAAAAAAAAAAAAGTAAAAAGGAGCTGGAGAGATGACTTAGCAGCTAAGGCACTTCCCTACAAAGCCTAAGGACCTAGGTACAATTCCCCAGTACCCACATAAGCCAGATGCACAAGGTGGTCTATGCATCTGAGTTTGTTTGCAGTGGCTAGAGGCCCTGGTGTGCCCATTCTCTTTTCTCTATCTGCTTCTTCTTCCTTCTTTCTCTCTTTTTCTTTCTTTCTTTCCATCTTCTCTCTCTCAAATAAAAAAACAAAAATATTTAAAGCCGGGTGTGGTGGCACACACCTTTAATGCCAGTACCTGGGAGGCAGAGGTAGGAGGACCACAGTGAGTTCAAGGCCACCCTGAGATTATGTAATGAATGCCAGGTCAGCCTGGGCTAGAGTGAAACCCTACCTCGAAAAACCAATAAAATAAAATAATAATACTAATTCTCTAAAAAATGAATTTTTAGGGCTGGAGACATGGCTTAGCGGTTAAGGCGTTTGCCTGCAAAGCCAAAGGACCTCAGTTCAATTCCCTAGGACCCACATAAACCAGATGCACAAGGTGACACATGAGTCTGGAGTTCATTTGCAGTGGCTGGAGGCCCTGGCACACCCATTCTCTCTCTCTTGCTCTCTCTCTCTGTGCATCAAATAAATAAATAAAAATTTAAAAATAAATTTTTAACAAAGAACCATTTATTTAAGATGCTCTCAGATTCTACATAAGTGTTGATTATTTCAAGGCACTAAGTTTGTAGTAATTTATCCAAATGAATACTAGGTCTTTATCAAATAAATTAGGTTTTTATTAAAAGGGGAAATTGCATATTGACTTAGAAGATGGCCTCCTTCATATTTATGTGGCCTGACTAACCTCTACAGACATTTAAGTTTGTGACCCCTGAAAAATCAGTCGTTTTCCCTAGTCAGATTTCATCTTCAAGACAGAAGTAATGACATTCTTTCATTTGGTATAGGGATGTAGCTAAGTGACAGAGTTCTTGTTTATCATGTGGATAATCTTGGCTTCAATCCCTGGCACTGTAGAAAAAAAAATTAAAGTCCTCCACTAAATTCTTGTAAGCTATCCAAGGAAAGGAAAGGAGGGATAGAGGAGAGATTTGTGAAATTGCTGATTCAGGTTTTTTGCTCTAGATTTTGCCTAGAACTAAGTTAGGAATTCCACAACTACTAATCAGGAATGGCAAAAAATCTCAAAAGGGAATCAAAGGCTGGAGAGATTGCTCAGAGGTTAAAGGCACTTGCTTGCAAGCCTGATGGCCTGGGTTCAACTCCCCAGTACCCATGTAAAGCCAGGTGCACAGAGTGGTACATGCTTCTGGAGTTTGTTTGCAGTGGTGGGAGGGTCTGGAGCACCCATACTCTCTCTGACTCTCTCTCTCTCTCTCTCTCTGTGTGTCAAATAAATAAATAAGAATATTTTTTAAGCCAGGCGTGATGGTGCATGCTATTAATCCCATAACTCGAGAGGCAAAGGTAGAAGGATCACCATGAGTTCAAGGCCAACCTAAAACTACATAGTGAATTCCAGATCAGCCTGGGCTAGAATGAGACCCTATCTCAAAAAAAAAATAAAGAAAAAAAATTTTTTAAAGGAGAATCAAATCCATAGAAATTCATCATATAGGGCTTGAGAAATGGCTTAGCAGTTAAGGCACTTTCCTGCAAAGCCAAAGGACCACGGTTTGATTCCTCAGGACCTCCGTAAGCCAGATGCACAAGGTGGCACATGCATCTGCATGGAGTTTGTTTGCAGCAGCTGGAGGCCTGGTGTGCCCATTCTCTCTCTCTTTCTCTCTCTCTCTCTCTTAAATAAATAAATATAAAATATATTTTTAAAAATTTAAAAAAGAAACCCATCATATATATTAGGTCAAACATGAAATTGCCAACATTTCACTATTCAAATATCAGTATCATATGGTTTTGCCTAATACATCAGAAGTGTGTGTGTGTGTGTGTGTGTGTGTGTGTGTGTGTGTATTTCTGTAGCTCACACTGGCTTGGAACTCTCTATGTAGCCCACACTGGCCCTGTAAAAATACTTTGAAATAAACGCTTTCCTCCCATCAGCTGCTTTGGGTCGGGTGTTTGGTCCCAGCAATGAGAAGATAACTGTGACACCACCATGCTCCTGCTTCAGTCTCCTGAACGCTAGGTTTCTAGGCGTGTGCCACCATGCCTGGCAAATTTTTGTTTTTCTGTTTTTGGTGCTGTTGAATCAGACACAGGCCCTCACCAATGCTAGGCAATAGTCCTATCGCTGGGTTCCCCCTGTCTACATACAGGCGTGCTGCAATGGAGGTTGGGCAGGTTAAGGGACCAAAGGACGCCAAAGGGCTCGTAGGCAGGAAGAATTGCAAAACAAACTTCTTTCTCCCTTCCTCTCCCTCCTCCTCCAGTTCTCCTGAACAACTAGCAGACATGGTAAGAAATGGACAATTTATTCCACATCACCTGAGCTACAGACTAGGCAAAGAGAAGGATGAGTAGTGAAAATCTGGCCCCAAATCTCCTTTGCTCGTCCTTGTCGCAATGAGGCTGACCTCGCCAAGCGTCCGTGGAGTGAGTGGTAATGGCATGCACCTGAGCAGTCAGAACCTAACGGCGATCGCTTATTGGTTATCCTTTTGCCCAGGGTCCAGGATTTTCTCCTGGCTGGTGGAGGAGAATGAGATACTTGGTTCTTTCAGAGAGTCTTCGGCCGGGCTGGAACTACTGCTGGAGCAGAACACGGCGGAGTTAGGGGAGCTCTTCATAATCAGATTCCAGAAATGTTTATTGTTGAAGTAGCAAAGTGCCGCTGAGGGAAAAACAACAATAACAACAACAAAAACTAACACGAGGGAGGGGAGGGGGCACAGGAAAGTGGAGACTGAGATGGAGAGTGACCAGCAAGGGAGAGGCCAAAGGGAAAAGTCCCTAAGAACTCTTTGGGCTTTGCCCACCCCGCCCCTCCACGCTTTCTCCCAGCCCCCCAGGTTCTCTCCTTCCCCAGGGCCCTCCTAGCCACTCACCACAGGTGACATATAGAATAAACGCCAGCCAGCCAATGAAATAGCCCCAGCCGATGGGGATGGACACATTACTCTTCAACTCGAACATCCACAGGTTAATAGGGAACAACATGAGGGTGAAGAAAATGAAGGTGACTGGGAGACAGGAGTGGAAAGGTCTTACTGTCATCTAAGAATCTCACAGGGGACTCTGCCTTATCTACTGAACAACAGACACAAACCACAGCACGGAGTCCCCAGCCCCACAGACTCAGGACATCAACCTCTCCAGGGATCAGGAAACAGTGTAATTAAACTCTCACTTCTCTCTCCCCACGCCCCCCCAAAAACAAACAAACAAAAAAACAAAACAAAACAAAACAAAAAAACCCTCACAACCACCCTGAAAGAAGAGGGAGAAGGGCCCAGGAAGATGTGGGTTAGGGAACTAAAGACCTTTTTCAGAGCTGGGGGGCACCTTCACAGAAGCTCAGGATGGTCCCAATCAGGCCAAAGGCAGGCAGTCTCTGCAGGCGGGGCAGGTACGGCAGGTGCAGCCAGGCGGTGAGGAAAAAGCCCAGCAAGAGGGCCAGGATGAAACTTATCTTAGCCACCCCAAAAGCTGGATGACTTGGCCACACCTTAAAACCATCTAGGGAAAATGACAAAACAAGATGAACTCAGGGGGCTGGAGAGATGGCTCAGTCGTTTAAACGTCCAGGACCCACATAAAGCCAGATGCATAAAGTGGCACAGGTGTCTGGAGTTTGCAGCAGCAGGTGCTCCTGGTACACCCATACACTCCTTATTGCTCTCTCTCCCTCTCTCTCTAATAAATAAATATTTTTTAAAAAGAACTTATGAGGACTAGCGAGATGACTTAGTGGTTAAGGATCTTGGCTGTGAAGCCTAAGGACCCAGGTTCGATTCCCCAGTACCCACAAAAGCTAGATGCACAAGGTGGCACATTTGTCTGGAGCTTGTTTGCAGTGGCTAGAGGCCCTGGTCTCTCTCTCTCTCCCTCTTTCTCTTTCTGCCTCTTTCACCCTCTTTCTCAAATTAATTAATTAATTAAATATTTACAAATTTTAATTTATTCATGATTCACAAAAGATGAAATCAAATGTAGCAAACATGAGAAAATGCTCAGGCTCATTCATAACAAAAGAAATACACATTAGAGATGATAAAAGAAAGCTTTCACTTTAAAATTTTTTTGTTCAGTTTTATTTATTTATTTGAGAGTAACAGAGAGAGAAAGAGGCAGATAGAGAGAAAGAGAGAATGGGCGCGCCATGGCTTCCAGCCACTGCAAACGAACTCCAGACGCATGCGCGCCCTTGAGCATCTGGCTAACGTGGGTCCTGGAGAACTGAGCCTCGAACCGGGGTCCTTAGGCTTCACAAGCAAGCGCTTAACCACTAAGCCATCTCTCCAGCCCAGCTTTCACTTTTTAAACAAGCCAACAATCTTTTTTTGAAGCAAGGTCTCACTCTACTAGCCCAGGCTGACCTGGCATTCACTCTCTAGTCCCAGGCTGGCCTCGAACTCATGAACTCATGGCAACCCTCTTTCCTCTGCCTCCCAGGTACTGGGATTAAAGGCATGTGCCACCATGCCCTGCTAAAAGCCAACATTCTGGAGATTGTTTAATAATCCCAACCACATGAATACATGAACAAAAGCTGAACATGTCAACTCACACCTGTATTCCCAGCACATGGGAAGCTGAGGCAGGATTGTCATGAGTTTGAGGCCAATCTGAGCTACATAGTGAGTCCTAGAACAGCACGCACTACAAAATGTTCCAAGCTAGCTTATAGTTTGAGAGCCTGTCTCAAAAAAAAAAAAAAAAAAAAAAAAAAAGTGAAAGAAAAGAGGGAAAAAGGGAAGGGTAAATGAAAAGAGACAAACAGAAGCTTTGAATGGCAATGTTCAAAAGAAAAATATCGATGTCGATGAACGTATGAAAGTAGCGTGTGGGTGCTTTGGAGACTGACCATCCTCTTGCCTCAGCCACCAAAGTGCCGCCACACACTGCTTTCGTAGTCACCTCAGACTCAGATCAATCCTCCTACTGCAGCTCCAGAGGGTTCAAATTAAAAGCATGGATCGTGTCTGGATTTAAATGTGACTTAAAAAAAATACATTTATTTATTAATTTATTTATTTATTTATTTATTTGAGAGAGAAAGAGACAGAAAGAAGCAGGGGGAGGCCAGGTGTGGTGGTGCATGCCTTTAATCCCAGCACTTGGGAGGCAGAGGTAGGAGGATCACCATGAGTTCGAGGCCAGCCTGAGACTACAGAGTGAATTCCAGGTCAGCCTGGGCTAGAGTGAGACCCTACCTCAAAAAACAAACAAAACAACAACAACAACAACAAAAAGAAGCAAGGTAAGGAATAGATGCACCAGGGTCTCCAGCCACTGCAAACTAACTCCAGAAGCATGTATCACTTATGCATCTGGCTTATGTGGGTCCTGGGGAATAGAACAGACAAGTGCCTTTACCACAAGTCATTTCTCCAGCCCTTTTTTAAAAAATTATTTATTTTTTAATTTATGTGAGAGGGATAGAGAGAGAAAATTTAAAAAGTATTTTAAAAAATCTAACTCTCTTTGACTTAGTGATGCTTCTTCTGGGAATGTATATTAAAAATAATCAGAGGGCTGGAGAGATGGCTTAGCAGTTAAGCGCTTGCCTGTGAAGCCTAAGGAACCCTGTTCAAGGCTCCATTCCCCAGGACCCACGTTAGCCAGATGCACAAGGAAGCGCACGCGTCTGGAGTTTGTTTGCAGTGGCTGGAGGCCCTGGCATGCCCATTCTCTCTCTCTCTCTCTATCTGCCTCTTTCTCTCTCTGTCTGTCACTCTCAAATAAATAAATAAATGAATAACGATAAACAAAAAAATAATTAAAAAATAATAATCAGAGAAGGCTGGAAAAATGGCTTAGCAGTTAAGGCACTTGCCTGCAAAGCCAAAGGACCCAGGTTCAATTCTCTAGGAACCACATAAGCCAGATGCATAAGATGGTGCATGCATCTGGAGTTCGTTTTCAGCTGCTGGAGGCCCTGGAACACCTATTCTCTCTCTCTCTTTCTCACTTTTCCTCAAAAATAAATAAAAATAAAATATTTTTTAAAAATCAGAGATATGCACCAAAATCTAGGTATGTGATTTTTCTCTACAAAGATGCTGGTATACCTCTTCAATTTATTAGAGAGTTTTTTGTTTTTTTTTTTTTCGAGGTAGGGTCTCCCTCTAGCCCAGGCTGACCTGGAATTCACTATGTAGTCTCAGGGTGGCCTTGAACTTACGTACGGCGATTCTCCTACCTCTGCCTCCCAAGTGCTGGGATTAAAGGCATGCGCCACCACAGCAGGCCAAGAGGTTTTGTTTTGTTTTTGTTTTTGTTTTTGTTTTAGAGGTAGGGTCTCACTCTAGCTGAGGCTACCTGGAATTCATTATGTAGTCTCACAGTGGCCTTGAACTCATGGCAATCCTCCTACCTCTGCCTCCCGAATGCTGGAATTAAAGGTGTGTGCCACCATGCCTGGTCCATACATTATTATATTCTCATTTAAAGTAGTGGCATGAGGTCTGGGGGAATCAGTGATAGAACACTTGACTAGCATGTTCAAGGCCCTGGGTTCCATACCCAGAACATCCCCACATGCTGACATGATAGATGCCAAATAGAATGTAGGGGGGAATCAGAAGTTGGAAATAGAATGTCTGTAGGGGTGAAAAAATAAAA
Source organism: Dipus sagitta (assembly GCA_036346955.1). Taxonomy (NCBI): domain Eukaryota; kingdom Metazoa; phylum Chordata; class Mammalia; order Rodentia; family Dipodidae; genus Dipus; species Dipus sagitta. Next base: position 38,816,959 of record CM070783.1, read on the forward strand.
AAATAAAAAACTGGAAAGTAAGATGGACTGCCAGAAGAAGGCAGCTAGCTTCACTAAATAATCCTTTATATTTTCTCTTTGAATTTTTGTTTAAGTTATATACTACTTAACCATAAATATTTAAAGGTAGGGCTGGAGAGATGGCTTAGTGGTTAAGGTGTTTGCCTGCAAAGCCTAAGGACCTAGGTTCAATTCCCTAGTACCCACATACACCAGATGCACAAGGTGTTGCATGTGTCTGGAGTTTGTTTCCAGTGGCTGGAGGCCCTGGTCCATCCATTATCTCTATCTGCCACTTCCTCTCTCTGTCAAATAAATAAATAAATAAATAAATAAATAAATAAATAGCAGAGGTAGGAGGATTGCTGTGAGTTCGAGGCCACCCTGGGACTACATAGTGAATTCCAAGTCAGACTGGGCTACACTAAAACCCTACCTCGTTGAGCCGGGCGTGGTGGCGCATGCCTTTAATCCCAGCACTCGGGAGGCAGAGGTAGGAGGATTGTCGTGAGTTCAAGGCCACCCTGAGACTCCATAGTGAATTCCAGGTCAGCCTGGGCTAGAGTGAGACCCTACCTCGAAAAACCAAAAAAAAAAAAAAAAAAAACCCTACCTCGAATCTCCCCCCCAAAAAATAAATAAATAAAATTTAAAGGCAGTGATATTGCCAGGCATGGTGATACACACTGTAACCCTGGCACTTGAGAGACAGAGGCAGCAGGAGTAGGAGCTCAAGGTCATCCTCAACTACACAGCAAGTTGAGGCCTGGCTAGGATACATGATACCTTGTCTCCAAAAAAAAAAAGTAGTGATGTTATAGAATACATATTCAATGATATGAGCAAATGCAGCTCGAAATTAGCATTCGCAAAAACAAAATCAAAGCCCATCAACACACAACAAAAGAAAATGAAAGTCAGGCATGGTACCGGCACTCCAGAGGCTGATGTAGGGAGGTCACTGTGAGTTCAAGGCCAGCCTGGGCCTATAGAGTAAGTGCCTGGGCTAAAGTGAACTCCACCTGGAGGGGTGGGGAAGTGGCACTTGCAAAACAGAACATGAAGCATTATTATAATTTAGAAATATATACATACATATATGTATGTGTGTGTGTGTATTTGTGGAGGGTTTTTTTGTTTGTTTGTTTGTTTGGCAAATATATATTTTTTGATTTTTTAAACTTTTTATTGACAGCCTTCATACATATTCATAATATACCACTCCATTACCAGCCCTTTTCTCTCCTCCCATACCCCCCCTCCACTGAGCCCTCTCTTCTCTACAACTAGTGCTAATGTCTCTTCTATTTTTTGTTTTATTTATTTATTTATTTTGAGGTAGTGTCTCACTCTAGGCCAGGCTGACCTACAATTCACTATGTAGTCTCAGGGTGGCCATGATCTCACAACAATCCTCCTACCTCTGCTTCTCGAGTGCTGGGATTAAAGGCGTGAACCACCATGTCCAGCTCTTGGGTTGAATTTTTGTTGTTGTTGTTCTTTTTTGTTTTTGTGAGGTACGGTCTCACTCTGGCACAGGCTGACCTGGAATTAACTATGTAGTCTCAGGGTGGCCTTGAACTCACAGCAATCCTCCTACCTCTGCCTCCCGAGTGCTAGGATTAAAGGTGTGCGCCACCACACCTGGCTTGGGTTGAATTTTTTGAGACAGGATTTCACTCTTACTACGTAGTGCAGGCTGGCTTTGAATCCATGATAGTCTATCTATACCAACCTTCCAAGTGCTGGGATTATAGGTATGAACCATCATGCCTGGGGAGATTTTCATTTTATTTCTTAAACTTTTCTACATTTCTCACAGTAACTACCACTACTATCATTTTAAAAAATGTATATGTAGGGACTGGAGAAATGGCTTCGTGGTTAAGGCACTTGCCTGCAAAGCCAAAGGACCCAGATTCGATTCCCTAGGACCCACGTAAGCTAGATGCACAAGGGGGTGCACGCATCTGGAGTTCGTTTGCAGCGGCTAAAGGTCCTGGTGCACCCATTCTTTCTCTCTCTCTCTCTCCTTATTTCTCTTTTTTCCCTCCTGCCTATTTTTCTCTCTCTCAAATAAATAAATAAATAAAGTAAAATATTTAAAACTGTATGTGTATATATTTCAAGTAAATAGTCACAGCTAGCAAAGACACAATGAAAAAAGCAATCTTACATGGCATTAGTTAATTTTTATCTCTGTGATTGAATATCTTACACAATGCAAAGGAGAAAAGATTGATTTTGGCTCATGGTTTCAGACTATTCAGCCCATGGCTGCTTGGCCTCATGTGCATAATAGTGTAGGGATGACAGCATGTGATAGAATCTGTTCTTCACACTTTTTTTTCATTTTTTTTTTGTTGTTTGTTTTTTTTTTTTTTTCTAGGTAGCGTCTCACTCTAGCCCAGGCTGACCTGGGACTCACTCTGTTGTTCCAGGCTGTCCTCAAACTCATAGTGATTCTTCTACCTCTGCCTCCCAGGTGCTGGGATGAAAGGTGTGCACCACCATGCCCAGCAGTTCTTCACATTTTGATGGACAGGAAGCAGAAAGAGATATTAGAAGGCGCCAAAGACAAGATACTCCCAATGACCCGGCCCAGAGGTCTACTTCTTTCAACCTCCCCACATAGAACTACCAGCTAGGGACCAAGCATTTGGCACACAAACCTGTGGGGATATTTGATATTCTAACCATAACATTCTATCCCTATGCCCCAAAAGTTAATGATATTTCATATTTCAAAATGCTTTTGTTCTCTCTCCAAGACACCCCAAACTTTTTTTTTTTTGAGGTAGGGCTTGCTGTAGCCCAGGCTGAGGCTGGCCTTGAACTCATGGTGATCCTCCTACCTTTGCCTCCCAAGTGCTGGGATGAAAGACATGCACCACCACACCCAGCTAGACCCCAAACTTTAAAAAAATATATTTTTTTATTTCTATATTTATTTAATTTTTTGTTTTTATTTTTACTTATTTATTTGAGAGTGACAGACAAAAAGAGAGAGGGAGAGAGAATGGGTGCAACAGGGCCTCTAGCCACTGCAAATGAATTCTAGATGCTTGTGCCCCCTTGTGCATCTGGCTAACGTGGGTCCTGGGGAATCGAACCTGGGTCCTTTGGCTTTGCAGGAAAACGCCTTAACTGCTAAGCCATCCCTCCAGTCCCATTTCTATATTTATTTGAAAGAGAGAGAGGAAGAGAGAGAGAGAGAGAATGGGCACACCAGGACTTCCAGCCACTGCAAACAAACTCCAGACACATGCACCACATTGTTCATCTGGTTTACGTGGGTCCTGGGGAATCGAACCAAGGTCCATAGGCTTCACAGGCCAGCACCTTAACTGCTAAGCCATCTCTCCAGCCCAATACCCCAAACTTTTAATAGTTCCACTATTGTTTGAAATTCAAAGTCTCTTCTAGTCACAAGGCAAGCTCTTACCTGTGAGCCCTTGTAAAACCAAAAAAGTAAGGCAATGGCATGGAGTAAATATTCCCATTTCAAAAGAGAGAAACAACAAGGATGAGTGCAAAGCAAGACCAAAACTCAGCAGGATAAACATTAACTCTTATAGCTCCATGTCTAGAATGCAGGGCACATGTGATCATTATGTGAGCGCTGGTGGACATTGAACACACCCACCCCTATGGCCTTGCTGTTTGCAGCCCACACAGTCTCTCTTGGGCTAGCTCCCCTAATTGCCTGTGGTTTCCCTCAGTAGAGGTCCCATGTTCCTGGCATCTCGTGGGGTCTCCACTGCAACTTGGACTTCACCCTCTTTACATGTCACCCTTTCTCAAACTGCCGGCCTGCATGAACTCTGACCCTGCCACACACTGTCTAGCTTCCAGGGCCTTCCTTTGAAATCTTGGTGGGAGCCTCTATGACCCTGTAATACTTGGATTCTGTGTGCTTGCAAAGCCAGCAGTACATGATGATGCCAAAGTCTGCCACCAGCTTAACAGCAGTTGGGTCCCCATCTGTTGCAGCGCCCCATCTTGTACCCCAACTGAACTGTGGAAAACATGTGTCTAGGTGATCTTGTGTAAGCAAGTGGCCCCAGTGCTTCCTTTTCAAGGGAGGTACTTTCAAATGGGTTCCATTAGTTTTATGCCCTAGAAGCTGAGATGAGTGATGTCTGCCCCCAAGCATCTTTCCTGCTACTGCCTCAGCGTCAAGTTTGGTTGGCTTCTTTTTAATGGTTCTCATCTCTTTAATGACCATACCTTGCCACAACTTTCATTTACTCCTTTTCTGGCCAGAGCGCATTTTGAATCTTTCTGCTCTGCTCTGTTTTGTTTTTGTTTTTGTTTCGTTTTGTTTTGGGGGGGGGTTCTAGGTAGGGTCTCACTCTAGTCCAGGCTGACCTGGAACTCATTATGTAGTCTCAGGGTGGCCTCGGACTCACGGCGATCCACCTACCTCTGCCTCCCAAGTGCTGGGATTAAAGTCATGTGCCACCACGCCCGGCTTTTCTTTTTTTTTTTGGTTGTTGTTTTTGTTTTTCTAAGGTAGGGTCTCACTCTAGTCCAGGCAGTCCCAGGCTGGCCTTGAACTCACAGTGATCCCCTACCTCTGAGCTACAGCGAGACCCTACCTCAAAAAAAAAAAAATGTTTTTTTAGTGTGCCCCACCATACCCAGCTGCTGTAGTTTTTTGGCTTTGGTTTTGGTTTTGTTTTGGTTTTGTTCCCAATCATCACTATAAAGTTGGCTAAATGCAGCCAACAATAACTATATCTCAATCTGAATACATACATGCTCTCTTGAAATTTCCTCCACCAGATTAATTACTCCATTACTTTTAAATTCATCCTCATTATAGAGGTCTTTAGATATGGATAAGACATAGACAGGCTGGGGAGATGGATCAGAGATTAAAGGCACTTGCTTTCAAAGCTTGCTGGCCGGCCTGTGTTTGATTCCCTACTACCAACATAAAGCCAGATGCACAAAGTGATGCATGTGTCTAGAGTTAGTTTGTAGCTGCAAGAGGCTCTGGTGTGCCCATATTCACTCTCTCTCTTTCCCTCTCTACTCATTGGTAAATAAATAAAAATATTTGCTGGAGAGATGGCTCAGCAGTTAAAGTGCTACATGCAAAGCCTAATGACCAGTGTTCAATTCCCTGGTACCCACGTAATGGCCAGATGCACAAAATGTATACATTGGGAGTTCATTTGCAGCAGCAAGAGGCCCTGGCACACCCATATTTTCTCTCTCCTCTTGCAAATAAGTAAATAAAAGTATTTCGGGGTGGGGGGGAGAGATGGCTTAGCGGTTAAGGTGCTTGCCTGCAAAGCCAAAGGACCCCAGGTTTAATTCCCCAGGACCCACATAAGCCAGATGCACAAGATGACACAGTTCATTTGCAGTAGCTAGACACCCTGGTGCGCCCATTCTCCCTCTCTCTCTATATATCTGTCTCTACTCTCTCAAATAAATAAATCTTTTTTTTTCCCCCGGTGGCTGGAAAAATGGCTTAGTGGTTAAGGCATCTGTCTGCAAAGCCTAACAACCTGAGTTCAACTCCCCAGTACCCATATAAAGCCAGATGCACAAAATGACACATGCGTCTGGGTTCATTTGCAGCAGCTGGAGACTGGTGAGCCCATTCTCTCTCCCTCTCCCTCTCTCTCTCTTCTAGAAAATAAATAAAATATAATATAAAGCTTTAAAAAATGTAGGGCTGCCAGGCGTGGTGGAGCACACCTTTAATCCCCGCACTTGGGAGGCAGAGGTAGGAGGATTACCATGAATTCAGGACCACCCTGAGACTACAGAGTGAATTCCAGGTCAGCCTGGACTAGAGCAAGACCCTACCTCACAAAAACTAAAAACCAAAAAAAAAAAAAAAAAAAAGCACCTGGGAGGCAGAGGTAGGAGGAGGATCACCGTGAGTTCGAGGCCACCTAAGAACTACCAAGTGAATTCCAGGTTAGCCTGGGCTAGAGAGAGACCCTACCTTGAAAAAACAAAAACAAACAAAATATATATATATATAGGGCTGAAGAGTGGTTAAGTGGTTAAGGCACTTGCCTGAGGACCCAGGTTTGATTCTCAGCAACGACATAAGGCAGATGCATGTGGCTGGAGTTCCTTTGCAGTGGCTACAGGCCCTGACATGCACATTCTCTCTACCTCTTTCTCTCTCTTTCCCCCCTCTCTCAAATAAATAAATAAATAAATAAATAAATAAATAAATAAATATTTTTTGTTTTGTTTTGTTTTGTTTTGTTTTGTTTTTCGAGGTAGGGTCTCACTCTAGCCCAAGGTGACCTGGAATTCACTTTCTAGTCTCAGGGTGGCCTCGCACTCACAGTGATCCTCCTACCTCTGCCTCCCCAGTGCTGGGATTAAAGGTGTGCACCACCATGCCCAGCTATAAATAAAATATTTTTTAAAGTATTTTTCCAGACACAGACTACTATTGCATTCATGACCTGAATGGCTAATGCTATCTACACAAAAAGAAGAAGAGGATAAGGACAAAATACCTCCCAGGAATTCAACATCCTATAGCTTGATCTCACCTCCTAAAGTTTCTAGATCCTTCCAAATTCTTCTGTGGGACCAGTTAGCAACATTTCGTATTTAAACCACCACACACACCTCGTTAGTGGGTGCATAATTGTGCAGGTCATGCAGTCCTAATTTCTTTTTTTTTAGTTTTTCAAGATAGGGTCTCTCTGTAACTCAAGCTGACCTGGAATTCACTATGTAGTTTCAGGGTGGCCTTGAACTCATGGCGATCCTCCTACCTCTGCTTCCCAAGTGCTGAGGTTAAAGGCGTGTGCCACCATGCCCAGTTTGCAGTCCTAATTTGAAAATCTGAAATCAAATATACACCAAATCTGAAGCTTACAGAGCACTGACCTGAAGCCACCAACATACAATTCCACACCTGACCTCATGTGATGGATCACATATTGTACAGAATGACTTTCTCAGGCTATGTGTATAAGGTGTATATGAAAATCAAATTAATTTGGTCCCACCCAAAATATCTCACTATGTACATATCAATATTTGCCCCCCCCTCCACAAAAAAAAAAAAAAAGAAATCTAGGCTGGAAAGAAGTATTTTGGGTAAGAGATACTCAACCTGTACTACATTTTGAAAGCAATATCGAAATTTTTAACTGAAAGCCTTAAACTGGAGCTAGAGGGATGGCTTAGCATTTAATGCATTTGTCTGCAAAGCCAAAGGACCCAGGTTCGATTCCCCAGGACCCATGTTAGCCAGATACACAAGGAGGCGCATGTGTCTGGAGTTCATTTGCAGTGGCTGGAGCCCTGGCACTCCCATTCTCTCTCTCTCTCTCTCTCTCTCTCCCTCCCTCCCTCCCTCCCTTTCTGTCAAATAAATTAAAATAAAATATATATATATATTTTTTTAAAAAGCCTTAAACTGTTTATACTCTTTGATCCCATAAATCCACCTTAGGAAATCTATCCCCCAAAAAACTAAATACATTATAAAAATTCACAATTAATGAACCTTGTTGGTTATTTTCCTTTTCTTTTTGGTGTTGAGATCGAACCCAGGACCTTTCAAATGCTAAGCAAGTACTCTGCACTGAGCTTCAACTTCAGCCCACTCTTCCCAGATATATGATGAAAAAAAAAATTTTATGAACATAAAGATAAAATTCAAGTAAAAGATGATTACATAAAATTAACTATAGGAAGGTGGTGAGTTTGAGGCCTGCCTAAGACTGTTTAGTGAATTCCAAGACAACATGTACTAGAGCCAGACCCTACCTTGAAAAACAAAACCAACAAACTATATATATATATATATATATATATATATATGCCATTTCATGTGGTATGACCCTGAACAAGGTACTTAATCTAACTCCAATCTTCTCATCTGTAAAATAAGAGCAATTATCCCAATCTCTTAGGGCTGACTGGAGATCTAATTGGACAAATAGAGTAAGTCCACAGTAAATGGTGTTGTTTCCCCAAATTTAATATTAGTATCTTTTACTTTCATAGTCAAAGAAGATAATAGCCATGTGTCTATTTTTTTTTTCTTATGTTAAAGAGAATGAGCAAATGGAAAGGGACATCCAAGGCTCTTCAGTTCCTAAGAGGTGAGGGGACAGCATGACACTTGAAAGCTGGAGTGAGGAATTCAGCAGCAGTAAGAATTCAAGTAAGGAAGGAACACGAAAATCAGACAGGAAAAAAAAGGGGAAGTTTTGGGGGCCCAGGGAAATAAAACCTGAACAGAAAGACAAGAAAGTGGCTGGGTGTGGGGAAATGACTGGGAGACATCTCAGGGAGTCATGCCAGAGATCTGAGTGTGCAAACCTCCAGGGGGTCTTTCTCCCAGGTGAATTATGGTGATTCATGAATGACGGAAACTTGCCCCTTGTTTAGCAAAGACCTGGTGCTGGGTCTTACCCAAAGCAATGACGTTTTGTACTGGACCAAGCAAATGGATTTGGCCAAACTGGAGAAGAAAAATGATTTTTGGAGGTCACAGTGCCCGCATAAGTGCCATCTTACAGGGAGGAGGATGAAGATGACTGAAGGGAGGGAACAAGACTATGGGGCGGTCACAGTGAAGGCAGGCTTGGAGGCCTGGAGCTAAGTGAAGGAATTCACCTTTCCCGCTCTCTGAGTTCAAACAGCTTTCAGACCTGCAGATGTTCAGGAGCCCCATGGACATGGTATGGATGGAGGTATAGATTTTGTTGCTGACGTTTTTGGGGCAGCGCTGGTGAAAGCGGCTCCTAGAGGGGTACAGCCATTTCTTGGAGAAGACCATCATCAGCAGTAGAAGAAAGGCCACCAGGCTTAACTCGGAGGCCAACACCTGCGTCACCCAGCGGGAGCTGTTTGTAATTCTCCATGATAAGTGCAATAAAGAGTTGCGGCGCTCTTCTGTAAACGAGCGCCTGCTCCTGCGGGAAGAACGGACAAAGGTTTGCACGCTCCCTTTCTGCCCGGCTCCCCTACCCTCTATCGGGCCTTCCAGCCCACCCCTTCCTTCCCAGGCCTCCCACGTCGGTCTCCTTCTCCTTCTGACCCCTCCTAGAGTGCCTGCCCCCATCTCCAGTTCTCCTGTCTCCTCCACATCTCTCCCTGCCCTTCCCATGCTCACTTCTCCCTCTCGCTTTCAATTTCTTCATCAGTCAGAGCACTTTTCATCGTAAGGCTTGGTGTCTGGGAAAGAATCGGGGACCTCTTTTGGGGTACCAGAGCTTCAGATCCAGGAGAAGGCCCGACCCCATTCCGCAGGGCAGGACCTAACTGCCATGGAATATTACTGGGGAGCAGCGAGGTGGGGGATGGGCCAAGGCTTCGCCACAACCCTCACGACATTCTGTTCCTTTGGCTCCAGCCCACAAATGTGGGTTTGTCTGGGTACCTTGGGGATTGCCTCCCTCCAGCAGGTGATGGCCTCTGATAGAACGCTTTTCTTTTTCCCACAACCCCAAATGTTCACTGACAAAGAATGGAAGAGAACAGAATGTAGCCCAAGGAAAACACGCAAACTTTGGATACTTCTTAGCAAATGTCATCAACCTGCCCACTGCCCCCCCCCTTTCCATCCCGCAACTCCCCTTAGTTATGTCAACAGTAGCAATTCTATTATTCCCACTATTCTTTCTTTTTTTCTTTCCCCTCCCCCCACTCCCGAGGTAAGGTCTCACTCTAGCCCAGGCTGACCTGGAATTCACTGCGTAGTCTCAGGGTGGCTTTGAACTCTCAGTGATCCTACTACTTCTGCCTCCTGAGTACTGGGATTAAAGGCATGTACCACCATACCTAGCACACTTTTCTTTCTTTCTTTGTTTTTTGAGACAGGGTCTGTTTTAAATATATATTATGTATTTGAGAGAGAGAGAGGGGGGAGAGGGGAAGAGAATGTGCGCACCAGGGCCTCCAGCTACTGCAAACAAACTCCAAACACATGCGCCACCTTGTGTATCTGGCTTATGTGGATCCTGGGGAATGGAACCTGAGTCCTTTGGCTTTGTAAGCAAGTGCTTTAATCACTGAGCCACCTCTCCAGCCCTTTTATTGTTGTTGTTTTTGTTTTTCAAGGTTGATTATCGCTCTAGCCTAGGCTGTCCTGGAATTTACTATGTAGCTATATAGTCTTAGGCTGGCCTCAAATTCACAACAATCCTCCTAACTTTGCCACCGCACCCAGCTCCCTGGTCTTTGTTGTTGTTGTTGTTGTTGTTGTTATTCTTTGTTTGTTTGTTTGTTTTTGTATTTATAAAACATTTAGGTTATTGTTCTTTGGGGGGCAGTTGATGTATCATCAGTGTATTACACTTGAAATTTAATCTTGTAGCTTCATATTAACTGGTTTGTTTTATGGTACTGATGCAGATTCAAAAGTAGTACCTTTTTATTTATTAATTTATAAGCAGAGAGAGAGTGTGTGATAGAGAGAAGAAAGAGAAACAGACAAAATGGGCATGCCAGGACCTCCAGCCACTGCAAACAAACTCCAGACACATGCACTACCCTGTGCATCTGGCTGTACGTGGGTAATGGGGAATTGAACCAGGGTCATTAGGTCTTGCAGGCAGATGCCTTAACCACTGAACCATTCCTCCAGCCTGAGTAAGGCTTAAAAAAAATTTTTTTTTTGTTTTGTTTTTCAAGGTAGGGTTTTGCTGTACCTCAGGTTAACCTGGAATTCACTATGTAGTCTCAGGGTGGCCTCAAACTCAAGGTGATCCGTCTACCTCTGCCTCCTGAATGCTGGGATTAAAGGTGTGCACCACCACATCTGGCTTTTAAAAATATTTTTTTATCAGGCTGGAGAGATGGCTGAGGGGTTAAGGTGCTTGCCTGTGAAGCCTAAGGACCCATGTTCAACTCCCCAGATCCCACATAAACCAGATGCACAAAAGGTGAAACAAGCACAAGGTCTCCCATGCCCACTAGGTGGCACAAGCATCTGGCATTTGATTACAGTGGCTGAGATCCTGGTATGCCAATTCTCTCTCTCTCTCTCTCTCTCTCTCTAAAATAAAAATAAGGGCTGGAGAGATGGCTTAGTGGTTAAGCACTTGCCTGTGAAGCCTAAGAACCCCAGTTCGAGGCTTGATTCCCCAGGACCCACGTTAGCCAGATGCACAAGGGGGCGCACACATCTGGAGTTCATTTGCAGTGGCTGGAGGCCCTGGTGTGCCCATTCTCTCTCTCTCTCTCTCTCTTTCTATCTACCTATCTGCCTCTTTCTCTGTCACTCTCAAATAAATAAAAAAATAAACAAAAACATTTAAAATAAAAATAAAAAGTAAATATTATTTACTTATTTATTTGAAAGAGGTAGACAGAGAATGGACACGCCAGGGCCTCCAGCCACTGCAAAAAATAAAAAAAAAAAAATAAAAATAAAAAAAACAAACCTCTAGATGCATGTAACACCTTGTGCATGTGGCTTACATGGGTAGTGGGGAATCAACCCTGGATCCTTAGGCTTCACAAGTAAGCACCTTAACTGCAAAGCTACCTCTCCAGGACAAGAGTAAGGCTTTTTAAGAGGTATAGGAGTTCCTCCTGTATGTTCACAAAAGCTTTATTCTGTTACCTTTTGAATATTCACAATGCATAATGGTAACTGGTTTTGCATTGCTTTTACCCTTAAAGGTGTCTTGGAGGGTACTGTCTATATGAAATACATTCCTGGATGTTGACCCCTTTTATTTTGGTCATTGTCTTCAGTATCTGCCTGTGACTTCTCAAGCTCCAAGTGCTGCTATCTGCATGCAGACATTGGAGTCATACATCATCTTTGTATCTCAGCTTACTGTAAGGTAGAAACAATAGGATTTGTCCCACAGACTTGGTTGAGTATCTAATGAGTCAATGAACAAAAGCCCTTCTTGGTTCATAATAAATTCAGTAAATTCCCAGTAATTATTAATTAGTACAGTTAAATTGTCATTTGTAATTATCTTGAAGTCTTACTAGCAAACAGAAGAAGCAAAAACACAGAGGATAATTTCTGACTGGGCATTTTTGCATACTAGTGGCTGCAAGTGATAAAGAAAAATCAAGTTAGTTTAAGCAAAAAAAAGAGTTAACTGATGTTTTAATGACTTTCTGGTAAGATGGTAGCATACTAGCCACACCAAAGCAGCCTAGGGAGGGAAATACACTCTTCTACTAAAAAGAAGTGAAGGTGTATAAGTTATTATTAATCACAGCAGAGAAGCAGGAGAGACCAAGATCTTCCAGAAAGGAAGCAACCAGCCAGAATCCCACTGAGGCGCCAGCAGACCCAATCTGCAAGCCTGCCCACCTGGTGGCGCAGAGCAACAGGAGCAGAAACAAAGTGAGGGGTTTTTCCACTCACATCAGCCACCTTGCAAGTCAAGAAACCTGAAGGCAAAGTCAGCAGAGACCAGCTGAGCAGCTGCTGAAGGAGAATAAAACAGGACCAGTCAAGCATCCCCCTTCAGGCACCCTGCAAAGTCTCCCATCCCCCAACCATCAGGGCTGTAAATGGCCAGAGAACTCATTCAGCCCTGGCCACCTGGCACAGAGAGAGATCAAGGTGGGCATTGGTGAGATAGGCCTGCACTGAAAGTGCTAGTCTCTCTTTCCATGTCAGGAAAGGTTATCTATTACATGTGAATGATATATTCTTGGTTGGCTTTACCCTTCTCAAATAAGCTGTATTTTGGTGTTGACTATTGTTGCCTTTGACTTTTCCTGATTTTTAGAGCCTTTGTCTTTTTCTTCCGTCATTACTGGGGCCAGAGACTGAGTGGCCCCAGGCTGACTTGGAACCTGATTCAGACTAGAAATCTCAACCTCCTAATTGACAGGATTAAGGGTGTGGACAACACACATCCTTAGGTGCTTTGGCTTTACTAGATTATCTGTTTAGTTTAATCCCCATGCTTATATATATATATATATATACTCTGTGCTTGTTTTGATTGAATGTCTATATTGCTCAGTTAAATTTTAGGATTTGCCAGTAATTTGCTTCACCCAGACTACTACAATACTTGAATAGCAGGCAAACTCAACACCTAGGGTCACTACTGCTGCTTCTCTTGGAGTATAAAAGCTACATCTAACACCTAAAACTCCTACACTGAAGTTATATAAAGTTGTATTTACATGGCTAAGAATACTGCAGATAATTAGAAAAATCCAAGCATCAAATTAACTCAAGATGCAAAATTCTCTGCATTATAATACAACAAACACAAAAAATCAAGGCAATACATTCCCACCAAAAATTACAAATCAATCAGAAATGACCTCTGATGAGATTGTTTTAGATAAAATGCCTGACAAAGATTTTTTAAAAATGATTATATCTATGTTCAAAGAAATCAAAGAAAAACAAACTCCTGAAGGACAACACAGAAAAACAATGTGATGAAATATGGAGATCATTACAAGAGATGAGTAAGGAAATAGAAATAATGAAAAATACCAATCAGAAATACTAGAAATGAAAAACAGAGTAAGTCAAATAGAAAACTCTGTAGAAAGTCTCACCAGTCAGATGGATGAAGGAGAGGACAGAATATCTAAACTAGAAGACCAAGTGGCAGATCTAATACAGTCCAACAAAGAGAAAGACAAACTAATAGGAAAGTATGAATGGGAATTTCAAGATATTTGGGATACTATGAAAATATCAAACATAAAAATTCAGGGTATAGTAGAAGGAGAATTTCACTCCAAAGGCAAAGTAGGAATTTTCAACAAAATCATAGAAGAAAACTTCCCCCTAATTGGGAAAGAGATGCCAGCGCAGATACAGGAATCCTTTAGGACACCAAACAGACAAGACCTGGAAAACACTTCTCCTTGCATATTATAATTAAACCACCAAACATACAAACCAAATAAAATATATTGAAAGCAGTTAGAGAGAAAAATCAAGTCACATACAAAGGCAAGACCATCAGGATAACAGCAGATTACTCAACACAAACTTTGAAAGCCAGAAGGGCTTGGAATGATGTATTTCAAGTTCTGAAAGATAACAACTGTCAACTAAGGTTACTTTGTCCTGCAAAGCTATCCATTCAAATAGACAGAGAAATAAGGACATCCCACAACAAAAGCAGGGTAAAGGAATATTTGAAGACAAAACCAGCTCTCCATGTTGAAGAGAAAGAAAAGCACATGTATAAGGAACCTAAAAAAAAAAAAAAAAAAAAAAAACCATACTCAAAAACTAGTTAATACAAGAGAACAAAGGTAAAACTGAAAGAACTACAAAACAAGAAAATGGCACAAATAAATATACACCTTTCAATGATCACTCTTGCCAGGCATGGTGGCACACACCTTTAATCTCAGCACTTGGGGGGCTGAGGCAGGAGGATTGCCATGAGTTTGAGGTTACCTTGAGACTACATAGAGAATTCTAGGTCAGCCTAGGCTAGAATGAGACCCCACCTCAAAAAATAATAAATAAATAAACAAATAAAACAAATTAATAATAATAGCTCTTAATATCAATGGCTTCAATGCCCCAACCAAAAGACACAGGTTTGCAGACTGGGTTAAAAAGCAGGATCCTTCAATTTGTTGCCTCCAACAAACTCACATTTCCACTAGACACTATCTTAAGGTGAAAGGATGGAAAACGGTGTTTCAAGGAAATGAGCCTTGAAAACAAGTAGGTGCTGCAATCCTAATATCTGACAGGGTAGAGTTCAGACCAACATTAGTTAGGAAAGATAAGGACGGTCACTTTATATTGATTAAAAGAACACTCCAATAGGAGGACATTACAATCATAAACATATATGCACCTAACATGGGGGCTCCCAATTTCATCAAAAAAACATTATTAGAACTAAGGTCACAGATAACACCAAACACAGTTTGTGGGGGTGACTTCAACACCCCACTATCATCAATTGATAGGTCATCCCAGCAAAAAATAAACAGATGCATCTGGATTAAATGAGGTCATGGAACAAATGGACCTAACAGATATCTACAGGACATTTCATCCAAATGCTGCAGAATATACATTCTTTCAGCAGCATATGGAACATTCTCTAAAATAGACCATATATTAGGACACAAAGCAATCCTAACAAATAAAGGAAAATTGAAATAATTCTTTGCACTCTATCTGATCGCAATGGGCTTAAACTACAAATCAATAGCAAGGAAAGCTATGGAACACACACAAAATCATGGAAACTAAACAAAACACTACTAAATGATGAATGGGTCAATGAATAAATCAAGAAGGAAATCAAAAAATTCATAGAAGTAAATGATAATGAGAACACAACATACCAAAACCTTTGGGACACAATGAAGGCAGTCCTAAGAGGTAAATTTATAGCTTTAGTGGCTATATTAAGAAATTAGAAGCTGGGGGGGGGGCGTGGCTGGAGAGATAGCTTAGCGGTTAAGGCGCAGAATCAATGAAACAAAGGGTTGGTTCTTTGAAAAGATAAACAAGATTGACAAACCCTTAGCAAATCTCACCAAAAGAAAGAAATTAGACCCCAGCATGGTGGCTTTAATCCCAGAAGAGGTAGGAGGATTTCCATGAGTTTGATGACACCCTGAGACTATATAGTGAATTCCAGGTCAGCCTGGACTAGAGTGAGACCCTATCTCGAAAAACAAACAAACAAAAGAAAGAAAGAGATTAGAGACACAAATTAATAAAATTATAGATGAAAAAGGCACCATTACAACAGATACCAGAGAAATTCAAAAAAAATCATAGGGACATCCTATAACAACATATATTCCACTAAGTTTGAAAATCTGAAAGAAATGGATGATTTCCTTGATTTATATGACCTACCTAAATTAAATCAAGATGACATTAACCCTTTAAATAGACCTATAACAAGTATAGAGATCCAAGCAGTTATCAAGAATCTCCCAATTAAAAAAAGTCCAGGCCCAGATGGATTCACTGGTGAATTTTACCAGACCCTCATGAAAGAACTAACACCAATGCTTCTCCATAAAATAGAAAAGGAAGGCTGGACATGGTGGCACATGCCCTTAATCCCAGCACTCGGGAGTCAGAGGCAGGAGGATCACTGTGACTTCAAGGATACCCTGAGACTACATAATGAATTCCAGGTCAGCCTTGGCTAGAGTGAGACCCTACCTCGAAAAACCAAAAACAAAACGAAAAGAAAAAATAGAAAGGGGCTGGAGAGATAGCTTAGCAGTTAAGTGCTTGCCTGTGAAGACTAAGGACCCTGGTTTGAGGCTCAATCCCCAGACCCACATTAGCCAGATGCACAAGGGGGTGCATGCGTATGGAGTTTGTTTGCAGTGGCTGGAAGCCCTGGAACGCCCATTCTCTCTCTCTCTCTCTCTCTCTGCTTCCTTCTCTCTGTCTGTTGCTCTCAAATAAATAAATTAAAATAAACAAAAAAAAAAAATAGAAAAAGAAGAAATCTTACCAAACTCCTTCTATGAAGCCAGCATCACCCTGATACCAAAACCAGACAATGATAGAACAAAAGAAGAAGAAGAACATTACAGAACAAACTCCCTCATGATCATAGATGCAACAAAATATTGGTAAACAATACAAGAATATTTCATAAAGATGAATTACCCTGTCTAAGTGGGCTTTATCCCAGAGATACACGGATGGTTCAACATATACCAATCGACAAATGTAATACATTGGATAAATGGACTGAAGGACAAAAATCACATGATCATCTCATTAGATGCAGAGAAAGCGTTCAACAAAATCCAATATCCCTTCATGATAAAAGTCCTACAGAAACTGGGAATAGAAGGAACATATCTCAACATAATAAAGGCTATTTATGACAAGCCTACAGCCAACATAATACTAAATGGAGAAAAACTTGTAGCTTTTCCACTAAAATCAGGAACAAGACAAGGGTGTCCAGTGTCCCCACTTTTATCTAATATAGTACTGGAAGTCTTAGCCATAGACATAAGGCAAGAGACACACATAAAAGGGATACAAATTGGAAAGGAAGAGATCAAGTTATTATTATTTGTAGATGACATGATTCTATATATAAAGGACCCTAAACACTCTAACAGCAAACTGTTAGAGCTGCTAAACACTTATAGCAGTGTAGCAGGATACAAAACAAATACACAGAAATCAATAGCCTTCCTACATGTGAACAACAAACATGGAGAGGATGAAAGCAGAGAATCACTCACATTCACAATTGCATCAAGAAAATAAATAAAGTACTTTGGAATAAACCTAACCAATGAAGTGAAGGATCTCTACAATGGAAACTTTAAAACATTCAAGACAGAAATTACAGAAGATACTAGGAAATGGAAAGGCATTTCTTGTTCTTGGATTGGAAGAATCAATATTGTGAAAATGGCAATTTTACCAAAAGCAATCTACACATTTAATATAGTCCCTATCAAAATTCCAATAGCTTCTTCACAGAAATAGAAAAAACAATCCTAAAATTCATTTGGAAGCACAAAAAAAAAAAAACCCTCAAATATCTAAAACAATTTTGATCAACAAAAATAAGGCTGGTGGGCTGGGTGTAGTGGTACACAACTTTAATCCCAGCATTTGGGAGGCAGAGGTAGGAGGATCGCTACAAGTTCTAGGCCACCCTGAGAGCACATAGTGAATTCCAGGTCAGCTTGAGCTAGAGTGAAACCCTAACTCAAAAAAAAAAAAAAAAAAAGGCTGGTGGTATCACCACACCTGATTTTAACCTATATTACAGAGCCATAGTAACAAAAACAGCATGATACTGCAACAAAAACAGACATATAGCTCAATGGAACAGAATAGAGGACCCAGATGTAAGTCTGACAAAAATGCCAAAAATACTTATTGGAGAAAAGACAGACTCTTCAGCAAGTGGTGCTAGGAAAACTGGATATGTATCTGTAGAAGGATGAAAATAGATCCTTATATCTCTCCATGTACAACAGTTAAGTCCAAATGGGTCAAAGACCTTAATATCAGACCTGAAACTCTGAAACTGCTAGTGGAAAAGGTAGGGGAAATCCTTCAACACATTGGTCTTGGTACAGATTTTCTGAATATAAACCTAGTTGCTCAGGAAATAAAACCACTAATCAACCACTGGGACCTCATGAAATTATAAAGAGAGAACAGCTCTCTTGTCATTGCCCCCCACCTCATTTGAGGCTCTCTTTGTTGTTTGCCAATCCCTACAGAAACAATTCTGAGAAATTCTCCAGTCTCCACCTTCCTCCTCACTGCAGGCACACTGGAGTTACAAAAGTCCACCACAGCTTCTGGGTTTATGTAGGAATTGGGGATCTGAACATAGAGCTGCACAGCAAGTGCCTTATCGACGGAGCCATCCCCCTAGCCTGTCCTTTTACATTAATTGAGACGTGCTTGATGGCCTAGCAGATGGTCTATCTTAATGACTGTATGGCACTAGTACTCCTAAATTTATTGATACTTGCTTTATGGCCCAGCATATGGCATATCTCAGTGAATGTCTCATGTGTACTTAGAAAAACATGTTGTATTCATGTCAATTAGGTCAAGTAGGTTGATAATGGTGTTTAAATATATTATCTTTATTACATTTTTTAATTTATTTTTTTATTTTTTTGGTTTTTTGAGATAGGGTTTTGCTGTAGCCCAGGCTGACCTGGAATTCACTATGTAGTCTCAGGGTAGCCTCGAACTCACAGTAATCCACCTATCTCTGCCTCTCAAGTGCTCCACCACGCCCGACTTAAGCTCTTGGTTTTAAGGCTACATTGCTTGATGTGAACATAACCATACCTTCCTTATCATGCCTGACATTTGTATGATTTGTCTCTTCTTTTAAAACTAAGGCCGGAAAAAATAAACAGAGAGGCATATGGATTAAATGAGGTCATAGAAGAAATGAACCTAACAGATATATACAGGACATTTCATCCAAATGCTGCAGAATACACATTCTTTTCAGCAGAACATGGAACATTCTCTAAAATAGACCATATATGAGGACACAAAGCAAACCTTAACAAATACAGGAAAATTGAAATAATTCCTTGCATTCTAATTGATCACAATGGAATCAAACTACAAATCAATAGCAACAAAAGCTATAGAGCATACACAAAATCATGGAAACTAAACAATACACTACTAAATGATGAATGGGTCAATGAAGAAATCAAGAAGGAAATCAAAAAATTTATAGAGTATAGCCGGGCATGGTGGCACATGCCTTTAATCCCAGCACTCGGGAGGCAGAGGTAGGAGGATCACCGTGAATTCAAGGCCACCCTGAGACTCCATAGTGAATTCCAGGTCAGCCTGGGCTATGATGAGACCCTACCTCGAAAAAACAAAACAAAAAAAAAAATTCATAGAGTATTGCTGAAGTCTCCATGTACTTGGGCTGCAAGGCCACTGAGAAATCCTGCTGGAACTGAGCTGATAACCTCCTTGTATTAGTCAGCTTCAGGTTCGCTGAGATGAACTTCCAGACCAGGCACAGTTATGGAGGAAGGGATTTATTGAAGCTTACAGATCCAGGGGAAGTTCCATAATGGCAGAAGAAACTGGCCTGCCTTCACAGGCCCAAGCAGAGAGAGAACAGTACAAGCCTAAAGGTCCACAGCACACTTCAGGAACTCCAGCTAGGCACACTTTTTTTATCTTTAGATTGAAATCTGAAACCCACCACCACACCTTAAGATCCACACAATGGCATTGCCTCCAGCCAGATGGCTAGAGATGCAAACTACAAACAAATAAACAACTGAATATATTGGGGGCCATCTATTTTATTCAAACCACCACACTCCTCCATGTAGACCAGCTGACAGAAAGCTAAAAGAAGCCATTCTGCTTGCAGTTCAATGGGAGAGAGAGAAATCACCAATGAAGATACTCAACAGTGGACTCTTCAAGCCTTATATTTTGCCAGCCAAGCCAAATGAGCCAATAGGTGCAATAGTGGCATGTATGTCATGGTGGATACCAACTGCCCTCTAATTGGACTGGAGGCCCGCTCCATGGGAGGGAATACATCCCTGATACTGAAAACTTACAACAGGGGTAGCCATGAGCCCTAGGGGTGTAACGTCTGCTGCTGTCTGGCTAAATGTATATACTATGCTTATCAAACTGCCCAGTAAGCACTTCTCTTAATGTTCATACCCATATTTTAATGCTATTCTCACTTTTGGTTAGAGAACCTTCTCTTTTCAGATGGCGGTGACCTTGGGATGGCCCAGAAGGCACCTTGGTGCTGAGAAGAAGTGACAGAGGAGTGCTCAGCAATGAACTGTCTCTATCATACCTTCCAAGGCTCAGGGTCCATTGAGGAAGAGGTAGCAGAAAGAAGAAAGAAGAAAGAGCCAAAGGAAGGGACTCCTTACAGTGCTCTCCTCCAGACACAAAATGGCCTGGATATACATGACCTCGCAGTGCCTGACACTACCTACACAAGACCATCATAAAAGGAGGAAAGATGATGATACCAAAATAAGAGACTGATTGAGTGAGGGCAGGGGTGTGATAGAGAGTAGAGTTACAAAGGGGAAAATTGGGAGAAGGCGGGAATTACTATGGGTTATTGTTTATAATTATGGACGTTGTCAATAAAAAAATAAATAAATAAGCTGGGTGGCACACGCCTTTGATCCCAGAACTTGGGAGGTAGAGCTAGGATGATTGCCATGAGTTCAAGGCCACCCTGAGACTACCTAGTTATTTCCAGGTCAGCCTGGGCCAGAGTGAGACCCTACCTCAAAAAACAAAATTAAAATAAAATAAAATAAAATAAAGAAAAATAAAGATGAGTTAACCCGTGGAGAGATGGACGGCTTAGCCATTCAATCACCAGTCACCTATGTAAAGCCAGACAGACATTGCTTTGCAGCAGCAAGAGTGCCGGAGCAGACTTGCTCACTTTCTGCAGACTCTGCCCTTGATCCCATGCCCACTCTGCCCACCCTAGTCAGAGGCTGAGCCCTGAAAGAAGGGGTGCTGGGCCTATTGGGGAAGGTCATTCAGAGCCAGGAATCATCAGAACTGTGTTTCCTTTCTCCGATCCCTTTTCAATGTTCCTGAAGTTTCAAAGCATTTCTAATTATAACAAGCAGTTCTCATAGCAATACATAGAAGGCATGTATCTTAGAAATATGTTTCCTGAAGAGTAGAACTCCCAGAAGATTATGCAACAAATACAATACCATGTTTTGTAGAGCTTATAAGCATAGTTTACACACATACATATTTATGATTGCATAGTATTTTTTTTTCAAACATAATGGAATTTAAAAAGCCAGGCATAGTGGCACACGCCTTTAATCTCAGCACTTGGGAGGCAGAGATAGGAGGATTGCCATGGGCTCAAGGCCACCCTGATGCTACATAGTGAATTCCAGGTCAGCATGGGCTAGAGCGAAACCCTACCTCAAAAAAAAAAAAAAAAAAAAGGAATTAAAATGAGCACAAAATAGCATATGGTAGTAACTTCTTAGAGGAGGCAATTGGGACCAGGAAGGGTCTCACTGACCTATCCATTTATTTATTTATTTAAATGTATTTATTTGAGAGAGAGAGAATGGGAGTGCCTGGGACTCCAGCTACTGCAAATGAACTCCAAATGCATGTGCCACCTTGTGCATATGGCTTACATGGGGCCTGGGGAATTGAACCAAGGTCCTTTGGCTTTGCATGCAAACATCTTAACCACTAAGCCATCTCTCCAGCCCTATCCATTTATTAATAAAACTCTACTTCCTGGATTAGGTGATAAGTGCTTAGGGGTTTATTATAATCATTTATATATGTAAGGTAGATCTGACATAACCCTACAAACATATCAAATATTAATTTTCACAAGGTGATTAAAAATAGTTCGAGAGGGCTGGAGAGATGGCTTAGCGGTTAAAGTGCTTGCCTGTGAAGCCTAAGGACCCCGGTTGGAGGCTCGTTTCCCCAGGACCCACGTTAGCCAGATGCATAAGGGGCCGGACGCGTCTGGAGTTCGTTTGCAGTGGCTGGAGGCCCTGGCGCGCCCTCTCTCTCTCTCTCTCTCTCCCTTTCTGTCTGTGGCTGTCAAATAAATAAACAAAAAATTAAAAAAAAATAGTTCAAGAAACCTGGCTTACTAGCATATATCTATAGTCCCAGCACTTGGAAGGTGGAAGCAAAAAATGTCAGTTCAGGGTCTTTTGCAAAATAATGAGTTCCAGACTAGCCTGGGCTCTGTGAAACCCTGTCTCAAAAGCCAAAAGAGGAGATTGGAGAGATGACTTAGTGGTTAAGGCATTTTCCTGCAAAGCCAAAGGATCCCGGTTCGACTCTCCAGGACCCACGTAAGCCAGCTGCACAAGGGGGTGCATGCATCTGGAGTTCATTTGCAGTGGCTGGTGGCCCTGGTGCCCATTCTCTCTCTCTCTCTCTCTCTCTCTCAAATAAAAATAAAATGTATTTTTTTTAAAAAGCCAAAAGAAGAAAGATAGATAGTTCAAGAAAGGAAATGCAATCAGAGATCACCAGCTCAGCAATGGAAGATGTTTATATAGTCACAATGTGTAAGGTAAACACTGCTCGCTGGATCTCCACTCTCAGCATCAACAGATGGACAAAGCACGGAAGAAAAGCCAGGAAGACTCAGTAAAGCTACTGGAATAACTACACACGTAAACACAGCAGCGTCAACATTGCCCAAACAGAAACCTAGATGAATAAACGGGAAGATGGAAGGATCACAGTGAAAGGAAAAGGGCAGCCCTTGTTTAACAGCAGGTAGAGGGTAGTGGATAAAGTCCCTAACTTCCTTGTCCCTAAACTGGATAGTTTAGCGCATGTCCTATAGCAAGACCTGGCAAACTTTTTCTGTAAAAGTCGAGGTAACAGCCGGGCGTGGTGGTGCACGCCTTTAATCCCAGCATTTGGGAGGCAGAGGTAGGAGGATTGCCATGAGTTCAAGGCCACCCTGAGACTACATAGTGAATTCTAGGTCAGCCTGGGCTAGAGTGAGACCCTACCTTGAAAAAACAAAATAAAAAAAAGTCAAGATAATAAATATTTTAGGCTTTGTGAGTCACACAATATTTATTATGACTACTCAACTTGGCTACTATAGTATGAAAGCCATCAGAGACCATATGTGAATGGAAGTTGAATGGCTGTCCTAATATCTAAAACTCCATTTTATAGATTAAGCCATACTTTGCCAAACTCAACCTTTATGTCACACAGAGTTCCCCAGTGGGATTAAGCCCGAAGTGTCTTGGTACTAACTAGTTTTATATTATCCCTTGTTTATCTCACATCCTTGTGTCTTTACTAAGTGTGTCATGGAGTCACCTCCCCAGTAACTCCCTACACTCAAATCTTTGTCTAGGGATCTGCTTCCCCAATGAAGACAGATGAGAACTATAAGCATCACTGTAGTTTTGGAAGCAGAAACAAAGGCACATAAGGATGCTGAGTAATTTGCCCAAGGACACAAAGCTAGCAAGTGGTAGAGCCAACATTTAAATCCAAAGGGTCTCATTAGAAAGCTCTGGATAGCCGGGCGTGGTGGCGCACGCCTTTAATCCCAGCACTTGGGAGGCAGAGGTAGGAGGATCGCCGTGAGTTCAAGGCCACCCTGAGACTCCATAGTGAATTCCAGGTCAGCCTGGGCTAGAGTGAGACCCTACCTCGAAAAACCAAAAAAAAAAAAAAAAAAAAAAAAAAAGAAAGAAAGCTCTGGATAGGGCTGGAGAGAAAGCTTAGCTGTTAAGGGCACTTGCCTGCAAAGCCTAAGGACCCAGGTTCGATTCCCCAGTACCCATGTAAGCCAGATGCACAAAGTAGCACATGCACCTAGAGTTCATTTGCAGTAATTAGAAGCCCTGGTGTGCCCACTCTCTCTCTCTCTCTCTCCCTCTCTCTCTCCCTCCCTTTCTCTCTCAAATAAAATAAGAAAAAAATATAATTAAAAAAACAGAAAGCAAAAAAATAAAAAAATAAAAACAAAAAACAGAAAGCTCTAGATATATTGAAAGTGTCCTACAAAATCAGCAGTGAGAGCCAGAGACAACAGTCAGAGAGGACCCTCTTCCCAAGAATGAAAAGAATTCTGCAGAGGAGTGGACAGGGCAAAGAGGACCAAGGCCTTGTTCTCTGCAGCACTGACAGGGAGACAGATAGTGTCCTGGCAAGAACAATTGTGGCAGATAGGAATTTGGGAAGTTTTCCAGAATAGTCTCAGGACTTGAACAAAAAAGGAAGTACACAAAGCACCAGACCCAAAATGGATATGTCAGTATAATTTGGGAGGACAACCAATGAGGCCTCAGGGGAATACACTGACACATAGGGAACAAGTAATGTTTTGTTTTATACTGTAATTACAGCAGAGTGAAGGTCCTACCTCAAAAGTTAGATGAGGCTGGCGTGGTGGCGCACACCTTTAACCCTAGCACTAAGGAGGCTGAGGTAGGAGATCACCATAAATTCGAGGCTAGTCTGAGACTACATAGTGAACTCCAGGTCAGCCTGGGCTAGAGTGATACCCTACCTTGAAAAACCAAACAGAAAAAAAGAAGTTAAGATGAATTATAAGATGGGACTTTAGAATGTCTTGCACACATACGTTTATTTGAGATCAACCTTCTGCAAAGCAGACAAGTTTCTTATGTAGACCATGAAGACAGATGTAGGCAGTCTCAGATGAAAAGTTTCTGCACCCCTCTCCTCCTATTCTGGTTTCACACTGTTCCCCAAGCTGGCCTTGAGCCCCTGGGCTTAAGTGATCCTCATACTTCAATTTCCCAAGCAGCTGGGACTCACAAATACAGACCACCAAGCCAGGCTTCACGTCTCGTGTATCTCTATGTCTGTTTCATTCTCTGCTGTCTATAGCTCAGACTACAACTAATATTTCTAAATTTCAATCCCAAATTCCCATGGAAAGTCACACTGATTGGCCTAGCTTGTGTTGCACATTTCTGGATCAACTGGCCATGAGCAGAAGTCAGGGCATGCAGCAGAAAGATGTTATTATAATCTAGAGCTTTAAGGAGGGACAGCTTTAAGAGAAGCAAAGCTTAAGGAAAGGATAGAAGACCTGGCTTTTTATCCAAGGAGGCAAGACAGGGTTTGGGAAGCCTGGAACTTAAGAGGAAGAAGTAAGGCAGAACTTATGCCCAGGAAGGCAAGAGAGAGTTTAAGAAGCTCGCCTCAAGACTCAGATTAGGAATTTTTATTTATTTATTTATTTGAGAGTGACAGACAGAGAGATAAAGAAGCAGAGAGAGAGAGAGAGAGAGAATGGGCTTGCCAGGGCCTCCAGCCACTGCAAACAAACTCCAGATGCGTGTGTCCCCTTGTGCATCTGGCTTACGTGGGTCCTGGGGAATCAAGCCTAGAACTGGGGTCCTTAGGCTTCACAGGCAAAGGCTTAACCACTAAGCAATCTCTCCAGCCCATCAGGTTAGGAATTTTTTAAAATATATTTTATTAGCCGGGCATGGTGGTGCACGCCTTTAATCCCAGCACTTGGGAGGCAGAGGTAGGAAGATCGCCATGAGTTCGAGGCCACCCTGAGACTACAGAGTGAATTCTTGGTCAGCCTGAGCTAGAGTGAAACCCTGCCTCGGAATATATATATATAATTTATTTGAGAGAGAAAGAGGCAGAAAGTGAGAGAGAGAATGGGCATGCCAGGGGGCCTCTAGCCATTGCAAATGGACTCCAGATACATGCATCCCCTTGTGCAGCTGGTTTACGTGGGTCCTGGAGAATTGAACCGGAATCCTTTGGCTTTGCAGGCAAACACTTTAACTGTTAAACCATCTCTCCCACCCATCAGGTCAGGGTTTCTTATGAGTCCCATGGATATGCAGCTGGTTTAGCCAGTCTAGTGCTGACACCAGGTATCTGGGGTTAGGATTTCTGGAAAAGGACAATCTTCTCAGAATTTTTGGGAGGGGAGGGTTTGAGGCAGGGTCTCTCTTGATCTTCCTTCCTTTACATTCCATTGCTAGGATTCCAGGCATGTACCACCCTGCCCACTGGTTTCAGAGCTTTCAGCCCATTACCAGTGGTCTCATTCTTTGGGCGTATGGTAGCACGTAACAGCAGGAACACCTGGTTACAAAACTGCTCACCTCAGGACCAGGAGGCAAAAGAGTGAAATAGGGCCAGGTATGGTGGTGCACAGCTTTAATCCCAGCACTTGGAGGACAGAGGTAGGAGGATCACGAGTTCAAGAGTAGCCTGGGACTACAGAGTAAGTGCGAGGTCAGCCTGGACTAGAGTGAGATCCTACCTCAGAAAAAAAAAAAAAAAAAATGAAAGATGGAGATCATTGTTGACCTGAAGACCTCCCACTACCTCTTAAAGATACCCTACTTCCCAACAGTGCCACCCCGAGGAACAAGCCTTCACATAGAGACCTTTAGAGGACATTCCAGATCCAACCCACAGCACTGATTCATTCTATCTGGAAGACAAAATCTTCCTCATTTTAATAATGTATGCCCACAATCCAGTGACCCACTTCCTCTAGCTAGGCCCCATCTCCTAAAAGTTGTACAACCTCCCAAAACAGAGCCGGGACGGAGTGTTCAAACATAGGACTCTATGGAAGACATTTCACATTCAAACTGTAACGCTGGCTAAAGCAAGTCACGTGCCTACACCTGGCTCTAAGAGGGAACCTATCATGTTCCCAGAAGAGGAACTGCAGCCATGCCACACACATATCACATAACATTCCTACCCCCCCCACACACACACCAAAAAATAAAAATACTCAGACGTGCTAGCACACGCCTTGAATCCCAGCCACACACAAAATGGCACTTGTGTCTGGAATTTGTCTGCATTGGTGGGAGGCCCTGGCATGCCCATATTTATTCACTCTTTCTCTCTCTCTAAACAAATAAATAAAAATATTTTTCAAGCCGGGGTGGTGGTGCATGCCTTTAAACCCAGCACTTGGGTGGCAGAGGTGGGAGGATCGTCAAGAGTTTGAGGCCACCCCAAGACTACATAGTGAATTTCAGGTCAGTCTGGACTAGAGAGAGAACTTACCTCAAAAAAACAAAAACAAAAACAAAATATACGTATTTTTTTTTAAAGTTGGAAGGGGGACTGGAGAGATGGCTTAGCAGTTAAGTGCTTGCCTGCGAAGCCTGAGGACCCAGGTTCGATTCTCCAGGTCCCACATTAGCCAGATGCACAGCGTGGTGCATACATCTGGAGTTCGTTTGCAGTGGCTACAGGCCCTGGCGTGCCCATTCTCTCTCTGTCTCTCTCTCCCTCCATCCCTCTGTTTCTAATAAATAAATAAATAAAAATGATTAAAAATATATATTTTAAAAGTTGGAAGGGCTGGGCATGGTGGTGCACGCCTTTAATCTCAGCACTAGGGAAGCAGAGGTAGGAGGATCACTGTAAGTTCAAGACCAGCCTGGAACTACAGAGTGCCATGTCAGCCTGGGGTAAAGTGAGACCCTACCTCAAAAAAAAAAAAAAAATAGGAAGGGATCTTGGGACTCCCCAGATCAGGAAATGTGCAAGAGCAGATGCACCAGGCCCATCCCCCCTATCTCTTACCTCCAGTTCCTGCCTCATGATCCCCTTGTTGTCACTTTCCTCAGACCATCCCTCAAATTCTTGTTATATCTGGGTATCAGCCTGAGAGTCACCTCCTCCAAAGTCTTCCCCAAGCTACGCCCTGTCCCCCAGCACCAACACCATTGTTTCATAGCCCTTGCTGGTTTTCCTTAATAACACTTACTGCTACCTGATGTTATCTCACCAATTGATTTGTTCATTTGGCAACCCATCCCCCACACAACCAATGGAGGCTGAGGGTAAGGATATGGTCTCTTTCATCTCTGTATCCTCAGGTCCTAGAACTTGCCTGGCACTTGAAAGGCGTTCAGTAAGTAGCTATAGAACTGAAATGAACACAGCGGTGTTTGGCTGGTAGGTAATAGGCCTTGGTTACTGGCTCACACCACTCCTTTCATTCCTCTCCATTTTCATCCCTTGCCAGGGCCCCAGCCATGGCTGGCTCCACCCTGCTTTCTTCCTGAGCCTGCAACAGCCTCCACCCACAGCAGCTGTAAACCCACTGCCACCACCATTGCCACCATAGATCCCTCAGGAGCTGGATAAGGCTCAGGCCGTGTACCTTGTCTCTAAACCCTAGTTCCCAGAAGAATCAACACCTGCTCTTGACAGCTCTGCCCAAAGCCCACCTTCACATAAGCCATATTCGTAGATCACGACTCGCTTTTGTTTTTCAGGATAGGGTCTCATTCTAGCCCAGGCTCACCTGGAATTCATTATATAGTCTCAGGGTGGTCTCAAACTCATGGCGATCCCCTACCTCTGCCTCCCGGATCACAACCCTTGTAAGCACACAGCGCCTCAAAGAGCCTCACTGCAATGCCACCAACATTTATTGAGGGTCTCCCATATGCCAGGTACTATGCAGGGTTGAATCTTGATAGTCATGGACATGTCAAATGCCCGTGTCCTTCTTGTTCTGAGTCCCCAGAGTCCTTGTACTTCCCACAGTTATTATGGCAGTTTCTGTCCTGGGCAAGTAGCCATGCATGAGCTGCAGGGGGGGTATGATACCCTTGTACAGAGAAGACCTTGTCCCAAGCCTGAGCCTCCACTCTAGTGTCTGTTCCACGGTCACTTGGCCCTCACCTCCTCTGGCATCACGCAGGACAAGTTTTCATCAAAAGCAGACACTCCGGTGGGGCTGGGCGGTACCACCAGCTCCCTGTTCTCCACCCAGCATTCAGGCTTGCGTTTCCATGAGGATGAGGATGGAGGCAAGAAGCCCAGGAAGCTCACCAGCCAGCCTGCAGTGCACAGGTCCTGTTTCTTCACCCAAACTTGGGGCCCAGCTTATTCCGCAGCCCGAGACTGAGGCTGGCTGACTGATGACAATTCAAGTTGAGAGATACGCAGACGGGGATTCTGGAGGCCAGGGTTTTGGGCAAGAAGGACCCATAGGTCTCGGGGTATCTTGAGCCCCCACTACTGGCCATCTTCTGTCTCTCAGTCCCCTGTCATGTTGCCTGACCACTTCATAATAACATCCCCTAACCATCACGTAACACCGGCCTCCAAGAGACCTGGCCCTGCCTCTAATGGGCAAGCTACACCCAGCACACTGTCTTTTAGAGCTCGGACTGAATGTCTTCTTTGAAGAGAATAACAGGAAAAATTGGAATGAAAGAAGATATTGAGCGTTCAGTCATGGTAGTGGGTAGCCATCACATACACACCGCTGTTCAGCAGAATTGTCTTCCGGGCTACATATACACACAGACGCATATGCACGCACACACACCTCACACAGATTCTCTGAGACACACTCTGGATTCTTCTATAAGTAGCCTGAGAGGGCACAGGAAGTACCCCAGGAATGGAACCTAGTAATTCCCAGACGCAAAAGCCAACACCAGAGGCCTGCTGTAGAGCCCAGCAGGGTGATGACTACTGATCTCTTGGGCCCAAATCACCATCGTCTTTGGCTGGATGGGTTCCTGCCCATCCCTGTTGTCTATAGGACCATTTGTCCAGTGAGGGTCTCTCTCAGCTGCAGTGACCCAGATTCATCTTCCTTGGTATGATTACAGGGGGTACTCACTGACCAGGGGCTCAGCCAGCTCAGGACCCATGGGCCGTTCCGTACTAAGCCTCTGTTTCCACCCGCAACACATTCACACCACCATCCTCATTCTTTCTCACTGCTGTGGGCTAGGGTGGCCTTGTTTCATTGGCTGCAGCTCCAGCTCTGTTGGTTGCCACTAGAGGTAGTGTTTCCACGGATGGCAAATCCAGCGATGGATGGACTTTCTGTTTTCCGTGCTACTGCCAGCGTCCCAACCTGTGTCCTCTCCCCGGCCTGCATTAGGGTTGAGGAGTAGGAGGGGTGCTTGAAGAGGACCCCATGGCTTCAAGAAGTTTCTGGTGACGACGAAGGTGCTTCCTCCTTTCATGTTCCCCTGTGACTTCACATACCAATTGGGCAGGGAAGGCTCCAGGGAACCCCTTCAGCCAGCCTGGGGAAAGAATAACAGGGACCTCAGTGGGAAAGGGAGCAAGGAAAGGAGGCCCTCTGGGGGCTCAGGCCTTGAGAGTAGTGGTGAGCGGAGAAGACTGGATGACTTCAACTGTTCTTCTTCTTCCTGCTCTTGCTGCAAATGACAGCAGCACCAGGGAGGTCTGTGTCAGTCTTCCGTTGGGCCCTACAATGGCTTCTCATGTCACTTAGAGAAGACCTGCAAGATCCGGTCTCTGTAACTACTGTGGCTTTTTTTGGTTCTCCTCCCCTCTTCTGGCCTTAGCTAGGCACACTGGCCTCCTTAGCTCCTCTGTTACTCGCTAGGCAGTAAGGTCTTTGCCTTCCCTGTGCCTCACAGCTAGGACAGTCTTCTTTCAGACATGGCGTGCCTGAATTTGTCACCTCCATCAAGCTCCTTCCCAATGAGATCCACTTCACCTCATTGTGTGAAACTCTACCATACCCTAGAATTCTGCTCTCCTGTTTTTTTCTATTACATACATCTCCTTCCAACATTCTATATAATTTACTTACTTACCCTGTTTTTATGTTTTGTTTTGTTTGAGGCAGGGTCTCAGTCTAGGCCAGGCTGACCTGGAATTCATAACAATCCTCCTACTTCAGCCTCCTAAGTGCTGGGATTATAGCCGTAAGCCACTACACCCAGTATCATTTCTTCTTATTTTATTTTGTTTTGTTTGTTTTGTCTGAGACAGAGTCTTACTATGTAGCTTTGGCTGGTTTGGAACTCACTATGTAACCTAAACTGGCCTCAAACTCATAGCAGTCCTCCTGCCTCAGCCTCCCCTGTGTTGAGTATACAGGTGTAGACCACCACGTGGGACTTCATTTATTTTATTATTTTTTTTTCCAAGGTAGGGTCTCACTCTAGCCCAGGCTGACTTGGTATTCACTCTGTAGTCTCAGGGTGGCCTCCAGCTCACAGTGATCCTCCTACCTCTGCCTCTCAAGCACTGGGATTAAAGGCGTGCACCATCACATCTGGCTTCATTTATTCTTTATTGTCTGTCTCCTCTGTTATTTCATAGTCCAGGATGGGGGATGTGCTCAATGACAGAGCACTTGCCTATCCGGTGGAAAGCTCTGTACTTGATCCCAGCACTGCTAGGGGAAATAATGAATACTCCAGCAGGGAAGGAAGCTTTGTGTGTTCAGTTCATGGTGTTTAGTATTTGCTGAACATGTGAATGGCAGGCTCTCACCTTCAGGGTTCTTGTGCAGGTTCTTGGGAGGAGCTCTGGATTCCAGAGCCCGTCCTTCAGTTTTGGCAGGTGTAGATGGTTCGGAACACAGCTCTCTGGAACACTCTGGTAGAGGGTGGGTAAAATTACAGTGGGATCCCAATTATTACCTTTTTTTTTTTTTTTTTTTTTGAGGTAGTGCCTCACTCTAGCCCAGGCTGACCTGGAATTCACTATATAGTCTCAGGATGGCCTTGAACACCCAGTGATCCTCCTACCTGTGCCTCCCTGGTGCTGGGATTAACGGCATGCACCACCATGCCCAGCTCTAATTCTTTTTAATCTCCTCCCCATATTTCCTTTAGCACTCACTTTTCCTCCCCTCCTCCCTTTAAGAAATACTTACCACAGTCCTCATAGATAGTGTCTGGGGAACAGGGAAGGGGCCCTGGGGTCGGGAAGGCTCCCAGCCAACGCTGCATGTCTGATCTGGTAATAAAAGGAAGGAGTCATAGGTGGCCCAAGACATCCTCTTGGGATTAAAGCAGAGGCCACAAAGGGGAGAGAAGGTCAATGGGGTATTGGGGTCTGAGAGGTCAGGAGAGGGTCCCAAGTTGGTGCATGTGTGTGTGTGTGTGTGTGTGTTTGATTTTGTTGTTTGTTTTGATAAGGTCTTGCTGTACAGCCCATGCTGTCTTTAGACTCTTGGTCTCCCCGTCTCAGTATCTCTAGTGCTGGGATTCTAGGACTGAGTCACTGT
Source organism: Dipus sagitta (assembly GCA_036346955.1). Lineage (NCBI taxonomy): Eukaryota > Metazoa > Chordata > Mammalia > Rodentia > Dipodidae > Dipus > Dipus sagitta. The sequence continues at coordinate 38,848,932 of CM070783.1, forward strand.
GCCATGCCGAGGAAGGAACCCAGAGCCTTCAGCTTGCTAGTCAATCCCTCTGAGCCCATCTCCAGCCCCCAAGAGTGTTTTGTGCAAACACGACTCACAGGGAGGCAGCTTGGAGTAGCCTGTGTGTAGGGCGGCCCTGATGGTTGCTGAGAAGGGATAGGCGAAACGTAGGTGGTCCAGATGGGTCAGGAACCTGCTGGGCCTGCACCAGGGAGCGATGGGCATAGTCCAGAACCTGAAGCCGCTGCCCACTGCCCGGGGAAGAGTGTGTTCAGAGGAGAGCAGAGGTCCTGCTAGATTCTCCTCTCCATCCCAGCCCCAGCTCCCTCCCCGGCAGGACCTACCTCTTAGGCTGAGTGATAAGTAACAGGTCACTGAAGAGCAACAGGCAGAGCGGGGTGAAGCGGGGCCGTGAGGTGAAGAGCACACCCCCCCTCCGACACCCTAACTCTGTCAGCTCCCCCTGTAACTCCAGGCGCCGTGACCAGGAGACCAGGGGCAGAGCCTGTGAGGAAACAGAAGAGGGTCTAACTTTGCAGCACCGCGGGGACAGACAAGATGAGGAAGCTGGGCAGGACTGACCTTGACTTTGTGGAAGCGCAGCCTTTGGGTGAGTCTTATCAGCTCCTCGGTCTGCTTCATGCGCCCCACCTCTGCGCTGCAGCGCTCAATGATCTGGTGAGGGGAGCCGAGTCGCTCACCCTGCAAGCCGGCACCTCCCTCCCTCCCTCCTGCCTCCCCTACCACTTGGCCACTTTTTCTCCCCTCACTTTCCCCACACCTTGCTGACAGCGCCTAGGGCCTTCTGGGCATTCTCCTGGCGGCTGGACCCCTCCTCTGTCTGGTGCAGGATATTCTGGAAACAAGGAGGAAGCGTAACTGGGTACCCTGCTCTTCAGCCCTGGCATTCAAAGGGGCTATGGCTTACAGGATTCTATCCAGCTTGGCCAAATTCTATCCAGGCTGAGGTTCACAAAGCCTCCAGGACCACCCTCAACAAGACCAAAGTATCTCACCACTCACCAGCTGCTAAAGCCTGAGCAAGTCATGTTACCGCTCTGAACCTCAGTTTTCCCATACCTAGCATGTCCAACAGCATTGTGAGGACTCAAGGCAGTAATATATGAAAAGGCCACATAGTCCTTGGCACATAGTAAATGCCAAAAAAGAAGGTTGCTATTACGTGAACAATTAACCTCGGCAACATAGCAGGACAGTTAGGAGGGCCTGGACTTCAGTTTTGTCTCCATTAACTGTATATATTCTTGACAGAGAGAGAGAATGAGCAAGCCAGGGTCTCCAATCACTGCAAACAAACTCCAGCCGCCTGCAACCCCTTGTGCATCTGGCTTACCTGGGTCCTGGGGAGTCGAACCTGGGTCTTTTGGCTTTGCAAGCAAGCACCTTAACTGCTAAGTCATCCCTCCAGCCCTGTTTTTTACAGTTTTTTTTTGGGGGGGGGCTTGTTTTGCTTTGTTCTGGCATGTGTATATTTCTGAGATAGAGTCTTGCTAGGTAGTCCAGGCTGGACTCAAACTCTGAATCCTCCTGCCTCATCTTCAAAATACTGCAAGTACAGTCATACATCACCTTATCGAGCTCTGTCAATTATTTTTACATGACCTGGGGTGAGTTAGTCTACCTGTGCTTCAGTTTCCTCCTTTTTATTCATTTATGTTTTTTATTTTTGGTTTTGGTTTGTTTTGCTGAGGTAGGGTCTCACTCTAGCCCAGGCTGACCTGGAATTCACTATGAAGTCTCAGGGTGGCCTCAAACTCAGAGTGATCCACCTACCTCTGCCTCCCGAGTACTGGGGTTAAAGGTGTGTGACACCATGCCTGGCCTTTTTATTTTTCTTTTAAATTTAATATTTTTATTTATTTACTTGAGAGGGAGCAAGAGTGTGTGTGTATATGGGTGTGCCAGGGCATCCTGTGCAAATGAATTCCAGACACATGCTGCATTTAGTGCATCTTGCTTTATGTGGCTACAAGGGAAAATAGAATGGGGCTGGCAGACTTTGCAAGCAAGAGCCCTGAACTGCCAAATAATCTCCCCAGCTCAGTTTTCCTTTTTTTTTGGGGGGGGGGGTTCTAGGTAGGATCTCACTCTACCCCAGGCTGACCTGGAATTCACTATGTAGTCTCAGGGTAGCCTCAAACTCATGGTGATCTTCCTACCTCTGCCTCCCAAGTGCTGGAATTAAAAGTGTGCGTCACCACATGGCTTAGCCTCCTCCTTTTGGTTTTGGTTTTGTTTTATCAAGGTAGGGTTTCACTCTAGCCCAGGCTGACCTGGAATTCACTATGTAGTTTCAGGATGGACTTGAACTCATGGCAATCCTTCTCCCTCTGCCTCCCGAGTGCTGGGATTAAAGGCGTGCACCACCACACCCAACAGCTTCCTCCTTTTTGAAGTATAGTAAACAGGGCTGGAGAAATGGCTTAAGGGTTAAGGTGCTTGCCAGCAAAGCCAAAGGACCCAGGTTTGATTCCCCAGGACCTATGTAAAGCCCAATGCACACATGCATCTGCACAGGTGACACATGCATCTGAAATTCATTTCAGTGGCTAGAGGCCCAAGCACACCTATTCTCTCTCTCTCTCTCTCTCTCTCTCTCTCTCTCTCTCTCTCTCTCTCCATATAGCCTAGAACCCAGTTCTAGTCACTGAGCTGTTATGGTTGGTATCATTATTAGCATTAGACAAAGCTGACTTGTGGAACTGAACATGTCACACCTTTAATCCCAGAACTCAGAAGGCTGATTGCTGTGAGTTCAAGACTAGCCTATACTACAAAGTGTGCTCCAGGTGAGCCTGGGCTATAGTAAGATTCTGCCTCAAAAGAAAGAAAAGAAGCCAGGTGTGGTAGTGCATACCTGTAATCCCAGCATTTGGGAGGTAAAAGGATTGTCATGAGCTTGGGACCACCCTGAGACCCTACCTTAAAAAAAAAAAAAAAAAAAGAGTCGTGGTGGCACACACCTTTAATCCCAGCACTCAGGAGGCAGAGGTAGAAGGATTGCCATGAGTTCAAGGCCACCCTGAGACTTCATAGTGAATTCCAGGTCAGCCTGGACTAGAGTGAGACCCTACCTCGAACAAAAAAAAAAAAAGAAAAAGGAGAGAAGGGGAAAGAAAAGAAACACAGACATAATGAAACTGATAATGAAACTGTGTGGTGCCACATCTGAACTCCCAATACTCAGAAGGTTGAGGCAAAAGAACTGCAAGTTTGAGGCCAGCCTGAGCTACACAGTGAGTCAACCTGAACTACATAATGAGACTGTTTCTGCCAGGCATAGTGGTGCACACCTTGGATCACTTGGGAGACAGAGGTAGGAGGATCACTGTGAGTTTCAGGATAGCCTGCGACTACAGAGTGAGTTCCAGGTTAGCCCAGGCTAGAGTAAGACCTTACCTCAGAAAAATAAAAAAGTAAAAATGATGGGCTTGAATGTTGTCTTAGAGGTCACAGCCTGCAGACCTAGTTTCGATTTCCCAGTATCCACATAAGCCAGATGCACATGGTGGTGCATGCATCTGGAGTTTGTTTGCAGTGTCTAGAGGCCCTGGCACACCAATTTCCTCTCTCTCTCTCCCTCCTTGCCAATAAATTTAAATAATAATAATAATAATAAAAAGAAAGAAATAAGAAAGAAGATGGCTCAGAGGTTAAAGCAACATGTTTGCAAAGCCTGAGGACTGTGGCTTGATTTCCCAGTACCCATGTAAAACCAGATGCACACTAGCACATCTGGAGTTCATTTGCAGCAGCAAGAAGTACTGACATGCCCTTTAATCCCAGCCCTCCGGAGGCAGAGGTAGGAGGATCACTGTGAGTTCAAGGCCACACTGAGACTACATAGTGAATTCCAGGTCAGCCTGGACTAGAGCAAGACTCAACATCAAAATAAATAAATAGATAAATAGATAAATAAATAAATAAATAAATAGGGCTGGAGAGATGGCTTAGTGGTTAAGAAGGCGTTTGCCTGTAAAGCCAAAGGATCCCAGTTCAGTTCTCCAGGACCCACATAAGCCAGATGCACAAAGGGGCACATGCATCTGGAGTTCATTTGCAGTGGCTGGATGCCTTGGAGCACCCATTCTCTCTCTTCTTTCTTTCTCTCTCTCTCTCTCCACCTCTTTCTCTCTCACAAATAAATACAAATAAATAAATAAAAACATAACCTTTTAAAAAACATATATATGTGTATATATATATGTGTGAAAGAAAAACTTGGGTGCGGTGGCACATGCCTTTAATCCCAGCACTTAGGAGGCAGAAGTAGGAGGATCCCTGAGTTCAAGGCCACCCTGAAACTACACAGTGAATTCCAGGTCAGCCTGAGCTAGAGTGAGACCCTACCTTGAAAAGCCAAAAATAAATAAACAAGTAAAAAATAAAATAAAATGAAATAAATCTGATCATCTACTAAGAGACTCTTTACATTAAGATCCCCATACTGAGTGACCTGCTTAGTCTATACTTTTTATAAATATTCTTATCCCACTAGAAAACCATTTTCATTTACTTTAATTTTTTTTTTTTTTTCGAGGTAGGGTCTCACTCTAGCCCAGGCTGACCTGGAATTCACTATGGAGTCTCAGGGTGGCCTCGAACTCACGGCAATCCTCCTACCTTGCCTCCCGAGTGCTGGGATTAAGGCATATGCCACCACGCCAGGCTTACTTTATTTTTTTTCAATTTATTTCATTTGCAAGCAGAGAGAGATAGAAGAGAGAGAGACAGAGAGTAGGAGAAAACCAGGGCCACTAGCTGCTGCAAATGAACTCCAGAAGCATATGTCACTTTGTACATTTGGCTTTACATGGGTACTGGAGAATCAAATCTGGGTCACTCAAGTTGTTAGCTTTGCAGGCAAGCACCTTATTTATTTGAGATAGAGACAGAGAAAGAAAGATAGAAAGAATGGGACTGGAGGGGTGGCTTTGCAGTTAATGAGCTTGCCTACAAAGCCAAAGGACCCAGGTTCAGTTCCCTAGGACCCATGTAAGCCAGATGCACAAGGTGGCACAAACGCTGGCACATTTGCAACGGCTAAAGGCCCTGGCATGCCCATTCTCTCTTCTCTCTCTTTCTCTCTCTCTCCTCTCCCTCTTTCTCAAATAAAATAATTAATAAATAAATAAATAAACAGAAAGAATGGCACAAGCGCCAGGCATGGTGGCGCACACATTTAATCCCAGCACTCTGGAGGCAGAGGTGAGAGGATCACCATGAGTTCAAAGCCACCTTGAGACTACATAGTGAATTCCAGGTTAGCCTGAGCTAGAGTGAAACCCTACCTCAAAACAACAACAAAAAAGAATGACATTGGCACAATAGGGCCTTCAGCCACTGCAAACGAGCTCCAGATGCATGGGCCACCTCGTGCATCTGGCTTAAGTGGGCCCTGGGGAATCACACCTGGGTTCTTTGGCTTTGCAGGCAAGCACCTTAACCACCACTAAGCCATCCCTCCAGGCCCTCCAGTCCTTTTTTTTTTTTTTTGGTTTTTCAAGGTAGGGTCTCACTCTAACTCAGGCTGACCTGGAATTCACTATGTAGTCTCAGGGGTGGCCTCGAACTCACGTCGATCCTCCTACCTCTGCCTCCCAAGGGCTGGGATTAAAGGCGTGCACCACCATGCCTGGTTCAGTCTTGTTTTTTATTTAGATTGCACCAGGGCCTTGCACATGCTGGATAAAACTCTCTACCACTAAACTACATCTCTTAGCCTCACCCCACATACACCATGAAAATTTAATTCTACAGATATACTGAAGAACTGTTTTTTTTTTTGTTGTTGTTGTTTGTTTTTGTTGTTGTTTTTCAAGATAGGGTCTCATTCTAGCCCAGGCTGACCTGGAATTCACTATGTAGTCTCAGGGTGGCCTTGATCTCGCAGGCAATCCTCCTACCTCTGCTTCCCAAGTGCTGGGATTAAAGGCGTGCGCCACCACACCCAGCTGAAAATCTGTTTATTTACCATTGCTTTTCAAAGTACCATAATCTTTGAAATATCTAAGGTTGCTTTCATCCTGCACCCACAAAGCCAGTGTTTACCCCTTTGGAGATGTCAGATAATTAGAAGAGCAGAAGGGTTAGAATGTACTCCTCCAGCCAGAGACCCTTTCTCTGCATCAATTCTGCCCCTTGAGGCATTTAGGGCACTGCAGGAAGGGTTTGGTAGATTCTGGACTAAGAGGCCCAGATTAGAAGTCTCAATCTAGTCGGGCGTGGTGGCGCACGCCTTTAATCCCAGCACTCGGGAGGCCAAGGTAGGAGGATCGCCGTGAGTTTGAGGCCACCCTGAGACTCCATAGTGAATTCCAGGTCAGCCTGGGCTAGAGTGAGACCCTATCTCGAAAAACCAAAAATATATATATATATATATATAAGTCTCAATTTAGAAGATTTCTGTGGTCATGGTAGGGTAGGAAATGGTGAGGACCAGACGAGAGCCCTTGGAGACAGTTCCCAAAGGGATTTGGTGAGAAACCACGCCAGGATGGTACCTGCAGCAGCATGCGGAGCCGGGTGATGCGCTGGAAGGGCAGCAGCAGGAAGGACGGCAGCGGGAGCCGCTCACACTTGGGGAGGCTCTGCAGCCGACGCAGCTCAGCAGAGAAGCGCACATTTGTGTCCCTGCAAAGGAGGCCCAGTTAAGTGGGGCCCTGACCCCCTAGTCAGCTCTAGCTCAACTCCAACCATGCTCTGCGTCTCTGTGATACCACAGTCCCTCCTAACCCATAGTTTTGCTTACACAGTTTCAGTGACCCAAAATGAACCTCGGTTTTAGAAACAAAATGGAAAATTCCAAAGGGAACAATTCATTAAGTTTTAAATTGAGTGCTTTTCTGAGTAGCAAGACAAAATCTCAAGCCATCTCACTCAGAGCATGAATTATCCTTCATCTAGCATAGCCACACTATATACAGTACCCACACATTAGTCACTTAGCAGCTATCCAGTTCAGTTATCAGACTGACTACAGGTAGTATCACAGTGCTGTGCCCAAGTAACTTATTTTACTTAATATTGGCTCCAAAGTACAAGAGTATTTGCTAACAATTTGATATTATATTTTTTTTTTTTCAGTTTTTCGAGGTAGGGTCTCACTCTAGCTCAGGCTGACCTGGAATTCATTATGTACTGTCAGGGTGGCCTTGAACTCACAGTGATCCTCCTACCTGTGCCTCCTGAATGCTGGAATTAAAGATGTGCACCACCACGCCCGGATACTTATTTTGTTTTTTATTAGTTTTTGTTTATCTCTTACTGGGCCTACTTTATAATGATGCTATCTGAAGTTAAAACTAGTATGCATTCAACTAGTTTTTTCAAATATATGGTCCTACTTTATTTACTTATTTATTTATTTGACAGAGGGAAAAAAAAAAAAGGGAGACGGAGAGAGAGAAAATGGGTGCACCAGGGCCTCCAGCCACTGCAAATGAACTCCAGACCCAGGCACCCCCTTGTACATCTGGCTAACGTGGGTCCTGGGGAATCAAACCTGGGTCCTTTGGCTTTGCAGGCAAGCACCTTAACCAGTAAGCCATCCCTCCAGCCCTGGGCTTACTTTATAAATTAAACTTGTCATAGGTATGTGCATGTAGGGGTCAGTACTACCCACTGGATGTATCAAAACACATCTCAGGGAGAAGGCAGGCAACTGCTGTACTCACATAAGGCGGCTGTAGGTTTCCTCCTGATACTGCTGGTTCCGCACATAATCCACATACACTGAAAAAGGACCCACTGCATGGCTGTGCACCACATCACACAGGTCACTGATATGGGGGGAAGCACGCACACGAGACAGTAATGTTCCTAGAAATCTGAAGGCATAGAGGAGACAAGCAATGGAGAGGCCAGAGGGCCAGGTCTTCCAGTCTTCAAAGGAGCTCTGGGAAGGATCTGGAATGGGAAGCACTCAGCAGCCCAAGACCAAGACTCATGGGAGAACAGAATCCCTTTCACTGACCGCTCACTGACACCCTGGACTCGCTGAACGTTGGAGAATAGTGTGTGGTGGTCTCGAGGAGTGAGTGTGTCCCGGAGAGCTTGGCTCAACACAAAGGTGTCAGTCAGTAGCCGCAGAGAGCGCAGGTAGGAGGCCTCTGATGTCACCACCTCAAACAGGCTCTAGGCAGAAAGGCAGGGCCACAGTGGAAAGGCCACCTTATGGCCAGCCCAGGACTCGGGTCACACACCTCCCCCAGGCCAGCCTGCCCCACCCCAGTGGTGTCTACCTCCTGCATACGCCTCTCCTGAGGGCTGAGTGTCTCTAGGAGGCCACTGGATCTCACAGCTGGAAGTTCCTGCCACAGGGTGTTTCGAGGTCCAGGGAGCCTGGTGAAGGTGGAAGCTTCCCCAGGATTAGCTGGAGAGGGGCTCCCATCCTCACCCACACCCCACAGCTCCTCTGATAGCACAGCTGCTCGGTAGGTCTGGTATAGAGGTTCTGAAAGTCAGACAGAGCACATCAAGACAGTCCAGAGCCTAAACCCTCCCTCACTCTCTGACAGTGCCCAGGGCTCTCACCATCCTGCAGAGGCAGCTCCCAGTTCTGTTCCTTCAGCCCCTCCAGCCCCTCCTCTTCCCTGTGGAGAGAGAAAATAGAATGGGCACCCCCACTCCATGGACACAATTCACATGATACCATAAGGGATGGATGTGCAATTCACATGCATAATGTATAACCCCAGATCAGCCTACAGATTTTTCTATATGTCCATTAAGGGGGAGACCCTGAGTAAACTGTCCTCACCCATTCCTGCTATCTCAACTACTATGCACCAAGAATTAAAAGCCCTGTCTCTAGGGACTTGTCTGAAAGGTCCTATTTGTGCACTAATGAAACTCCACATGGTCAAATCCAAACTCTCACACCTGCCTACCACCTACTCTTTCGTTCAAGCTAAAAACTACACAGGTAAATGTTTCCTGAATGAATGAATGGACCTGGATTACTCCTGATAAAGACAGTGAAGTTAAGATGACTACCAAGCCCAGAGAGAAGAGACAGGCATGGCTGCCGAATAGTTTTGTCAACAGTGATTACAATAGAGACTCATGGTAAGAGTTGGGAATTCGGAGTGTCATCCAGCTTAGGCTGGCTTCAAATTCCTGATCTTCCTGCCTTAGCCTCCTGAGTGCTGGGGTTACAGGCCTGTGCCACCAAGCCTGGCTTGGACCCAGATTTTTTTTGTCATCTCACTTTAGCCTAGGTAGGCTTGGAGCTCTATACTTCCAGGCTGGCCTCAAACTCATAAGGATCCTCCTACCTCTGCTTCCCAAGTGCTGGAATTAAAGGTGTGTGCCACCATGCTCACCTTAAACCCAGATTTTTAACAATATCACATGCCAGTAACCCCATGGAGTAGTCAGCATACTTACTCCCATTTATTATTAGACAAGGATTCTGAAACCCAGAAAAAAAAAAAAAATGAGGATTTGTATAAGGGACAGAACTAGGAGTAGAAACCTAAACTACTTGCTTCTGAAGCCCTGACCCTTCTTCCTTCCCCCTTCATAAAGTGGGATTCACATGGACCTGAAGTTTAGTCTGCTTTCTGGTGGGAGCAGGATTGTGTCAGAAGGGGGAGCATGGGTAGGGTGTTCAGTACCTTCCCTCCAAGGATGCAGGAGGAGCATTCCCAGGAGCTTCACCAGGACTGTCCCCTGGAGAGAGAACTCACAGTGATGAGAGCAAACCTCTAGGACCCCCACCCCAAAGAAGACTGCCACTATAAAAATTACCACTGCTCACAGCCCAGAGCAGCAGCTGGTGGAGGAACAATGAACGAACCCAGAGCCTGGTGGTACTGAAGCTAGTTTGGTTTCAGGCCACTCTGCATCTACCCTGCCCTTTCAAAGCCCAGAGGTCCCACCACTCCAGGCCCTGTCTTCCCCACTCCACCCCACCATGTGCTTACCCCAAGATCTTGTACCTGTTTGGATCCCATCTTCTGAAGGTAGATCAAGATCAGGCTGTGGGGATCCCCTAGAGATGCTGTCATCTTGTAGGACTCGGGTAGGTTTGGGAGGCTTGAGGGGGGGCAGAAGTTTTCGCTCAGCAGTGGAGCGATAGGATGTGAGGACTACTGGGGGGTTACTGATGCTTGAAGGGTTAGGGCGAGAGCGGGACGTGCGCAGTGGGGACGCCCTGACTGGTGCCCTGAGGACTTCCTCAGAAACCCCCACAGGCACCCATCGGAGCTCCAGACCAGGCCGTGCCATGTGGCAAACACAAGGGCAGCAAGGCGGGCAGGCCAGGGCAGCATCTGCAGCAGAAGGATTAGCCTAAGTAGGAAGCTCTTCAGGCTAGGCCCACTCCACCCAAGCCTCCTCCCCACCTCAAGTCTAGCCCCAGGCATCTATCTATAGAACTCTATCCTGGCTATCTTCAAACCCCAGAAATACAGAAATCAAATTTCCCAAACACAAAGTCCACTTAGCAAAACTAGCCCCTGGGCTGGAGAGATGGCTTAGCGGTTAAGGCGCTTGTTTGTGAAGCCTAAGGACCCAGGTTTGATTCCCCAGTCCCACAAAAGCCAGATGCACAAGGTGAAGCATGCATCTGGAGTTCATTTGCAGTGGCTAGAGCCCCTGGTGTACCCATTCTCCCTCCCTTCCTCTCTTTCTCTCTCTCAAATAAATAAATAAAAACAATTTTTTAAAAAGAAAGAAAAAACAGCCCCTCAATAAAGTTCAGCCTCCAAGCACTGAAAACAAAGATAAGCTAGATTGAGGCCACCCTGGTCCCATCTGCTTACCCAGAACACCATTCTCCTGTGATCCATTCCCAGGGAGAACACCTTGGGGAGCCTCTCTCTCCCCATTCATATCAGTACTCCCTTGGGAACTCTGCTCCAAGGAATCCACAACCTGGGTCCGGCCCTCACTGCCCCATTCAAACTTGCCCGCCAGTCTCCGCACAGTACCAGGGGCAGAGGCAGAGCCATCCTGGGGAAGCGTGGGGAGCTGGGGTGGAAGCGAGCGGGGTGACCCAGAGGGCTTGGGTGGGGGCACCGGAGAGCAGGGAGCTGGTTCTGGAGAGACAGAGCGCCGGGACACTGGACTTGGAGTGCTGGAAGGCGAATCTGGGGACGCTTGAGAGTCCAAGCTGGCTCTAGAAGCTGAGGGGGGCACAAGGGCAGGGGGCTTCAGGGATGAAGCGGGAGGCTCCCAGAAGATTGGGGTGCACATTGTGGCTGGTGCATCATTGGAGGTTTGAGGAAATACTTGTGGAGAGGAGCCATTGTGGGGAGGCCCGGGGGAGTGGGGAGCCCGCTGACGAGACGGAGGCCTTGGACGAATAATCCGAGGGGGCTTCAGGGTAGGGGGCGTTGCTGCAGGAAGGGACTGGGCAGACATCTTCCTCTGAGTGTTTCCAAGGAGTGGAGTGTTTTGTCGGAGTCATCCCCTGAGGAGGATGGAGGGAGAAAGTACCCTTCAGTGTCTCCTAGGTGGGTAGACTGAGGCCATCTAAAGTCATGCTGCATGATGCACACCTCCTCTCCTCATCTGTACTGCCTTTTCTCTTCACTTCTCACCCCTCCTCATTCTACCCCTAGACCCTCTTAGGGAGCCTTTCTTGTTTTAAGACAGGGTCTCCCTATGTAACTCAAACTGACTTTAAACTCATGATCCTCCTGCCTCAGTTCCCCACCTCACCAGTGCTGGGATTACAGGCCTCGGCACACCCCGGCCCCCCCTACCTCCCCATGTCCAACCTCTCCATGTCTTACCTCTTTTTAAATTCTATTTGCTTATTTATCTGTGTGTGTATATGTGTGCGCTCTCGCATGCACGTGTGCACATGGGCGTGCGAGGGTCTTGCCGCTGCGGCTCAGCCATCTCCCTAGCTATGTCTTATGACTTCTGCTGCCGCACTCAGGCCAGAGAACATAGTTAGGCTAGAGATGGCTAGGCAACAGCTGGGGGTGGGTAGGCAGGGATAAAAGAGGATCAGCAAAATATAGTGAGAGGAACCCAGCTTGCCAATATGTTGCTGGGTGTCTGCCTGATGAGCAGAGTGTGGCTGGGAGCGGGGTGAGGGTTTTTGTGGTTTAAGTGTGTGCTGTATCTAGTGTGTTACGAGAGGGAGTTGTGTGTGTACCGGGGATTGTGCTGTGTGGCCCATCAAGGAACATGTAATGTGAGTACAGGAGATGGGGTTGTATCTGTGTTCCATGCTGGGGTGTGCTCTGTGTGCACACACGCGCATGTGTGCGCCCCATGCCTGAGCTGAAGGATGCATCACAGTTTCCCTGCTCCAAATGGCCCTCCTCCCCCCTCCCAGTTCCTCTCTCCGGACTCTCCCTTTCCGGATTATTTTTAGTCTCCTTTTCCTGCCATGAAGATTCCTGGAGCCTCTGACCCCAGGAGACCAGGAGTCTCCGGCCTGATCTTTTCAGTCCTCCATCCTCTTATCTCTGCTGTCCCAGGGTCTGGTCACAGAGACTGACTCCAGTGGAACACCAGGTCCTGCTAAGATGTCTGGGAGGTGACCAGGACCTCAAAGTAAAGCACAGACCAACAGCACCTGGACAGACACTGAGTCCTGGACGTTTCTTCTTGGGAGAAAGGAGACTGGGGTCCCAAGCGCACTGTAAGGCCAGAGCTCGGACCCAGTAGAGTCCTTAAACTCCCTTCAGGAGTCTACAGAAGTCACAGCCCTCCAGGCCCAGTTAGGTTCTTGAAAAATGATGGGCGCTGAGACTGTAGACTGCAGCTCCGTGGCCTCTGCATGCTTTCAGGAAGCCGTCAGCAAGGTGACCCAGGCAGTAACCTCATCGACTGACCAACTCCTCCCCAGCCCTTGCCTCTTTCAGGGAACCCCCTCCCCAATCCCAGGCATGGGCATTTATTTCCTTCCATGCCACCCACTCAGGCCTTTTGGAGGCAGGGCCCAGGTAGCCAGTCCCCAAGTACTTACCCTTAAGTCCCCTCCACTCTCAGTCACCTCCCAGGGCTGAGTGAGTAGGGGCAGGAAACAGGAATCGGATCCTCCTCCCAACCGGACACCACCCCCCCCACCACCACCACCATGGCCACACCACACTCCACATGCGCACACTGGAGCTCTGGGATGGCAGGGACTGCGTCTACAGGGTGGTGAAGTTTAAGGAGACTGGAGAAAGGCTTGACGAGAGAGGACCGCTCTGTGTGTGAGCAGTCCACCTGCACGGCTCAGTGGCGGGGGGCTTTCGGCCTGGGTGGACAGAGATAGACTAAAGACGGAGTGGCCACGACAAGGTGGCGTGAGCCTGTACAAGCCTTCATCTCGGCTAAGGGATAGTGTGCGTGTGCCCTTGTGCAGCCTGTCTGACCGTCTTTCCCACAACTTGCACAGCCACCTTTCTACTTAACTTCCATCTTGTGCCTGGGTGTGAGCCCACAGCACTTCACACTGAGGGACCCCTCGCTGCTTCCCTCCCTCACGTGCTCATGCACCCCAAGAATTTACCTTTGTGTTTTTTTAGGGTCGTTTCTGCTTTCAGCCTGTCGTCCTTGCCCCTTGGAGCACGAAATGTGTCCAGCGATCTCCAAATGTCTGTGCCTGAGTTTCTGCAGCGGGAAATGAGGGCCCAGATTGTGATCTCCACAGAGGAAGCCAGTGCCTCAGGCCCCACCCGGCCATTGTGTCAGACATGAGGGGGAAGGTCAGGATAGGTGGGGAAGGGGATCTTCCAGGTAGCTACAATGTTTGCTGGAGCCTCTGCAGCTCCCCATTCTGCAGTCCCAGTTTCTTTGGGTCCCAGTTCCTGACTCCACGTCCCACTGGGAGGCTCCCACAGTGATTGGCTAGGAGTCAATGGTCCGGTGGGGAAGACTGAGGGAGTGCCCACACACACACACTGACCTTTAATTTTCTCACTGGGTAAGAAATTGGTTCCCAGGTCTGGGAGTGTGTCATAACAACTGAGGAGATGGAATAAATCACACCCCAATCTGGGAAGAAGATTGGTGGAAGAGCCAAGGCCCAGTTTTGAACTCTTGAGGTCCTTGTCAGACCTTCACTCACATGTGCATACATTCATGCTGGGGATAAAATCCACTAAACTAGTGTTAAAAAAATGTTTTAGCTGGCGTGGTGGCACATGCCTTTAATCCCAGCATTTGGGAGGCAGAGGTATGAGAATCACCATATGAGTTCAAGGCCACCCTGAGACTACATAGTAAATTCCAGGTCAGCCTTGGCTAGAACAAAGCCCTACCTCGAAAAATCAAAAAGAGAAAAAGAAAAAGAAAAGAGAATATTTACTTTGGTTTAGTTTATCAAATGTAAACACCTCCTGGGTGCAGTGGCAAGTAGCTGTAGTCATAGCCTGTAGTTCCAGGTATTTGGGAGGCTGAGGTAGGAGTATGGCCTGAGCCTAGGAGTTCTAAACCAGATTGGACAAACCAAACCAAACCAAAAAAAAAAAAAAAACAGGAAACAAGGAGTTAGCCTAGTGAGTAAGAGCACTTGCTGCACAAGTTCAAACCCTGGCATCCGTGTTAAGAAAAAGCAGATGTGGCTGTGCATGGCTCCAGCCCTGAGGAGGTGCAGACAGGAGACTCTGAGGATTAGCTCATAGCAAATCCTCCTACCTCTGCCTCCTGACTGCTGGGATTAATGACAGGTAGGGAGATCACCATGAGTTCAAGAGTGGACTGGGAATACAGAGTAAGTTCCAGGTCAGGTAGAGTGGGACTCTGCCTCAAAACAAAACAAGTAGGGCTGGAGATAGGCCTTAGTCCCAGCACTTGAGAGACAGAAGTAGGAAGATCACCATGAGTTCAAGGCGAGCCTGAGACTACAGAGTGAATTCCAGGTCAGCCTGGGCTAGAGCAAGATCTTACATTGAAAAAAAAAAAAAAAAAAACTCGGGCTGGAGAGATGGCTTAGCGGTTAAGCACTTGCCTGTGAAGCCTAAGGACCCCAGTTCCAGGCTCAACTCCCCAGGACCCACGTTAGCCAGATGCACAAGGGGGCGCATGCGTCTGGAGTTCGTTTGCAGTGGCTGGAGGCCCTGGCACACCCATTCTCTCTCTCTTTCTCTCTATCTATCTGCTTCTTTCTCTCTGTTGCTCTCAAATAAATAAATAAGTAAATATTTTTTAAAAAAAGAAAAAAAAACTCAATAAAGAAAGAGTAGGGAAGGAAGAAGGAAAAGAGAAAGCGGAAGGAACGAACAGGAAAGAGGAGAGTAGAGAGGGAGAAAAGGAGAAGGGAATGGGTAGGAGAGAAAAGAACAATTTCTGCTGTGCATGGTGGCACACACCTTTAATCCCAGCACTCGGGAGGCAGAGGTAGGAGGACTGCCATGAGTTCGAGGCCACCCTGAGACTACATAGTTAATTCCAGGTCAGCCTGGGCCAGAGTGACACCCTACCTCGAAAAGCCAAAAAAATAAAAATTAAAAAAAAAGAACAATTTCTTTCTCTCCCTCTCTGAGTGTGTGTGTGTGTGTGTTTATTTTGATTTTTCAAGGTAGGATCTCACTGTAGCCCAGGCTGACCTGGAATTCACTCTGTAGTCTCAGGCTAGCCTCAAACTCACAGCAATCCTCCTACCTCTCTGACTCCCAAGTGCTGGGATTAAAGGTGTACACCACCATGAGAGAGAGAGAAAATGTGTGCACCAGGGCCTCTAGCTACTGCAAACAAACTCCAGACATATTCACCACCTTGTGCATCTGGCTTTACATGGGTACTGAGGAATCAAACTCAGGTTGTTAGGCATTGCAGGCAAGTGCATTAATGGCTGAGCCATCTCTCTAGCCTGGAATTATTCTTTTTAAAATAATTCTAAACCGGGCATGGTAGCACACACCTTTAATCCCAGCACTCAGGAAGCAGAGGTAGGAGGATCACCGTGAGTTCAAGGCCACCCTGAGATTACATAGTGAATTCCAGGTCAGCCTGGACTAGAGTGAAACCCTACCTCAAAAAAAAAATTATTATTATTATTATTATTATTTTATTTATTTATTTTCAAGTACAAAGAAAAAAGAAAGGAAGAAAGAAAGAAGGGGAGAAAGAGAAAGAAAGAAAAGGAGATAGAAAGGAAGAAAGAAAGAAAGAAAGAAAGAAAGAAAGAAAGAAAGAAAGAAAGGATGAATGTGCAAGGATTCTTTTTTTTTTTTTTTTTTTTTTTTTTTTTTGGTTTTTCGAGATAGGGTCTTGCTCTGGAATTCACTATGGAGTCTCAGGGTGGCCTTGAACTCACTGCGATCCTCCTACCTCTGCCTCCCAAGTTCTGGGATTAAAGGCGTGTGCCACCACGCCCGGCGTGCCAGGGTTTCTTGCTACTACAAATGAACTCCAGATGCATGCACCACTTTGTGCATCTGGCTTTACATGGGTAGTAGGGAATTGAACCTGGGTCCTTAGGCTTTGCAAGCAAGTGCCTTAACAGCTGAGCTATCTCTCCAGCTCCTCATTAATTAATTAATTAATTTTGTTTTTGTTTTTTGAGGTAGGGTCTTGCTCAAGCCTAGTCTGACCTGGAATTCACTATGTAGTCTCAGAGTGGGCTCAAACTCATGGTGATCCTCCTACCTCTGCCTTCCAAGTGCTGGGGTTAAAGGCGTGTGTCACCATGCCCTTCCTACTAACTAATAATTTTTTTTAATTTTTTTATTTTTATTTATTTATTTGAGAGCTACAGACAGAGAGAGAAAGAGGCAGAGAGAGAGAGAGAGAGAATGGGCACACCAGGGTCTCCAGATGCATGTGCCACCTTGTGCAGCTGGCTTTCATGCGTCCTGGGGAATCAAGCCTCAAACCGGGGTCCTTAGGCTTCACAGGCAAGCGCTTAACCGCTAAACCATCTCTCCAGCCCATAATTAATTTTTTGCCATAGGCTGTAGTATGTCCCATTTCCCAGTCATGGGTGTTCACTGAGGAGTAGTTAAAGCCTCTATGGGGGTTGGGGGAAAGGAGTTGTACCTCAGGGGTCTACTGGCCTTGTGGGTCTTACAATCATCTTGCCCCCTCTTCCACAACAGTGCCTGAGTTTTGGCAGGTGTTGTATTGGTTGTTGTTGACTTCTCTTTCCAGCCCTTTAAAAAATATATATGTAGGAGTACTGAGTAACATCTCGATCACACCTTCCATGGCTCAGGGTCTAATGCGGAAGAGGTGGCGGAAAGAATGCAAGAGCCAAAGGAAGGGTAGGACTCCTTACAATGTGCTCCCTCCAGACATAAAAAGGCCTGGATATCCATGACCTCATAGTGCCTGACACTACCTACACAAGACCATCATAAGAGGAGGAAAAGATCATGACATCAAAATAAAAGAGAGACTGATTGAGATGGGGAGGGGATATGATGGAGTATGGAATTTCAAAGGGGAAAGTGGGGGGAGGGAGGGTAGTACCAAGGGATATTTTTTATAATCATGGAAAATGTTAATAAAAATTGAGAAAAAAAATATGTATGTAAGGGCCAGGCGTGGTGGCTCACACCTTTAATCCCAGCACTTGGGAGGCAGAGGTAGGAGGATTGCCATGAGTTCAAGGTCACCCTGAGACTACATAGTGAATTTCAGGTCAGCCTGAGCTAGAGAGAGACCCTACCTCAAAAACGAAACAAACAAAAAAGAATAATTTCCTTAGAAGAGTTAAAAGAAGTGTTGAATTCCAACTGGCTTCTGGTAGGATCAGAACCTTAAGTCCAATCGAATCCTTCCTGAACAAGCACAGAGCACCAAGGCCCTCTAGTCTATCTGGAAAGCTGTTAGGGTATTAGTGACCTCTCTACATGTGGGTTAAATCAGGCATGGGGCAGCAAAGAAAAACTACCTGCTCAGGGGATTAGAATGGGTTCTCATGCACTGGAAGACAGACTCAGTGGATGCTGTCAAACTGCCACCAGGTGGAGTCTGAGCGCTTCAGGTGCTGGTGTGTGCCAAGGGGTGGGGGTGGGGGGTAGGGTGTGAGAGACAGCCCCAGTCTTTTTAGCCTCAGCATTTCCTCCCTGCCTCTGTCTGTAGTTTCATGACTCGAAAAAAAAATATCTATGGACACACCATTATTCACCTCTACAGAATACTTCTGCCCAAACTCTCTCAGACTGGCCTCAAACTCACAGCAATCCTGTTCTCACTGCCTTCTCAGTGCTGGGATTCAAGGCGTGAGCCACCACACCTAGCTCTCTTTCTTTCTTTCTTTGTTTTGTTTTTTGACATATGTATTATAGCTAGTGAAAAAGTAGGTTTCCATATGACTTATGCATAATGTTGTAACCCTCCTCTCCTCTATTTCCTCCCACCCCACTTAGACTAGTCTACCTTCCTCCCATCCATATTCTGCCCTTCTAATTATATATCTACATAGCCTCCCCTTAAACCCTCCTTTCTCCTCCTTCTCTCCCTCCTTCATAATCCCTTTCTAGCTTCCTGGCCTCTACTACTGACTTTTACTCCAGCTCACATACAAATCTAAATATTTGAAGCTAGGATCCACATGTGAGGGAGAACATGTGGCATTTGACTTTCTAGGCCTGGGTTACCTCACTTAGTATATAATCTTTATCAGATCCATCCATTTCCCTGCAAATGTCATAATTTCATTTTTCTTTAAAGCTGAATAAAAATTCCATTGTGGGGCTGGATAGATAGCTTAGTGGTTAAGGCACTTGCCAGAAAAGTCTACTGTCCTGAGTTCCATTCCCCAATGCCCAGGTAAAGCCAGATGCACAAAGTCACACATTCATGTGAAATTCATTTGCCAAGGCTAGAGGCCCTGGTACATCCATTCCTCCCTCTTTCTCTGCCGGGCATGGTGGCACACACCTTTAAACCCAGCACTTGGGAGGCAGTGACAGGAGGATCGCTGTGAGTTTGAGGCCAGCCTGAGAACACAGTGAATTCCAGGTCAGCTTGGGCTAGAGCGAGGTCCTACCTCAAAAAAGCAAAAACAAAAAACCTCCATTGTGTAAATGCTTTATTATCCATTCATCAGTTGAAGGGCATGTAGGCTGGTTCCATGTCCTACCTATTGTGAATACAAAGCAATAGACGTGGATGAGCAAGTATATCTGTGGTAATAAGTAGAGTCCTTAGGGTATATGCCAAGGAGTGGTTTAGCTGGATCATATGGCAAACCTATTTTTAGCTGCCTCAGGAAACTCCACACTGATTTCCATACCTACTTGCTATACCAGTTTATATTCCCACCAACAATGCAGAAGGGTTCCTCTTTTCCCACACCCTTACCGACATTTATTGTCTTTTGACTTTTTATTTATTTATTATTTACTTATTATTTATTTATTTACTTTTTTTTGGTGTTTTGAGGTAGGGTCTCACTCTAGCCCAGGCTAAGCTAGAATTCACTATGTAGTCTCAGAGTGGTCTCAAACTCACGGCGACCCTCCTACCTCTGCCTCCCAAGTGCTGGGATTAAAAGCATGCACCACCATGCCTGGCTCTCTTTTGTTTTTGTTTTTGTTTTCTTTTCCTCAATTTTTATTAACATTTTCCATGATTATAAAAAATATCCCATGGTAATACCCTCCCTACCCCCACTTTCCCCTTTGAAATTCCATTCTCCATCATATCTCCTCCCCATCTCAATCAGTCTTTCTTTTATTTTGATGTCATGATCTTTTCCTCCTCTTATGATGGTCTTGTGTAGGTAGTGTCAGGCACTATGAGGTCATGGATATCCAGGCCGTTTTATGTCTGGAGGGAGCACATTGTAAGGAGTCCTACCCTTCCTTTGGCTCTTACATTCTTTCTGCCACCTCTTCCGCATTAGACCCTGAGCCATGGAAGGTGTGATCAAGATGTTACTCAGTACTCCAGCCACTTCTTTCCAGCACTATGATACCTTCTGAGTCATCCCAAGGTCACTGCCATCTGAAGAGAAGATTCTCTACCCAAAGTGAGAGTAGTGTTAATATAGGGGTATAAATATTAAGAGAAGTGCTTACTGGGCAGTTTGATAAGCATAGTATATACATTTTCCAGACATCAGCAGATGTGACACCCCTAGGGCTCATGACTACCCCTGTTTGAAGTTTTCAGTATCAGGGATGTATTCCTCCCCCCCCCCCCCATGGAGCGAGCCTCCAGTCCAATTGGAGGGCAGTTGGTTTCCACCATGACAGACGTGCCACTGGCTCTCTTTTGATTTCTTGAAGATAGATAGCCATTCTGACTGGAGTGCGATAGAATCTCAAAGTAGAAAGCAGTTTAATTTGCATTGCCCTGATGGCCAAGGACGTAGAACATGCTTTAGGTGTTTATTTACCATCCGTATTTCTTCTTCTTTTTAAAAAATTTTTATTTATTCATTCATTTATTTGACAGAGAAAGAGGGAGGGAGGGAGGAAGGGAGAGAGAGAGACAGACAGAGAAAGAGAGAGAGAAAATAGGTGTGCAAGGGCTTACAACTACTGCAAATGAACTCCAGACACTTGCGCCCCCTTGTGCATCTTGCTAACATGATCCTGGGGAATTGAACCTGGGTCCTTTGGTTTTGCAGGCAAATGCCTTAACTGCTAAGCCATCCCTCCAGCCCTGTATTTCTTCTTTTAATTTTTTAAATTTATTTTTTTGTTTATTTTTATTTTTTTGAGAGTGACATAGAAAAAGGCAGAGAGAGAGAGAGAATGGGCATGCCAGGACCTCCAGCCACTGCAAACGAACTCCAGATGCATGCACCACCTTGTGCATCTGGCTTAGGTGGGTCCTGGGGAATCAAGCCTCGAACCAAGGTCCTTAGGCTTCACAAGCAAGCGCTTAACTGCTAAGCCATTTCTCCAGTCCCTGTATTTCTTTTGTGAACTCTATTCAGTTCTACAGCCCATTTTTATGATACTGATACACTACTTACTGCACTTAAGAGGCTCCTTTACATAGCTCTTTTTTCAAATTTTATTTTTATTTATTGTTTAGTTTTTATTTATTTGAGAGAAAGAGGCAGAGAGAGAGAGAGAGAATGGGCACATTAGGGCCTCCAGCCACTGCAACGAACTCCAGATGCATGTGTCACCTTGTGCATCTGGCTTACATGGATCCTAGGGAATCGAACCAAGGGCTTTTGGCTATGCACGCAACTGCCTTTATGCTAAGCCATCTCTCCAGCCCTGTTTAGTTTTTTTGAGTTCTTTGTATATCCTGTAGATTAATCCTCTGTCAGATGTAGAGTTGACAAAAATTTTCTTCTCCCAGCAGGTTTTGAAAGCAAGTGCCTTTAACTGCTGAGCCATCTTTAAAACTCCTTGTTTCATTTTCTTGCATATGGCTATCTAATTATACCAGCACCATTTGTAGAAAAGATATCTTCTTTGCCCATGAATTGCCTCAGTTCTGAGCCTGGTTTATTTTGGGTCACACTTCTGGTCTGTGATAGTTAATCTTGGTGACTTGACTGGATTTGGAATCACCTGGGAGACTTCAAGGGCATTTTTAGAGGCTAAACTGAGGAAGGAAGGCCCATTCTTAATGTGGACAGCATCATTCCATGGACTGGGGTCCTAGATTGAATAAAAAGGAAAAACAGGGGTTGGGTATTTAGCTCAGTGGATGAGTGCTTGCCTAGCAAGCATAAGGCCCTGGGCTCGGTCCTCAGCACTGAAAAAAAAAAAAGGTAAAACAAAGAGACCCAGGATTCTTCTCTGCTTCCTGACAGTATGCAATGTGACCACCCGCCTCACATTCCTGCTGTCTGCCTTTCCCATAGTGATGGACCATCCCCCTGAACTGTGAGCCACAGTAAACTTTGACTCCCTTAAGTTACTTCTTTACAGGCCTTGGTCATAGCAAGAAAAAAGTAAACAGAAAATTTGTACTGAGAAGTGGGGTTGTTGCTGCAAATGCCTGACCATGTGGTTTATAGGTCATTGGAACTGGTTGACAGGAGAAATGTGAAAGACTTTGGAGCTGTAGGCTAGAGAATCCCTAGAATAATGTAAGCAGAGTGCAGTGGACCATCAGGTGGAAATGTGGAAGCCAAGAATGCCAAGAGACATGTGGACAGTGAGGGCCTATGTTGTAGACAAGTTCTCATTGCTGGCAGAAATCACCTGACCAAGAGCAACTTTTGGGAAAAAAGGGCTTACTTTAGCTTACAGACACAAGGGAAGCTCCATGATGGCAGGGGAAAACAATAGCATGAGCAGAGGGTGGACATCATCCCCTGGCCAACATAAGGTGGACAACAGCAACAGGAAAGTATGCCAAACACTGGCAAGGGTACACTGACTGTAACACCCATAAGCCCACCCCCACCAATACACTGCCTCCAGGAGGCATTAATTCCCAAATCTCCATCAGCTGGGAACCTATCATTCAGAATACCTCAGGTTATGGGGGACACTTGAATCAAACCAGCACAGCCTAGTCCTTGAGTTTTTAGGGGGAACAAGGTTTCTATTGGGAACTCAGCTACAGGCCATGATGGCATGAAGCTGAGAAGGTGATGCCTAAGTTGCAATGGAGACCCCAGGATAATGGAAATGCCACCTTCATAAGATATCTGCCAAGAAAATTGCAGGCAGGGAGTAGAGCCAGCCCAAGAGGGAAGTTATGTATGCAGGAGGCAGCAGCATTGGAAGGGTGGGGCTCCCCAAGGTTGTTGGAGTCCAATCACCAAGAGCCACAGATGCTTGACATGGAACTGTAGGATTTGGTATTTGTCCGGCTAGGCTCAGTTCTTGCTTTAGTACAATCTTTCCTTACCATGTCCCATCATTCCTCCCTTTTGGAATGGAAATGTTTATTCTGTGCCATTGCATATTATAAGTAACTTGCAGGGCTGGAGAGATAGGTTAGCAGTTAAGGCGCTTGCCTGCGAAGGCTAAGGACCCAATTTATTCCAAAGTACACACGTAAGCTGGATGTACAAGGTGGCACATGCATCTGGAATTTGTTTGCAGTGGCTAGAGGTCCTGCTCATTCTGTCATAAATAAATGAAAACATTCACTTAAAAAATATGGGCTGGAGAGATGGCTTATTGGTTAAGGTGCTTGCCTGAAAAGCCACAGGACCTCAGTTCAATTCCCCAGGACCCACATAAGACAGATGCACAAGGTGGCACATGTGTCTGGAGTTCATTTGCAGTGGCTGGCTCTTTCTCTCTTGCTCTCAAATAAATAAATAAAAATATTTTTTAAAAGGAGTAACTCACAGACCATTCTGAGACTACATAGTGAATACCAGGTCAGCCTGGGCTGGAGCAAGACCCTACCATGAAAAACTAAAAAAGAAAAAAAAAAGGTAACTTGGGCTGAGGATATGGCTTAGCAGTTAAGCCTGTGAAGCCTAAGGACCCCAGTTTGATTCCCCAGGACCCACATAAGCCAGATGCACAAGGGGGTGCACGTGTCTGGAGTTCGTTTGCAGTGGCTGGAGGCCCTGGCGTGCCCATTCTCTCTTTGTCTCTATCTCTTTCTCTCTCTCTCAAATAAATAAATAAAATATTTTTTAAAGTAACTTGCATTTCTAATATGCAATGGAAAGGAGGTTTGAAGCAGGATTTCACTCTAGCCCAGGTTGACCTGGAACTTACTCTTTAGCCCCAGGCTGTCCTTGAACTCACTGTGGTCCTCCTACTTTAGTCTCCTGAGTGCTGGCACTAAAGGCATGTGCCATCATGCAGAGCACCTTAAAAAAAATCTTTATTTGTATGTGTGTGTGTTTGTGCATGTGTATGGATGGATATGATGTGTGTGTATGGGCACATGCATACCACCATGCATGTGGCTATCTCAGGACATCCTCAGAGTGTCATCTTCTACCTTGCTTGAGACAGGGTCTCCCTTTTTCCTTCCACTCTGTTTGCACCAATCTAGCTGTCCTGTTAGCTTCTGGATTTTCCTTCCCACTGCAGTAAGCATGTTGGGATCAGATGTGTGTGCCGCTTTGTGTCTGGCTTTACATGGGTGCTGGGAATGAAACTCTGACCATCAGGCAAGCAAGTATGGACATTTAAATGCTGAGCCATCTCCCTACCCCATTTCTTAAGTTGCTTCTTGTGAAGTATTTGGTCACAGCAAGAAAAGTAACTAATAGTTGTGTGTGGTGGCTCACGCCTTTAATCCCAGCACTAGGGAGACAAAGGTAGGAGGACCACCATGAGTTCGAGGCCACCCTGAGACTACATAGTGAATTCCAGGTCAGCCTGGGCTACAGCGAGACCCTACCTTGAAAAACCAAAAAGATAAAAATAAAAATGAAAGAAAAGTAACTAAAACATGGTCCAAGGTTAAAAGTCTGTACTTGGGGCTCGAGAGATAGCTCAGTAGTAAAAAGTGCTGGCTTGCAAAGCCTGACAGCCTCGGTTCAATTCCCCAGTGCCTATGTAAAGCCAGATGCACAAAGTAGTGCGTGCATCTGAAGTTTGTTTGCAGTGGCAGAAGGTCCTGGAGTGCTCATACTTGTTCACTTTCTGTCTCTTCCTATCTCTCTCAAAGAAATAAAAATAGTTTCTTAAAGTCCACATCTGGAGAGCTGAGTGCAGAGGCACACGTCTTTAATCCCAGCACTTGGGAGACAGAGGTAAGAGGATCACCATGAGTTAAAGGCTACCCTGAGACTACATAGTGAATTCCAGGTCAGCCTGGACAACAGTGAAACCCTACTTTGAAACAAGCAAAAAAAAAAAAGTCCTCATCTGATGATGCCTTTCTTGTTTTTTCCTTTTCTCTTTTCTTTCTCCTCCCCTCTCACCTTTTTTTTTTTTTTTTTTTTTTTTTTTTGAAAGTGTCTGGGATTGAACCAGGGCCCTCGTATGTGCTAAGCAAGAGTTTTACCACTAATCTCCATCCATGCTCATGTTTTTTAGAGACAGGGTCTCACTATGTAGCCTAGGCTGACTCTTAACTGGAAATTCTCTTGCATCAGCTTCCCAAATGCTGGGATTAGAAGCTTGTACCTCACACATGGCAAAGCATGATGTAGTAGAGCCTGTCCACCCAACAAGTGGTAGTAATGCTAGTGACCAATTTTTACCTTCGCCTTTGCTACTTGCCGGGCTCCGCCGGCGGGGGCAGGTAGTGCCGAGGGAAGGACCAGGCCCGCTGGTTCCTCCCGAGGGGTTGAGGAGGAGATGAGTGTCCGACGACTCAGACCTCTCCTGGCCACCGGAGAAAAACCACACTGAGTCGGGAGTCTTGTCGAAGCAGGAACTCGATTTATTGCTATGAACAGTTGCCTATATAATGTTGGGAAGAAGGCGGGGATTTTAGGATGGTGGGGAAAGGTAAGGGCCAATAGTAAAATGTGACTATTGAGATGATAATCCTAAATCCCATGCGGAAGTAGCAGGCAAGAAGCCGTTAGGCGTCTTGCTGAGTCACATCTGGCCAGAGGCAGATCACCAAACTTTAGCTAGGCTCAGGAAGTTCCACTAGGCCTCACACCTGGGCCTTTCAGAGCCCAACATCTCCCCCTTTTGTTTTTGTAAGAGCATTAGTCATCATGGCCCCTGTCTTAGGTTGTCCCCCTCTGGGGATCTTACCCGTCACTGGGTACCATGTGTTTAGCTCGCTGAGAACCCACTCCATGGCCTGTCTTAGGTTGTCCCCCTATGGGGATCTTACCCGTCATTGGTCACATGGAGGGCAGAGGAGGTGGCAGTGGGTCATCTGCAGAACTTAATTCCTGAGTTTCCAGCCTGTATTTTGACCTGATGAGGTTTTATTGCCTCTAGCCATTGGTGAATAAATTGTGTAATCTTATTAATTGCACAAGGCCCGACAGTGAGGATAAGGAGAAGGAGAAGGAGGGGGAGGGGCCCAAGTACAGGGAGAAGGTAGGGTAAGAAGTCATATAAGCCCGTCCGCAGCGGGTTGTCCTGGAGGTTCCGCTGCCTCCTCTCCAAGTCTTCCTGGAGCCTCTTCATCTTGTCCTGGACGATTCCTGATTTATTGGCGTAAAAGCATTTTTCCTGTAAAAACAAACATACGCCTCCTTTTTCGGCCATTAGTAGGTTTAGTCCTCTCCTGTTTTGTGGGACTACCTCAGCCAGGGAATCTAGCTGTTGTTGAAGATAGGTCTCCCTCTGATATAGGGAGGGCCTCATTTCCAGGGATGATATCTACATCTGGGATTAAGGTGGCTGGGCCACAAAGGCCCGTCCAATTGGTGGGCAGAAAGTCATAGGCCATCCCATCTCCACAAACATAAACCATTCCAGAAGGTGGGCAGCATTGAGCACTGGTCTCAGTTGTGTTAAAAGTACAGAAGGAAGGATGAATGTATCCCACATCTATACTGGAATTATTAGGGGAAGGCGGGGCCCAAATGTAAGTTCCAGGGGAAACATTGGGAAAAGCTGGACGGGGATGGGGAAGGTGGCTGAGTAATGTTTTAAGGTCGTACAGGCAACTGTACTGTAAGCAGCCAGAGAGGCCCAGATTGGAGGCAAAGCCAGCAATCCTCCACAAGGGAAGGAATTGTTTAGTTTAGTAGGGTGAAGGACCATTTTAGGAACAGTCCTCAGGGGTGGGACACTCCCTAGAGAAGTGATTGTCAGTGTCCTCTTGTTGGGACAAATATTTTAGGTCTCTCGCTGGTACCCAAATGGGTCTTTTTTCATCTTGAGGGAAGACACATCCAAACCCTCTCCCTGCTGTGAGGAGCGGATCAGGCCCTCTCCAGGCCCCAGTCAATGGGTCCCTCCATCTTACCCAGATAGAACTGTAGGTAATGGATGAGGACCAATGCTTTTGAAAAGGGGATAGTTGTTTATCTTCTTTAGAAAAGTTTAAAATATTTAGGGTAAATAATGCCTTTTTTAGTTGGTCGTGTGGGGGTAAGGATTCCCCCTTTTGTTTTTGTAATTGAGACTTGAGAGTCTGATTATATCTTTCAACGATAGCTTGGCCCCGGGGGTTGTATGGTATGCCTGTAGAATGTGAGATTTTCCAGTTCTGGAGAAAATCTACAAAGGCCTTGCTTACGAAGCAGGGGCCATTATCTGTTTTAATTTGATCAGGCAGCCCAAGAGTGGCAAAACATTGAAGCATATGACTAATGGCATGTTTAGATTTTTCCCCGGCATGTGCCGATGCCCAGCAGGCGTGGGAAAAGGTATCAACTGAAAGAAAAATATATTTAAGTTTTCCAAATGGAGAATAGTGTGTGACATCAATTTGCCACAGATGATTAGGGCGGAGCCCTCTAGGATTGCTTCCTGTAGTTTGAAGGGGGGGGTACTTGGAGGAAAGGCTGACAGGACTTACAAGTCCGGACAATTTTTTTAAGGTCCTTGACTGGTACCTGTGGAAACCTGTGCTTGAGACCTCTCCAGTTGACATGGGTCAATAAGTGGAAGCGTGTAGCTTCTGTAATAGTATTACACTGAGGCATAGAAGCCATTTTATCAGCCAAATTGTTTCCTCGAGAAAGAAATCCCGGTAAGTTTTGATGACCCCTGAGATGTTGAAGAAAAATGGGGTTAATTCTTTGTTTGAGTAGGGAACGAGCTTGAATCATCAGAGGAGATATAGGGTTGGAGTCCAGTCTAATATGGGCCTCAACCAGGTTGGGTAATAAATTAACAACATAAAGGCTGTCAGAAAATAAGTTAAATGGCTCTTGAATAGTGTCCAAAGCTAGAACAACAGCAAATAGTTCTTTGAATTGTGCTGACCCCTCAACCTCATGGGAGACTGACTTTATGGGCATAGGCTCTTTTTCCTGTTTTAAGGGAGGGTAAACGACTAGGGAAGCCCCCAGGTGCCCTCCATCGGTAAACACTGTAAGAAAGTCAGGGTTAGGTTGAGACAGAAAAAGCCTGGGGGGCTTCCATTCTAACCTGGAGAAAGAACTCATCCATTTGTGGGGGCCATAATGGCAATCAATTTTACCTAGAAACCCCTCGAGAGCCGTAGCAACTCTATTATTATTTCTCTGAAGCCAGGTGAAATCTGTTATCTTAAAGGGAGTGACAATAAGGTGAGGTTCTGTGCCAAACAACTGGACAGAGGTGTCTCTGCCCTTGATAATGCAATCAGCAACCTGGTTGGTTATAGAATAAACTCTGGGGACCCCACTGATTGAGAGGTGGACCCATTGGATGGGTTCACCTTCCTGGGCCAACAGTGCGGTGCATAATGTTTCCCCAGAGAAAATGTAGAGGGAGATGGGCAAATCAGGATTGAACCTCTTTAGGGTCGCAGTATTTATAGCCTGTTGTACCTTACGAAAAATTTGTTGATGACAAGGGGACAAAATTACCTGAGAAGAGAAGTTAAGGTCCTTTAGGAGGTCAAATAAAGGGGACAGCTCTTCAGTAGTTATGGGTATCCAAGGCCTCATCCAATTAATTTCTCCCAAAAGCTTCTGGAGTTGAGGCAAGGTGTAAGAATCCTGAATATAAAGTTGTGGTTTAACAGGTGAAACTGTATCTAGGGTAAGGATCGAGCCCAAGATCTTAAAGGGAGGCACAGTTTGAACTTTTTCTGGAGCTACTTTAAAGCCGTGAGTATGCAGGATAGTTAGACATTGGTGGGTAAGGTCCTGGAGTGTGGAGGAATCTAGGCACCCAAGAATAATATCATCCATGTAAATATAAAACAGGGTATCAGGGAGATTGATAAGAGAAGAGAAAATGGATGACAGGTAATATTGACAAATGGGTGGGCTATTTGCCATGCCCTGAGGTAAGACAGTCCATTCAAATCTCCTATCTGGGCCACAAAAATTAACAGCGGGTACAGAGAACGCAAATTTTTCCATGTCTCCTGGATGGAGAGGGATAGAGAAGAAGCAATCTTTAATGTCAATGATAGTAATATGGTATATATTGGGAATAGCTGGGATCCATGGGAGTCCCCTCTGGGGGGTTCCGAAGGGGATCATGCGTTCATTGATCTTTCTTAAATCATGTAAAAATCTCCAGGACCCATTAGGCTTTTTTATGACAAAGACAGGAGAGTTCCAGGGACTAGTGGAGGGACGAATATGTCCGGCCTCCAACTGTTGATCAATAAGTATGTGGAGTTGGTGTAACTTAGAAGAAGGGAGAGGCCACTGCTCAACCCATACAGGATCCCCCGGTCTCCACTGGATTTTAAACAGGGGGGGGGGGGCTGGGCAGTGGCCCTTAGAATTGGGGGTGTTTACTGGAGTACTTTTGTCTGAGTTGCTCAAAGTAAGGGTCATCTCTATAATTGGGATGATATTCCCTCCCTTCCTCAGACTGTTGTTGATATTCTTTTTTATCTAACAAATCATTATAAAAGGCCTTATGGTCAGTAGTGATGAAAGCCTCGGCATCTCCAAGGATGTCTTGCCCCAGTAAGTTAGCAGTGAGCCCAGTTACCACGAGAGGGCGGACTTTTCCCCTGTCCCCACCTGGGTCAGCCTAAGGGAGCCACGTGGCAGTCTCCCAGGAGGTGGACTGCCCGCCGACTCCCAGTAGGGGAGGGCCGGGCACAAGCTGCCAGGAGGGGACACTTCCTCCTTTCTCAGGACCGTTCGGTCCGCTCCAGTGTCGATGAGAAGTTTGAATTTTTTATTGCCAATATTTAAAATAATTTTGGGTCTAAGGCCGGGGACCAGGGGGACGGTCCAATAGGCTTTGATGGTCTCTTTCCCCTTATTTAATGGGGCTGGGGGAAGCCCCTGGAGGAGTTTAAAGGCTTTCCCTGTATGTTAAACTTCCATTTACATTCCTTAGCCCAATGAAACCCTTTATTGCATTTAGGGCAAAGGGTGTGAGGGGCGTTGGTCGTCCCCCCAGAGCGCGGAGGAGGCTTTGTCCTGTTGGGGCACTCCTTTTTAAAGTGGCCCTCGTCCCCGCATCCGAAACATGTCAAGTTTTTCCATCTACTCATGGAGTTGTCCTTGAGACCCGCACAGGCGAGGCGGTGATCGGCCGTCATCCCTTCCCAGACTAACATTTTAGTAAACTGATCCCGTAATGCCCCTGGGGGAAATTTTCTTTGGAGACTTTTTTCCACCCTATCTATAAATGTAGCCAAGTCCTCAGATGGTTTTTGAGTAATACTCATAAGGGGAGTTTCAGAGGGTCCCTCATCGAGCTTTTTCCATGCCGCCAAGCCTAGTGCCCTGACCTGGTCCCTATACGGGTCAGGTATAGCTGCCTGTTGAGTGCCTGTAGCATATTGATCAGAGGTACCAGAGAGCATCCCAAAAGTTATCGGCACAGGGGGCTGTTGATTTTGGTTTCGTTCTGCCTGTGCATGGCATTCATCTCTAAAAAAGGCACACCACTTAATGTATAGGGGACCTGACAAGACAGCCCTGACTAGATTTTTCCAATCTTGGGTTGTACAAGGTTGATGGGCAAGTCCCTGTAATAGGGTCTCAGCCCAAGGAGAGTTGGGTCCATCCTCCGAGACCGCCTTTTTAAGCTCCTTAAGGTCCTGAGCTTCCCACGGATACCAGGCAGCAGGGTGATTGCCCCCAGGATTTAGATTGACGGGAAATAAAAAAGTAGCTTTATTTTCTGACGGCTTGGCTGCCGAATATGAAGGAGGGGCTGAGGGGGTCCAGAAAGGGTTAGTTGATGGAGGAGGTGGAGGAGGTCCCCCGGAAGGCCAGGGAGCACTCTCAAAGGGATCGAGTGAGGAGCATAAAGATGTATCCTTTTGGGTTTTTTTTAAAGCTGTATCTCCAGGAGGAGTAGCTGGATCAGGCTGTGTATTATCTTTTTCTTCTGTCTTTTGTTTATGTTTGGTTGGCCTTGGAGGGAAGCAGGCCTTGAGGGCTGAGATCATAGGGAGGACCCCTGAGGGGGGTATTTGACCCTTCTCCACATGTGCCCGACAAACAAGGGCCTCTACCCTATCCCACGTGTCCCAATCAAAGAGATTTCCTTCCGGCAGCCATGGCGCCAGTTTGAGAAGGCAATCCCAGGTCTGTTGAGCCTGATTATCAGTCAAATTAAGCCCTCTACTCTTTAGGAGTGCCCTGAGAGATTCTAAGGCAGGATTGGATTTAGAGTTAGACTGTCCCTCATTATAAAGTTGAGAGAAAAATGTCCATAAAATTAGGGCAATAGCAACCCACATACACATGAGTACAATACAACCACAAGGATCCAAAAGATAGGTAAACATATTGTACAAAAGCCGCAGATGTAGCTTGTCTGCAAACTAAAAGTGAAAGGAAAGAGAAAGAGAACAAAGAGATGTTGATCAACAAGTACAGGTTATAGAAGCAAAGTTTAGCGCATTAAATATAAAGACTACTTATGGGGGTACGCTCACCCGCATATGTACACCGATTGAGCTCCTCAACGAATGTCTCTCAGGGGGCACTAGTCTGCCGGATTCCGAGAGCCGCACGTTAGGCGCCAGATTCTGGGCTCTGCCGGCGGGGCAGGTAGTGCCGAGGGAAGGACCAGGCCCGCTGGTTCCTCCGGAGGGGCTGGGGAGGAGATGAGCGTCCGACGACTCAGACCTCTCCTGGCCACCAGAGAAAAACCACACTGAGTCGGGAGTCTTGTCGAAGCAGGAACTCGATTTATTGCTATGAACAGTTGCCTATATAATGTTGGGAAGAAGGCGGGGATTTTAGGATGGTGGGGAAAGGTAAGGGCCAATAGTAAAATGTGACTATTGAGATGATAATCCTAAATCCCATGCGGAAGTAGCAGGCAAGAAGCCGTTAGGCGTCTTGCTGAGTCACATCTGGCCAGAGGCAGATCACCAAACTTTAGCTAGGCTCAGGAAGTTCCACTAGGCCTCACACCTGGGCCTTTCAGAGCCCAACAGCTACTGACCAGAGGATCTTTTTGGCCTAGGGGCTGTTACAGCTTAGAGTGGGGCCAAGCCCTCTCTCTATGGCCCTCTACTCTATCTTCCAGGAAGGAGGATGAAGCAGGAATGTATTGGGAGTGGCTGAACCACTGTCTAAAGAGGGTAGCAATCCCTGTTGACTCAGATCTTTCCTCAGGCCATTGCTCATCCATGACTCTCATGCTGCCTTCATAAAAATTCTGGAATTGCCCAGCGTGGTGGCATATGCCTTTAATTCCAGTACTAGGGAGGCAGAGGTAGGAGAATTTCCATGAGTTCGAGGCCACCCTGAGACTCCATAGTGAATTCCAGGTCATCCTGGGCTTGAGTGAGACCCTACCTCGAAAAAAAAAAATTCTGGAATTATGGGCTGGAGAGATGGCTTAGTGGTTAAGGTGCTTGCCTGTGAAGCCTAAGGACCCATGTTTGACTCTTTAGATCCCACATAAGTCAGATAGACAATGTAATGCAAATGCACAAGGTGTCTGGATTCTATTACAATGGCTGGAGGCCCTAGCACACCAATTCTCCCTCTCTCCCCATTTAAAAAAAAAAAAGGCGGACGTGGTGGTGCATACCTTTAATCCCAGCGCTCAGGAGGCAGAGGTAGGAGGATTGCCATGAGTTCGAGGCCACCCTGGGACTACAGAATGATTTCCAGGTCAGCCTGAGCTAGAGTAAGACCCTACCTTGAAAAAGAAAAAGAAAAAAAAAAAGAAATCAGGGAAACCAACTGCTCTCTAATTTGACTGGAGGCCTGCTCCATGGGAGGGAATATATCCCTGATACTGAAAACCTACAACAGGGGTAGTCATGAGCCCAAGGGGTGTAATGTCTGCTGCTGTCTGGCTAAATGTATATACTATGCTCATCAAACTGCCCAGTAAGTACTTCTCTTAATGTTCATACCCATATATAAATGCTACTCTCATTTTTGGTTAGAGGACCTTCTCTTTTCAGATGGCAGTGACCTTGGGATGACTCAGAAGGCACCATGGTGCTAAGAAGTGACAGAGGAGTGCTCAGCACTGAAATTCTCTATCATACCTTCCAAGGCTCAGGGTCCATTGCGGAAGAGGTGGCAGAAAGAATGTATGAGCCAAAGGAAGGGTAGGACTCCTTACAACATGCTCCTCCAGACACAAAATGGCCTGGATATCCATGACCTCACAGTGCCTGACACTACCTACAGAAGACCATCATAACAGGAGGAAAAGATCATGACATCAAAAAAAGAGAGAGACTGAGAGGGGGAGATGGATATGATGGAGAGTGGAGTTTCAAAGTGGAAAGTGGCCGGGCGTGGTGGCGCAGGCCTTTAATCCCAGCACTCGGGAGGCTGAGGTAGGAGGATCACTGAGAGTTCAAGGCCACCCTGAGACTACATAGTGAACTCCAGGTCAGCCTGGACCAGAGTGAGACCCTGCCTCGAAAAAAAATAAAATAAAATAAAGAAATAAAAAAATAAAAATGAAAAGTGGGGGAGGGAGGGAATTACCATAGGATATTGTTTACAATCATGGGAGTTGTCAATTAAAAAAAAAAAAAAAGGCCAGTCCATTGGGCTTGCCTCAAAAAAAAATTCTGGAATTAGAGGCTGAGAGTACAGTTAACTGATATAGTGCTTGCCTGGTATGTGCAAGGCCCTGGGGCTCCATCCCTAGGGTTGTTTTGTTTTGTTTTGTTTTGTTTTGTTTTGTTTTGTTTTGTTTGTTTTTTTGAGGCAGTGTCTCAGTCTAGCTCCGGCAGACCTGAAATACACTATGTAGTCTCAGG
This sequence comes from Dipus sagitta, assembly GCA_036346955.1. Taxonomy (NCBI): domain Eukaryota; kingdom Metazoa; phylum Chordata; class Mammalia; order Rodentia; family Dipodidae; genus Dipus; species Dipus sagitta. The sequence continues at coordinate 38,882,439 of CM070783.1, forward strand.
GTGACCTCGAACTTTCATCAATCTTCCTACCTCTGCCTCCCAAGTGCTGGGATTAAAGGCGTGCACCACCATGCCCGGCTTGGCTGCATCCCTAGGAGTGAAATAAAACAAAAAGTTTCACTCAAAAATTACAGAATCTGGGCTGGAGAGATGGCTTAGTGGTTAAGGCGTTTGCCTCTCTCTCTCTCTCCCTCTTTCTCTCTCTCAAATAAAAAAATAAAACATATTTTAAAAAATTATAGAATCTGGGCTGGAGAGATGGCTCAGAGGTTAAGACACTTGCCTGTGAAACCTAAGGACCCAGGTTTGATTCTTCAGGTCCCACATAAGCCATATGCTCAAGGTAGTGTATGCATCTGGAGTCCGTTTGCAGTAGCTAGAGGCCCTGGCTCGCCCATTCTCACTCTCTCACTCTCTGTCCTTCTCTATGTCTCTAATAAACAAACAAACAAAAAATAAATCAGGGGCTGGAGAGATGGCTTAGCGGTTAAAACTTCCTTGTAAAGCCTAAGGACACCGGTTCAAGGCTCAATTCCCCAGGACCCACGTTAGCCAGATGCACAAGGGGGCGCATGCGTCTAGAGTTCGTTTGCAGTGGTTCCAGTCCTGGCACACCCATCCTCTCTCTCTCTCTCTCTGTCACTCTTAAATAAATAAAAATGAACAAAAAACTTAAAAAATAAATAAATAAATCAGGAAAAAAATTATATAATCTAGGCTGGAGAGATGACTTAATAGTTAAGGCATTTGCCTACAAAGCCTAAGGACCTAGGTTCAATTCCCCAGTACCCGCATAAACCAGATGCACAGGGTGGCGCATGTATCTTAAATTTGTTTGCAATGGCTAAAGGCCTTGGTGCACCCCATTCTCTCTATCTGCCTCTCTCTGTGATAAATAAAATAAAATAATAAAAAATTATAGGATTTAGTCGGGCATGGTAGCACACGCCTTTAATCCCAGCACTCTGGAGACAGAGGTATGAGGATCACCTTGAGTTCGAGGCCACCCTGAGACTACATAGTGAATTCCAGGTCAGCCTGGGTTAGAGTGAAACCCTACCATGAAAAACAAAAAAATTAAAAGAATTATAGAATTTAGCTGGTAGGAGGACCCCATGAGTTAAGGCAAGCCTAGAATTAGGAGGATTGCTGTGAATTCCAAGCCAGCCTGAGACTACATAGTGAATTCCAGTCAGCCTGTGCTCCAGGGAGAATTTACCTTGAAAAACAAAACAAAGATAACGTCCAGCTGGGCATGGTAGCACACACCTTTACTCCCAGCATTTGGGAGGCCACGCCCTGAGACTACATAGTGAATTCCAGGTTAGCCTGAGCTAGAGTGAGACCTTACTTCAGAAAACCAAAACTTAATGTCTATGGATACAACCAAGATATCTTTTAATATATGAATGGACAAACATATAATGGGACATTATTTGCTAACAAAAGAAATGAGTTAGCAGCCAGGATGTATCATGGATCTATAGTTCTAACTCTTGAGAGGGTGGGGCATAAGAATCTCTAGTTCAAAGACAACATTGGGAACTTGAGAAATAGCTCTGTGTTGAGCCAGGTGTGCTGGTGCATGCCTTTAATCCCAGCACTAGGTAGCAGGATCACAGTGGGTTCAGGCCCACCCTTAGATTACATAGTGAATTCCAGGTCAGCCTGGGCTAGAGTGAAACCCTACCTTGAAAAAACAAAAAATAAATAAATAAATAACAAGAAGAAGAAAGAAAGAAAGAGCTCGGCGGTTACAGGTGCTTTCCTTTCTTTTTTTAATCATTTTATTTATTTATTTATTTATTAGGTCAGAGGGAGAAAGTGAGAATGAGCATACCAGGGCTTCTAGACACTGAAAATGAACTCCAGACACATGCACCACAATGTGCATGTGGCTAACGTGGGGACCTGGAAAATCAAACCTGGGTGCTTAGACTGCGCAGGCAAGTGCCTTAACTGCTAAGCCATCTCTCCAGCCCAAAGGTGCTTTTCTTGCAAAATCTGACGGTCCTGGTTTGATTCCCCAGTTACCCACATAAATCCAGACACACTAAGTGGTGCATGTATGTGTGGAGTTCATTTGCAGTGACAGGAAGCCCAGGCACACCTATATTCATTCTCTCTGTCTGCCTCTCTTTCAAATTAAAAAAAAAAAAAAAAAAAGACAAACTGGGGGCTGGAGATGGTTTAGGAGTAAAGATGCCTGCCTGCAAAGTCAAAGGACCCAGATTTGATTCCCCAGGATCCATATAAGTCAGATGCAAAAAGTGGTGCATGTGTCTGGAGTTCATTTGCAGTGGCTGGATGCCCTCGTGTGCCCATTCTCTCTCTCTCTCTCTCTCTCTCCAACATATAAAAGTACAAAAAAATGAAGAAGAAGAAGATAACCTGGGCTATGTAGAGATACTGTCTCAAAAAAAAAGGGGCTGGAGAGATAGCTTAGTGATTAAGTGCTTGCCTGAAGAGTCTAAGGATCCCAGTTCAAGGTTTGATTCCCCCGTACCCACGTAAGCCAGATCTCTCTCTCTTTCTCTCTCTCTCTCTGTTGCTGTCAAATAAATAAATAAAAGAAAATAAACAAAATTAAGAAGAATGTAGTCTAAAGGCTGGGGAGATGCACAGTGGTTAAAGGCAGTGGTTTGCAAAGCCTCCAGGCTTGGGTTCAATCCATCAGGACCTAGATAAAGCCAAATGCAAAAAGGAGCACATGAATCTACTGTGTGTTTGCAATGGCAAGGGATTTAGTGTACCCATAGACATATACACACATGTGCAAATTGTTTCATTAAAAAAAAAAAAAGACTAGGCCAGGCATGATGGCATATGCCCAATCCCAGTACCAAGGAGGTAACGGCAGGAGGATTACAAGTTTGAAGCCAGCCTGGGCTATATGAGTCCATCTCAGCAACAGCAATAAAAAAAAAATGAAGGAGGGCTGGAGAGATGGCTAGCGGTTAAGTGCTTGCCTATGAAGCCTAAGGACCCAGGTTCAAGGCTCAATTCCCCAGGACCCACGTTAGCCAGATGCACAAGGGGGCGCACGCATCTGGAGTTCGTTTGCAGAGGCTGGAGGCTCTGGCGCACCCATTCTCTCTCTCTCTCTCTCTCTCTCTTTCTCTCCCTCCTTCTCTCCGTCGCTCTCAAATAAATAAATAAACAAAAAAAAATTAAAAAAAAAATGAAGGACATGGTGGCACACACCTTTAATCCCAGCACTCAGGAGGCAGAGGTAGGAGAATTGCTGTAAATTTGAGGCCTGCCTGAGACTCCATAGTGAATTCCAGGTCATCCTGGGCTAGAGGGAGACCCTACCTCAAAAAATAAAACAAAAAAATGTCCGGGTATGGTGGTATATGTCTTTAACCCTAGTACTCAGGAGGCAGAGGTGCGAGAATCGCTGTGAGTTCAAGGCCACCCTAAGACTACATAGTGAATTCCAGGTCAGCCTAGCTATAGCAACACCCTACCTCAAAAAAACACCCAAAACACTGGGCATGGTGGAGCACATCTTTAATCCCAGCACTTGACAGGTAGATATTACTGTGAGTTCAAGGCCACCCTGAGACTACATAGTGAATTCCAGGTCAGCCTGGGCTAGAGTGAGACCCTACCTTGAAAAACAAAACAAAACAAAAAATTATAGAATTTAGCTGGTAGGGGGACCCCATGAGTTAAAGGCAAGCCTGGAATTACAATTACATAGTGAGTTTCAAGTCAGCATGGGCGAGAATGACACCCTACTTTGGAAAAATAAACAAAATAATATAGAATTATTATTATTATTTTTTTGAGGTAGGGTTTCACTGTAACTCAGGCTGACCTGCACTTCACTATGTAGCCTCAGGGTGGCCTAGAACTCATGGTGATCTTCCTACCTCTGCCTCCCAAGTGCTGGAGGCCACCACGCCCGGCTTAAAAAATATTTTTATTTATTTTCAAGGAGAGAGAGAGAAAGAATGGGTGTGTCAGGGCCTCTCGCCACTGCAAAGGAACCTCGGAAGCATGAGCCATCCTGTGCATCTGGCTTTATGTAAATGCTGGGGAATGAAACCCAGGCCATCAGGATCAGCAGACAAGAGCCTTAACTGCTGAGCCATCTCTCTAGCCCCCAAGAATTTTTGTTTTAAGTTGAATGTGGTTTTACTATACAGTGCACAATCCAAAAACTAGAGGTGTTTAATCCAACCAATATGAAAACTAACATCCAGGAACTGAGGGGGTAGCTCAGTGGTAGTAAGCATACTTAGTATGCACAAGGCTCCACATTTTATCCATAGCACACACACACACACACACACAAAAAAAAAAAAAAAAAACTTAATGTAGGACTGGAGAGATGGCTCAGCAGTAAGACACTTGCCTATAAAGCCTAAGGACCAGAGTTCAATTCCCCAGTACCCACATAGAACCAAGAGCACAAGATAAAACATGCAAAGGCCCTGGTGTGCTCATTCTCTCTATCTCTCTCTGCCTCTTTCTCTCTCTCTTTCTCTCTCTCAAACAAATAAAATATTTAGCTGAGCATGGTGGCTCACTCTGTAAGCCCAGGCTGCCCTTGAACTCATAGGATCCTCCTACCATCTAAATTTTGTAACTTAAAAAATTTTGTTTAATCTTTCTGTTTTTTTATTATTATTTATTTGAGAGAAAGAGGGAGAGAGACAGAGAGACAGTGAGAAAGAGCGCAACAGGGCCTTCAGCCACTGCAAAGGAACTCCAGGAGTATGCACCGCCATGTGCATCTGGATTATGTGGGTCCTGGATAATTGAACCTGAGTCCTTTGGCTTTGCAGGCAAGCACCTTAACCTCTAAACCATCTCTCCAGCCTCCCCAACCCCCTTTTTTTTGACATAGGGTCTCACTCTAGCCCAGGATGACATAGAATTCACTGTGTAGTCTCAGGGTGGCCTTGAACTCACAGTGATCCTCCTACCTCTGCTGGGATTAAAGGCGTCTGCCACCAAACCAGATTTAAAAATGTTTTTTAATCCCAGCACTCAGGAGGCAGAGGTAGGAGGATTGCTGTGAATTCCAAGCCAGCCTGAGACTACATAGTGAATTCCAGTCAGCCTGTGCTCCAGGGAGAATTTACCTTGAAAAACAAAACAAAGATAACGTCCAGCTGGGCATGGTAGCACACACCTTTACTCCCAGCATTTGGGAGGCCACGCCCTGAGACTACATAGTGAATTCCAGGTTAGCCTGAGCTAGAGTGAGACCTTACTTCAGAAAACCAAAACTTAATGTCTATGGATACAACCAAGATATCTTTTAATATATGAATGGACAAACATATAATGGGACATTATTTGCTAACAAAAGAAATGAGTTAGCAGCCAGGATGTATCATGGATCTATAGTCCTACTCTTGAGAGGGTGGGGCATAAGAATCTCTAGTTCAAAGACAACATTGGGAACTTGAGAAATAGCTCTGTGTTGAGCCAGGTGTGCTGGTGCATGCCTTTAATCCCAGCACTAGGTAGCAGGATCACAGTGGGTTCAGGCGCACCCTTAGATTACATAGTGAATTCCAGGTCAGCCTGGCTATAGCAACACCCTACCTCAAAAAACCCCCAAAACACTGGGTGTGGTGGTGCACATCTTTAATCTTAGCACTTGAGAGGCAGAGATTACAGTGGATTACTGTGAGTTCAAGGCCACCCTAAGACTACATAGTGAATTCCAGGTCAGCCTCGGCTAGAGTGAGACCCTACCTTGAAAAACCAAAAAAAAAAAAAAAAAAAAAAAAAAATGGCACTAGGAAGATGCTCAGTGGTTAAAGGCACTTGCTTGCAAAGCCTGCCCAACTAGGTTCAATTTCCAAGCCATCCACATAAAGCTGAATGCAAAAAAAAAAAAAAGTAGTACAGTCATATGATATTCATTTATTTGCAGTGGCAGAAAGCATTGGCACACGCATATAAAAGAATAAATTACATATAAAAGAATAAATTTGAGGGCTGGAGAGATGGCTTAGTGGTTAAGGTGCTTGCCTGGGAAGCCGAAGGACTCATGTTCACCTCTCCAGGTCCCATGTAAACCAGATTCACAGTGACTCAAGTGCAGTACGTCACACATGCGCACAAGGGGGCAGATGTGTCTGGCATTTGATTGCAGTGACTGGATGCCCTGAGGCACCAATTCTCTCTCTCTCTCTCTCTCTCTCTCTCTCTCTCTCTCTCTCTCTCACACACACACACACACACACACACACACACACATACACACACATTAAAAAGAAGTTCAGTCTGGGCTGGAGAGATGGCTTAGTGGTTGAGCACTTGCCTGTGAAGCCTAAGGACCCTGGTTCGAGGCTCAATTCCTCGGGACCCACGTTAGCCAGATGCACAAGGGGGCGCACATGTCTGGAGTTCGTTTGCAGTGGCTGGAGGCCCTGGTGCGCCCATTCTCTCTCTCTCTCTCTCTTTCTCTCTCTCTCTCTGCCTTTCTCTGTGTCTGTCGCTCTCAAATAAATAAATAAATGAACAAAATTTTTTTTAAAAAAAAAAAGGTCACTCTGGCAGTCTTGGAGCAATCCAGGATGGCTACTCTGATCTTTGTTGCTAAGGATAATGAAGAGCCAGCCATCCATGTGGCTCCTAAGGATGGGCTGAAGCTGGGGTCTGGTGTCAAAGCCTTAGGTGGGAGACCTCAGATTTCAACACCCCGTGTTGGCAAAACCTTCAATGCTCCATCAGCCTTACCCTAAAATGGCCAGGAAGGCTTTGGAAACTGTCAACAGCTACAGAAAACTCCGTGAAGACCAATGGGCCCCACAAACAGAAACAGCAAGGATTCACTGTGAAAAAAGATGACTGAGAAAACCATTAAAGCAAAAAGCTCTGCTCCTGCCTCCAGTGACACCTATCCAGAAATAGAACTTATTTCCCTATAATCCTCTAGAATTTGAGAGCCTTGACCTCCCTGAAGAGCAGATTGCACACGTCCCCCTGAATGGAGTGCTTCTCATGATCCTCGAAGAGGAAACAGGGCTTGAAAAGCTGTTGCACCTGGACCCACCTTCACCCTTGAAGATGCCATCCTTACCATGCAAATCTAATCTGCTGCATTCTCCTTGAAGCATCCTGGTGGGCCTGAACATTGAATTGCCTCCTATTTATTACAATATAGATGTTTAAATTTCTTCCTTTTTAGTTTGTGAATATTGTTTTATTAATAAAGAATTTCTTGGTTTGTCAGGGAAAAAAAAAGGCCAGTCTGTTGGGCTTACCTCATTTAAAAAAAACTAACCAAAGAATAGTAATAATAATAAGTAAAAAACAAGACAAATACACAAGTAAAAGAGCTCCAAAAGGGCTGGAGAGACAGCTCAGTGGATAAAGTCTCTTTCTTGCAAAGCCTGATGGTCTGGGTTCAATTCTTCAGTACCTACATAAAGCCAGATGCACAAAGTGCTGCATGTGGTTGGAGTTCAACTGCAAAAGGCCCTAGCATACCCATTTCCTTTCTCTTCCCATTTTCTTTCATTCTTTCTCTCTCTGCCTGCAAATAAGTCTTTAAAAAAAAAAAAAAAAAAAGAGCTCCAGGGACTGGAGAGATTGTTCAGTGGTTAAGGTGTTTACCTGTAAAGCCTAAAAACCTGGGTTCAATTCCCTAGTCCCCACATAAAGCCGGATGCAGAGGCACATGCATCTGGAGTTCACTTACAGCAGCTAGAGGCCCTGGTGCATCCATTCTCTCTCTATCTCTGCTTATGAATAATTTTTTATAAAACAAAATTTTATAAAATCCAGGCTGGGTGTGGTGATGCACACCTTTTTAATCCCAGCATTTGGGAGGCAGAGGTAGGAGGATTGCTGTAAATTGGACATCACCCTGAGACTACATAGTAAATTCCAGGTCAGCCTGGACTAGAGAGAGACCTTACTTTTAAATTTTTGTTTGTTTGTTTATTTATTTGAGAGTGACAGACAGAAGGAGGGAGAGAGAGAGAGAAAGAGAGAGAGAGAGAGAGAGAGAATGGGCGCGCCAGAGCTTCCAGCCTCTGTAAACGAACTCCAGATGCGTGCGCCCCCTTGTGCATCTGGCTAACGTGGGTCCTGGGGAATTGAGCCTCGAACCGGGGTCCTTAGGCTTCGCAGGCAAGTGCTTAACCGCTAAGCCATCTCTCCAGCCCAAGACCTTATTTTTTTTTTAATTTTTGTTTTATTTTTATTTGAAAGCGACGGACAGAGAGAGAGAAAGAGGCAGATAGACAGAGAGAATGGGCACGCCAGGGCCTCTGGCCACTGCAAACGAACTCCAGACGCGTGGGCCCCTTGTGCATCTGGCTAACGTGGGTCCTGGAGAATCGAGCCTTGAACCGGGGCCCGTAGGCTTCACAGGCAAGTGCTTAACCGCTAAGCCATCTCTCCAGCCCAAGACCTTACTTTTAAAAAACCAAAATTATGGGCTGGAGATGGCTTAGCATTTGCCTGCGAAGCCAAAGGACCCAGGTTTGATTCTCCAGGATCCACATAAACCAGATGCACAAGGTGGCACATGCGTCTGGAGTTCATATACAGTGGCTGGAGACCCTGGTGCACCCATTCTCTCCCTCTCTCTCTGCCTCTTTCTCTCTCTCAAATAAAATAATACTTTTAAAAGCCACACGCCTTTAATTAAAGGCACACGCCTTTAATTCCAGCACTCAGGAGGCAGAGGTAGGAGGATCACTGTGAGTTCGGGGCCACCCTGAGACTACATAGTGAATTCCAGGTCAGCCTGGGCTACAGTCACTCTACCTCAAAAAAAACCGAAAAAAAAAAAAAAAAAGACTCATACTCAACCCTCAGCTGGGGGGAGCCTCCGTTTGGGAGGTGGAGCCTTGCTGGAGGCAGTGTGTCACTAGGGGCAACATTTAGGTTTATCAATCCAGTCCATCCATATTCAGTGAGAGCTCACTTTTCCTACTTCCTCCCTAAATGTTTGAGGAACAAAGTGGGTTGAGTGGCTGAATGTGGAGGATTTGGGAAAGTCTCACATGTCGCGTGATGTTCGAGATACAGAGAGGGGGAGCGGATGGGTTCCAGAAATGGGAACAGCGGTCTGCCAGTGACGCTGACTGAGCAGGTGATAACAACCCAACACTTCTTCTGGAGTAAAAGTCAGAAGATATTGCTGTTAGCCGGGCATGATGGCGCACGCCTTTAATCCCAGCACTCGGGAGGCAGAGGTAGGAAGATCACCGTGAGTTCGAGGTCACCCTGAGACTATTCCAGGTCAGCCTGGACTACAGTGAAACCCTACCTCGAAAAATCGAAAAAAAAAAAAAAAAAAAAAGGAAAGAAAGTAAGTCGGGATCTCCCACCTCTTGCTTGCTCTCAGTAACCTAAGCCTAGCTGGAAATCCTTGCCTTGGCCGGCCTCCTCCAGGCCGCTGTGAAGATCAAAAGAGCTTGCTGTGAACGAGCTCGGCTCTCTGGCTCTTCTGCCGGAGGCCTCCCTCCCTCGGAGCCCGCAGCCACACCCGCCCTGGCGCTGGAACCTACAAACCCTCCTTTGGACCTTAATGGATGGGTCCCATCCAGCAGGTGTCTCGTCGCCAGGGCGGGCGGGACAGTAGGTAGCTTCCGGGAACTCGGGCACCCGAACTGAGCTGGGCGTGGCTGCGTTCGACAGCCTCATCCCGACATGACCTGGGTTAGAGGACAACAGCACGGAGTGAGCTCAGCTTCTGCATCCTTCCAGAATCCAAGCATCCAATCCCCACGCTCCCTCCGCGCCTGCCCGGCCGCCCGGGACACCCTTCCCGAGGCAGAGTAGGCCCGGGGCACAGGCGCTGGGGTAGGCAGAGTTAACCTCCACCACCTCTCAGCAGCTGCCGGGGGCCAGGCCTTCCAGAGCACCTCCCATTGGCCGCGGAGCCGGCTCTAGGCTGATTGGCTGAGGATCTCGGCTGCGGCTCTTGGAGAGTCCCCATTGGTGCTGCTTTCCAGGGCTGGAGTGTGGCGGCCCGGCCTCCGCAGGCTACTCCGGGTGAAGGTGCTCGAGCTCCGGTAGCTACCTTTAGGACACTCATCCCGCGTCAGAGTCCTGACTGCGTTCCCTAGTCAGCTGTCATTGCTGCCCCGGAGACACCCCCAGCTCTTCTCACGAATCCTTTTCTTCCTGTTGCTTCTCCTTCTCCTGCCTCTCCAGCTCCTAATACTGCGTTTCCTTCTGCCGCTCCCCTAGACCCCCCTAGCCTGTCATCCCGAGCATCCTATCCGACTCCTTCTGACTTCGGCTCCTCCTTGACCTCAGATCTCTTGAGCCAACAGGGCCCCGTCATACATAGCCTTCTCACCAGACTCACCCACACTCTTCTCCTTCCCTCTTTGCCAATCTCTGACTTCCAAGTCCCAACTAACCTTTCTTGACATTTGACCCTGACACTTGACTCTAGACCTCTAAATTTCTACTTCTTGCAGCCTGGGCTGTAAAAAACCAGGTCTTGCCCAAGTTTCCTGATCTCCCTTTCCAAGGCTGTTGCTTATCCCACCATGGACTTCTTGATGAGTGGTCTGGCAGCTTGCGGGGCTTGTGTGTTCACCAATCCCCTGGAGGTTGTGAAGACCAGAATGCAATTGCAAGGAGAGCTGCAGGCCCCGGGCACCTACCAGAGGCACTACCGAAACGTCTTCCATGCCTTCTTCACTATCGGCAAGGTGGATGGCCTGGCTGCCCTGCAGAAGGGCCTGGCTCCTGCACTCTTGTACCAGTTCCTGATGAATGGTATCCGACTGGGCACCTACAGTCTGGCCGAGACTAAGGGATACCTGCACACGGCTGAAGGCACCGTCAGTCCTGTCCACAGCGCCGCAGCTGGGGCCCTGGCTGGAGTCATGGGAGCCTATCTGGGGAGCCCTATCTACATGGTAAGGAAAGGGGTCTTGCCTGGAACATTCAAGGTAGACCCTTGGTGGAGGGTGGGAGCCTATCCTTCACCAGGATTTCATGACAGGTGCTGCACCCCTTACCCCAGCAATCAGGGAAGAGCACAGGAAAGTGTTTGGCGGGCTTTGGGACCTTCTGATCTGCCGTATACTCACACTCATTCAGTGGACTGTCACATATGTCGATGATTATGGACTTAATTTTCAGGGTAGTTTTTGCGGGATGTTTGTTGAGGCACGGTCTCCCTATCTGGACCACAGTGATGTCTTTACCCACCCACACTGGCTTCAAATTCACAGCCCAACCTCAGCCTCTCCAGTGCTTGAATTACAAGTGTGCATCATCACATCCAGTTAAGAATGAGCTTTGGAATCAGACTTTCTGGAACATAAATCCTGGGCTTTGAAAATTATTCATTGTTGAGTTTCAGTTGCCACATCTCTAAAACAGGGGCAAACTGTAGAGCTCTCCTGTTTTTGTCTTTTTTTTTTGTTTGTTTTGTTTTGTTTTTCCAGGTAGGGTCTCCTTGTAGCCCAGGCTGACCTGGAATTCACTCTGTAGTCTCAGGGTGGCCTTGAACTCACAGTGATCCTCCTACCTCTGCCTCCCAAATGCTGAGATTAAAGGCATGTGCCACCATGCCTGGCTGGTTTTGTCTTTTGAAAAAACTATTTATTTGAGCCAGACGTGGCGTGAGTTCGAGGCCACTCGGACTACAGAGTGAATTCCAGGTCAGCCTGGGCTACAGGGCCTCGAAAAACAAACAAACAAACAAACAAAAACCAACTATTTATTTGCGTGTGTGTGTGTGGGGGGGGGGGACACTCCAAGGGTCTCTTGCCACGACAAACCAATCACCAGCTGTTTGTGCCATTGGTGCCACTCTTGTGTCTGGTTTTCCATGTATGGATGCCAGGCTTTGCAAGTGAGTTCCCTTAACCGCTGGCTGAACCATCTCCCAGCCCCTGTTTTTTTTTTTTATTTTTATTATTATTTTTTAATCTTTTTGTTTGTTTATTTATTTATTTGACAGCGACAGAGAGAAGGAGGCAGAGAGAGAGAATGGGCACGCCAGAGCTTCCAGCCTCTGTAAACGAACTCCAGATGCGTGCGCCCCCTTGTGCATCTGGCTAACGTGGGTCCTGGGGAATTGAACCTCGAACCGGGGTCCTTAGGGCAAGTGCTTAACTGCTAAGCCATCTCTCCAGCCCTTATTTATTTTTTTTGGATTTTTGAAGTAAGGTCTCACTCTAGCTCAGGCTGACCTGGAATTCACTCTGTAGTCTCAGGTGCCCTCAAACTTACGGTGATCCTCCTACCTCTGCCTCCCAAGTGCTAGGATTAAAGGCATACACCACCATGCCCAGCTTTTTTTTTTTTTTTTTTTTTTTTTTTTTTTTTTTTTTGAAACAGGGTGTCACTTTGTAGCCCATGCTGGTCTTGAACTGTCTGCCTCAGCCTCTCCAGGGCTGGGGATTACAAGTGTGAGCTCTTTTGTATGTTATTGGGAGGTCTGAAGGAGACAGATGAAATAATACATGTGAAGCACAAGTCCTGGCAGACAATAAGCATTTGATAGTATTGCTTTGCATTCATTTTTTTTTTCTTTCTTTCTTTTTTTCTATTTTTTTGAGACAGGGTTTGGCTAAAGCTCAGGGTAACCTCAAACTCTTGATCCTTGTGCCTCTGCCACCTGAGTGCTGGGATTATAAGCATGTGGCACCATGCTAGCTGATAGTATTGCTTCTATTATTTTATGATTATTACCTGATATTGAGGTTGGCTTTGTGTGGTTGAGGATGAGGAATTTGAGTAATACACCAGCAAATACAGAGACACCTGGGCATCAGAAAATTATAATCTTCAATCTACTGCTTTGAGTTATCTGATATACGTGAAGGACTGGGAGCCCAGGCCTAGCTAGAGAGGGGAAGTGACCTCGTCAAGGTCGCACAGCTGCTTAGTTATTGCTGGGCCTAGCTCACGCTTAGTGCAGCTAAGAAAGCAGGAGGCAGCGTGTTCCGCAGGAGAGCCCACCTGTTCTCACTCCCAAGGTGTGAGATTCAAAGACAGAAGCTCTTCAAAGTCAGCCAAACACATACCCCTATGGTCCTGGGAGCCAAAGAAAACAAGTGTAGCCAGCCCGATAGGGAGCCTGGTAGAAGTAGCAGCTGGGGACCTGGTCTAGGAATGGGAGCTGGCAAAAGAGGCCAGATACCCAGGTCTTGCTTAACATGAAGTCTTGGGAAATGTTGCCATTAGTCAACCCCCATCCCCCAACCCCAAGGGAAGGAGGATGTGGAGGGGGAGTGGTACCTTACAGTGCTAGGAGATCTGTCTCCTGGGACTAGAGCCAAGGGACACAGAGTCATATGACTGATTTGTTAAGTGGGGAAAAACAATAATTATCAGATTAAAAGGATATTCATTGCTTAATAGTCTAGAAGAAGTGTGAAGGGGTCTAGGTGTTTGGGTCTCTAAGAAAGGAGGATGGGCATTGGGGCACAGGCTGTGATACTCTCTTGTTTCCAGGTGAAGACACATCTACAGGCACAGGCAGCCTCTGAAATTGCTGTAGGGCACCAGTATAAGCATCAGGTGAGGGTTCCCCAAACCACCAAGCGCCCAGCCATCCTTTTCCATTTCCTCCGAGTTTTCAGCCTGCACCTGGCAGCTCCATCCCTGGCCAGTGTTCTGTCTACCCCATTAGTTCAGCCCTTTTCTGCCCCTGGAGCCCACTCTGACCCTCCTGTACCCGTGGTCCTCATATCTTATGCACCTGTTTCTCCTGTCCCATTCTAAGGCCTGCTAATGTCCTTACTCCCATACCTTCAGCTCATACTCTGGGAATGCAGGGGTGGTAGACACCTGAAGACCCCTATTCTGGCTCTAAGCCCACTTTGAACTGGGTATCTGGACAAAAGGTGTGTGTTAAGGACTGATCCTTGACAAGTGTTAGCAGGTGGTAGTCCCTGATGCTGGAGTGACTGAACCCCACCCCCATGGTCTTCCCCCAATCAGGGCATGTTTCAGGCACTAACCGAAATTGGCCAGAAACATGGTCTGGTGGGGTTGTGGCGTGGGGCCTTGGGCGGCCTGCCCAGAGTGGTCATCGGTTCCTCCACCCAGCTGTGCACCTTCTCATCTACCAAGGACCTCTTGAGCCAGTGGGAGGTACTGCCTGGGAAGGGGTGGGGTCATCCAGGGAATGGGACATAGGGTGGGCAAAGGGAGGTGGACCCAGGAGGGGATGGTGTCAACTGAAGTGAGAAAGGGAGCAGGAGTTACTGGCTCCTTAGACACAATTCTCTCACTTTCTCCCAGAGGGGTACCTGAGCCCTTGGGGCACTCTGGCCTGTCCTCCATAGTGTAACTGTTACTGATAGAGTGGAATCCCTCAGAGTTACGGCTCTGTGTACCCAGGGTAGGGCCTGCTTTGGCCTAGCAGTTGTATATCTGTCTGGTTGACAAAGCTCTTCCTCTCTCCTGTAGATCTTTCCTTCCCAGAGCTGGAAGGTGGCTCTGGCTGCTGCCATGGTGAGTGGCATTGCAGTAGTCCTGGCCATGACACCCTTTGACGTGGCCAGCACAAGGCTCTATAACCAGCCCACAGATGCTCAGGGCAAGGTAAGGGCATGCTCTGGGGTTCAGGCTGGCAGGAACAGCTGGGGTGGGGTGGGGAAGTGGATTGTGGTTACAGGTGGGTCAGCCTCAAATGCCACCTGATGAGGTTAAGGCCTTGGTGGGCTCTGACAGGCTCCTTCCTGTGCTCTCCCTTCCTCTCCAACATGCTCCAGGGCCTCATGTACCGGGGGATCCTGGACGCTCTGCTGCAGACAGCTCGAACAGAGGGCATTTTGGGCATGTACAAGGGTATAGGTGCTTCTTACTTTCGGCTTGGCCCCCATACCATCCTCTCCCTCTTCTTCTGGGATCAACTGCGCTTATTCTACTACACATACACTAAATAAGTCCCTCTCTCATACACCACCAAACTGACACTCCTTGAGCCTCTTCTGCCTCCACTACTGTCTTGGTGGCTACTGACAATGTGACTTTTCATCTGTCTGAGGGGGACAGCCAAGCCCACTCCCTATCTGTACTCTCAGGGTCGAATCACTACGAGTAGTAGTTTCTCTCTCTTCCTTGTGTGTTGCTTCAAATCCTCCCACACATCCCTTTGTACACTTCAACCCTTGTCTCAGGGTTGAATCAGTCACTCCAAAGTATATTTCCACTGCCAGTCTTGGGTCCCTTTTGCTCCCATACACAGCTTTAAACTCCCTCTTCCAAGCCAAAGGGAGTTGGGGAGACCTAGGTGTCCTCTTAAATTCAAAGCCACAGAAATTATGTTGGTGTTAAAGCAAGTTTATTTCTGCAGAGGAGGTGTTTTATGTTTATGTCCAGGAAAGAAGAGGAAACTCAGGTATTCAATTTCTTTCTCCCTTTTCTCAGAACTGGGTCCCTAAGTCCCTTAACAGCGGCAGCAGGCATCTTTAGTGAGGACCAAAGATGTTGGGATCATGGAGGGTCAAACTGGTCACCAATTGTTCAAAGTTACTCAAGCTCCAGGGCGGAGATGACAGATTTTCAGGGCCAAGACACCCGTTGTCAGAGCTTAGGGTAGAGGAACACAGAGAGAAAGAACACGGTCCAGGTCAGAGATTTGAAAGATCCCGCTTCCTGTGTCCCAGACGACCCAGGGATCTTCCACCACAAACCTATGGCCAACTTCTGCTTCCCTGAAGACCCCATCAACCTATCTCCCACCTCTGCCCACCCAGACTAAGTACCCCATTGTGAGATTCCCACCCTTTCGTTCCTCCTTACGGGGGCTGATTGAATGTGAGCAAGAGATCAGTCTGGTACTGGGGCATCCGCAACAAAGCCTGGTGCAGTGTGATATCCTTTGCTACCTAAAAGGATCAGAGTCAGGATGCTTCTCTGGATCCCTGGAACTATCCCTCCCCTATTCCAGGGCATCCCACACTCCTGTTGCCTCACCTGCTGGTTTTCTTTAGCTATCTGTTGCTTGCCAGAGAGGACCCAGGCATCTTGACAACAGCCCCTCAGGGCCAAAGTCTCCAAACTGAGAGGCTGCACAGACTCCACGTGCACAGCCCTAGCCCCCTGCACCCCGCCAACATCTTCAAAATGGTACCTTGGGGTGGGAGAGAGGCGTCGGGGAGAGATAACTCGCAGTGTCCCACCCCCAAGCCCGAGCACACGTGTGTCATCTGGCCGTCTGCTATTGCCCCTTGGAGTTCTCCGGAATAACCGTCCTGCCACAGACCCACCCGCTTCATCGAGTCCCACCCTCCCATTGGCCAGTCGAAGGGCCCCTTCCTCACAACGCAGCCGCTTCGCCTAGCACGTGGGCCTGCAGCTCCAGAAGTTCCACGATCAGACTCTGGTCGGTCACGGGATGGCAGAAAACTTCTTGGTTGTCCGGGACCGGGCGGAGATCGCTAGAGAGTCAGGGGGACCCTGGCTGACTGTGGATGCTTCCCAAAACCCAACCCCGGCCGGCCTCCACCGGGTATCTGTGCTGTCTCACCTCACATCAATGGCCCCAGGAGGGAGGATGGCAGAGAAGGCGCCCCCGAACAGTGGACAGTCTCTGGTGGGCTCCATGAACCGGGGACTAAGGTGTGGACATTAGAGAAGCTTAATGGAAACCTACATGGGGCTTCGCGGAATCACCTCTCCGGGTGGACGCAGCCGCCACCGCCTCCTCCGGGATCGCTTAGATCCTGGGCCTTTAAGACTTGGCCCCGCCTCGCGATCCCACTGACCAATCGGCGGCCGCGCCTTGGGGGCGGAGCCCAGCGGGGACGTTTTCTGAATTTGGAGAAAGCTGGGCGGGACCTAGGGTCTGGTAAGCATTTCCGACCTGGGCTTCTCCTTAACGCTCCGTAGAGGGGTCTGTATCCTGTCCCCGCCTGCAGTTGCTCAGCTAAGGGACACATGTCTGAGGTGGTAGGAGAATAGGAATGCCAACCACACTTCTAATTCCCGGATCCCATGCTGGAAATTAGGGAAACAATAGGTCCAGGTGTGGATCTGGGTTAGGATTCTGGCCTCATGCCAGTGATACCCAACCTGAGGATTATAGTTCTAATCCCTTCAAATCTTCCCTTTGGGAGGGTGGGGGTAAGCTCCTCTGTCGCATGCACCTGGACTGAAGCACGGATTAAACTCTCGTGTTTTCTTTTACAGATTTTCAGAGTGTTCTTTAAGTGTTTATTTAAACTTCATCCTTGCAGTTAAATTTTCCATTCACCCTTGATCCCCAGCACCTGGCACAGTGCTTAGCGCATAAGAGGCCCTCTTTGTATATTATTACACAATTGGTAAAACCTATTAGTGGGTTCTAGATGGCACCTTCTTTCCAACCTTGAATTAGGCAAAAGGATTCTTCGTCCCTATATGAAGGTCATTAGGACAGCCCTTACAACGGTGTACAGGTAAACAGTGGAAACTGTTTGTTTATTTATTTATTTATTTATTTATTATTTTGGCCTTTTCAAGGTAGAGGGTCTCACTCTAGCACAGGTTGACTTGGAACTCACTCTAGTTCCAAGCGGCTCTTGAACTCACAGCTACACCCGGCTTTATTTTACTAGAAAATGGGTGTGCCAGGGCCTTTTGACGCTGCAAACAGACTCCAAACACATGGCGCTGCTTTGTGCATCTGGCTTTACATGGGCCAGCAGGCTTTACAAGCAAGTGCCTTAACTGCTGAGCCATCTCTCCAGCCCTCTGCTTTTAGTCAGAGGGCATCCTGGAAGTGTCGGAGGCAGGAAATGGGTGTGGAGATTTAGAGATGAGGTGTGCACTCTAAGAAATGTAAATATATCAGCTTGGGGCAGAGAAGCAGATGAGTTCCAAGTATGAAGGATTTTGTTTGTTTGCAATACTGAGGATTGAACACACATAAGGCAACCCACTGAGCCTTTGCTGAGTTTTTGTAGAGCCTACTAAGAAGCTTGGACTCAATTTTTTTGTTGTTTTGAGGCAGGATCTCACTCTAGCTCAGGTGGACCTGGAACTCCCTCTGTAACCTTGAATGAACTCATAGTATTCCTCCTACTTCAGCTCCTGAATGTTGGGATTAAAGGTCTGTGTCACATGCATGGCTTTTCTTTCTTTTTTTTTTTTTTTTTAAATATGGCCTGGGAGACCCAAATGTGGTGGCACATGCCTTTAATCTCAGCACTCAGGAGGCAGAGGTAGGAGGATTGTGGTGAGTTCGAGGCCACCCTGAGACTACATGAATTCCAGGTCAACCTGAGCTAGAGTGAGACCCTATCTCAAAAAAAAAATATATATATAGATAGATAGATAGATAGATATAGCCTGGGGTTGGAGGGATGGCTTAATGGTTGAGGCATTTGCCTGCAAAGCCAAAGGACCCAGGTTTGATTCCCCAGTACCCATGTAAACCAGATGCACAAGATGGCACATGTGTCTGGAGTTCCTTTGCAAGAGCTGAAGGCCCTGGTGTGCTATTCTCTCTCTCTTTCTACCTCTATGTCTCTTTCTTTCTCAAATAAATCTAAAAAATATTTTAATATGAGCTGGAAGCCGGTCGTGGTGGCGCATGCCTTTAATCCCAGCACTGGGGAGGCAGAGGTAGGTGGATCACTGTGAGTTCGAGGCCACCCTGAGACTAATTCCAGGCCATTTTGGGCTAGAGAGTGAGACCCTACCTCAAAAAACCAAAAAATTAAATAAATAAAAATAAAAATATGGGCTGGAGAGATGGCTTAGTGGTTAAGGCACTTGCCTACAAAGCCTAAGGACCCAGGTTCAATTCTCCAGTACACTCATAAGCCAGATGCACATGGTGGTGCATATATCTGGAGTTCGTTTGCAGTAGGTAGAGGCCCTGGTAGACCCATTCTCTCTCACACACATAAATAAATTAATTAATATTTTTCTGAAAAGATTTTATTGCCGGGTGTGGTGTCAGTGCCTGTAGTCCCAGCTACTCAGAAGGCTGAGGCAGGAGGATCACTTGAGTCCCGGAGTTCTGGGCTATAGTATGCTGTGCTGATGGGGTGTCCACACTAAGTTCAGCATCAATATGGTGACCTCCTGGGAGTGGGGGACTACCAGGTTGCCTAAGGAGGGGTGAACCAACCAGCCCAGGTCAGAAATGGAGCAGGTCCAAACTCCCATGCTGATCAGTAATGGGATCACACCTCTGAATAGCCACTGCACTTCAGCCTGGGCAAGTAGCAAGACCTCATCTCTAACAAGAAAAAAAAAGTTGGGGAACTGGAGAGATGGCTTAGCAGTTAAGGACTTGCCTGTGAAGCCTAAGGACCCCGGTTCGAGGCTCGATTCCCCAGGACCATGTAAGCCAGATGCACAAGGGGGCGCATGCATCTGGAGTTTGTTTACAGTGGCTGGAGGCCCTGGCGCACCCATTCTCTCTCTCTCTCTCTCTCTCTCTCTCTCTCTCTCTCTCTCTCTCTCTGCCTCTTTCTCTATCTGTCACTCTCAAATAAATAAAACTTAAAAAATGTATTTGCAAGCAAAGAGATTGGCCACTGCAAACAAATTCTAGATGTATGTGCCATTTTTTTAGTCTGGCTTTACGTGGGCATTGGTGAATCAAACCTGGGATGGCAGGCTTTGGTAGCAAACACCTTTAACCACTGAACTATTTCCCTAGCCCTCATTTCTTTTTCCTTCCTTCCTCCCTCCCTCCCTCCCTCCCTCCCTTTCTTTCTTTCTTTCTTTCTTTCTTTCTTTCTTTCTTTCTTTCTTTCTTCCTGTCTGTCTGTCTGTCTGTCTTTTTTTTTTTTTTTTTTGAGACAGGATCTCAATAAGTAGTCCAGGCTGGCTTCCAATTTATGATGCTCATGCCTCAGCCTCCTAAGTGCTGGGATCACAGGTGTACATCACCTAGTTTAGACTCCTCTTCATTTCTTTTTTTTTTTTTACTTTAATGTGAAATATTTTTACTTACTGTGCTTTGCACACACGCACATATGCATGGCTGAGGCTCTTGCAGCTGCAAATGAACACCAAACTTTTTGCATCAGGTTTACATGGGTGGCTTGGGAATTGAACCAGAGTCTGCTGGCTTTGCAGGCAAGCGTGTTTAACTGCTGAACCATGTTCCCAGTTCCTTAGACTCATTATTTCTTTTTTTGTTTGTTTTGTTTTTCAAGGTAGGGTTCCACTTTAGCCCAGGCTGACCTGGAATTCCCTATGTAGTCTCAGGGTGGCCTCGAACTCACAGTGATCCTCCTACCTCTGCCTCCCAAGTGCTGGGATTAAAGGCATGTGCCACCACGCCCGGCTAGACTCATTATTTCTTACTGTAGGAATCAAACTTCTCTGAGCCTTTCGTCATCTCTAAAACACTGTTAGGACTAATGAGATATGGGTATATTTGAATATGAATCTGTCTCTGGACAAAGATTGTGAACTAGGTTATTCCATGGGGAGCAATAGAGAGGAGAGGTGCTGCAGGCCCCCAAGGCAGCCAGGCCATAGGGATCTCACTCTGTTGCTTCTCTCAGAGTGGAAGATCTCTGTCCCTCTTCCCATTTCTGCCTTTCTGCCTGCCTGCCTGCCATCTATCCCTCCTCCCCACCAGGAACTACTTTGTGAGCAGCCAAGCAGATCAGAAGTCCTTGGATAGGGAGTGCCAGGAACATAGACGTTAGTAGATCATAACACTGAATAGTAGGGGTGGAGGCCTATTTATGGGCCAGAGGAGGTCATAAAGAAGAAAGCCTCTTCAACTGCCCATCCCCACGCCCCCTCCCCCACAGTATCTGGCATATCTTCCAAGTTTCAGGCAGCTGTGAATGCCTGGTCCTTTTCAGTCCATGAATTCTTAGGACAGGGTTAAATGGGCTTTTCTGAATCATAGAAAGCAGAAAGTGCCAGGGGCCCAAGGCCAGATCTCCTTTGGGAGAGTGAACTGGAAGGCTACCCTTACTTGGCAGTTCACTCTTGGCTCTACATCTCTCCCTTGGTGTCTCATCTCTGCTGGTTTTTAAAAATATTTTTATTTATTTATTTGATAGAGAAAGAGGGAGAGACAGTGAGAGAGAGAGAGAATGGGCGTGCCAGGACCTCCAGCCACTGCAAACAAATTCCAAATGCACGTGCCCCCTTGTGCATCTGGCTAACGTGGGTCCTGGGGAATTGAACCAGGGTTCTTTGACTTTGCAGACAAACACCTTAACCACTAAGCCATCCTTCTAGCCCTTTTAAAAATATTTTTTAGCCGGGTGTGGTGGCGCACGCCTTTAATCCCAGCACTTGGGAGGCAGAGGTAGGAGGATCGCAGTGAATTCGAGGCCACCCTGAGACTACATAGGGAATTCCAGGTCAGCCTGAGCTAGAGTGAGACCCTACCTCGAAAAACCAAAAAAATAAAAAAATAAAAAATTTATTGACAACTTCCATAATTATAGACAATAAACCATGGTAATTCCCTCCCTCCCCCACATTCCCCTTCACAACTCCACTCTCCATCATATCCCCTCCCTCTCTCCATCGGTCTCTCTTTAATTTTGATGTATCTTTTCCTCCCGTTATGATGGTCTTGTGTAGGTAGTATCACTGCAAAGTCATGGACATCCAGGCATTTTGTGTCTGGAAGAGTTTATTGTAAGGCGACCTACCCTTCCTTTAGCTCTTACATTATTTCCATCACCTCTTCCACAATGGACCCTGAGCCTTGGAAAATAGAGATATTTCAGTGCTGAGCGCTCCTCTGTCACTTCTCAGCACTATGGTGCCTTCTGAGTCATCCCAAGGTCATCACCATCTGAAAAGAGAAACTTCTCTAACCAAAAGTGAGATTAGCATTAATATATGGGTATGAACATTAAGAGAAGTGCTTACCAGACAGTTTGGTGAGCACAATATATGCATCTAGCCAGACACCAGAAGGTCTGCTGGCCTTAATACCCACACCACAGTGTGTTTAGACTCAGACTTCCCAAGAGACCGGGAGCTTACTGGATCAGTTAGTTGCTGTTTGATCCACGAATACCTATTTGTAAGTTCTTCGTGCCTGCCTTTTCCCAGGCCCCCAGCCAGAAACCAGTGAAGTCCTTGGTACTGCTGCCTGGCTAGGATGATGGTTATCATGTGACAAATCTCAGTCCACTGAGGTGGTGTACAGCTGCTTGTCTCAGGATGTGTGTGTCCAGCTCTCAGCTTGCTGCTGGTAACAGACCTGGAATTCATTGAAACTTTGCCCTGGGATGGTACCTTCTCTTTAAAGGTACCAAAAGGTGGAAACATGTCTCAACTTCCAACACCAAACATCCCTTTATAGAAGAGTTAGGGCAACATATATTTGTATTATGTTGGGGTTTTAAACCTTTGTTTTTATCATGACCCCATTTTTTTTGCTTGTGTGTATGTACATGTGTATATCATATGGTGTGTGTAGTGCATGTGCCCTTGCAGAGCCCCATGTGCTCGCCTGCAGTAGCCACAGCAGAATGTTGGGTGTCCTGCCTCATCACTCTTCAGCCTGTTCTTGTTGGAGCCAAAGTCTTACTGATACTATAGCTTGCTGCCTCCTCCCCCAGCCCAGGCTGGTCCCTGGCTCCAATCCCCTTTGCAGAACTGGGGTTACAGGCTCCTGTGCCCCCTCGGGCCCACATGCTTGCACAGGAAATGCAGTTAGCTGCTGAGCCATCTCTCTAGAGTCCTCTTTCCAGACCCTATTTAAAATTTTGAGAAACACATGAACTTTTACTTATGTCTATAAATTCATAAAATACACACAAACTCAAAGGAAACTGTGTGTGTGTGTGTGTGTGTGTATTTTGAGACAGATGATTACCATATATAGCCCTGGATGGCCTTGAACTTGGTTGTGTAGACCAAGCTGGCTTAAAATTTGAGATAATCCTCCTGTCTCAACCTCCTGAGCATTGGAATTACAGGTGTGTGCCACCATGCCTGGCTCTTGTTTGTTTTTGTTTTACGAGGTAAGGTCTTGCTATAGCCCAGGCTGACTTGGAATTCACTATTGTAGCCTCAGGCTAGCCTCGAAACTCACAGTGTTCCTCCTACCTCTGCCTCCCCAGTGCTGGGACTAAAGGTGTACACCACCACACCCACCTTTGTTGTTTTATTATATTTTTATTTTTTAATTAAAGATTATTATTGACAACTTCCATAATTATAGACAATAAACCATCACTTTCCTCTTCACAACTCCACTCTCCATCATATCCCCTCTTATTTTACTTTTATTTATTTATTTGAGAGAGAGAGAGAGGCAGAGAGAAAGCCAGGCATTGTGGCACAGACCTTTAATCCCAGCACTATTGGGAGGCAGAGGTAGGAGGATCACTGTGAGTTTGAGGCCAACCTGAGACTACATAGTGAATTCCAGGCCAGCCTGGGCTAGAGCAAAACCCTACCTTGAAAAATCAAAGCAAAAAAAAAAGAGGTAGGGAGGCATGCCACGCAGAGAGAGGGGTGTGCCAGGGCCTTCAGTTGCTGCAAACAAACTCTAGATGCATGTACCACCTTGTGCATCTGGCTAATGTGGGTCCCGGGAAAGTGAACCTTGATTCTTTGGCTTTGCAGGAAAGTGCCTTAACCACTAAGCTCTCCAGCCCTGTTGTTTGTTTTTGAAACAAGATATCACTCTGTAGTACAGGGTGACCTAGATATCAATATGTAACCCAGGCTGGCCTTAAACTCACAGGAATTTTTTTTCTTAGTCTCCTGCAGGTACTGGGACTATAGGTATGAACCACCATACTTAGTTAAAGTAGACTAAAGTGTTCAAGTACAGTGATCAAAACCCAGATTAGCTGGGCGTGGTGGCACACCTCTTTCATCCCAGCACTCAGGAGGCAGAGGTAGGAGGATCACTGTGAGTTAGAGGGCAGCCTGAGACTACATAGTGAATTCTAGGTCAGCCTGGGTGAGCAAGAGACCCTACTTCGAAGAACCATAAAGAAAACCAGATATTTAGCAGCACATAGATGTGCTCCCCTGACATTATAGCATTGACAAAGCTGAGGCAGCAAGGTCTTCATTTTGGGCTGCATAGAAAGTTGCAGGCCAGGTAGCTGAGGATGTAATTCAGTTGGTAAAGTACATGCCTACCACGTTCAAAGCCCTGAGTGTAATCCCTAATACCTCATAAACTGAGTTGTGGTAGTGCAGGCCTGTCATCGAAGCACTCAGGAGGTGGAGGCAGAAGGCAGAAGTTCAAGGTTATCCTTAGATATGTCATAAGTTTGAGGCCAACCTCGGATATACGGAACCCTGTCTCAAAAAAAAATAAAAATAAAAAAAGTGCAGGGGCTGAAGAGATGGCTCAGTGGTTAAGTCGCTTCCCTGAGAAAATCTGAAGACCAGAATTTGATTCCCCAGTGTTGCAATCGGGTTTGTATTGCTGGCAGAAAACACCCAACCAAGAGCAGTTTGTGGGGACAAAAGGGGGCGGTAGTTTGGCTTATAGACTCGAGGGGGAGCTTTATGATGACAGGTGAAAATGATGACATGAGCAGAGAATAGACATCACCTCCTGGCCAACATCAGATAGACAACAGCTATAGGAGAGTATCCCAAACACTGGCAAGAGGAAGCTGCCTATAACACCCATATGCCCACCCCCCTAACAATACACTGCCTCCAATTCCCAAATTGTCACCAATTGAGGACCTAGAATTTAGGACACATAAGTTTATGGGGGACACCTGAATCAAACCACCATACCCAGTAGCCATGTAAATCCAGATGCACAAAGTGGTGCATGCATCTTTGCAGCAACTGGAGGCCCTGGTGCACCCATTCACATCCCCCCCCCTCTCTCTCCTTGCAAATAATAAAAAAAAAATTGTATTTTATTTAAAAAAAAAAAGTTTCAGGCCAGAGCTGGGGATGTTGCTCAATGGTAGTACAGAGGGCAAGGCCCTAGGTTCATTCTTCAGAACTGAAGAAAAAAGTTGCAGGGCTGGAGAGATGGCTTAGTGGTTAAGGCGCTTGCCTGCAAAGCCAAAGGATCCCAGTTCAATTCTCCAGGACCCACGTAAGCCATATGCACAAGGGGGCACATGCATCTGGAGTTTGTTTGCGGTGGCTGGAGGCCCTGGTGCACCCATTCTCTCTGCCTACCTGTTTCTCTCTCAAACAAATAAATAACATTTTTTTTTAAAGTTTCAGCCAGCTTAGACTAATAATTAAGACATCTCAAAAAAATGGGGGGGCTGGAGAGATGGCTTAGCAGTTAAATGTTTGCCTGTGAAGCCTAAGGACCCCGGTTCGAAGCTCGGTTCCCCAGGACCCACGTTAGCCAGATGCACAAGGGGGCGCACGCATCTGGAGTTCGTTTGCAGTGGCTGGAGGCTCTGGCGTGCCCATTCTCTCTCTCTATCTGCCTCTTTCTCTCTCTGTCACTTTCAAATAAATAAAAATAAAAAAATAATAATAATAAAGCCAGGCGTGGTGGTGCATGCCTTTAATCCCAGCACTTGGGAAGCAGAGGTAGGAGGATTGCCGTGAGTTCGAGGCCACCCTGAGACTCCATAGCGAATTCCAGGTCAGCCTGGGCTAGAGTGAGACCCTATCTCGAACCCCCCCCCCCAAAAAAGACAGATGTAACAGATGTTTTTCCCATTGTATCAAAGCCAATTGAAAGGGAAGGTGGGAGCTGGAGAGAGGGCTTAGCAGTTAAGGCTCTAGCCTGCTAAGCCTATGGACTCAGGTTCAGTTCCCTAGTACCCACATAAGCTAGATGCACAACGTGGAACATGTGTCTGGAATTCATTTGCAGTGGCTAGAGGCCCTGGTGCTGTGCCCATTGTTCCCCCACCCCCCTTCAAATAAATAGAATTAAACTAGGCATGGTGGTGCACACCTTTAATCTCAGCACTTGGGAGGCAGAGGTAGGAGGGTCACTGAGTTCGAGCCCATCTGAGACTAAATGGTGAATTCCAGGTCAACCTGGGCTAGAGCAAGACTCTACCTCAAAAAAAAATTTTATTTATTTATTTATTTGTGTGTGCATGCGTGTGTGTGCATGTGTGTATGTGTACATGTGTGTGTGTGTGTGTGTGTGTGTGTGTGTGTATGCATATGTATGTGAGTATAGGGTTAAGCTGGAGAAATGGCTTAGCAGTTAAGGAATGTTAAAGACTCTTTCCACTATAAACAAACAGATGCCTGCACTATGAAAAAAAATCTTTTACAACTACTTTCTTTTTTAAAAAACTTTTTTTTGTTGTTGTTTTGTTTTTGTCTTTTGAGGTAGGGTCTCACTCTGGCCCAGACTGACCAGGAATTAACTATGTGGTCTCAAGGGTGGCCTCGAACTCATAGTGATCCTCCTACTTCTGCCTCTTGAGTGCTGGGATTAAAGGCATGCACCACCACGGCCGGCTTTTTAAACATTTTTAAATCGACAACTTCCATAATTATAGACAATAAACCGTGATAATTCCCTTCCCTCCCCCACTTTCTCCTTTACAAATCCACTGATAGTTAATTTTTTTTTTTTTTTTTTTTTTTTTTTTTTCGTTTTTCGAGGTGAAGTTTCACTCTAGCTGAGGCTGACCTGGAATTCACTATGTAGTCTCATGGTGGCCTCGAACTCACGGTGATCCTCCTATCTCTGCCCCCCGAGTGCTGGGGTTAAAGGTGTGCACTACCATGCCCAGCTAGTTCATATTTTTATATGGGCACTCAGGAGGCTGAGGTAGAATTGCCATATGTTGTAAGGCCAGCCTGGAGGAAAATAATAATAATAATAATAATAAAAAGAAACAAAAGAAAAAGCTCAGGGCTTGGAAGATGGCTCAGCTGTTGTAAGTGCTTGCTTGCAAAGTTGCTGGCCCTGGTTCACTTCCCCAGCAGTTTACATAAGCCAGATACAAAAAGTGGCACAAGTGCCTAGCATTTGTTTGCAGCAGCAAGAGACCTCATGAGGGCTTTGTCTCCATGACTCAAACACCTTGCACTAGACTCCACCTTCCAACATTGCTACATTGGAGACCAAGCTTCCACATGAGTTGTAATGGGAATAAGCCTATTCAAGCCAGAGTACAAACTGGATGTGGTGGTGCATGGCTTTAATCCCAGCACTTGGGAAACAGAGGTAGGAGGATCACCATGAGTTCAAGGCCATCCTGAGTCTACATAGTGAATTCCAGGTCAGCCTGGGCTAGAGTGAGAGACCCTACCTCGAAAAATAAACAAACAAACAAAAAACCATAGTAGCCAGGCGTGGTGGCGCACACCTTTAATCCCAGCACTTGGGAGGCAGAGGTAGGAGGATTGCCATGAGTTCGAACCTACCCTGAGACTACATAGTGAATTCCAGATCAGCCTGAGCTAGAGTGAGACCCTACCTCGAAACACCAAAAAAAAAAAAAAAAAAAAAAAAAAAAAAAAAAAGCCTATAGTACAGACACAACTTTGTCATACCCAGTGCTTTGTAACTTGTCATGAAGACCCTGGGTTTGAAGCTAGTTAACAGTGCTGGTCCCTCACCTCTAGAGTGAAGTGTATATTCTCCCAACTAAGTTCTGCCAACCCTTGGTTGTGACTTCTCATCAGACTCATACATTCCTGCACCTCACATTTGTCTCAAAACATATTCCAGCCAAGCTTGGTGGCGCACGCCTTTAATCCCAGCACTCAGGAGGCAGAGGTAAGAGGATCACCGTGAGTTTGAGGCCACCCTGAGACTCCATAGTGAATTCCAGGTCAGCCTGGGCCAGACTGATTTTCCTACCTCGGAAAATCAAAAAAAAAAAAAAAATATATATATATATATATATATATATATAAATTCCAAGGGCTGGAGAGACGGCTTAGTTGTTAAGGTGTTTACCTGAGAAGCCTAAGGACCCGGGTTCGATTCCCCAGGATCCACGTAAACCAGATGATCAAGGTGGCACATGCATCTGGAGTTTATTTGCAGTGGCTAGAGGCCCTGGTGCCCCTATTCTCTCTCTCTCCCTCTCTCTCTCTCTCTCAAATAAATAAATAAAATACTTTTTAAAAACATATTCCAGGGCTGGAGAGATGGCTTAGCGGTTAAGGCGTTTGCCTGCGAAGCCAAAGGACCCAGGTTTGATTCTCTAGGACCGATGTAAGTCAGATGCACAAGGGGCACATGTGTCTGGAGTTCATTTGCAGTGGCTAGAGGCCCTGGTGTGCCCATTCTCTCTCTGTCTGCCTCTCTTCTCTCTCTCTCTGCTTGCAAATAAATAAATAAATAAATAATTTAAAAAAATAAAAATATATTTCAGCCAGGCATGGTGGTGCACGCCTTTAATTCCAGCACTTGGGAGGCAGAAGTAGGAGGACTGCCACGAGTTCCAGGCCACCCTGAGACTGTAGTGAGTTTCAGGTCAGCCTGGGCTAGAGTGAAACTCTACCTCTAAACACCCCTTTTCCCCCCAAAATACATCTCTTCCATCTCTTCAAAATCCCATGAACCCCAGTAGGAGGAGTGATCCATCAGGCAGGGTGAGGAGGAGTTTCTTCAGCCTACCACTCAGAGCAGGATGTTGGTTCTTGGGCCCAGTGGCGCTGTACCTGTCCCTTCCTTTGAACCTCATAGAGGGTGCCACCCTCGTGGACCTATGGGACCCACCCTTCAAAGTCCTACACAGTTGAGTCTTTTATTTATCCAAGGCCACTTCCTTGTAACTTCCCACAGGTGAGATGTTTGGAGTGGGGAGGACCTGCCACACTATGTTAGCAAAGAGAGGACTTTTGCCTCTGGGTAAAGATTTGGCCAGCTAAACCAGTGGGTGAAGGAGAACAGAGCACACTTTGCTGTTGCCTTGGATACTTTAGGCGGGTGTGGGGGGGGGGGGGGGAGAAGGAGCATCCCAGAATATTCCGGCAGTGGAAAGCAACTCTACCGGTTAGACCTGATCGTAGTGGCTGTTCCTTTTCCGCCATCCTGCCAAGCTCTAGGCTTCCTGACCTGAAAATTCTCCCACACTAACTTTTTCCCATCTATCCACATCCCAGTGGCCTGAACTTCCATGTCCATCCCACATCCCTTCTGACTACCTCATAGTTGATACCTTCACCAGCCTGTCCCACTAACACACGGACCCACGTGCAGAGTAAGGGCTAGGGGGCCCTTCCCTTGGCTCAACCTAGCAGCTGAGGGAAAAACACTTCATGCACAGCTGGAAGTTCCCAAGTGGTCAGAGCTTTTTTTTGTTTTTTGTTTTTTGGTTTTTTTTTTTGGTAGGGTCTCACTTTAGCCCAGGCTGACCTAGAATTCACTATGTAGTTTTAGGCTGGCCTCAAACTCACAGTGATTCTCCTATCTCTGCCTCCTGGGTGCTGGGATTAAAGGTATACCTTTAATACCCAGCTCCTTTCTTTTTCTACAGTCACTATAATCTCTCAAAATCTCAACTCGGGGGTCCTGGAGGGATGGTTTAGCAATTAAGGCACTTGCCCGAAAAGCCAAAAGACCTAGGTTCGGTTCCCCAGGACCCACATAAGCCAGGTGCACAAGGTGGCACATGTGTCTGGAGTTTGTTTGCAGTGGCTGGAGGACCTTGAACACCCATTCTCTCTGTCTCTCTCAAGTAAATAAAATATATATTTTTAAAAATCTCAGATATGTAGCTCAGTTGGTAGGGTACTTGTCTAATATGCATAAGGCCCTGTACCATGTAAAAGTGGGGGCTGGAGAGGTGGCTTAGTGGTTAAGGCACTTGCTTGCTAAGTCAAAGGATCCAGGTTTGATTCCTCAGGATCCACATGAGCCACATGTACTAGGTGGCGCATGTGTCTGGAGTTTGTTTTCAGTGGCTGAAATGGGCCTGGCGCGCCCATTTTCTCTCTCACCCCTTCTCTATTGGCCTCTTTCTCCCTGTGTCTCTCTCAAATAAATTAAATAAAAAATTTAAAACAAGAGAAAAAAGGCAGGGCATGGTGGTGCACACCTTTAATCCCAGCACTCAGGAGGCAGAGGTAGGAGGATCGCCATGAGTTTGCAACCCTACCAGGAAAGACCAATATATATATATATATATATATATATATATATATATATATATATATATAATCACACATCTGCTCACATCTCCCCTGCATTAGTCCCTTCACATGGTTTCCCATTGCTACTAGGATCTCCTTCAGGTTTCTTTTTTTTTAAATTTTTATTTATTTATTATTTATTTGAGAGAGAGAGAGGAAGAGGCCGATAAAGAAAGAATGGGCATACCAGGGCCTCTGCAAACAAACTCCAGATGCATGAGCCACTTTGTACATCTGGCTTTATGTGGGTACTGGGGAATTGAACCTAGGTCCTTAGGCTTGGCAGGCAAGTGCCTTAACCACTAAGCCATCTCTCCAGTCCTTCTTCAGGTTTCTTAATATGTGACTAGAGGGCTGGAGAGATGGCTTAGCAGTTAAGTGCTTGCCTGCGAAGCCTAAGGACCCTGGTTCGAGGCTCGATTCCCCAGGACCCACGTTAGCCAGATGCACAAGGGGGCGCTCGCATCTGGAGTTCGTTTGCAGTGGCTGGAGGCCCTGGCGTGCCCATTCTGTCTCTCTCTCTGTTGCTCTCAAATAAATAAATAAATAAATAAACAAAAAAAATGTGACTAGACTTTTGCTTAGTCTACCTCCCATTTGTACTTCATGTCCACAATACATGATTTTCATTCATTCAGTTCCTTAGTTCACACTGTCTAGCCCTGAGGCTCTGCAAATATTGTTTTCCTAGAATGCCACCACCCTTTCTCCCTGCCCTTTATGTAAACAACCTTTTGCATAGTCTCACCTCTCCTAGAATTCTTTACTGGGCTACCTCCACTGCTGGGAACTTCCAAGGTATAGAGAGCTGCCCCTAAGAGGCAAAAGGGGGGAGGGAATCACATATTAAAAGGCAGCCTTGCCCTGCTTGGCGGATGGCACATACCTTTCATCCCAGCACTTGGGAGGTAGAGGTAGGAGGATCGCTGTGAGTTTGAGGCCACCCTGAGACTACATAGTGAATTTCAGGTCAGCCTGGGCTACAGCAAGACCCTACCTAGAAAAACCAAAAGAAAAAAAAGAAGAAAAAAAAAGGCAGCCTCCTTTTAATGCACTCCAAGGACAATTGTGATATGATGGACAGGCTAGGGTGGAGCTCCTAGAGCCTGATCAAACCGTGTTGTGTGAGCATGTACCTGTCTGGTTAGATGGTTAGATGGCCCTGTGCCGCAGTCACTCCTACATGGTCTTACAAGGGTTCCCGAAGCCCCAGAGATTCCAAAGTCCCTCATCTATCAGTGTTCCCATCTCCACCATCTGGTTGTTTGCTGCCCCCTAGTGTCCAATGGCAAAATAAAGATTTGTTTGGTTTCTGCAAGACCAGGTGTGCGGCAAGTAGCTAGCTAGATCCTGGGACTACAGTAACCCAGCTGCTGAAGAAGACATCCTGCTTTGTCCACAGGCTCACTTCTTGGCACCCACTTCCTTCTCCCGCCTCTGTCCCTTGTCTGTGCATGGTCCCAGTGACAGTTTGGAGGGAAGGATGACATGGGGCTGACATAGTCAAGAGCAGAGGTGCCCTGTCTAGAAGTTCCCCTACAGCAGCCAGCCAGCCCCTATCAGGGCCCTCCTTGCCCATTGGCCTCTGGCTACCTCCCTTTCACCCCTGCAGTGGTACCCCTACCAACAACCAGGCACACACTGAAAGTGACAATAAAATAACAAGTGTCTTTCTGTAAAATTAAAGGGGCATGCTGACTAACATGTTGCCAGGTCAAGTTGAGACTAGGTCTTTAAAATCTTTTTTATTTTAAGCCAGAGAGGGAGAATGGGCACACCAAGGCCTGTAGCCACTGCAAACAAATTCCAGATTCATGTGCCACCAAGTGTATCTGGTTTACGTGGGTGCTGTGGAATTGAATCTGGGTCCTTGGGCTTCCTAGGCAAGCGCCTCAACCACTAAGCCATCTCTCTAGCACCTTAAAAGACTAGTTCTGGGGGCTGGAGAGATGGCATAGTGGTTAAGGCGTTTGCCTGCAAAGCCCAAGGATTCTGGTTTGATTCTCCAAGACCCAGATGCACAAGGGGCCACATGCATCTCGAGTTCATTTGCAGTGGCTGGAGGCCCTGGCATGCCCTTTCTCTCTCTCAAATAAATATATTTTTAAAAAGATTATTTCTTTTTTTTTCAAATTTTTATTAACTTCCATGATTATAAAAAAATATCCTATGATAATGCCCTCCCTGCCCCCAACTTTCCCCTTTGAAACTCCATTCTCCATCATATCCCCTCCCAAAAATGATTAGTTCTATCATTTGTGTCAGGCCAGTGTCCTTCATTTGGCCTGATGACAGGAACTGGTAGCTTTGAATGATGGGACAAATAAGATGAAAAGGGAAATATTTGAGAAGCCCACCCACAAACCCAATCCGAGTCCACTCCTCTATTAAGAAGAAATCGTTTCAAAATCTCTGACAAGCTGGGCATGGTGGTGCACTAGGGAGGCAGAGGTAGGGGACTGCCATGAGTTTGAGGCCAGCCTGAGATTACACAGTAAATTCCAGGTTAGCCTGGGCTAGAGAGCAAGACCCTACCTCCAAAAAAAAAAAAAAAGCAACAAAAAGCCAGGTGTGGTGGCACACGCATTTAATCCCAGTACTTGGGAAGCAGAGGTAGGAGGATCACCCTGCGTCCAGGGCCACCCTGAAACTACATAGTGAATTCCAGGTCAGCCTGGGCTAGAGCAAGACTCTACCTCAAAAAAACAAACAAAAATTCTCTGACAATCTGGCTGGGAAGATAGTACTTGAGTTCAGATCCCTAGGACCCATATAAAAGTTGTACATTGAGCTGGACATGGTGGCTAATGCTTTAGTCCCAGCACTTGGGAGGCAGAGGTGAGAGAACCGCCATGAGTTCAAGGCCACCCTGAGACCACATAGTGAATTCCAGGTCAGCCTGAACTAGAGTGAGACCGTACCTCAACCTCCCCCCAAAAAGTTGTGTTGTGTGTGATTATCTATAATCCCAGTGCACATACAGCAAGAAGGGAGGCAAACAGGTGAATCCCATGGAAGTCTGTGAGCCAGCTAGCCTAGCAAATGCAGCTGTGAACAATACCGTCTCAAACAAGGCAGAAAGCAAGAACTGATATCCAAAGTTGGCTTCTAGTCTCCACATGCATACCATAGCACACATGCTCCCCAACACATGTGAAGCATTCACACACACACACAAATGACAATCTTAACCAATTTCATATTTATTTTTTTCATATTTATTCCTTTGTTCAATATAGATTAATTGAATGCCCAGTAGGTGCCAGACATTGAGGATACAGTGGATCAGTGTGCACTGTACCAAGAAGACAGATCTGTGGTCAGAGAAGCATGGTCCAAGGTGAGATTGCAATGGTCAATGGTGGAAACACAAGGGTGACTTGGCTTGAGAATAGAGGCGTCAGTGTGACAGCCCCATGGGTAAACAAGGGTTTGACTAGGGGGCTGTTCATTAGATGAAACGGAGGACAGAACTTGCTTATGAGGTTTGTTGTAAATGTCTTGAGGATTCAGGAATGAGAACAGAGGTCATTAACCCCCGCCACACACACACACCAACCATTCACAGTATATCACCACTGAAGGGCCATTTAGCATCTTTTATCTCACTCCCATTCTATTTTCCTCATAGGTGGATTGTGAATTTGAATTTGAGACAACTTGTTCTCTAGCCTTCAGGTGGCTTTGAATTTTGTAAGGAAGATGAGGATGATGAAATTAGCTATTAGGGCACCGAAGAAGATGGATGAGGGAAGGGAAAAAAAGATTGTCTCCAGAGATTCAGACTGAGGGAGCAGCAAGGAAGGTTATGGTCGGAAGCAGGTGCTTGAGTTAAGACAAAACAGATGGACTTGGTGAAAACAGAATCCCATGAGATCACCATAGCAATGTCCATGGTAGTGACCAACATGACCCAGAATGAAGCAACTTAAATGGAAGTCAGGCTAAGACACTAAAAGAATGATGTAAACCAGAAAAGCTCCCCAAAATCAGGCATGGTGGCACATGCCTTTAATCCCAGCACTCAGGAGGCTGAGGTAGGTCACTGGGAGTTCAATGCTAGCCTGGGCTAGAGACCCTGCCTGGAATAAAAAAAGTGTTCCCCAGCCCAAGTATCATATACTTTCAAAAGATTTCTCAATAGAATGGACTTGGATTGGGCTGACCTACCACAGCCAACCAGCAGGCTACCTCACAAGCCATCCTTGTACTTCTGCATTGGTGAACCTGACCTCTAAGCTTTTCACAGTCTACAAATTGCACATGAGGTTAGTTTTAAAATAAATATCCCTTCCTAGCATCCAGAGGGAATGTCCAAATGTCAAAAATAGTCCTTAGATGTTCAGAAGTGGTAGTGCATGCCTGTAATCCCAGCATTTAGGAGGATCAAGAGTTCATCTTAGACTACATATTGAAGTGGAGGTCAGCCTGAGCTACACAAGACTTGAAAAAGTCTAAGCAGGGTGTGGTGGTGCACGCCTTTAATCCCAGCACTTGGGAGGCAGAGGTAGGAGGATCGCTGTGAGTTTGAGGCCAGCTTGGGAATAGAGTTCCAGGTCAGTCTGGGCTAGAGTAAGACCCTACCTTGAGAAAAACTAAAAAGAAAAGTCTTGGGGTGCTACTTCCTACCAGAAACACATATTCAAGAATCCACTCTAGCCGGGCGTGGTGGCGCACGCCTTTAATCCTAGCACTCGGGAGGCAGAGGTAGGAGGATCGCCGTGAGTTCGAGGCCACCCTGAGACTCCATAGTGAATTCCAGGTCAGCCTGGGCTAGGGTGAGACCCTACTTCAAAAAACCAAAAAAGAAGAGAAAAAAAAAAAAAAAAAAGAATCCACTCTAAATTTTTAGGGGGAAACTCCTAATATGTGTAACTTTTTAGTGGGCTCATGGACTTGTTATACAGCGGAACAGTCACAAGAAGTGACCTGTAGACATATTCATATGGGGAAGCAAAGGAAGATGGAAGACAGCTGTCAGTAATACAACAGTTACTTCTAGGAAATGTGACCATAGGATGACTGGAAGCTCAGTGAACAGGGCTCTTTCCTGTCCTTTGCAAGTGTTTAAACTCCTTTGTTAAGTGAAGAGGGGTTTAGGTCCTTTAATTATTGTGAGATTTCTGAAACATAAATTACTCAACAACTGCTCGGCTCAGTGTTGTAACACACAGCTATTGTTTCAGTTCTATTAAGACTATAAAATCCATGTGGCCAGTGCTGCTGTTTGGCACCAGAGCTGATCAAGGAACGGACATCAGTGGAATGAACCAAAAGAGGAGATATTCCAACAAGCTAAGGGCTTCATTCTAGGGAGGAGGGTGCCACCTACTAATGAGAAAGGCAGCTGCTAAACTACAAGCAAATATCAGCAATGTGGGTCTGAGGCCAATACCAGGCCAGCCCTCAGGCACAATTAGAAATCCTGTCAGAGATGCTTTTGCAAAGAGCAAGCCCTTACAACTAGCACAGCACATCTGGGGAGGAATTTAGAAAGCTGATGGTGAGAACAATGAGGTCAGGAGAGAAAAACAGAACACAATGTCAGGCCTGGTGGCACTTTCCTGCAATTCCCGCACTTGGGACACTGAAGCAAGGACCTTCAGTTCTGGATCAGTCCAGGCTACAAAGTAAAACCCTATCTCAAAAAGCCATAGATGGCCGGGCGTGGTGGCATGCACCTTTAATTCCAGCGCTCGGGAGGCAGAGGTAGGAGGATCACTGAGTTCAAGGCCAGCCTGGGACTAGAGTGAGACCCTACCTCAAAACACCCCTCCCCCCCCAAAAAAAGAGGCACAACATGGTGATAGCTAGGAAGGAGGCCAGTGGAACCCTGTCCACTCTGCCTTGTCAGCTCTTTGCTGGGAGTCAGAGGCTGCTGGCTGTGCTCAGAGAAGTTGAGCCATATTAGGATACAAGACCTGATAACAGTTCCAGACATGCAAGGCTAAAATGGGCAAAGCAGCTGAGAAGTTCTGGCATTTTGGTTCTTGTTTATCCAAGATGCTTCTAGAAATCATGTGGGAGGCTTCTGAAGGCAACAGGAGAGAGGGCAGTAGACATTCAAGAGGATGAGCTATGGGCCAGGGTGTCCTTGTGGTCTATTCAGCAGCCTACCTCCTGGGTCCAGTCCCAGGCATTGATGAAGAGCTGCAACCAAGGGGAGGTGGCAAGAGCATCAAAGGGAGCTGGTCTCCATGCCCATTGCCAAGGTCTCACAGCCCGCTCAGGGTGTGGCATGAGAGCCAAGTGGCGGCCATCCTGGGAGCAAATGCCAGCCACACCCCCTGGAGACCCGTTGGGGTTCAGAGGGTACTGTTCTGTGGGGTTCCCATCATCATCTGCCCAATGCAGGGGAGCCAAACCCTTGGCTTCAATCTGGGCTTGGAGCTCCGGAGAAGAAAACGCCATGTAACCTGGTTACAAGGGAGAAGAGAAAGTCAAACCCAACCTCCTTCAGGCCCTGCCCCAGCCCTTAGTCTCTCCCCTACCTGACCCAGCCTCACCTTCTCCATGGGCGCTCCACACAGGCAGCACAGCACCCTCCATTCCACGAAGCATTATAGCTGGCCCAGGCCCCACATGCACACTGGCCCAGCGAGACTCAAATCGTCCAGACAAATTGTGGCGGAGCAGGAGGCCTGGCTGGGTTGGTTGGGAGTCATGGCCAGCCTTGTCTGCTCCTTCACTGGGGCTGCCTCCCACCCAGCCCAGCAGAGCCAGTAGTTGACAGCCATTACACACACCCAAGCTGAAGGTGTCTGGCCGCTTCCTGAAGCGTGTCAGTTCATCCCTGGCCTGTGGATTAAAGGTCACGGCAGCTGCCCACCCTAGGAGGGAACAAAGGTGAGATGTGAAAGGCCCAAGAAAAGGGGAAGCAGAGAAGGGAGACAGCTCCTCTCTGTGGAGCCTGATGCAAGCTTGAGGGGGAAGCAGCTTTATCTATTTCACATATCCCAACTCCTGGCCCATCAATGGCCAATGTTTTTCTTTTTGCTTGGCCAAATTTCAAAAACTTACTTAAGCTGCTGTTGTGGTTTGAATGTAAAACATCCCCCAGACTTGTGTGTTTGAACGTTTGGTCCCCAGCTGGCACTGTTTGGAAAGGTTGGAATCTTTGGGAGGAAGTGAGTCACTGGGACCAGGCCTTAAGGTTCTGTGGCGGAGCTCCACTTCCTGTCCACCATCTGCTTCCCAATTCTGGTATTCCGTGACAAGCTCTGCTTTTGCTCAGGCCTACCACACCTTCCCCACTGTGTAGGACTAGAACGGTAAGCCAAAATAAACCTTCCTCTCTAGTTGCTTCTGGTTATGTATCTGTTCACAACCATGAAAAAAAAAATAACTGATACAACTATTTAAAATTTAAAGGGAAGATTTCAGCCCAGATGGTGGCTCACACCTGTAATCTCAGTAGTAGGACAGCTAAGGGAGGAATTATCACCCTTGGTCCAAGGCCAACCTGGGCTACATAGTGAGTTTGAGGGTAGCCTGGGCTACATAAAGCCCAGTCTCAAAAAAAAAATGAACCAAACAAAAATATTAAAAATAAGGTTTCATAAGCTGGGTCTGGTAGTGCATGCCTTTAATCCCAGCAATTGAGAGGCAGAGGTAGGAATCACCGTGAGTTCGAGGCCACCCTGAGACTCCATAGTGAATTCCAGGTCAGCCTGGACCACAGTGAGACCCTACCCCGAAAAAACAAAATAAATAAATAAATAAAAAGGTTTCATGGGTTCCAGAGAGGTGGCTCAGGTGCTTTCTTGGAAAGCATGATGACTTGGGTTCAATTCCCCAGTACCCCTATAAGACCAGATGTACAAACTGACCCATGCATCTGAAGTTTGTTTTCAGAAGCAAGAGGCCCTGGCATGCCCAATAGTTGCCTCTCTCTCAAATAAGTAAATAAATATTTTTAAAAATTAAAGCCAGGCATGGTGGTGCATGCCTCTAATCCTAGCATTTGGGAGGCTGAGGTAGGAGGTGATCACCATGACTCCAAGGCCAGCCTGGAGCTACAGAATGAGTTCCAGAACAGCCAGGGCTGGAGTGAGACCCTGCGTGGAAAAAAAAAAAAAAAATTTAGGGCTGGAGGGATGGCTTAACGGTTAAGGCGTTTGCCTACAAAGCCAAAGGACCCAGGTTTGATTCCCCAGGACCCACATTAGCCAGATGCACAAGGGGGTGCACACGTCTGGAGTTTGTTTGCAGTGGCTGGAGGCCCTGGCGCACCCATTCATTCTCTTTCTCCCTTTCTCTGTCAAATAAATAAATAAAAAGTAAAAAAATAAATAAACACTTTAAAAAACTCTCACACACACACCCAAAAATATGTGCACTTTGGGCCTCTTCTAAAACTGAAAGATCTAGCTATATTGAACCATCTTTCCAAATAGGACAGTCTGCTTGAGCTGAGTAGTAGCTGCCCCTTAAGTTAGAACAAATGCCCTCTAGATGGACACAGACCTAAAGCACCCACCTGCCTCATTTCAGTTACCCTCAGTCCTGCTGCCATCTGGTCCTGAAGCAGAGTGCTCTGTCTGGCTTTGTGGAGGTGACAGTACAAGTGGCGGGGGGGGGGGGGGGGGGGGAAGGGACAGGGGGCAAGGCACCTCTTCAGGAATGTTGTGAAGAAATGTGCAGTATGCTGCATACCTACCTTTGGCAGAGCCCAGGACATCTGCATAGCTGAAGCCACCCACAAAGGCCACACCACGGAATGTGTCCAGCCCAATGGCCCCAGAGCAGAGGTCCTGCATGGTCACATCCCACACCTAGCAGGAGGGGAGGGAAGTGTCAGAAAACACACAGTCCCAAGGCTAGATCAATGCCCCTGGCTCTGTTAGCCACCCTGCTCACCTCAAACCCAGCCAGGTGAAAGGCATCAGCCATCTCCCGGTCCCCATTACTGCCCTCTTCTCGCAAGATGGCCACTCGGGGGGTAGGACCACCTGGAAGAAGACATGTCTCTGGGTCAGGGAGCTACCTTCCTTTCTTTCTTTTTTGTGATTTTTGTGAGGTAGCGTCTTGCTCTAGTCCAGGATGACTTGGAATTCACTCTGTAGTCTCAGTGTGGCCTTGAACTCATGACGACCCTCCTACCTCTACCTCCTAAGTGCTGGGATTAAAGGCGTGCGCCACCACACCCGGCAGCTACCCTTCTTTTTTTAGTACCCCAGAGACCTTTCTTGGGCAGGGCCAAGCACCCCGGGCTTTGCACACACTCTCTCACCAGGCTCACAGGGCACAGAGGCTATGGGGAAGGTAGGTGGCAGGCAGTAGCGGGGCCCTGTCCGTTCCCTCAGGCCCCGTTCCTCCTCTGCCACGCAGCCTGGCTCGGCCTGTAGCAGATCGAGCTGGAAACTCGTCTCCTCCCAGAGAGCTCGTAGCTGCCCAACAGGCTCCTCCACAACCACAGTCCCGTTCACTGACACCCGGACCTGGGGAGGAGAAACACGATGAAAGACTAGAGAAAGGGTGGCCCCTCAATTACTGGCAGAGTGGCCCATACTTTCTCGTTGGCTCACATGAGTACCACACTCTCCTTGGCTTCCTCACCATGGCATGGGGCCCAGCCTCGCCTGTGCGGCCCAGCTCCAGGCAGTGCAGGCCAGCACTCTGGTACCGTTGCAGTACTCCAGCCAGGTCTGGCTCCTGCACCTCCAGCACTAGGCCTGGCTCCTCCGCAAACAGAACAGTCAGTGCTAGGAGAGCAAAGGAAGTAAGTCAGGGTGATTAGAGTACTGCCAGGGACTCAGGTACAGTGTTATCAAGGAGGCTACACCAGGGACTGTGCATGGACTCAGAGGGACACAGTCCATGAGAGTGATGGGTGCCATGCACCTAAGAGGCTAGGTATGGTGGCACATGCCTTCAATGCCAGCCCTCAGGAGGCCAAGGCAGGAGAACTGCTGTGAGTTTCGAGGCTAGCCTGAGACTACATAGCGAATTCTAGGTCAGCCTGGGCAAGAACCTACCATAGGGAAAAGAAAAAAAGAGGTATGTAGGTATGTCAAAAGAAAGCATGGATAAGACAGGTAAGGAATGCTCAGGAAAAGGGGTCAGGGGGCTTTACCCTATCTGCCTTCTCATTGGCAGGAGTTCCTCACACTCTCTACTCTTTCCTTCTCTTAATCTAATAAAGTCTCTCTAAACTTTAGAGAAAAAAAAAAAGGAAGAAGAAGAAAGGAAGGAGGAAGAAAGGGAGCCAGAGACATTCCATTCTTTCTTTACTAGATCAGGTCTGGAAGGGGGAAGGCAACCCAGGCCTGGGGCTAGGCCCAGAGATCCTTACCATCAGTCCCAGGGGCCAGATACATCCACCTCTATCCCACAATTCCCAGCAAAGGCCATCTCCAGCAGGCAGGTAACTAGGCCTCCATCGCTGACATCATGGCCAGAGCAGAGACGTCGGTCTAGAGAAAGGAAGAAAAAGCTCAGCCAGCTCAGGCCCAGCCTCCCAGCATTGTAGCATGTGGAGAGTATAAGTGCATGTGTGCGTGCGTAGGCAGGCATTCACAGGAGAGAAGGCCTGGATCTTTCTTCCCCAAAGTTCACTTATTCAGGAGGTGAGTGTCTGCCACCCACCACACAGGCCAGGATTCCACTCACCTTTTAGCAGTCCCTGAGTTATGTGGAAGGCACGCACCAAGTTCTCAGGATGGTCCAGGTCAGGAGGCTGTTCCCCAAGCTGGGAGAAGCACTGGGCCAGAGCTGTGCCCCCCAACCGGTGCTGCCCAGGGCTCAGGGGCACATAGATCAGACAGCCTGGGAAATAGGGAGGGGAGAAGTAAGGGAAGAATGCAGCTCAGCGCCACCCCTGAAATGCTCCCAGCTGCCATTCCCGGCATGCAGTGAGACACCTCCAACTGCAAGTCCTAAAGAGCAACAGAACCCAGGGCTGAGATCACGGAGCCCAGGATTTATAAAGCAGACCTCAAACGGAGGACCAAGCAGAGAACACACAAACAGTAGGGAGGGGGGTGAAGCCATACCTCTCCCACC
The DNA here is from genome assembly GCA_036346955.1 of Dipus sagitta. Taxonomy (NCBI): domain Eukaryota; kingdom Metazoa; phylum Chordata; class Mammalia; order Rodentia; family Dipodidae; genus Dipus; species Dipus sagitta. Next base: position 38,923,353 of record CM070783.1, read on the forward strand.
AGGATGTTTGAGGTCTGGGGTTACAGTGGCCGTGATGTCTGGACAGACAGCATAGGCAGAAATGACCAGGGACCCTGCAGAGCAAGGAGGACTAAGACTAAGCAAGGCACCAACTTGGACTGAGAAGTCCTCTTCCCTCCACTAAGGGCCCCAGCGTTACCAGGAGCACGCACGGTCTCAGTGCCCACCCGGGCAGCCATGCTGAGGGAGTCCTTGCCACCATCCACTGCCACACCCAGGGCTGCCATCACTGCCACCATAGCCTCACAGGCATCAGCCAGAGCTGCACCTTCCCCTGGGAGCTTGGCAGCCCACATCCAGTTCCCACTGCATTTCACATCCTGGAAGCAGTAGGGAGAAGGCATTAGAAGGGAGGAGAAAGGGCCCCTAAGCTTATGTGCACGGAATGAAGGGAAAGCGGAAGAGAAAGTGATGGATACAGAAGTGTCCCTAGAGGCCTAAGGCTCCAGGGCAAAGCCATGGGGTTACTCACCCGGAGATCAGTGACGAGAGCAAATACCAGGTTGGTGAGGGCTTCGGCCACAGCCAGCCGGGCAGCAACCTTAGGGTCCAGCAGGCTCTTAACTGGCTGCTCTCCTAGGGCTGTGGCAGCTCCTGTAAGTTCCTGGTGACTCAGTGCCACAACAGCTACATCAGCCAGAGGGGTCTGCAGAGGCCCAACACACTGCTGTTGGGCCACGAGGCCACTCACAGAGCGGTCCACCTATTGAGCCAGATGAGACTGTCAAGAGGGCAGAGGTCGGGGAGATCATATGATCTATTCTTACCAGAGGAAGGTGGGAGGCCTAGCTTTCAACTAAACTGCACACAAGGACATGCAGGGTAGAGAGCAGGAAGACCAGACCAGTATGTCCTGCTCCCCTCTCTCTTTGCACACCTCAGTGTGGTCCTAAGGGCAGGGGTACTGGGATCAGAGACAGTGAAGGATGCAGAGGGACCAAGTAGGGGTGCACCTTGTTGGTGAGGTAGCGCTTGCTGGCCACAGCAGGAAGCCTTAGAACCCGCTCCAGAGCCTGACGCACGCTCAGCCCTGGGGGCAAAGCTAGAGGCTTCAGCACTGGGGGATCCCTCTGGAGGAAGAACTCCTGCAACAGAAGAGTATGAAGTAGGAGCAGACCAGAAAGGGGGGGAGGGGAGCACACAGGTGAAAATCAGACATGGGAAATGGGGAATGAGAAGGCCTCAGCCCACATACCTTCTGAGGCATCTTGCCCAGAACCCAGTCAAGCTCTAGGTCCACTGGGGTTGGGGGTACATCTCCCAGACCATTTTTTCCCACAGCACACTCACGATCATCCACCAGCACTATCTGTGGACCCAGGGATAGACCCCGGAAAGAATGTGACTTTGAACACCAGCAGGGGATGTACCCAGAGAGCATGACCAAAATGCTCCCATCCCACGTAGCTTCCTCTGAAATCTCCCTCCTCCTCCCTAACCCTCTACTGTTCCCACACTGTGCCCACCTCCCATCCCTTCTCTGGCTACTGCCTTGATAGCTCTCCCTCTAGCCCAGGCAGCTTGAGCCTGTTTACAAAGTCTGCTCCCGACATCTGGGGCCAACTCACCTTCTTGTCTCCAGTGACAGTGCCCACAAAGCAAGCTGGGCAGCGTTCCCGGGCACTGACACGACTCAGGAAGTCCCGGTGGGGAGGCCTCAGCAGAAGTGCATTTGACTCCTGGTACTCAGCCCCCCAGATTTCTAGGGCATTCAGGGTTGGGTCGCCCAACTGCACAGCCATAGCAGAGAGCAAAGAGAAGGGTCAGTGGACACGGCCTCACCTCACATGGTTGATGGGAATAGGGGAAAGTCAAGGAGAGGTCAGCTGGAAATGGGGTGGCTAGATGCAGCGGATGAGACCCACAGACCTGAAAGCGGCTGGTATAAATGATGGCTCCAGCTGGGTCACTCAGCTCCTTCAGGACATTGCCTGGTGACACAATAGCAGGGAGGTGACAACCTGCTCATGGTCCGATCCAGAACAAAGGGTAACCCCTGGTCTCCAGAGGGGAACCTAATTCTACTGCACCCTTCTTATCTACCATCCCACGGCCACAGGCTCCACCACCTTTCACCCCAAGCCTGGCCACCACGCAGAGGGTAAGGAGAAGAGGATCCAAATGTGGGTAGTTGCCTCTCTCTAAACCAAACCTGGTAGGAGACCAGGCAGACCCTTGTCCTGACTGCTTCCCTCACCATTGCCACCTGCACCCTGGTCATGGAGGCTGCAGATGGGGTTTCCTCCCGGAGCTTCCACACAAGCCCGGATCACACGGTTCATCTTCTGCTCCATCTCTGGATCTCCCCGTTGCACAGCCCCAAAGTCTAAGTCACTGGTGTTGTCTCCCTGCACCTGGAGAACATAAAGCCCAGTGGGGCTCAGGGAGGCTGGGAGCCTTCACCCCACCCCAGCCCCACGAGGGCCTAGTGAGAGCAGTCGGCTTCCTATTTTCACTCACCTGCACTGACGAAGCAGCTCCACCCCCAACTCCAATTCTGTAGACAGGACCCCCAACCTTTACAACCTCCATGCCTGTGAGGAAGGAGAATAGAATCCGAACCCAGAGAAGCCACCACAAGAAGCCAGTAAAATAAGGCAAGGTGAGGACAGAAGGAACTGATATTAGGAAAACTCCACTGGGCAGAAGGAGGAACAACTGGACAACCTTTACCAAGGACAATGTGATCATATCAAAATTACAATCATACCTATTCTGATTGGGAAAATACACTTTAAGGAATTTATCCTACAGAATTATTCACATGGTTACAAAATCACCTATATATAAGATTAAACACTACAGAATTATTTGTATTAACAAACATCAGAAGTGATCCAAGGCTAACAGAACTGCTTAAATAACTTATGGTATGTCTGTATGATGAGACACTAAGCTACCAAACAAGAGAATTGTATTAATAAAGTAATGACTTCATTAATATGAAATGATCTCAAAATACAATGCAAAGTGGAGAAGGCAAAGTGCCTATGTTTGCCCATTTATCTTAGTATCAGAAGCAATAAAATACTTACTGCATACTTACATACTAAAACCTCTAACACCTTAGAAAACTTAAAACAAATGGAAAAGAATTCCATACTTCCATATTTATTCATAGAATGCAAAACTTAATACCATTAAAGTGGCAATATTATTTCCCAAATTGGGCTGGACATGGTGGTGCATACCTTTAATCCCAGCACTCTGGAGATAAAGGTAGGAGGACTGCTGTGAGTTTGAGGACAGTCTGGGACTAGAGTAAATTCCATGTTACCCTGGGCCAGAGAAAGACCCTACCTTGAAAAACAAAATAAGAATTGATGGGTGTGGTGGCACACACCTTTAATCCCAGCACTCTGGAGACAGAGGTAGGAGGATCACTGTGAGTTCAAGGCCACCCTGAGACTACATAATAAATTCCAGGGCCTAGTGAATAGTCAGCCTGGGCTAGAGTGAAACCTTACCTTGAAAAAAAAGAAAAGCTCAAAAAAATTTGTCCCCCCCCCCCAAATTCATCTGCAGATTCAATGTAATACCTATCAAAATCTTTGCTACCTTTTTGACATGTTGACAACTTCATTCTAAAATTCATGTGAAACTGTGAGACTTAGTACATTCAAAAGAATATTGAGAGGCTGGAGAGATGGCTCAGCAGTTAAAGCACTTGCTTGCAAAGCCTGATGGCCCAAGTTCAATTCCCCAGTACCCACATAAAGCCAAATGCACAAGGTAACACATGCATCTGGAGTCGGTTACCAGTGGCAATAGGTCCTGGCACGTCCATTCCCTCCCTCTGTCTCTGCTTGCAAATAAATAAATAAAACTTTTTTTTTTTTAATCTTGAAAGCCAGGCATGGTGGCACACAACTTTCATCCCAGCACTCAGGAGGCAGAGGTAGGAGAATTCCTATGAGTTCGAGGCCAGTCTGGGGCTACAGAGTGAGTTCCAGGTCAGCCTGGCTACAGTGAGACCCTACCTTGGGAAAAAAAAAAAAAAAAAAGAAGAAGTTTTAAATGGGAACAAAACTGGAAGTCCACTTTCTACATTTATTTGTGGTGTTAGGTTTCAAGCCCAGGGCCTAGTGAATACCAGACAAGTGCTCTTCCTCAGCCATACTTGCTGCAGAACTTTCTGCAATGCTTCAACAATCAAGGAAGTACAATCCTAGCTAGCGTTAAGGACAAGCATAAATCAACTGAATAGAACTGCTGGTCCAGAGATAAAGTCACGTTTATAGTCAGCTGACTGTGTATGTGTGGCGGGGGGCAGGGGGGGGGGAGGAGAAAAACCCAGAGGCTTACACATACCAGGCAGGTGTCTTACCACTAAGCTACACCTTCTGCCCTGCTAAGTGATCTTTCTATCCTCACACTCCATTTTTTCTTAGATTTGTTTTTATTTATTTATTAGACAGAGGGATAGGGATAGAGATAAAGTGAGAATGGGTGCACCAGGGCCTCTACCCACTGCAAACAGTTCTCCAGACACATGTGCCACCATGCCCATCTGGCTGATATGGGACCTGGAGAATAAAACCTGGGTCCTTAGGCTTCACAGGCATGTGTCTTAGCGGCTAAGCCATCCCTCCAGCCCTCCATTTTTATTTTTGTAGATAGTCTTTCCTACCTCAGCCTTCCAAGTGCTAGAATCATGTATGTCCACCACCATGCTCAGCCGCCAACTGATTTTTCCTCCTGGTACTCCAGGCAAGCCTTTACCACTGAGTCACACCTCCAGTCCCTGCCAACTGACTTGCTCTACCTCCCTCCCTTCTTCCCTTTCTCTCTTCTCCGCCCAGGCAGTCTTACTTTAGCCCAGGCCAGCCTTAAAATCAGTGATCCTCTTACTTCCTTAGAGCTAGGATTAAAGATAAACACCACCATGCTTGACTCCAACAGATTGTTTTTTGTTGTTGTTATTTATGGGTTTTTAAAAATATTTATTTTTATTATTTATTTGAGAGAGAGAGAGAGAAAGAAAGAATTGGCGTGCCAGGGCTTTCAGCCACTGCAAATACACTCCATACACAAGTGCCTCCGCAAGCATCTGGCTTACGTGGGTCCTGGGGAACTGAACCAGGGTCCTTTAGCTTTGCAGGCAAGCGCTTTAATTGCTAAGCTATCTCTCCAGCCCAGTTTTTGAGTTTTTTTCAACAGCTGGTCTCACTCCAGCTGAGGCTGATCTGGAACTCATGACAATCCTGCTATCGAGTGCTGGGACTAAAGGTCTGGCTCTCCAACTGATTTTTGATGAGTGTCAAGACAATCTAACCAAGAAGAATAATCCTTCCAGAGTAGTGCTAAAACAACTGAATAGCCACATGTGAAAGAATGAGGTAGGACCCTACTTCACACAATATTACAAAAATGAAACTCAAATGTATCACAGGAGCTGGGCACAGGGCTCATGCCTACACCACAGCACTTGGGAAGCAGAAGCAAAAGAACTGAGATCCAGGACAGTCAATACTACAGAAGAGACCTTGTCTTAAGGGAATGGGAAAGTAAGCACAGGGGCGCAAATAAACATGTGTGTATATAAAGTAAACACCTCCGATAGGATCTAAAAGTAACTAATAGTAGCTAGGGTCTATAGCCAAGGGAGTTTCACTACCTAACCTTCCCTGCCTTTTGAAAAAAAAAAAAAAAAATATATATATATATATATATAATATATTTATTTATTTTTAAATGGTTTTTCGGGGTAGGGTCCCACTCTAGCCCAGGCTGACCTGGAATTCACTATATAGTCTTAGGGTGGCCTCAAACTCACGGTAATCCTCCTCCCTCTGCCTTCCCAGTGCTGGGATTAAAGGCATGTGCCACCATGCCCGGCTATTCTGGGGTTTTTAAAAATAGTTTATTTAAACTGGGTGTGGTTGCACACACCTTTAATCCCAGCACTCAGGAGGTAGAGGTAGGAGGATTGCTGTGAGTTCAAGGCCACTCTAAGACTACACAGTAAATTCTAGGTCAGCATGGGCCAGAGTGAGACCCTACCTCGAAAAACCAAAAAGAGAGAGAGAATGAGTGTGCTGGGGCCTCCAGCCTCTGCAAATAACTTCAGATGCACGCACCACCTTGTGCAGCTGGCTTACGTGAGTACTGGAGAAGCAAACCTGGGTCATAAGGCTTCACAGGCAAGCACTTTAACCACTAAGTCATCTCTCCAGCTCTGGTTTTACTTTTTGGCAGCAGGTTGTCATGTAGCCCAGGTTAGCCTCAAAATCACTATGAAGCTAGGGATGACCTCTTGCCTTCACCTCCAACTGCTGGGATTTTATAAGTGTGTACCACCATGTCATTTATGTGGTGATAAGGATGGAACCCAGGGCCTTGTGGATGCTAGGCAAGCATCCTATCAACCAAGTTACATTTTCTACCCTGTCCTTTTCAATGTGACTGTATCACCTGGTTAGTCAAGGGAACCTGGACTTTCATCTTGATTCTGCCACAGCTCTTAGCTCAGTGCCCAGCACATAACAGGTACGCAATAAGTGATTGCTCAATTGAACTGAGCTAGCAGAGAAAAGTCACTGGCAAAAAGCAGGTACTGAATAAACATTGGCTGTGATGACTTAGCAAGGTTTCTTCCACAAGCACGGGGGTAGGGGTGATGGTTCCTGTCACGTACAAGTACACTGGGGAAGAGACAGGCAACAAAGAAGGAGACTGCCTTACTAACAGAAAGCTCTGTCCTGCCTTGACAACCTGTACTGGGAACAAGAGACAAGAGCCAGCCGAGTCAAAAGTAACTCCTGGAATATCTTCACAATTCCCTCCCCATGAGAGCAAGTTGGTTGGATCCAGAGAAAGGTGGCTCTTACCGGCTCTGGGGGCTCCTTGCCCACATGCTTGGCTTCCATGGATCCAATGCCCCCACTAAACATGATGGGCTTGATCCACTCACGCCTTTGGCCATCTGGGAGCTGGATACCCAAGGAGCGGGCAAATCCTAGTATGTACATCCGGTAGAAAAAAGGAGTAAGTCTCCTAATATCTGCTCAATCATACAGTCCTCGTTTACATACTACCCCCACCGGCCCCTCTGAGTAGCTGTCTGTTATCCTTCCATATGCCCACCCTCACCCGCCAGTACTGGTTCTCCAAACTTGTTGCCATAGTCAGATGCTCCATTACTGGCCTCAATGGCCACCTCCAGGGGCAGGGCAAAGTTCCCAGGGTACTGGAAGCTTGGATCTTCCCAGGGCAGACTATAACCTGAAATGGAAGGATAAAGTTAAATAGACTATAAAGACAGAATGCAAGAGGCTGGAGAGATGGCTTAGTGGTTAAGGCAGTTGCCTGAAAAGGCTAACAACCAGAGTTTGATTCATTTCCCAGTTCCCACATAAGCCAGATGCACAAAGTGGTGCATGCATCTGGAGTTCATTTGCAGCAGCTGGAGGCCCTGGCACACCCATTCTGTCTCTATCTGCCTCTCTCTCTCAAACAAATAAATAAATATTTTTTAAAAAAAAGAATGCAAGGGTCTGGGGATGCAGCTCAGTGGTCCAGTGCTTGCCTTGCATGCACAAGGCCTTGGGTTTGATTCTCAGTAATGGAAAGGGGGGCGGGGGGAGAGACTGAGTATGCATCTTTAGGGAAGAGTTTAAGCCACTGAAAGACCACCTTCACACACAATGGCTGTGTGAGGAGAGCGCTCCACTGCAGGGTAGGGGTAGAACCTGCAGTTTAATACTAAATTGCTTTCCACCTCCACACTAGCATTTCCTCGTCTCAGAAGCAGACTTTAAAAATAAATTTCTTTTGGTATTTTATTCATTATTCATCTGAGAGGCAGAGAGAAAGAAGCCAACAGAGGGAGTAAGTATGGGCACACCAGGGCTTCCTGCCACAGCACCACTTTGTGCATTTGGCTTATGTGGGTACTGGAGAATCAAACCCAGTTGTTAGGCTTTGCAAGCAAGCACCTTAACCACTGAGCCATCTCTCCAGCCCAGAATCAGACGTTTTATTATGTTTATTTAGTTTATTTTATTTATCTTTTGGAAGTATTAGCAATCAATCCCAGAACTAAGCAAGAACTCTACCATTTCACTACACCCGAGCTCTAGGATCACACTGAAAGTTTTCTAAGAAACAAGATTTTGGAAGCAAACGCAAATTATAAGAGCTCTACATCATGTTTTCTGGCTGAGTAGATACTAGTTTCTAAAGAAGACAGTAGATCTGAAAAGCCTGTCTGGTAGCCTCCATCTCTCCCTCTTCTCCCACCCCTACTGCTTATGATCATGGTCAGCAAAAACACTTCCCTCCCAAAAAAAGGCACCCTGATGACCCAAGAGATTTTGGTGTTTGGTGCCTGCCAGGGCTAAAAATCTGGATGGGGAAGGATGGCAGAGGGGAAGGAGACAGAACCTGGGATGAGCAGATTTCCAAAGCAGTAGCCAGCAGTGCCAGCCACCACATGGGCTCCGCGGCCTGTGCACTGGACGTCTCTGATGCGACCTCCTGTGCCTGTAGTGGCACCGCTGAAAGGGGCCACTCCTGCAAAGAGAAAGAGGAGGAGTGATGGATGGCACAGAATAAACCCCATCCCTGAAAGCCTCCATGGAAATAAAGACAAGCAGCAGGCTGGAGAGACGGCTCAGCAGTTAAAACGCTTGCCTGCAAAGTCTAAGGACCTGGGTTCTATTCTTCAGTATCCATGTAAATCCAGATGTACAAAGTGGCACATGTGTCTGGAGTTCATTTGCAGTGGCTAAAGGTCCTGGTGTACCCATTCTCACTCTCTCCCTCTCTCATAAATAAATACATTAAAAAAATATTTTAAAACAAGATAACCAGCTTTCCCGTTTTCCCAACTCAACCCAAAGGCCTGAGACCTTTAATCCCCTTCTAGTCTCACCAGTGGGGAAGTTGTGTGTCTCTGCTGTGAAGACAACATGTCTCAGCCCCTGCTGTTGCCGGAAGCAGCTTGGTCGTGCAGGGTCCTCAGGCCGTAGGAACCGGACTTCCTTCCCCTGGATTGCACTATGGACATAGTCATTCTAGACCCTCTTTTATTCCCTAAGAGCTGTGCCAACCCAACCAGGGCCTGGTCCTCCCCAGCCCAGGGCACAGTCAACCTGCTGTTGTCGCAGAACTTGAGGACATTATTAGGATTTGAGGAGGCCTGGGTGCTCATGATGGACTCAAACAGAGATTGTGTCAGCTTCTTCCCATCCACATGGAGTTGGCCCTTGAAGAACCAGTGTCGGCTGTGCTCACTGAGGGGAAGGCAGTACAGAAACATGAACATTCCTCAGGGCCAGACCATCTCAACAGCAGTCATAGTCAATTCATACTTGGAGAAGATGTCAAAGTACACTACAGAAGGTCAGAATCATCAAGCATTCTAGCATTGTGGATTATCCAGAGTGAAAGTGAAGAGAAAATCAAGATCTGAGGATAGACTCCTAGGTGGGTGGAGGAGCCAGGCCTTCAAACAGATTGATTCAGGGATGCCCCTACAGCAAGGGAGAGCACTGAAGTTGAGCCCCTATGGGCTTCCCTTCTAACCTTCATGGGCTAAGACAGCAGGACGACCTTATTACTCCTCACCTATTAGACTGAGCCAAGTCAAAGGCCTCCACAGTGCTGGGGTTCCGCTGCAGCTCCTGGAAGCGCTTGGTGTAGAAGTCCAGATCCCAGGAGTCTAGAGCCAGACCTGGGAGACAAACCCTTAAAAAGCTGATAGTCTGCTCCAGGCTGCCATATTCCAGGTCTCAGCATCCCAGATGGCCCAATGTTGGGTCCTTCCCTTCTTCTCCCAGGGACTTCTGCTCACCTAGCTCGCGGTTGGCCTTCTCCAGGGCAGATCGACCCTCAGCTAGGATATTGATGGTGCCATTGAGGGGAGCTGGGATGCTCTGAGGGGAGAAGTTCTTGATAGGGTAAGGGAAGTGCTGCTCTGTCATCCGGTCATGCAGGACAGCCAGAGCAATGGTCTGCATCTCAGCCGAAGGGCGGTGAGCAAACTAGCAGTAAGACACACAGCAAAGAATGCTGAGTTGAAAACAGAGAAAGAGCCCAGCCCTAGCACTCTAAGCTACTTAGCCCTGCTGTCACAATATAACATCTCTGTTCCTCCTTCCCAAGTTTTAGGGATCAAGTCCAGGGCCTTGTATGTATCAGAACTACCACTGAACAACAATTTGAATAAACTACCAAAAAAAAAAAAAAGAGCAAGGCATGGTGGTGCATCCCAGCACTCAGGAGGCAGAGGTAGGAGGATTACCATGAGCTCAAGGTCACCTTGAGACTACATTGGGAATCCCAGGTCAGCCTAAGCTAGAGTGAAATGCTACCTCAATAAATAAATACATAACATGGCTGGAGAGATGGCTTAACAGTTAAGGATGCTTGCCTGCGAAGCCTAAAGACCCAGGTTCAATTCCCCAGGACCCACATAAGCCAGATACACAATGTGGTACATGTGCCTGGAGTTCATATGCAGCAGCTGGAGGTCCTGGCATACCCATTCTCTACCATTCTCTTTCTCTCTCTCAAATAAATACAAATAAATAATATTTTTAAAAATAAAAAACAAAAAGCAGGACTAGAGAGATGGCTTAGCAGTTGAGGCACTTGCCTGAGAAGCCTAAAGACCCATGTTCAACTCTCCAGATCCCACATAAGCCAGATGCACAAAGGGGAGGTAAGTGCAAGGTCGCATGTGCCCACTAAGTGGCACAAGTGTCTGGAGTTTGATTGCAGTGGCTGAGGCCCTGGCACACCAATTCTCTCTCTCTCTCTCTCTCTCTAAAATAAAAATAAATAAACAAACAAACAATGATTTCTCTGCTAGTCATGAGTCCATGCCAAGATACACAGGTTAGTATGGAGAGCACAGGCTGAAAATTTCCACCCCATTCACTACTTAACCAAGTACTACCTTTAGATAGCAAATAACTTGTGTAACCATACAGGGTAGTTCTAAGGCCAGGAGCTTTCCCCTGCTTTTCTCATAACTTCCCTAGGATTTAGGTCTATACTCGGATCCATCCATTCTTTACCCCACACCATAATGGCCCTTGCCTCACCGAGAGCTGGTACCGCCGGGTAGTCTCCACCCGATCCACAGCCTTCAGACCAGCAGCGTGGCACACGGAAACGATGTTGGTGGATGCTGGGGTGGAGAAGTTCAGCCTGAGGAGTAGGTCAGCTGGTTAAGACGTGAGGGCCCCAGCAAGTACCAGCCGGGAAGGTGGCTCCTGCCCATTACTGTCCAAACAACTCTACCACCATTACCCTTTTACCATTGGCCTCCAACCTCAGACTGGGCACCAAGAAACCTGCTTTTAAGTTACTCAAGTTGGGCATGGTAGCACACGCCTTTAATCCTAGCATTTGAGAGGCAGAGGTAGGAGGATCACTGTGAGTTTGAGACCAGCCTTGGGACTACAGAATGAGTGCCAGGTCAACCTGGACTAGAGTGAGACCCTATCTTAAAAAAAAGGGGGGGGGGGTAGCTGGAGAGATGGATTAGCTGTTAATGCACTTGCCCTTGGCACTTGAAGCCCAAGGACCCAGGTTCAATTCACCAAGTCCCACATAAGCTAGATACACAAGGTGGTACATGTGTCTGCAGCTCGTTTGCAGTGGCTAGAGGCCCTGGTGTGCCTGTTCTCTCTCTCTCTCTCTCCCTCTCCCTCTCTCAAATAAAATTAAATAAATAAGCCAGGCGTGGTGGTGCACACCTTTAATCCCAGCACTCGGGAGGCAGAGGTAGGAGGATCACCGTGAGTTCAAGGCCACCCTGAGACTACATAGAGAATTCCAGGTCAGCCTGGGCTAGGGTGAGACCCTACTTCAAAAACTTAAAAAAATAAAAGGCCTAAGTGAGGTCAGAGGAAGAGATTGAGTAAAGGAAAGGTGGAGGGAGGGCTAATCAAAACCTAAGAGTGTATAAATAAGTCATATGGAAACCTACTTTTTTGGACAATAGAACATACAGGAGCCATAGATTGTTACTAGAAAATTTTCAGTGCCAGGGATGGGATACCTTCCAGTGATTTGTTGGCCAGGGAGGTCCTCGATGCCCCCAAAACATTACAGGCCATTGCTGAGGCCCTTGATTTCCCACCAGGAATAGATGGCAAGACACTATTGCTGAAGACTCCACATATTTGGGCTGCAAGGTCACTGAAAAACCCTACTGGAGTTGAGCTGAAAACCTCCTCTATGTAGACTAGCTGACAGAAGGCTGCAAAAAGCCACGCTGCACACAGTTCAATGGGAGAGAGAGAAATCATCAGTCACGATAGTCAACAGTGGACACTGCAAGCCTCATATTTAGCCAGCCAGGCCAAATGAGCCAACAGGTGCAATAGTGGCATGTCTGTTATGGAGACACCAACTGCCCTCTAATTTGACTGGAGGCCCACTCCATGGGAGGGAATACATCCCTGATACTGAAAACCTACAACAGGGGTAGTCATGAGCCCTAGGAGTGAAACGTCTGCTGCTGTCTGGCTAAAAGTATATATTACACTCACCGAACTGCCCAGTAAGCACTTCTCTTAATGTTCATACCCATATATTAATGCTACTCTTACTTTTGGCTAGAGAACCTTCTCTTTTCAGATGCCAGTGACCTTGGGATGACTCAGAGGCACCATGGTGCTAGGAAGAAGTGACAGAGGAGTGCTCAGCACTGCAATATCTCTATCACACCCTCCAAGGCTCAGGGTCTAATACAGAAGAGGTGGCGGAAAGAATGTAAGAGCCAAAGGAAGGGAAGGACTCTTTACAACGTGCTCCTCCAGACACAAAATGACCTGGATATCCATGACCTCACAGTGCCTGACGTTACCTACACAAGACCATCATAACAGGAAGAAAAGATCATGACATCAAAATAAAGGAGAGACTGATTGAAAGGGGGGAAGGGGATATGATGGAGCATGGAGTTGAGAAGGGAAAAGTGAAAGGGGGAGGGAATTATCATGGTTTATTGTCTATTATTATGGAAGTTGTCAATAATTTTTAAAAAAAAAGCTAGGTATGGTGGTGCACGCCTTTAATCCCAGCACTTGGGAGGCAGAGGTAGCAGGATCACCGTGAGTTCAAGGCTGCCCTGAGACTACAGAGTGAATTCCAGGTCAGCCTGAGCTAGAGACCCTACCTTGAAAAAAAAGAAGAAGAAGAAGAAGAAGAAGGAGAGAGGAAGAAGAAAGAAGAAGAAAGGAGGAGGAGGAGGAAGAAGAAGAAAGAAGAAGGAAGGAGGAAGAAGAAAGAAGAAAGAAGAAGAAGGGAGCAGAGCACCAGATTTTTACTCTGGCCACCACAGGCAAGCACACCTCTAGGCCTAATCCCTAGTACTGCCAAAACAAACACAAAACAGAAAACTTGGAATAGTTCAGTAGTAGGAGCTTGCTTACAAAGCCTTCAGGCCCACGTTCAATTCCCCAGTACCTACAAGGCCCTGATGAACCCAGTTCTCTCTCATAAAAAAAAAAAAACACCTACTGTACTTGTACTTTCAATTTTTCAAAATTTCTAGAATACACATGGGCAGCCAGTTCAATTGTCAAAGGCATTTGCCCACAAGAAGCAAGTCTGGAGTGGCTTCACAGGTGGATAGTAGGATGCAGCAAAGCTGAGGGCAATAAGCATGAAAACTTGTGTCTTAGCCAGGTGTGGTGGTGCACACTTTTGATCCCAGCACTTTGAATTTAAGACCAGCCTGGAACTACAGAGTGAGTTCCAGGTCAGCCTGGGCTGGAGTGAGACCCTACCTCAAAACAAACAAACAAACAAAAACAGAATGTAAAAACAAGCTGCTCCAGGAGACATGTACCTGGGCCCAACCTCCAGTAGCAGGTCACTGGAGCCAGGAAGGAGCCAAGACTTCTGAGCAACATCACCCTGCACCAAGGGGCAGCCAAAGAGCCACATCAGCTTCTTCATGTCCTCAGCACTTGGGAGGGTCTCAGCTGCACAGACGAGACAAGAACACTTCAAGACACTGTTCCTGGCACCGGGTTACCTCCTTGAACAATCTGCCACCTGGGAGGGTATTGCCATGGGATATTTTTTTATAATCATGGAAGATGTTAATAAAAATTGAGGGAAAAAAAAAAAAGAATCTGCGACCTGGAGCCACTTGGGAGGTGGAAGCAGGGGGATCCGTTGTAACGCCATCCTTGGCCACACAGCAAGTTTGAGGCTAGCCCAGACTACATGAGACTCTCAAAAACCCAAATAGTGGGGCTGGAAAGATGGCTTAGCAATTAAGACACTTGCCTGCAATGCCTAAAGGATCCCAGTTCGATTCCCCAGGACTCACGTAAGCCAGGTGCACAAGGGGGCGCACCCATCTGGCAGTTCATCTGCAGTGGCTGGAGGCCCTGGTGTGTGTGCGCTTGCGCTTGCGCTTGCACTTGCACTTGCTAGCGCGCCCTCTCTCTCTCTCCCTGCCTATTTCTGTATCTCTCTCTCAAATAAATAAAAAAATAAAATAAAAACCCATATCCTGCTCCCCCCAGAAAAACCTGTCCAATCCACGTTGTAGCACAGCTCAGTCTCCACACTCTGCAGCTTTGGCAGCTTCTCTTGCAGTTTCCGAAGATGCTTAGAGGCCGCTCCCTCGTGCCCAGAGGGACGGACATAAAAGTGAAGGACCTGGGGCCATCTTGCAAGTGTCCTTCCTGAAGAGATGGCCTGGGTTCCTAAAAAAAATAGAAGCCCATCTGTGGAACTGATTTCATGTTTCAGGGACAGCAGAGACATGAGGACAACAAAGTAACCAGGAAGAAATCCCAGGGAATTTAAACTACAGCTCAGTGGTATAGCATGTGTTTAGTCAAATTCTCTCATGACCAATAATTTACGGAGTAACTGAGTATCCTGTATAAACTGTAAGGGGAGCTGGTGACTAGGCGGTAACTGCAGTACTAGTGGCTCCAAAACAGTAATTCTGATTTCCCATTTCTCCAGACTTATTGTTCCCCTAGTTTTCTCCATCTCCACCACTATCCAATCAGTTACTTACTCAAACCAAGAACACAGGTCCTGGGCTGAGGCTGTAGCTCAGTGGTAAAGCACCTACTTAGCATGTACAAGGCACTATGTCTCTTTCTTTCCCTCTGCCCCCCCCCCTTTTTTTTTGAGGTAGGGTTTCTCTCTACCCCAGACTGACTTGGAATTTACTATGTAGTCACAGGGTCTCAGGGTGACCTCAAACTCATGGCGATCCTCCTACCTCTGCCTCCCAAGTGCTGGGATTAAAGGCATGTGCCACCAACACCCGGCTCTTTCTTCCTTCCTCCCTCCCTCCTTCCTCTCTCTCTATTTGTAAGGAGAGAGTGAGAGAGAAAACACCAGGCCTCTTACCACTGCAAGTGAACTCCAAAGGCGTTCTTTACTCAGCAAGTGTTTTTAACTGCTAAGCCATCTCTCCAGCCCAGCAACCTGTGTTCAGTATGTTCAGTATCCAAAACCAAGTAAATGAGCCGGGCGTAGTGGTAACAGTGAGACCCTACCTTGAAGAAAAAAAAAAACTAAACTAAGCTAAACCAACGAACAACAAAAAACACACAAAATTTGACCTATTTTTCCCTCAGCCTTTCCACGCCCAATCTATCAAATCTATTTCCAAATATCTCCTAAGTCTAAGTCCTTTTCATGTCTACAACATCACTCTAGTCCAAGCCAATAACATCACTTACCTGGACTAACTTTAATACAATGGTTTCTGTGCTGTTGTTTGCTTTATAACACAAACCCTCCTATAGAGCTCCTATAGGGCTCCTATAGAGCCCAGGTTGGCCTGGATCTGGTGATCTTTCTTGCTTCTGGCTCCTAAGTGCTAGGATATAGCCTAGGCCAACCTGATCCCACTACTGAACAACTAACCACATTCCATTCGCCACAAGTTAGTAGCTCCCTTGCCGGGTGGGTGTGGTGATACACATCTTTAATCCCAGTACTAAGGATGCCAAGGCAAGAGGATCACTGAGTTCAAAGCTACCCTGAGACTACACAGTGAATTCCTCAGTCAGCCTGAGCTAGAGTGAGACCTCAATAAAGCTAATATGGTAGCTGAGGATGACCTTGAACTCTATCCTCCTGCCTCTACCTCCCGAGTGCTGAGATTACAGGCGTGTGCTGCCTGTAATCTCAAAAAACCAAAATAAATAAATAAATAAATTCAGCAGGAGACACTGTCTTAAAAAATATAAGGTGGAAGGGGCTGGAGAGATGGTTCAGCAGTTAAAGGTGCTTGCTTGCAAAACTTGAAGGCCCAGGTTCGAGTACCCACATAAAGCCAGATACGCAAAGTGATGCATGCATCTGGAGTTCGTTTACAGTGGCTGGAGACTGTAGTGCACCAGTACTCACTCACTCTATGTCTGCTTCTTTGTCTCTCATCAAAAAATAAATGGAAGCCGGGTGTGGTGACGCATGCCTTTAATTCCAGCACTTGGGGGGCAGAGGTAGGAGGATTACCATGAGTTTGAGGTCACCATGAGACTACATAGTGAATTCCAGGTCAGGCTGGGCTAGAGTGAAACCCTACTTCGAAAAACCAAATAAATAAGGCTGGAGAGATGGCTTAGTGGTTAAGGCGCATGCCTATGAAGCCCAAGGACCCAGGTTCAATTCTCCAGGCCTCACATAAGCCAGATGCACATGGTGGTGCATGCATATGGAGTTGGCTAGAGGCCCTGGCATGCTCATTCTCTCTAACAAATAAAAAAGATCTCTCTCTCTCTCTCTCTCTCTCTGTCTCGTAAAAATAAGTAAATAAAAAGAAAGAAAACCAAATAAATAAATGTGAAGAACATGGTAGCACACGCCTGTAATCTCAGCATTCGGGAGGTAGAGACAGGAGGATAGTTCAAGGTCATCCTCAGCTACATTAGAGGTACAAAAACAAAACAACAAAGTTGGAGATAGAAAAAGCCAGCAGCGGGGCTGGAGAGATGACTGAGTGGTTAAGTTGCTTGTCTGCAAAACCTCAGAACCCGAGTTTGATGCTCCAGTACCCACAACAACCAAATGCAGAGTCCTGTTTGTAGTGGCCAGAAGCCATGGTGAGTCCATTCTCTCTCTCTTAAGTAAATCAGTTTACCGTCAAATAAATAAAGTTGTTTTTTTTTTTTTAAAGACGCCAGACTTCCATCTTTGGCCTCCACACGCAAGAGCGCACACACGAACTCTCATACACACGCGCGCGCCGCGCACACAAGCACAAAGATGTTCATCTATCATGCCCAGTGAAAATAAGCTCCAGAAGTACAGGGACAGGGTTTCCTACGTCGAGGCTGTATTCTCAACAACTAGTATGTTGCTTGGCCATGCCTGGCACGAAGCGGGTGGTCAACAGTTTTCTGAACGCATGGGATGGTAAGGAGAGGCTACCGGAGCGTGACGGGACACCTACAGGGAATCGCGCAGAGCGCGCGCACCAGCAGACCAATGGGAGCCGGACTACAGCGGACGCGCGCACAGACTGGACCCAGCTCAGCCTGATGGGGATAATGAAGTTACCCCGGATGGGGCTTGAGGCGGGGGCCCAAGGGGCTACAGCCAGGAGAGGAATCGGGGTACTCGGGGCAGCACGCGGGAATTGCACTCACGTGAAAGCGGCTCACGCTGCTCCAGACCTCTACGAATCTTGGCGCGCTGTAAACGTCATTCTTGTGCGCCGCGAGCAGAGGCTGGACGTGCGCACGCAGGAGCGGACACGCGCGGTCCACTCCCGGTGTGGGCGGGGCCTCGGCGCTCTGTTCTGAAGGAGAAAGGACTCTGACACCTGCGGTTTGAACCGGCTGGCCTCAAACCGGCTAAGTAGCCAAGGATGACCTTGACCTCCCGATCCATTTTATTTTTTTCTTTTTGGTTTTTCGAGGTAGGGTCCAGGCTGACCTGGAATTCACTATGTAGTCTTAAGGTGGCCTCGAACTCACCGTGGTCCTCCTTCCTCTCCTCCGGAGTGCTGGTATTAAAGGTGTGCGCCACCACGCCCGGCTCACCCCACCCTTTTTTAAAAAATATTTTTAGTGTCTGGAGTTCATTTGCAGAGGCTCTATCTGACTCGCCCATTCATCCCCTGCCACCCCCCCCCGTGCCTCTTTCTGAAATAAAAATAAAATAGTGTAATAAACAGTTTAACCAAACATTTAGTAATAATAAATCATAAAGAAAATTTTAATATAGTATTTATTTGCAAGCAGAGGGAGATAGAGTGAGACTGAAGGACTCAGAAAGCCATAATAAGCCTCAGAATCATCAATAGGCCTAAGTTTCTGCTTCCCAGCAAGGTCAGTTACCTGATAAGGGAATAGACTGTCTGCACCATGCCTTCCTGTGGTCATAGATAAGTTTGGTCAAAATAAGTTTCCTTAAAGTTCTTTGATACCGGGCTGGAGAGATGGCTTAGCGGTTAAGCGCTTGCCCGTGAAGCCTAAGGAATGCAGTTCAAGGCTCAACTCCCCAGGACCCACGTTAGCCAGAGGTAGAAGGGGGCGCAGGCGTCTGGAGTTCATTTGCAGTAGCTGGAGGCCCTGGCGCGCCCATTCTCTCTGTCTCTCTCTCTCTCTCTCTCTCTGCCTCTTTCTCGCTCTGTCACTCTCAAATACATAAATAAATAAAATAAACAAAAAAAAATTTTTTTAAAGTTCTTTGATACATATAGCCAATCACAATAAAGGCTACCTAATCTGCTTGGAATCCCCCTAGCCCCCTGCCCACCAGCTTTGCCCACCAGCATCCTAAGCCTATCAGAAAAATACAGGTGCAGTTACTGCTTAACTCAACCAATCATGTAACTATTCCCCTACTTCTCCCTACTTCTTTGTTCAAATCCCTATAAAAACCCTGCTCCCTGCTGCTCAGGGCTCTTGTACGGATCCACTGCTGTAAAACTATAGCTGAGAAAAGCTACTTGAGTAATTTGAAATCAGGAAAACAATTGTATTTATTTATTAGCAAAGAGGGAGAGAGAGAATGAGTGCACAGGGGCCTCTTATGACTGCAAACTCCAGTTGCATGCTCCACAATTTTTTTTTATCCAAAAGTGCAATTATTGGACTGCAGAAATAGCTTAGCAGTTAAGGTGCTTGCCTGCAAAGCCAAAGGGCACAGGTTTGATTCTCCAGGACCCATGTAAGCCAAATGCACAAGTGCTGTTCATTTACAGTAGTTCATTTACAGAGTTCATTTACAGTAGCTAGAAGCCCGGGTGTGCCCATTCTCTCTCTTTATCTGCCTCTTTCTTTCTATCTTTCTCAAATAAATAAATAATTAAATAAATAAATAAATAAATAAATAAATTTAAAACAAAGAGTTTACCCTGGGCATGGTGGTGCATACCTTTAATCCCAGCATTTGGGAGGCAGAGGTGGGGGATCGCCGTGAGTTCGAGGCCACCCTGATACTACATAGTGAATTCCAGGTCAGCCTGGGCTAGAGTGAGACCCTACCTCAGGGAAAAAAAAGAGCATTTACAAAAGTACAATTATAGGGTTAACATGTAAAGATTTTTGGCTCTTTGTGTATTGTCTTCTACTTTTGTTTACAAGATAGTTCAGTGTTCATGGTCACTGAAGCTCTGTTTTCTCTTGGTGAATGGAAATTTTGTGAGCTAGGAAAGATAAATGTGTAAAAGAGCCAAGCAGGGACTAGGGAGATGGCTCAGGGGTTAAGGAGCTTGCTTG
Source organism: Dipus sagitta (assembly GCA_036346955.1). Classification (NCBI taxonomy): domain Eukaryota; kingdom Metazoa; phylum Chordata; class Mammalia; order Rodentia; family Dipodidae; genus Dipus; species Dipus sagitta. The sequence goes on from CM070783.1 coordinate 38,943,047, forward strand.
CAAAACTTCTTGGCCCAGTTTCAATTCCCCAACACCCACGTAAAGCCAGACGCAAAATCTGGCACAAGCAAGCATCTGGTCTTCCTTTACTGCAGTAGGAAATCTTAGTGTGCCATATATATATATATATATATATATATATATATATATATATATATGCAAATAACATATATATATATATATATATATTTAATGTTTAAAAAAAAGATCAGCCAGGTGTGGTGGCCCATGCCTTTAATCCCAGCACTGGGGCGGGGGGTGGGGGAGGAAAAGGTAGGAGGATTGTTGTAAGTTCGAGGCCACCCTGAGACTACATAGTGAATTCCAGGTCAGCCTGGACCCTACCTCAAAAAACCAATAAATAAATAAATAAATAAATAGGGCTGGATAAATGGCTTAGCAGTTAAGGTGTTTGCCTGCAAAGCCAAAGGATCCAGATTCAATTCTCCAGGACCCACATAAGCCAGATGCACAAGGGGGCGCATGTATCTAGACTTCGTTTGCAGTGGCTGGAGACCCTGGCGTGCCCATTCTCTCCTTCTCTCTCTCTCTCTGCCTCTTTCTTCCTCTCAAATAAATAAATAAAATATATTAAAAGATAAATAAATAGGGATGGAGAGATGATTTAGCAATTAAGGCACTTGCCCACGTAGCCTAAGGATCCAGGTTCGATTCCCTAGTACTCAAGTAAAGCCAGATGCACAAGGTGGTGCATGCATCTAGAGTTCATTTGCAGTTGCTAGAGGCCCTGGTGTATCCATTCTCTGTCTCTCTTCTCTCTGTCTCTCTCTGCATGCAAATAAATAAATAAATATTTTTTAAAACTTAAAAAAAAATCTGTACTTGTGGGTCTTCAAAGCCAATGAAAATATAGAGGCTAAAAGACAATATGTATTTTGTTGCCCCCAGATCAACCAGCTCCCAGCATAGGATGGGACACATCTCTAAGGGTCGTGTAACTCTGATAAGTCACCTGTCCTATTGATCAGAGAAGCCATGAAAACCCCAGAGGTTGGACTCTAACCAGTGTGCATTCTGCAAAGAGAAGGTCAACACAGAGAAAACTGTCCTCAATGCTTCTGAGGGATGCCACATGGTCAGTAAGACTAATCTATCCCCACAAATGATGCAATTGATAAAAGAACCCTGGAAAGGGGGCTGGAGAGACGGTTTAGCAGTTAAGGTGTTTGCCTGCAAAGCCAAAGGACCCAGGTTCAATTCCCCAGGACCCACACCAGCCAGATGCACAAAGGTTTCACTCTAGCCCAGACTGACCTGGAATTCACTATAGAGTCTCAGGGTGGCCTTGAACTCACAGCAATCCTCCTACTTCTGCCTCCTGAGTGCTAGGATTAAAGGCGTGCACCACTACGTCAGGTGTCCAGCCCTATTTTTATTTTATTTTTTACAAAGTTGTAGTCTGTGTCTTCTAATATATAATGACCATTTCAAACTGAACAAACTCCTTAAAGGCAGAGACTCCAAAGCTTCCTCTCCAATGAGATTGAATAGTCTTGTGGTTCCACTTAGGCATACTGTGGCCCTCACCACTGGGGAAGTAGTTAGAGAAAATTAATCACCACTCTTCAACTCCTCAAAAAGCTTCTGGGAGAAAAAAAAAAAGATTCTGGGACCAAAGCTACTGTGTAAAACTTCTTCCTTGGGGAGACAAAAACATAAGTCCTAGATAGGCACAGACAACAAAACCAGTTTTGGTGAACCAATGAGTTGACTGGGGTTACTTCTAGAGCAGAGTGAGGGGTTAGTTACAAGAACATGGAGGGGAATAGGGACTGAGAGAGGGTGACGTCAAGATCAACATATGAAATAAGGCAATGGAAACAGAAGACTGGAAACATTCCCAATGCTGACTACATGGAACAAGAGAGCTGCTATTGATTGTTGTTATTACATCATGTGAGATCTAGAGAATTTCCATCTGTGTGTTGCTTTAACCTTATTGATAATTCTTTAAAGATTTTTGCATTGGTCTCTGATTTTCAAATTGAAACTAATAAAACAACTTGTTCTACATATTTCCCCACCTGTAACGGGGTATTAAGGGTCCAGGAAAGTCCTTGAAACCCAAACCCTAGGTTTGTTTTTAATTTTAATCAAAGAATTGAATAAAAAATACTGAAAAGGATAATATATATATGTATATATATATGCACATATATACATACATATATATATATATATATTTATTTATTTATTTATTTATTTATTTGTTGTTGTTGTTTGTTTGTTTTGGTTTTTCGAGGTAGGGTCTCACTGTGGCCCAGGCTGACCTTGAATTCACTATGTAGTCTCAGGGTGGCCTTGAACTCATGGCGATCCTCCTACCTCTGCCTCCCGAGTGCTGGGATTAAAGGCATGTGCCATCACGCCCCATTTCATAATTATTATATTTATTGAGGGAAGTAGAGCCAAGGAAAGGCACCCACATGGCTGGAGATACCACATGGAGGGCTGGGGAAAAAAGCATGGAAAGAAAAGAAAAAAGTAAGTTCTAGGAGCTCTTGCCATGTGGGGAGCTGGAGGGGATAAAGAACCCATGAGGAGAGTAAGGGCTGGGCTAGAGCCTAGTCCAAGCCCTTCCTGGCTGGGCCTGGGCCAAGCCAGCCCAGGCCCAGTGTTACAGTCAGGTTTGCATTGCTGGTAGAAATCACCCAACTAAGAGCAACTTGTGGGAAAAAGAGGTTTATTTTGGTTTACAGGCTCAAGGGGAACTCCACGATGGCAGGGGAAAATGATCAGCTCTGACCAGAATAGTCAATCAAGCTGTACTTACAGCACTGCAAGGTTTCAAATCCTTCCACGTTCCTCTTGAAAATCAGCTCCAAAGCCAGCCATGGTGGCACATGCCTTTAATCCTAGCACTTGGGAGGCAGAGGTAGGAGGATCACCGTGAGTTCAAGGCCACTCTGAGACTACATAGTAAATTAGTAAATTCCAGGTCAGCCTTGGCTAGAGTGAGACCCTACCTCGAAAGACAAAAAAAAAAAAAAAAAAAAGGAAAGAAAAAAGAAAAGAAAAGAAAATCAGCTCCAAAAGGCCAAAGCCACACAGTCAGGTGTCTAGCAGAAATCCCACTCCTCAGTACCACTTTACTGTTACAGTCAGGTTCACATTGCTGGTAGAAATCACCCAACTAAAAGCAGCTTGTGGGAAAAAGAGGTTTATTTTGGCTTACAGGTTTGAGGGGAAGCTCCATGATGGCAGGGGAAAATGATGGCATGAGCAGAGAGTGGACATCACCCCCTGGCCAACATAAGGTGGACCATAGTAACAGAAGAGTGTGCCAAACACTGGCATGGGGAAACCGGCTATAACACACATAAGCCCGCCCCCAACAACACACTGCCTCCAGGAAGCATTAATTCCCAAATCTTCATCAGCTGGGAACCCAGCATTCAGAACACCTAAGCTTATGGGGGACACTTGAATCAAACCACCCACCCAACCAAAGGAAAAATCCATCCACAGCTAGAAGTTCCCAAGTGATCAGAGAGAAAGTTTGTGTTTTCCTTGTAAAGGTATTTATGACCTTAGGTGGTAAGCTGTTTTTCACCTCAGGTGAATCAGAGGACCATTTGGTTGGTTAGGGCTAGGGGCTGTTTCAGGAAGAGGTTAGCTCTGGCACCAAGTTCCGGGAACTGAACTTGACCAACATAACGTTTAAATTTTATGAAAGACCTCCCTCCAAGGAGGGGTCCTGATTGTGGAAAAGCAGGTCTAGGGAACTAAACAAGAGATTAAAAGTCAGATCATCTTTGATTTTTAGCAAGTGCAAACTTTGTGCTTTTGACCTTCAGGGGTATTCTAATTCTATCCTAACTCTACCCCCATCTCATGAGGATACTGTAACTGCTGTTAGAGGACAAGGGGATGACATCAGATCATGAACTTTTAAAAAAAATATTTTATTTTTATTTATTTGAGAGAGAAAAAGAGGCAGAGAGGGAGAATGGGTGTGCCAGGGCATCGATCAACCACAAATGAACTCCAGACACATTTGCCCTCTTGTGGCCTTGAAGTCTCAGCAATCCTCCTACCTCTGCCTCCTGAGTGCTGGGATTAAAGACATGCACCACCATGCCTGACTAGGGCCGTTCTTTTTGTGGACTTGTAGGCCTTGGGCAGCATTTGAGGGAACCAGATACATGGAGTTGGATTGTCTCAGGATCATTTGAGCATGAGCTGGCTGAGAATTTTTTTTCAAAACTGTTCACTGAATGACACAGTAGTATTTGACATGGCCTGAATCTGTTTTGTGTGGCTTGTAAAACAGATGAGATATTATGGGAATTATCAGAAACATATACACAACATTTAACTTTGATAATGGTGAATATACCATATTTTGTATAATAGTCTTTCATAGTGTACCTTTTAAAATTTGTCCCGGGGGTAGCCAGGGCCAAAAGTTGGTACCATAGACACACCATTGGGTGACATTGAAGGTTGTACAAATATATTTTTGGTTTCAGGATTTATTTAAGGATGTCTTGGTGTAAGTTAGAAGAGATTTACCATTGTTTCCAGAGACCAGGGGAAGGGAGCTCACAGCACCCAGGCGACCAGAGCAGCAATCCAATGACCCAGCCAGGCTACTTGAACCCACAGTGAACCAAAGAGGGACCCAAGCAGGAGCGCAGCAGAACTGAGACCAAAATCATCCCAAAAGATAACTGGGATTACACCAGGTCAGTACCGGCCAAACAAGCCTGGTATATAGGCCTGAACTGGAAGTGCTTATTGCACCTTCCATATCAGGATAAATTATATGTTAAATCTGATGGATGGTCAGATTTGCCGTTCTTAAATAAGCTATATTTTGAGCTTGTTATTTGTTGCTTCTTGATTTATAGTGGCTTTGTTTTCTCTTCTGTTGTACATTAGGGAAGGGTCTCACTTGGTCACAAGCTGACTTGGAACCCTCAACAGACCAGAAATCTTAACCTCCTAGTTAACAGGATTAAGGGTGTGGGGCACCACATGCCCTAAGGGACAGCGACTTTGTTAGAGGATCTGGTTGTCATAATACCTACTCTTGCATAAGTACTTTGTGCTATTTTTCATTGAATGTGCACATTGTTTAGTTAAATTTTAGAATCTGCCTGTATTTTGTTCCATTAAGCCTACTTCTTCATAGCAGGCAAACCCGACACCTAGGGTCACTTTTGTATATCCTCTGAGACTCTTATGAGCCACACCTAGCACCTTAAGCTCCTACCCTGAAGAGATATAACATAATATTGACTGATACATCTAATAATACTGCAGCTAAGTAGAAAATCCAAGCTTTAAATTAATCCAAGATGCAAAAATATATACATTATAACACAAGAGACACCAAAAATCAAGACAATATAAATCCACCAAAAAGTATTAATGCATCAGAAATGACCTCCAGTGAGAATGAGTTAGAGGAAATGCCTGAGAAATACTTCAAAAGAATGATTATAAATATGCTCAAAGAAGTCAAGGAGGAAATCAAAGGAATCAAAGAAGACACAGGAAACCAATTTAATGAAAAAAAAGGTCAATACAAGACATTAATAAGGAAATAGAAATAATTAAAAAACACTCAGAATTACTAGCAATGAAGAACACAGTTAATGAAATTAAAAAAATCTGTAGAAAATCTCACCAGTAGAATGGATGAAGGAGAGGACTGAATATCTAAACTAGAAGACCAGGTGGCAGATCTAATACAGTCCAATAAAGAGAAAGACAAACTAATAGGAAAGTATGAATGGGAATTTCAAGATATTTGGGACACTATGAAAAGATCAGACATAAGAATTCAGGGTATGGTAGAAAGAGAAGAATTTCACTCCAAAGGCATAGTAGGAATTTCACTCCAAAGGCATAGTAGGCATTTTCAACAAAATCATAGAAGAAAACTTCCCCCAAATTGGGAAAGAGGTGCCAATGCAGATACAGGTATCCTTTAGAACACCAACCAGACAAAACCTGGAAAGAACCTCTCCTCACCATATTATAATTAAACTACCAAACATACAAACCAAAGAAAATATATTGAAATCAGTTAGAGAGAAAAATAAAGTTACCTACAAAGGCAAGTCCATCAGGATCACAGCAGATTGATTACTCAACACAAACTTTCAAAGCCAGAAGGGCTTGGAGTGATGTATCCCAAGTTCTGAAAGATAACAACTGTCAATCAAGGTTACTTTATCCTGCAAAGCTATCCATTCAAATGCACGGAGAAATAAGGACATTCCACAACAAAAGCAGGCTAAAGGAGTATTTGAAGACAAAACCACTTCTACATAAAATACTTGAAAGGATCCTCCATGCTGAAGAGAAAGAAAAGCACACATATAAGGAACCTGGGGGGTGGGGAACATACTCAAATACTAGTTAATATGAGAAAGCAAAGGTAAAACTGGAAGATCTACAAAACAAGAAAAATGGCAAAAACAAAAAAATGAATACACACCTTTCAATAATAACTCTTAATATCAAAGGCCTCAATGCCCTAACCAAAAGACATAGGTTTGCAGACTGGGTTAAAAAGAATCCTTCAATTTGTTGCCTCCAAGAAACTCACCTTTCTACAAAAGATGGACACTATCTTAGGGTGAAAGGTTGGAAAACTGTGTTTCAAGCAAATGGGCCTAGAAAACAAGCAGGGGTTGCTATCCTAATATCTGATAGGATAGGCTTCAGGCCAACATTAGTTAGGAAAAATAAGGAAGGTCACCTTATATTGATGAAAGTCACACTCCAACAGGAGGACATTACAATCGTAAACATATATGCACCTAACATGGGGGCTCCCAACTTCATCAAACAAATGCTATTAGAAAGAACTAAGGTCACAGATAACACCAAACACAGTTGTAGCGGGTGACTTCAACACTCCACTCTCGTCATTTGACAGGTCATCCCAGCAAAAAATAAACATGGAGATGCATCTGGATTAAATGAGGTCATAGAACAAATGGGCCTAACAGATATATACAGAATGTTTCATCCAAATGCTGCAGAATACGCATTCTTTACAGCAGCACATGGAACATTCTCTAAAATAGACCATATATTCAGACCAAAGCAAATCTTAATAAATACAGGAATATTGAAATAATCCCTTGCACTCTATCTGATCACAATGGAATCGAATTACAAATCAATAGCAAGAAAAGCTATAGAGCATACACAAAATCATGGAAACTTAACAATTCACTACTAAATGATGAATGGGTCAATGGGAAATCAAAAAATTCATAGAATCCAATGATAATGAGAACACAACATACCAAAACCTTTGGGACACAATGAAGGCAGTCCTAAGAGGGAAATTTGTAGCTTTAAGTGCCTATATTAAGAAATTAAGCCGGGCATGGTGGCACATGCCTTTAATCCCAGCACTTGGGAGGCAGAGGAAGGGGGATTGCCTTGAGTTTAAGGCCACCTTGAGACTACATAGCAAATTCCAGGTCAGCCTGAGCTAGGGTGAGACCCTAACTCGAAAACTGAAAAGAAAAAAAAAAAAAAAATTAGAGAGCTGGGCATAGTGGCGCACTTGGGAGGCAGAGGTAAGAGGATCGCTGTGAGTTTGAGGCCACCCTAAGAGTCATAGTGAATTTCAGGTCAGCCTGGGCTAGAGTGAAACCCTACCTTGAAAAAGACAAAACAAAAAAAAAGAAAGAAAAGAAAAGAAAGAAAGAAATTAGAGAGTTCACAAGAAAACAATTTAATGCTTCACCTTAAGACCTTGGAAAAAGAACAAGGCAAACCAAAAATCAGTAGATGGGAAGAAATAATAAAGATTAGGGCAGAAATTAATGAAATAGAAACCAAAAAATCAACCCAAAGAATCAATGAAACAAAGAGTTGGTTCTTTGAAAGGATAAACAAGATTGATAAACCCTTAGAAAATCTGACCAAAAGAAAGAGAGAAGAGACACAAATTAATAAAATTAGAGATGAAAAAGGCACCATCATAACAGATACCATAGAAATTTTTAAAAATCATAGGGACATACTATAAAAACATATACTCCACTAAGTTTGAAAATCTGACAGAAGGGCTGGGGAAATGGCTTAATGGTTAAGGCACATGCCTGAGAAGCCTAAGGACCCCAGTTCAATTCCCCAGCCCACATAAGCCAGATACACAAGGGGGCACATGCATCTGCAGTTCATTTTCAGTGGCTGGAACCCCTGGCAAATTCATTCCCTCTGCCTCTGCCTCTCTCTCTCTCTCTCTCAAATAAATAAATAAAATATTTTTTTAAATATCTGAAAGAAATGGATAATTTCTTTGATTTATATGACCTACCAAAATTAAATCAAGATGAGATTAACCACTTAAATAGACCTATGACAAGTATTGAGATTCAAGCGGTTATCAAAAATCTCCCAACTTGGGCTGGAGAGATGGCTTAGCAGTTAAGGTGCATGCCTGCAAAACCTAAGGACCCAGGTTCCATTCTCCAGGTCCCACGTAAGCAAGATGCACATGGTGGCACATGCATCTGGAATTTGTTTGCAGTGGCTAGAGGCCCTGGCATGCCGATTCTCTCTCTCTCTCTCTCTCTCTCTTTCTCTCTCTCTCTTTCTCTTTTTCTCTCTCTGTCTCTAATAAATAATTAAATAATAAAATCTTTTTTAAAAATCTCCCATCTTAAAACAAAAATAAATAAATAAAATAAAATAAAATAAAGCTAGGAGTGGTGGTGCACACCTTTTAATCCCAGCACTCGGGGGGCAGAAGTAGGAGGATTGCCATGAATTCAAGGCCACCCTGAGAATACATAGTTAATACCAGGTCAGCCTGTAAAACATCTAAAAAAATGTTCTACATCCCTAGCCATCAGGAAAATACAGATTAAAACTACTTTGAGAGCCAGGTGTGGTGGCACATGTCTTTAATCCCAGCACTGGGAAATCAGAGGTAGGAATTTCACTGTGAGTTTGAGGCCACCCTGAGACTACATAGGTCTACCATATGACCCAGATATACCATTCCTAGGCATATATCCTAAGGACTCATCTCACTATCTTAGAGATACTTGCTCAACCATGTTTATTGCTGCTCTACTCACTATAGCTAGGAAATGGAACCAGCCTAGATATCCCTCAACTGATGAGTGGATAATGAAGATGTGGCACATTTACACAATGGAGTTCTACTCAGCAGTAAAGAAATATGAAATTATGATATTTGCAGGAAAATGGATGGATCTGGAAAGGATTTTACTTAGTGAGGTAACCCAGGCCCAAAAAGCCAAGCATAACATGTTCTCTCTCATATGTGGATCCTAGCTACAAATGATTGGACTTCTATGTAAGTAGGAATAAAACTCAGTAGCAGAGGCCAGTAAGCTAGAAAGGGGATATTAAGCAAATAGAAAGGGAGGGAGGGACGGGGGACTTAATAGGATGGTATTGTATATATGGAAGTAGAAGAACAGATTAATGAGGATGAAAAGGCCTAAGTGAGGTCAGGGGAAGAGATTGAGTAAGGAAAGGTGGAGGGAGGGCTAATCAAAATCTAAGAAGTTATAAATAAGTCATATGGAAACCTACTTTTCTGGATAATGGAACACCCAGAAGCCATAGATTTTTACTAAAACAAATTCAGTGCCAGGGATGGGATACCTTCCAGTGAGTTGTTGGCCAGGGAGGTCCCTGATGCCCCCAAAACATTACAGGCCACTGCCAAGGCTCTTGGTTTCCCACCAGGAATAGGTGGTAAGACCCTATTGCTGAAGACTCACATACTTGGGCTGCAAGGTCACTGAGAAACCCTGCTGGAGCTGAGCTGAAAACCTCCTCCATGTAGACCAGCTGACAGAAAGCTAGAAAAAGCTATACTGCATGCAGTTGAATGGGAGAGAGAGAAATCCCCAGGTGAGATACTTAACTGTGGACACTGCAAGCCTGAAATTTGGCCAGCCAGGCCAAATGAGTCAATGGGTGCAATAGTGGCACATCTGTTATGGCAGAAACCAACTGTTCTCTAATTGGACTGGAGGCCAGCTCCATGGAAGGGAATACATTCCTGATACTGAAAAACTACAACAGGGGTAGTCATGAGCCCTAGGGGTGTAATGCCTGCTGGTGTCTGGCTAAATGTATATACTATGTTCACCAAACTGCCCAGTAAGCACTTCTCTTAATGTTCATCCCCATATATTAATGCTACTCTCACTTTTGGTTAGAGAAGTTTCTCTTTTCAGATGACAGTGACCTTGGGATGATTCAGAAGGCACCATGGTGCTGAGAAGAAGTGACAGAGGAGTGCTCACACTGAAATATCTCTATCACACCTTCAAAGGCTCAGGGTCCATTGTGGAAGAGGTGGCAGAAAGAATGTAAGAATGAAAGGAAGGGTAGGACTCCTTACAACGTGCTCCTCCTGACACAAAATAACCTGGATATCCATAACCTCACAGTGCCTGACACTACCTACACAAAATCATCATAATAGGAGGAAAAGATCATGACATCAAAATAAAAGAGAGAATGATTGAGAGGGGGGAGGGTATGATGGAGAGTGGAGTTTCAAAGGGGAAAGTGGGGGGAGGGAGGGAATTACTATGAGTTATTGTCTATAATTATGGAAGTTGTCAGTAAAATAAACTAAAGAAAGGAAGTTATGCCAACCTGAATGTATGTGCATATAGAGCACATTTAATTACTGAAATCGATTTAAAGAATGGCATAAGAGCTTAAAGTCATTTTTTTCTCCTTTTTTTTAATTTAGTTGTCTTGTGGCTGCATAGGCCATATCTGAGGCATAGAAAGTAGGCACATCTTATCCTTTAAATATCAAATACTTATAAATGTAGGTAGAACCTGTTATCAGTCTTGAAAACAATACAAATACAAACCAATTAATTTAACCCAGAAATTGTCAGCAAAAAGACAAGTAAGACAGTATAAAGTTTTAGCACCTGTGTTTGAAAATGTCTCTGATTGGCCTAGATATCTGTGTGGGTACCAATTACCTGGGGGACATTGGAAATAGAACCACAGAGCTTGAAATTATTTTTCTTAGATGAGGGCCATTGTTTGAGCATGAGGCTGATTCCTAAAGTAGGGAATATGTCTTAAGAGTTAATTTTATTATAAGCACTGGACTTGAGATGCCAGAAATGAGACAGTTACTTTACATATAATAGAGCAGAATCTGGGCATTGTTGAGTGAAAACAGCTAAGATCTTTTGATTTATTTTTTATTTTTATTTTTCCAAGGTAGGGTCTCACTCTAGCTCAGGCTGACCTGGAATTCACTATGTAATATCAGGATGGCCTTGAACTCATGGTGATCCTCCTACCTCTGCCTCCCAACTGCTGAGATTAAAGACATGCACCACCAGACCTGGCAAAACAGCTAAATTCTACTACAACCTTTGACAAATTTCTTTTGAAAGAGAAAACACCATTTGACAACCAACGTTTTTAGCTTAAACTTTTTAAATTAATTAATTTATTTATTTTAAATATATTTTTATTTATTTGAGAGAGAGATAGAGGCAGAATGAGAGAGAGAGAGAGAAAGAATGGGCGTGCCAGGGCCTCCAGCCACTGCAAATGAACTCCAGATGCATGTGCCCCCTTGTGCATCTGGCTTATGTGGGTCCTGGAGAGTAGAACCGGGATCCTTTAGCTTTGCAGGCAAATGCCAAGCCATCTTTCCAGCCCTTTAGCTTAATCTTGATAGCAACTGATTTTATGTATAATAGAAATTTTTATTACCATAAAACATTTTTTTTTGAGGTAGGGTCTAACTGTAGTCCAGGCTGACCTGGAATTCACTATGTAGTCTCAGTGTGGCCTCGAACTCATGGCGATCCTTCTACCTCTGCCTCCTGAGTGCTAGGATTAAAGGCGTGAGCCACCATGCCTGGCCCAACATATTTTATCTAACAGGAAAATGAAAGTTATTGTTACTGAAATTAAATCAACCTAAACCTAAGTGATTAAACCTAGTGATGACCATTTAATAGTATTAGCACAAATGAAACAGAAGCTATCTTTAATATCACAATGTCTTTAGGGATGAGTACCTCATCTTTGGAAATTAAACACTTATATGTGAACCTTTATCTTAAGATTCAGTTTTTCCAATAGTTAAAGCCTTGATGAACAGAGGAAACTAATCTACTTTACTGAGAGTCTTAAAGCCAGTTTTTATAACCCTTAAATCATAACAAATTAGCATCAGTGAGCATCTTCTTATAGAAGGGGGGCATCCCTCCAAACCAGATTTGGGAGAAGAAATTTTTCTCCCCAACCAAACAGGACACATAGTGCAGTCTATGTGCCTCTGGCAGCAAGAAAGGTCCAGGACAGGATATCCATGTTCATCTTGTCAGGCCATCTCCCAAGCCCGAGTACCTCTAGCATTCCCCCAGCCCTGTACATGTCTTACATCACAGAATATAAGCAGTACCATTGGCAAGATAGGCCCAAGTGTGAAGACTTTCACATCTACTCCTGTCTTGCAGCCTACATGTCTGTCCAAGGGAGAGGTTTCCTGGGCTTTTCCTTCTCCATTGTGTGGGAGCCTGGGATATGGGTCCCCCCCCACCATTTGTGAATGTTTTAGAATGGTCTAGGGACCTAAGGGTATTATTCTAAAGGTAATCTTTGGTTTTACTACCTTATATATGGGGATCCTACCCTTTGTTGATATGAGAGAGACAGATCATTTACTTGATGTCTTTTTATTATATCTGTTTATACCCTGATATATATTTGAGGTAAGTCTGATATTTGTCTTGTGTAAGGAGGTGGTAACCTGATCAAGTACCTTCACTCAGTTTTCCTACTTAACCCTTTTGTCTACTGAGAAATTTCATCTAACAGATGTGACTTCAGGTGTTCAAAAGAGAGGAACAATAAAGGGAAACAAAGTTATATGCTATTTTTCATTCCCTTTTCCTTGTTAGAGACAATTGGCCATTTTGTCTCTGGACAGGGTCTGGGGAACACATGGCTTAAACTTGCATGGGGTCTGAGATAAAATGGGTGCCATCCCTTTTTCCATTGTCCAGCTTGTCATGACTTTAAATAGCATATAACGGTAAGCAAGAGCAAAATGAAATAACAGAGCACAGAGCTAAGCATCCTGACATTTCTTGTCTTACTCTGAAGTTGTTTGTTTTTAATTAGGAAATTTATTTTACCCATTTGTAATACATAAGGTGATAGGGTCTTATCTATGTTTAACCTGGTTAGACCTCCAAAGAATGTGAATTATACATGTACTTATGACTTTGTGACCCACCTAGCATAGGACATCACATGTGACTAATGTAAGCTGAATTTACATTAACTCTATGTCCGTATATAAAACTTTTAGAGCATCCTTAACAGTCTATAAATGGTTTAAAAATCTTTAATTTTAGGCATGGTGTTTATCTACATTTATCCTGAAAATTAGCCTTCTGTTCCTTATAAAAGGAAATTAATTTTAGGCAAAATTTAGTCATTTTAGATCTTTTACATCTTTTTTTACATATGCATACCTTTATCTATATACTTTAACATTCTGATCTAAGTTCCACTTTAAAAAAAAAAAAGCCATTTGGGGGCTGGAGGGATGGCTTAGTGGTTAAGGCATCTGCCTGCAAAACCAAACGACTCAGGTTTGATTCCCTAGGACCCACGTTAGCCAGATGCACAAGGGGGTGCACACATCTGGAGTTCATTTGTAGTGGCTGGAGGCACTGGTGCACCTATTCTTTCTCTCTCTCTCTCTCTCTCTCTCTCTCTCTCTCTCTCTTTCTCTCCCTCTTTCTCTGTCAAATAAATGAATAAAATAAAATATTTTTAAAAAGCCATTTTTGCCCCCCCCCCAAAAAAAAACCTTTGGGTTTTCACAGGTGGGGTCTCACTCTAGCTCAGGCTGACCTAGAATTCATTAGGTAGTCTCAAGGTGGCCTCAAACTCATGGCAGTCCTCCTATCTCTGCCTTCCAAGTGCTGGGATTAAAGGCGTGCACCACCACGTCTGGCTAAAAAAAAGCCATTAAAAAAATTTATTTATGTACTTGAGAAAGAGAGAGAGAGGGCATGCCAGGGCCTCTAGCCACTGTAATCAAACTCCATCATTGCAAATGAACTCTAGACAAATGAACCACTTAGTTCATCTGGTTTACATGGGTACTGGAGAATCAAACCCAGGTTGTTAAACTTTGCAGGCAAGTGCCTTACCACTGAGCCATCTCTCCAGACCCTTATTTAAATATTTTTTATTTATTTATGTAAAAGATAGAGGAAAAAAAGATGCAGGCAAACAGAGAGAGAAAACTGACTCTGGGTATAGCCCAAGCATATTTATAGTCCAAGGACTGAAAACATTGTGCCCTTGAGAATAGCTGAGAGGTAAGACCCTTCCCAGACAGGTACTACCACACTCCCAATTTTTTTCTTTTTTCTTCCTCTTTTCTTTCATATATATATTTTTAATTGACAACTTCTATACTTACAGACAACAAACCATGGTATTTCCCTCCTCTGTCTTCCCCTCCCTCACTTTCTCCTTCATAACTCTGCTCTCTGTCATATCCCCTTCCCACACTCCCAAATCTTATGACCTGAGCTGAGGTCATTATTGTTTATCTATGAGATAAAAATGTTTGTGGTGGTGCACACCTTTAACCCTAGCACTTGGGAGGCCTAGGTAGGAGGATCCCCTTGAATTCAAGGCCAGCCTGAGAGTACATAGTGAATTCCAGGTGAGCCTGGGCTAGAGCAAGACCCTGCCTTGGGAAAAATAAAATCCTTGTGGTTGGAACTGCTAACTGAAAGCCTCTTGGAGGAAGAGATTATGTTCCCTGGACTGTGGATGGGGGACTCCAGCATACTGTTGCAACAGGGCTTCCCCAGTCATTTCTCTTGATTGTTACATCTTGAGAGGAGGGTACAATTAGGGTGACTGGACCCCTAAAGATAAAAAAAAAAAAAAAAGACAGGAAAGGGCTGGAGAGATGGCTTAGCGGTTAAGGCACATGACTTTGAAGCCTAAGGACCCAGGTTCGATGCTCCAGGTCCCACGTATGCCAGATGCACATGGTGGTATATGCATCAGGAGTTCCTTTGCAGTGGCTAGAGGCCCTGACACGTCCATTCTGTCTCTCTCTCTCTTTCTCTCTCTCCCTCCCTCTCTCTGTCTCAAATAAATAAATAAATAAATAAATAAAGCCGGGCGTGGTGGCGCACGCCTTTAATCCCAGCACTCGGGAGGCAGAGGTAGGAGGATCGCCGTGAGTTCGAGGCCACCCTGAGACTCCATAGTGAATTCCAGGTCAGCCTGGGCTAGAGTGAGACCCTACCTCGAAAAACCAAAAAATAAATAAATAAATAAATAAATAAATAAAAATACATCTTAAAAAAAAAGACAGGAAAGTTTGCACTTGCTATAAATCAAAGATAATCTGACTTCTTATCTCTTGCCTAGTTCCCTAGACCTGTTTCTCCACAAACAACCAGGACCCCTTCTGGGAGGGAGGTCTTTCATAGGATTTAAATATTGTGGTTGGTCAAGATCAGCCCCCAGAATTTGATGTCAGGGCTAACCTCTTCTGAGATAGGCCCTAGACAGGCCCTAGCCCTAACCAAACAGCCATCCCTCTGGTTCAACATAAGGTTATAAATACCTTTGCAAGGGGAGGGCAGGCTCTCTACCACTTGAGAACTTCCAGCTGTGGGTGGTGAGCTTCTCCCTCAGCTAGCCCAGGCCCAGCCTGGTTGAGCCGAGGAGAGGCCCTCCACCCAGACCTTACTCTCCTTCGAGGTAGGGTCTCACTCTATCTCAGGCTGACCTGGAATTAATCTCAGGGTGGCCTCAAACTCTTGCCAGTCCTCCTGCCTCTGCCTCCCAAGGGCTGGGATTTAAAGGTGTGTGCCACCACTCCCAGCTCTCAAGACTTATTTTAAGTTCCAGGAGTGGTGGCACACACCCTTAAATCCGTGCAGGAGGTGGTGGCACATGCCCTTAAATCCCAGCCCTTGGGAGGCAGAGACAGGAGGACTGGCAAGAGTTTGAGGCCACCCTGAGACTACATAGGTCAGCCTGAGCTAGAGTGAGACCCTACCTCGAAAAACTGAAAAAGAAAAAAACAAACAAACAAAAAAAAGGGACTTATTTTAACACTAGGTAAGAGAATGGTGAAATAGAAAGGAAAAGGAAGAAACTTCTGAATGCCCGGTAAGTGCTGGTTTTAAGGCTTTTCAAAGAAGAAGGGGGATATTTCACTGTAGGAATGGGCCTTGCATGGGAGTGAGTGAGGCATGAAGGAGAGTTGAGCAAATGTGACCCAAGCCTACATAGTCCTGGAAAGTGAGATCTCCACTCAGGGACACACCCTGGGGAAGTGAGGCTTGGTCAATTTTCATAACAGTGGGGATTCCAAAGTCACAGACCTGGGCATGTTTTCAGATGACTGTCACAGCTGTTAAGAGGGGGGAAGAGTCAACACTAGTTAAGGCAAGTTTCTAATTTTCTTTGTAAATTTAGGAAACTGTGTGTGTGTGTGGGGGGGGGGGGTTACGGTAGGGTCTCACTCTAGCCCAGGCTGGAATTGACTATGTAGTCTCAAGGTGGAATGCTGGGATTAAAGGTGTGCACCACCATGCCCGGCCTAGAGGATTTTTTTTTGTTTGTTTTTGTTTTATTTATTTATTTATTTAAGAGAGAGAGGGAGAGAGAATGGACATACCAAGGCCTCCAGCCGCTGCAAACAAACTCCAGATACATGCACCACCTTGTGTATCTGTCTTACATGGGTCCTAGGGAATTGAACCTGGGGCCTTTGGCTTGGCAGGTAAGTACGTTAACTGCTAACATAAGGGAGGAAGGCAGAGCTATTGACCAAGGAGGCAAGAGAAGGTTTGGGGAACTGGAAAAGCCCCCAAGACAACTTTTTTTGGTGGAATCTAAAAGCGACAATAAAAGGAGGCTGGCCTGGTATGGTTGGCAAGAGCAAGGAGCTCCTGGGAAAGCCCTCACTCTCAAAGTGTGGCACAGTTAGTGGGGGCAGCTCATCCAGGGTGAACCCAAACATATTGTAAGGATTCCCACTTGCTTCTTCCCTCTCACTTCTATTTCTCACTCTGGCATTTGCACCTACTGGTCTCCTGGCCAGAATTCCTAATCTGAGAGATTTATAGGTAATCACTTCTACAGGTCAGTGAGCCCCCCTCTACTCATGACCAATCTGTTACCAATTGCACACTGGCCCATAGGTGGCGCCAAGGCTGCACTTTTGTGAAGCAAAGTCCCTCCATTCTCAGGAGATGCCCTAAGAGTGCTGTCTTATTACTGGAGTTAGGGTAACAAGGTTTGCCCTGGCAGCCCTAACATGTCAGGCTTGCCAACCCATCCTCAATAAGCCAACAAAAATATATTTCTTTATTCTAGAGAGAATGGGTATGCCAAGGTCTCCTGCCACTGTAAACTTTTACATCTGGCTTTTATGTGGGTACTGGGGAATCAAACCTGAGCCATCAGGCTTTGTAAGTAAGCACCTTTAACCACTGAGCCATCTCTGCAGCCCCATCAATAACCCATTTAAAGGAGCCAAAAAATGGTGAAAAGCATGGGTTGCTGAGATGGATCAATTGGTAAAATGTTTCCCACACAGGCATGAGGTCTTAAATTAGGACCTCCAACAACCACATAAAAGCCAAATATGGGGGCACATACCTATAATCCCAGTGCTGGGGAAGTAGAGACAGGAGGGTCCCCAGGACATGCTTGGCTAGTCTAGCCAATTGGGGAGATCTGGCTTTAGTAAAAGACTATCTCAAAAAATAAGGTGGCTAAGGGATGGGATACCTTCCAGTGAGTTGTTGGCCAGGGAGGTCCCTGACGCCCCCAAAACTTTGCAGGCCATTGTCAAGGCCCATTGTTTCCCACCAGTAATAGATGATAAGACCCTATTGCAAGACTCCACATACTTGGGCTGCAAGGCCACTGAGAAATCTTGCTGGAACTGAACTGATAACCTCCTCCATGTAGACCAGCTGACAGAAAGCTGGAAGAAGCCATTCTGCATGCAGTTCAATGGGAGAAAGAGAAATCACCAGTGAAGATACTCAACAGTGGACACTGCAAGTCTTATATTTGGCCAGCCAGGCCAAATGAGCCAACGGGTACAACAGTAGCACATCTGTCATGGTAGAAACCAACTGTCCTCTAATTGGACTAGAGGGCCACTCCATGGGAGAGAATACATCCCTGATACTGAAAACCTACAACTTGGGTAGTCATGAGACCTAAGGGTGTAACATCTGCTGCTCTCTGGCTAAATGTATATACTATGCTCATCAAACTGCCCAGTAAGCACTTCTCTTAATGTTCATACCCATATATTAATGCTACTCTCACTTTTGGTTAGAGAACCTTCTCTTTTCAGATGGCAGTGACCTTGGGATGACTCAGAAGGCATCATGGTGCTGGGAAGAAGTGACAGAGGAGTGCTCAGCACTGCAATATCTCTATCACACCTTCCAAGGCTCAAGGACATTTCTGAAGAGATGGTGGAAAGAATGTAAGAGCCAAAGGAAGGGTAGGACTCCTTACAACGTGCTCCCCCCAGACACAAAATGGCCTGGATATCCATGACCTCACAGTGCCTGACACTACCTACACAAGACCATCATAATAGGTGGAAAAGATCATGACATCAATGCCGGGCTCCGCCGGCGGGGGCAGGTAGTGCCGAGGGAAGGACCAGGCCCGCTGGTTCCTCCCGAGGGGCTGAGGAGGAGATGAGCGTCCGACGACTCAGACCTCTCCTGGCCACCGGAGAAAAACCACACTGAGTCGGGAGTCTTGTAGAAGCAGGAACTCGATTTATTGCTATGAACAGTTGCCTATATAATGTTGGGGGTGAAGGCGGGGATTGTAGGATGGTGGGGAAAGGTAAGGGCCAATAGTAAACTGTGACTATTGAAATGATAATTCTAACTCCCATGTGGAGGTAGCAGGTAAGAAGCCATTAGGCGTCTTGCTGAGTCACGTCTGGCCAGAGGCAGATCACCAAACTTTAGCTAGGCTCAGGAAGTTCCACTAGGCCTCACACCTGGGCCTTTAGAGGCCAGCATCTCCCCCTTTTGTTTTTGTAAGAGCATTAGTCACCATGGCCCCTGTTTTAGGTTGTCCCCCTCTGGGGGTCTTAACCGTCATTGGGTACCAGGTGTTTAGCTCAGAGCATTCATCATGGCCCCTGTCTTAGGTTGTCCCCCTCTGGGGATCTTACCCGTCACTGGGTACCATGTGTTTAGCTCGGTGAGAACCCACCCCATGGCCTGTCTTAGGTTGTCCCCCTATGGGGATCTTACCCGTCATTGGTCACATGGAGGGCAGAGGAGGTGGCAGTGGGTCATCTGAGGAACTTAATTCCTGAGTTTCCAGCCTGTATTTTGACCTGATGAGGTTTTATTGCCTCTAGCCATTGGTGAATAAATTGTGTAATCTTATTAATTACACAAGGCCCGACAGTGAGGAGAAGGAAAAGGAGAAGAAGGAGGGGGAGGGGCCCAAGTAGAGGCAGAAGGTAGGGTAAGAAGTCATGTAAGCCCGTCCACAGCAGGTTGTCCTGGAGGTCCCGTTGCCTCCTCTCCAAGTCTTCCTGGAGCCTCTTAATCTTGTCCTGGATGATTCCTGATTTATTGGCGTAAAAGCAGCATTTTTCCTGTAAAAACAAACATACGCCTCCTTTTTCGGCCGTTAGTAGGTTTAGTCCTCTCCTGTTTTGTGGGACTACCTCAGCCAGGGAATCTAGCTGTTGTTGAAGATAGGTCTCCCTCTGATACAGGGAGGGCCTCATTTCCAGGGATGATATTTACATCTGGGATTAAGGTGGCTGGGGCACAAAGGCCCGTCCAATTGGTGGGCAGAAAGTCATAGGCCATCCCGCCTCCACAAACATAAACCATTCCAGAAGGTGGGCAGCATTGAGCATTGGGATCAGCTGTGTTAAAAGTACAGAAGGAAGGATGAATGTATCCCACATCTATACTGGAATTATTAGGGGAAGGCGGGGCCCAAATGCAAGTTCCAGGGGAAACATTGGGAAAAGCTGGACGGGGATGGGGAAGGTGGCTGAGTAATGTTTTAAGGTCGTACAGGCAACTGTACTGTAAGCAGCCAGAGAGGCCCAGATTGGAGGCAAAGCCAGCAATCCTCCACAAGGGAGGGAATTGTTTAGTTTAGTAGGGTGAAGGACCATTTTAGGAACAGTCCTCAGGGGTGGGACACTCCCTAGAGAAGTGACTGTCAGTGTCCTCTTGTTGGGACAAATATTTTAGGTCTCTCGCTGGTACCCAAATGGGTCTTTTTTCATCTTGAGGGAAGACACATCTAAACCCTCTCCCTGCTGTGAGGAGCGGATCAGGCCCTCTCCAGGCCCCAGTCAATGGGTCCCTCCATCTTACCCAGATAGAACTGTAGGTAATGGATGAAGACCAATGTTTTTGAAAAGGGGAGAGTTGTTTATCTTCTTTAGAAAAGTTTAAAATATTTAGGGTAAATAATGCCTTTTTTAGTTGGTCGTGTGGGGGTAAGGATTCCCCCTTTTGTTTTTGTAATTGAGACTTGAGAGTCTGATTATATCTTTTAACGATAGCTTGGCCCCGGGGGTTGTATGGGATGCCTGTAGAATGTGAGATTTTTCAGTTTTGGAGAAAATCTACAAAGGCCTTGCTTACGAAGCAGGGGCCATTATCTGTTTTAATTTGATCAGGCAGCCCAAGAGTGGCAAAACATTGAAGCATATGACTAATGGCATGTTTAGATTTTTCCCCGGCATGTGTTGATGCCCAGCAGGCACGGGAAAAGGTATCAACTGAAAGAAAAATATATTTAAGTTTTCCAAATGGAGAATAGTGTGTGACATCAATTTGCCACAGATGATTAGGGCGTAGCCCTCTAGGATTGTTTCCTGTAGTTTGAAGGGGGGGTACTTGGAGGAAGGGCTGACAGGACTTACAAGTCCGGACAATTTTTTTAAGGTCCTTGACTGGTACCTGTGGAAACCTGTGTTTGAGACCTCTCTAGTTGACATGGGTCAATAAGTGGAAGCGTGTAGCTTCTGTAATAGTATTACACTGAGGCATAGAAGCCATTTTATCAGCCAAATTGTTTCCTCGAGAAAGAAATCCCGGTAAGTTTTGATGACCCCTGAGATGTTGAAGAAAAATGGGGTTAATTTTTTGTTTGAGTAGGGAACGAGCTTGAATCATCAGAGGAGATATAGGGTTGGAGTCCAGTCTAATATGGGCCTCAACCAGGTTGGGTAATAAATTAACAACATAAAGGCTGTCAGAAAATAAGTTAAATGGCTCTTAAATAGTGTCCAAAGCTAGAACGACAGCAAATAGTTCTTTGAATTGTGCTGACCCCTCAACCTCATGAGAGACTGACTTTATGGGCATAGGCTCTTTTTTCTGTTTTAAGGGAGGGTAAACGACTAGGGAAGCCCCCAGGTGCCCTCCATCAGTAAACACGGTAAGAAAGTCAGGGTTAGGTTGAGACAGAAAAAGCCTGGGGGGCTTTCATTCTAATCTGGAGAAAGAACTCATCCATTTGTGGGGGCCATAATGGCAATCAATTTTACCTAGAAACCCCTCGAGAGCCATAGCAACTCTATTATTATTTCTCTGAAGCCAGGTGAAATCTGTTATCTTAAAGGGGGTGACAATAAGGTGAGGTTCTGTGCCAAACAACCGGACAGAGGTGTCTCTGCCCTTGATAATGCAATCAGCAACCTGGTTGGTTATAGAATAAACTCTGGGGACCCCACCGATTGAGAGGTGGACCCATTGGATGGGTTCACCTTCCTGGGCCAACAGTGCAGTGCATAATGTTTCCCCAGAGAAAATGTAGAGGGAGATGGGCAAATCAGGATTGAACCTCTTTAGGGTCACAGTATTTATAGCCTGTTGTACCTTATGAAAAATTTGTTGATGACAAGGGGACAAAATTACCTGAGAGGAGAAGTTAAGGTCCTTTAGGAGGTCAAATAAAGGGGACAGTTCTTCAGTAGTTATGGGTATCCAAGGCCTCATCCAATTAATTTCTCCCAAAAGCTTCTGGAGTTGAGGCAAGGTGTAAGAATCCTGAATATAAAGTTGTGGTTTAACAGGTGAAACTGTATCTAGGGTAAGGATTGAGCCCAAGATCTTAAAGGGAGGCACAGTTTGAACTTTTTCTGGAGCTACTTTAAAGCCGTGAGTATGTAGGATAGTTAGACATTGGTGGGTAAGGTCCTGGAGTGTGGAGGAATCTAGGCACCCAAGAATAATATCATCCATGTAAATATAAAACAGAGTATCAGGGAGATTGATAAGAGAAGAGAAAATGGATGACAGGTAATATTGACAAATGGGTGGGCTATTTGCCATGCCCTGAGGTAAGACAGTCCATTCAAATCTCCTATCTGGGCCACAAAAATTAACAGCAGGTACAGAGAATGCAAATTTTTCCATGTCTCCTGGATGGAGAGGGATAGAGAAGAAGCAATCTTTAATGTCAATGATAGTAATATGGTATATATTGGGAATAGCTGGGATCCATGGGAGTCCCCTCTGGGGAGTTCCGAAGGGGATCATGCGTTTATTGATCTTTCTTAAATCATGTAAAAATCTCCAGGACCCATTAGGCTTTTTTATGACAAAGACAGGAGAGTTCCAGGGACTAGTGGAGGGACGAATATGTCCGGCCTCCAACTGTTGATCAATAAGTATGTGGAGTTGGTGTAACTTAGAAGAAGGGAGAGGCCACTGCTCAACCCATACAGGATCCCCCGGTCTCCACTGGATTTTAAATGGGGGGGGCTGGGCAGTGGCCCTTAGAATTGGGGGTGTTTATTGGAGTACTTTTGTCTGAGTTGCTCAAAGTAAGGGTCATCTCTATAATTGGGATGATATTCCCTCCCTTCCTCAGACTGTTGTTGATATTCTTTTTTATCTAACAAATCATTATAAAAGGCCTTATGGTCAGTAGTGATGAAAGCCTCGGCATCTCCAAGGATGTCTTGCCCCAGTAAGTTAGCAGTGAGCCCAGTCACCACGAGAGGGCGGACTTTTCCCCTGTCCCCACCTGGGTCAGTCCAAGGGAGCCACGTGGCAGTCTCCCAGGAGGTGGATTGCCCGCCAATTCCCAGTAGGGGAGGGCCGGGCACAAGCTGCCAGGAGGGGGGCACTTCCTCCTTTCTCAGGACCGTTCGGTCCGCTCCAGTGTCAATGAGAAGTTTGAATTTTTTATTGCCAATATTTAAAATAATTTTGGGTCTAAGGCCGGGGACCAGGGGGACGGTCCAATAGGCTTTGATGGTCTCTTTCCCCTTATTTAACGGGGCTGGGGGAAGCCCCTGGAGGAGTTTAAAGGCTTTCCCTGTATGTTAAACTTCCATTTACATTCCTTAGCCCAATGAAACCCTTTATTGCATTTAGGGCAAAGGGTGTGAGGGGCGTTGGTCGTCCCCCCAGAGCGCGGAGGAGGCTTTGTCCTGTTGGGGCACTCCTTTTTAAAGTGGCCCTCGTCCCCGCATCCAAAACATGTCAAGTTTTTAGAATTTAACTGTAATGCACAGATTGTATTGGCCAAATCTCTTTGTTTATTTTCCTGAAGGGCGGCAGCCATGGCCCTAGCCTGATGGGAGATAGTGCCAACGTCCTTGGTGGCTACAATCCATCTACTCATGGAGTTGTCCTTGAGACCCGCACAGGCGAGGCGGTGATCGGCCGTCATCCCATCCCAGACCAACATTTTAGTAAACTGATCCCGTAATGCCCCTGGGGGAAATTTTTTTTGGAGACTTTTTTCCACCCTATCTATAAATGTAGCCAAATCCTCAGATGGTTTTTGAGTAATACTCATAAGGGGAGTTTCAGAGGGTCCCTCATCAAGCTTTTTCCATGCCGCCAAGCCCAGTGCCCTGACCTGGTCCCTATACGGGTCAGGTATAGCCGCCTGTTGAGTGCCTGTAGCATATTGATCAGAGGTACCAGAGAGCATCCCAAAAGTTATCGGCACAGGGGGCTGTTGATTTTGGTTTCGTTCTGCCTGTGCATGGCATTCATCTCTAAAAAAGGCACACCACTTAATGTATAGGGGACCTGACAAGACAGCCCTGACTAGATTTTTCCAATCTTGGGTTGTACAAGGTTGATGGGCAAGGCCCTGTAACAGGGTCTCAGCCCAAGGAGAGTTGGGTCCATCCTCTGAGACCGCTTTTTTAAGCTCCTTAAGGTCCTGAGCTTCCCACAGATACCAGGCAGCAGGGCGATTGCCCCCAGGATTTAGATTGACGGGAAATAAAAAAGTAGCTTTATTTTTTGACGGCTTGGCTGCCGAATATGGAGGGGCTGAGGGGGTCTCGGCGGCCGAATATGAAGGAGGGGCCGAGGGGGTCCAGAAAGGGTTAGTTGATGGAGGAGGTGGAGGAGGTCCCCCGGAAGGCCAGGGAGCACTCTCAAAGGGATCGAGTGAGGAGCATAAAGATGCATCCTTTTGGGGTTTTTTTAAAGCTGTATCTCCAGGAGGAGTAGCTGGATTAGGCTGTATATTATCTTTTTCTTCTGTCTTTTGTTTATGTTTGGTTGGCCTTGGAGGGAAGCAGGCCTTGAGGGCTGAGATCATAGGGAGGACCCCTGAGGGGGGTATTTGACCCTTCTCCACATGTGCCCGACAAACAAGGGCCTCTACCCTATCCCACATGTCCCAATCAAAGAGATTTCCTTCCGGCAGCCATGGCGCCAGTTTGAGAAGGCAATCCCAGGTCTGTTGAGCCTGATTATCAGTCAAATTAAGCCCTCTACTCTTTAGGAGTGCCCTGAGAGATTCTAAGGCAGGATTGGATTTACAGTTAGACTGTCCCACATTATAAAGTTGAGAGAAAAATGTCCATAAAATTAGGGCAATAGCAACCCACATACACATGAGTACAATACAACCACAAGGATCCAAAAGATAGGTAAACATGCTGTACAAAAGCCGCAGATGTAGCTTGTCTGCAAACTAAAAGTGAAAGGAAAGAGAAAGAGAACAAAGAGACGTTGATCAACAAGTACAGGTTATAGAAGCAAAGTTTAGCACATTAAATATAAAGACTACTTATAGGGGTACGCTCACCCGCATATGTACACCGATTGACCTCCTCAACGAATGTCTCTCAGGGGGCACTAGTCTGCCGGATTCCAAGAGCCCCACGTTGGGCGCCAGATGCCGGGCTCCGCCGGCAGGGGCAGGTAGTGCCGAGGGAAGGACCAGGCCCGCTGGTTCCTCCCGAGGGGCTGAGGAGGAGATGAGCGTCCGACGACTCAGACCTCTCCTGGCCACCGGAGAAAAACCACACTGAGTCGGGAGTCTTGTAGAAGCAGGAACTCGATTTATTGCTATGAACAGTTGCCTATATAATGTTGGGGGTGAAGGCGGGGATTGAAGGATGGTGGGGAAAGGTAAGGGCCAATAGTAAACTGTGACTATTGAAATGATAATTCTAACTCCCATGTGGAGGTAGCAGGTAAGAAGCCATTAGGCGTCTTGCTGAGTCACGTCTGGCCAGAGGCAGATCACCAAACTTTAGCTAGGCTCAGGAAGTTCCACTAGGCCTCACACCTGGGCCTTTAGAGGCCAGCACATCAATATAAGAGAGAGACTGATTGAGAGGGGGAGAGGACATGATGGAGAGTGGAGTTTCAAAAGGGAAAGTGGGGAAGGGGAGGGCATTAGCATGGGAAATTGTTTACAATCCTGGAAGTTGTTAATAAAAATTAAATTAATTAAAAAAATAAGGTGGCTAGGTGTAGTGGGGCTCACTGTTAATCCCAGCACTTGGGTCACTGTGAGGCCAGCCTGGGACTACAGAGTGAGTCCCAGGTCAGCCTGGGTTAGAGTGAGACCCTACCTCAAAAAAAAGAAAAAAGAAAAAAGAAAGGTGGAGCATAGACTTAAACATTTGCGCAAGGTACCATGAATGTGTGTGTGCATGTGCATACACATGCAAAAAAAATTTTTTTAACTACAGGGGCCTGGAGAGATGGCTCAGTAGTTAAAGGCACTTGCTTGCAAAACTTGATGGTCTTGGGTTCAATTTCCCAGTTCCCACGTTAAGCTAGATGCACAAGGTGGTACATGTGTCTGGAGTTCATTTTCACTGGCAGGAAGCCTTGGCGTGCTAATGCCCATTCTCTCTCTCTTTTCTTGCAAATAATCAATAAAAATATTTTTTTTAAACTGCATAGTAGCTGGGCGTGGTGGTACACGCCTTTAATCCCAGCACTAGGGAGGCAGAGGTAGGTGGATTGCTGTGAGTTCGAGGCCACCCTGAGATTACATAGTGAATTCCAGGTCAGCCTGGGCTAGAGTGAGACCCTACCTCAAAAAACCACCAAAAAAAACCCCAAAACAAAACAAAACAACAACAACAACAAAAAAAAAAAAAACCTGCATAGTGAGCGGGGTGTGGTGGTGCATGCTTTTAATCCCAGCATTTAGGAGGCAGAGGTAGGAGGATCACTGTGAATTCAAGGCCACCCTGGGAATACAGAGTGAATTCCAGGTCAGGCTGAGCTAGAATGAGACCCTACTTTGAAAAAACATCATATATATATTTAAGCTGGGTGTCGTAGTGAAGGAGGATAGGAGAAAGCTAGCCAGGCTAGTCAGGCCACCCTAACAATGAACTCCACTCTACTTTGTTTTAGCCTAAATTGTCTCCTTCTTATCGTCCCTCTGGGCCCTTTCTGGACAGCTGTCTGGGATTTTTTTCCATCTGCTGACAAAGATAAATTTAGCTCCTCAGCAGTTAACTCTTAGAGTACCTCAGTGAATCAGTTCAACCTTTAGCCTCTTTTCTACCATAGTCTCTGCTTTGATACTTTCCCTCTTCAGGAAAGCACATGGCAGATGTCCACATGTGTGTTTTCTGAGAATCTCTACATTTACATCTAAGTTCTACTTTCCATGTGCTTGCAACTCTGTCCCAGTCTTTTTCTAAGGACCTCATTTCTCTTAAGTGAACCTTATAAACTCTGCAGTGTTTCTACATGAGAGCATGTTTCCTACTTCCCACATGTTTAGCCTCCCCTTTAAAGCCCACAATTTGTGATTTTCCCCTCAATAAATTTAATAATTCATAATTTATCCTTCTTGAGTCTGTATTTATTTATTTATTTATTTATTTTTGCTTTTTCAAGGTAGGGTCTCACTCTAGCCCAGGCTGACCTGGAATTCACTATGTAGTCTCAGGCTGGCCTCAAACTCAGAGCAATCCTCCCACCTCTACCTCCCAAATGCTGGGATTAAAGGTGTGTGCCACCACTCCCAGTGAGTCTGTCTTTATTAATTCCCTATTAAAACTAGGACTAGGGCTGGAGAGATGGCTTAGCAGTTAAGCGCTTGCCTGTGAAGCCTAAGGACTCCCGTTCGAGGCTCAATTCCTCAGGACCCACGTTAGCCAGATGCACAAGGGGGTGCACGTGTCTGGAATTCGTTTGCAGTGGCTGGAGGTTTTGGCACACCCATTCTCACTCTCTCTCTCTCTCTGCCTCTTTCTCTGTCTGTCACACTCAAATAAACAAAAATAAAAATAAAAGCAAAACTAGGACTAGTACATGAAAAGCCGGGCATGGTGGCGCACACCTTTAATCCCAGCACTGGGGAGGGAGAAGCAGGAGGATCGCCATAAATTCGAGGCCACCCTGAGAATACAAAGTGAATTGTGAATTCCAGGTCAGCCTGGATTAGAGTGAAACCCTACCTCGGGGGAAAAAAAAAAAAAAAAAAAGAAACAACGTAGGACATGGGGCTGGAGAGATGGCTTAGTGGTTAAGGCACTTGCTTGCAAAGCCAAAGGACCCAGGTTCAATTTCAAGGTGGCACATGCATCTGGAGTTCATTTGCACTTGCCTGTGAAGCCCAAGGACCCATGTTCAACTCTCCAGATCCCAGATCCCACATGTCTCAAGAACAAGGTCGCACATGCACACAAAATGGCTCATGCGTCTAGAGTTTTATTGCTATGGCTGGAGGCCCTGGAACACCAATTCTCTCTCTTGCTCATTAAAAAAAAAAAAATGCTATGTGGTAGTAAGATAGTAACAAAATGAGAAAGAAAAAAACATGAATGGGGAAGGCCTTACCAGTATTGGAACCCTGAGGTTCAGACAGGGAGAGATGAACAGCCAGGAAGAAACCTTTGTCCACCCAGTAAGCCCCTCTTATAGCTTATTGGCATGGGCTTTACCCTCAGGCTCAGGTTAGTCTAAGAGAGTTGATTGGTTTGGATTCAGGGGACTGGCTCAAAAGAAAGCCAGTGTACTCAGTAGAGAGGGTGCGGTCACTGAGGGATGAGACTGGACTGGATCAGATGCAGAATTATCTTTGGGCCCATCCTAGCTGGCTACCTAAAAGTAAAACCACCTGGCTCCAACATCTCTCTCACAATGGCCTGTAATTTCTTTTCTTTCCTTTTTTTTTTTTTTTTTTTTTTTTTTTCCGAGGTAGAGTTTCACTGTAGCTCCAAGCTGACCTGGAATTTACTATGTAGTCTCAAGGTGGCCTCGAACTTATGGTGATCCTCCTACCTCTACCTCCCGAGTGCTAGGATTAAAGGCATGCGCTACCATGCCCGGCTTAATTTTTTATTCTTGAGACCTCTGTGGTGCTGGTAATATAGGTCAGTGTAAAACACTTGCCTAGAAAGCCTGAGGTCCTCAGTTCAATACTCAGTAACACACACACACATACAGAAAGAGAGAGAGAAATTGATTCATGGAATAAAAGAATCTTTTTCATGTGTGTGGGGGAGATGCTAGACAGATGGCTCAGCAGTTAAGAACACTTCCTGTGCAAGCATGAAGGCCTGAAAGAACACTAAATTTCCATCCTCAGGACCCACTTGTGATGGTAACCCTAGAAACATTAAGGAAAACAAAAACAAAAACAAAAACAAAAAAACAACAAAAAAAAAAAACAGCAAGCTCTGGGAACAGTAAGGCTCGCAGTAGAACAATGGAGCAGGATACCTGATGTTCTGCGCTCGCCACTGCAGGCAAGTGTACACTGTTCCAGGTGAGCATATGAGGCACTGCAAGGGCATATACACCTGCATACACACTTCACCCCCCCCCCCACATCACATTACACACACTAAGAAAAAAAAAAAAAGCCGAGCATGGTGGCGCACACCTTTAATCCTAGCACTTGGGAGGCAGAGGTAGGAGGATCACTGTGAGTTCGAGGCCACTTTGAGACTACATAGTGAATTCCAGGTCAGCCTGGGCTAGCACAAGACCCTACCTCGAAAAACTAAAAGAAAAAGAAAAAAGAAGCCGGGCGTGGTAACACATGCCTTTAATCCCAGAACTTGGGAGGCAGAGGTAGGAGGAATGCCATGAGTTCAAGGCCATCCTGAGACTACACAGTGATTTCCAGGTCAGCCTGAGCTAGAGTGAGACCAAACCTCGAAAAAAAAAAAACAAAAAAGGTGGGGGGGCTGGAGAGATGGCTTAGTGGTGCTTGCCTGCAAAGCCAAAGGACCTTGGTTCGATTCCCCAGAACTCACGTAAGCCAGATGCACAAGGGGGTTCTTGCATCTGTAGTTCATTAGCACATTTGCAGTGGCTAAAAGCCCTGGAGTGCCTATTCTCTCTCTCTTTCTCTCTCCCTCTCTCAAATAAATAAATAAAAATAAAAATAAAATTCTACAAAGAAAAAATAGTTTTCATCTGCTAAAGGTGGTATGTGCCTATAATTCCAGCCCTTGGGAGGTGGAGGCAGGAAGCTCAGGAGTTCCATAGGGAATTCAAGGGAAACCTGTGGATTACATGAGACCCTTTCTCAGTGGGGGAAAAAAAAAGTGTGGGACAGGGAGCTGGAGAGATGGCTCAGCAGTTAATGCACTTGCTTGTCAAGTGTAAGGACCTGTGTTTGATTCCTCAGTATCCAGGTCAAGCCAGAAGCCCAGGTGACACATGCATCTGGAGTTCGTTTGCAGTTGCTTGAGGCCCTGGAGCACCCATATTCTCTTTCTTTATCTGGCCCCCACTCATATAAATGAATAAAATGATTAAAAAACAAAGCACTTTTCCCTAAAGGACAGCCCAATTATTAATGTACCTAACTCCATTTTGTTTCTAATTTGTTCTTGATTTTTTTTTCTTTCCTTCTGTGCTATTCTAAGTCTTTTTCCCTCCAGTTACTTTGGATCCCAGGAATAATAGGCCTGATTGATGAATACTTTAAGACAAATGACCTAAGTAACAGAGACTTTCTTGGTAATGGTCAGACAATGGACAGACCTGGATGCCTGGACTTCCGCTACGCAAACCCCAATCCTTGCCTACATACCACTAAGATTTCTAAGCACTTGGATGACAAATTTTGATTCATTAGATTTCTATTTCTACCCTTCCTGGTGTGAATCTGCTAGTAGCTCATTCCTGCCAGGTGTGATGAGGCATTCCATAATCCCAATACACAGGAGGATGAGGCCAGAGGATTATACAAATTCAAAGCCTGTCTAGCTGATGATGAGAATCAGGGCATCCAGAGATACTAGAAGGCCTTGTATCAAGACACACACACACACACACACACACACACACACAATGCTAGGGCTGGACAGATGGCTTAGCAGTTAAGGCACTTGTCTGTGAAGCCTAAGGATCCAGGTTTGATTCTCCAGTTCCCACGTAAGCCAGATGCACAGGGTGGCACATGCATCTGGAGTTCGTTTGTAGTGGCTAGAGGCACTGGTTTGCTCTCTCTCTCTCTCTATGTAATAAATAAATAAAATATAAATAAATCTTTTTAAAAAGTGTGGCATGTTGGTACACACCTTGTGCCTTTGATCCAATTCTTATCAGTGGCATGAAGTTGTAATTCCAGCACTTAAGTGCTGAGGCAGGAGGATCACCATGAGTTTGAGGCTAGCATGGGCTACATAAAAATAATAGCTGTGGGCTGAGAGATGACTTAGTGGTTCAAGTACTTGCCTGCATAGCCTAAAGACCCATGTCCAACTCTCCAGATCCCACATAAGCCAGACACACAAAGGTGAGGCAAGCAGAAGGTCGCACATGCCCACTAGGTGGCACAAGCATCTGGAGTTAGATTGCAGTGGTTGAGACCTTGGCACACCAATTCTCTTTCGCTCTCTCGCTCACTCTAA
This sequence comes from Dipus sagitta, assembly GCA_036346955.1. Taxonomy (NCBI): domain Eukaryota; kingdom Metazoa; phylum Chordata; class Mammalia; order Rodentia; family Dipodidae; genus Dipus; species Dipus sagitta. Next base: position 38,974,221 of record CM070783.1, read on the forward strand.
AATAAAATAAAAATTAAGCCGGGCGTGGTGGTGCACACCTTTAATCCCAGCACTGGGGAGGCAGAGGAAGGAGGATCACTGAGAGTTTGAAGCCACCCTGAGACTACATAATGAATTCCAGGTCAGCCTAATCTAGAGTGAGACCCTACTTCAAAAAAAAAAAATGTGTCCAGGCGTGGTGTGCATGCCTTTAATCCAGCACTTGGGAGGCAGAGGTAGAAGTATCGCCATAATTTCAAAGTCATCCTGAGACTACATAGTGAATTCCAGGTCAGGCTGGGCTAGAGTGAGACACTACCTCAAAGAAGAAAAAATGAGGCTGGAATTATAAAGGCATGCACCACCACGCCTGGCTAAATAGATACTATTTAAAATAACAAAACATATTGCTGAAGACTCCACATACTTGGGCGACAAGGCCTCTGAGAAATCCTGCTGGAACTGAGCTGATAACCTCCTCCATGTAGACCAGCTGAGAGAAAGCTGGAAGAAGCCATTCTACATGTAGTTCAATGGGAAAAAGAGATACCACCAGTGAAGATACTCAACAGTGGACACCGCAAACCTTATAATTGGCCAGCCAGGCCAAATGAGCCAACGGGTGCAATAGTGGCATGTCTGTCATGGTGGAAACCAACTGCCCTTCAATTGGACTGGAGGCCTGCTCCATGGGGGGGAATACATCCCCGATACTGAAAACTTAAAACAGGGGTAGTTATGAGCCCTAGGGGTATAACATCTGCTGATGTTTGGAAAAATGTATATACTATGCTTATCAAACTGCCCAGTAAGCACTTCTCTTAATATTTATACCCTTATATTAACGCTACTCTCACTTTGGGTAGAGAATCTTCTCTTTTCAGATGGCAGTGACCTTGGGATGACTCAGAAGGTATCATAGTGCTGGAAAGAACTGACTGGAGTACTGAGTAACATCTCGATCACACCTTCCAAGGCTCAGGGTCTAATGCGGAAGAGGTGGTGGAAAGAATGTAAGAGCCAAAGGAAGGGTAGGACTCCTTACAACGTGCTCCCTCCAGACATAAAATGGCCTGGATATCCATGACCTCATAGTGCCTGACACTACCTACACAAGACCATCATAAGAGGAGGAAAAGATCATGACATCAAAATAAAAGAGAGACTGACTGAGATGGGGAGGGGATATGATGGAGAATGGAATTTCAAAGGGGAAAGTGGGGGGAAGGAGGGTATCACCATGGGATATTTTTTATAATCATGGAAAATGTTAATAAAAATTGAGAGAAAAAATAAAATAAAAATAAAAAAATAGGCCCCCAACACCTCATCACTGAAGCAGACCAAAAATGAACCCAACATGGCTCAGGGAAATTTTGCCGAAGAGGGGGCGGAAAGAATGTCAGAGCCACATGTTGGGTCATGTTATGCAGAGGCATTTATCTTACCCATAACTGTGGGTTAACTCCACAATGCATGACCCATATGCCTCAACAAGGAAGGGCCAAGGGGAGGGGGTAGGTCACGGATGAGCCTAATAATGGTACCAAACTGACTGTATTTGCTGAATACAAAACTAATTAATAAAAAAAATAGTAATAATAAAATAGCTGGGCGTGGTGGTGCATGCCTTTAATCCCAGCACTCGGGAGGCAAAGGTAGGAGGATTGCTGTGAGTTTGAGGCCATCCTGAGACTCCATAGTGAGCTCCATCCAGGTCAGCCTGGACTAGAGTGAGATCCTACCTCGAAATCCCCCCAATATATATATATATATATATATATATATATATATATATATATATATATACATGATACTGTGGGCTGGCTCCTGAACTTCCAGGTTCTAACCCTGCAGAGTGTAGCCTCTGCTGGCTGTTTGGAAGATGTGAGCTACTGCCTTGAAAGAACCTGAGAAAATGCCAGTGGATAGGAAAAGAACTGGAAGGAGAACTAGACGGACTCTCCTTCCTCTCTTGGCCTGGCAGTCCTACCACAGAATGTAGGATGACACCTCCAGGCCTCTGCTCCGGGGGCCCCTTACTGTAGGCATCTTCCCTGTTGGGAGCTGTAGCTGCTCTTTGACCATGAGAACTGCAGCTGTTTTTGGATCTCCGGGCACAGAGGCCTTATCGTATGGCCTTGGCAAACAGTCTTCAGACACAGAGGCATTTGTGGAGCAGACGTTAGGCACATAGGCACTGTCTAGAAAGTTTTATTTTCTGTCTATAATCTTGTGCTTGCCTGAATAAATTTGAGACCTTGATCAGACTCCTTCTTTGTGTCTCTTGTCTCTCATCCAGGTTATTTTCCCCTCAGGTCCTTGTTTAACTCCCCACTGGCCAGGGCAAGTGGCGCCCAAACGCGGGGCTAGAGGTACGAAGTGTGACCTGGACATCGCTCAAGTGGACGGCCGTCCCCCCCATTGGATCGCCACCTCATCGGTGAGTGAAGATCTGCCCAGTGATCACCGCAGGAGTGCCCACCTGTGATACAGATCCAGAAAGGTAAGAAAAGTGAAGCAATTATGGGACAAGCATTAAATAAGCATAAATTGTTTGTTGAAGGGCTTAAAGCTTCTCTCAAGACACGAGGAACACGGGTTAAGAAAAAAGATTTAGTGACATTCTTTGTCTTTTTAGAAGATGTCTGTCCCTGGTTCCTCCAGGAAGGAACTATAGATGAGAAGTGGTGGCGCCGTGTTGGTGACTGTCTAAAAGATTACTACTGCTCTTATGGTCCTGAAAGGGTTCCAGCGCAGGCATTTTCTTATTGGAATCTCATAAATGATGTATTACAGATCCGCCACTATCACCCTGATGTTTCAAAAGTAGTTACAGATAGTGAGAATTTCCTTAAAAATAAATTCACCGGTAGTCAGACCTCCCTCCATAAGAATGAAGTCCCAGAGAATCCCTACCCCGCCCGCCCCAGCTCTCCCAGCGCTGAGGGTGGGCCAACAACCCACCCCTTCTCCCCTGGCTCTAATTGTCCCTCTATTATCATTCCTATGCCAGAAAATGCTAATGATCCCCCGCCTAGTAACCCTCTCCCACAATCTAACTATCCAGTTCTGTCTGACTTAAAAACCATCAATCCTGATGATGACTCATTTTCCCCTGAGGAAAAGGCTAAATTGCAGGATGAAGCTACTAAATATCATAACCCTGATTGGCCCCCCCAGACACTTTTAGGTACACGGTCACCACCCTATAACATAGCACCCCCTTCTTCTGCCCTGGCGCTTGACACTCCCTCTGATCTAGAAGAAATAACTAGACAAGCCATTACTAAACTTTCCCGGGAGGTACAATCTCTTAAGACGCTCCTCCAAGCCAAAAAGGAAAAGTCACACCTGCTCAAGCAGTTACGCGACCTTGATTTAGAAATACGCTCCCCCTCCACTCGCCCTGTTCAGAGAAGTAAACCTCTCCATGCCTTTCCTGTAACTCGCTCCCAAGTTAAACCTATTGAAGGAAAATCTAATGAGGCTGAGCTGCAGGATCCAGATAGCCCAGAAGAGCGGGAGGGAGAATCTGAAACAAAGGAACCTGCTGGGTCAGAAAGCACTGAGAATGAAGAAATGGATGAAACTTTACTTACTAAAGCCCAGCGATATTGCCGCCTTAAATTTAAACATATAAAAGAGTTAAAAAATGCAGTTACTTCGTATGGTCCTATTGCTCCTTTCACTATCTCACTGTTAGAATCTCTAAGTGAAGACTTACTTACTGTTAATGATTGGGTTATGTTAACTAAAGCTACTTTAACTAGGGGTGACTTTCTTCTATGGAAAGCTGATTACACTGAGAGGTGCCAAGATGCTGCCCACCGTAATTTGGCCGCTGGTGGTTCCTCCAAATCCTGGACGCTAGATAAACTTTTGGGCAACCGTCCCTATGATACAAATGAAAAACAAACCAAATTTCCTCCAGGATTGCTTACACAAATTCAACATGCAGCTCTGAAAGCCTGGAAGAGCCTTCCCTCTAAAGGGTCAGCTGTCACCTCTCTTGCTAAACTCAGACAGGGTCCACAAGAGCCTTATAGTGATTTTATCAGCCGCCTTACAGAGGCCGCTGAACGCCTCATGGGAAAGGAGGAAACAGATAATGAATTTGTTAGACATCTTGCCTTTGAGAATGCTAACTCTGCCTGCCAAGCGGCTATACGCCCCCATCGCCGTGGCAAAAATATTTCTGACTTTATCAAACTCTGTGCTGATGTAGACCCTGCATCCCGCAGCATTGGATTAGCCATAGGAGCGGCCCTTAAAGATTTTACCCAGGGGGACAAGCTCAAAACTTGTTTTAATTGCAAACAACCAGGTCATTTTTCCAGAGATTGCACGGCCCCTAAGGCTGAGCGGCTGCTCCCATCCTCTCTGTGCCCGCGATGCAAGCGAGGCAAGCATTGGGCCTCTGAATGCCGCTCCAAAACTGATATACAGGGTAAACATCTACCCCAGAGGCAGGGAAACTTCTTATGGGGCCCACCCCAGGGCCCCAAGACCCATACCAGACAGAACCCTGGGGTTGTCAGGTTTGTCCCTCAATTGGCCCAAAATGTGACATCACTGCCCTCTCCCGGGCAACCGCCGGTAGTGCAGGACTGGACCTCTGTTCCGCCTTCCAATCAATATTAACACCAGAGATGGAAACTCAAATCCTCTCTGCGGGAGTCTTTGGCCCCCTACCTCAGGACACTTTTGGCCTTATCTTGGGACGTGCCAGTTCAGCCATTCAGGGCCTCACCATTTCTCCAGGAGTCATTGACAATGACTATACTGGGGAAATTAAATTAATGGCTACTGCCCTTCAGGGGCCTATTACCATTCTTCCTGGCCAACGAATTGCTCAGTTAATACTATTTCCCCTCAATGATAAGGCGCCTTGCCAAAAACAAAAGAGAGGCCCCCATGGGTTTGGGTCATCAGATATTTATTGGGCATAAGAAGTCACTCAAACAAGACCCCTTCTTAAATTAAAATTAAAAGGAAAAACCTTTGAAGGTCTTATAGACATTGGTGCAGATGCCACAGTTATTTCCAGTAAAGACTGGCCTGCATCTTGGCCTCTCACCGCTTCCATGACCCATCTCAAAGGAATTGGACAGGCCTCTAACCCTTTACAAAGTTCTGAAGTTATTCAATGGGAGGATGAGGAGAGCAATCATGGCACCATTCAACCTTATGTGGTCACAGGCCTGCCCATTAATCTCTGGGGCCGAGACATCCTCTCTCAAATGAAATTCATTATGTGCAGCCCTAATGAGTTGGTAGCTCATCAAATGCTTAATCAAGGCTTCCACCCAGGACAAGGATTGGGCAAATATTCTCAGGGAACAAAGGAGCCAATCCCAGTTAATATAAAAACTGATCGTGCTGGAATAGGCTACAAAAATTTATCCTAATGGCTGTTGACATGCCTGTACCCCATGCAGATAAGATATCCTGGAAAACAACAGAACCTGTGTGGGTTGATCAATGGCCCATAACTTCTGAAAAATTAGCTGCAGCCATGATGTTAGTGCAGGAACAACTTGCTGCAGGCCATATTGAACCTACCACCTCTCCTTGGAATACTCCTATCTTTGTTATAAAGAAAAAGTCTGGAAAATAGAGATTGCTCCAGGACCTTAGAGAAATTAATAAGGCCATGGTACCTATGGGAGCCCTACAACCAGGCCTCCCCACTCCAGTGGCAGTTCCTGCAGGATATTGTAAAATCATTATTGACCTGAAGGACTGCTTTTTTACAATTCCCTTACACCCTGAGGATTGTCAGCATTTTGCATTTAGTTTACCTGTGGTAAATTTTAGAGGCCCTATGCCGAGATTCCAATGGAAAGTCTTGCCCCAAGGAATGGCCAACAGCCCTATGCTGTGTCTAAAATTTGTGGCCCAAGTTATAGATCCATTTAGATATAGATGGCCTTCCTTGTATATTATTCATTATATGGATGACATTCTCTTGGCCGGACCTGATCCCACTGAACTCCTTACATGCTCTCAAGAGCTTTCTAGGGCCCTTACCAGAGCTGGTCTTCAGATAGCTCCTGATAAAATTCAATTAAAAACCCCTTACTTATTCTTAGGCTTTGAACTTTTTCATAACAAAATTCTTTCACAAAAGATTCAACTTAGAACTAATCATCTAAAAACTTTAAATGATTTTCAGAAACTCATAGGAGATATCAATTGGCTCAGGCCTTATCTCAAGCTAACTACTGGAGAGCTTAAACCCCTGTTTGACATCCTCAAAGGAGACCCAGACCCTGCCTCCAGCCGCTCATTAATGGCCCCTGCCCTAGAGGCTCTGAAGATAGTGGAGGCCGCAATTCTGAGCCAAAGGGTCACTTTCATCTCTTATGAGGAGCCTCTTCTCCTGGTCATCTGTGCCACTGACTTTACACCCACCGGGGTGTTTTGGCAGGAGGGGCCCCTCTTCTGGGTCCATTTACCCGCCTCACCACCTATAGTCCTTACCCCTTACACCTCGTGGGTGGCAGAATTAATAAAAATTGGACGTGACCAAAGCAAAAAAAAAAATTTGGTAAGGACCCTGATAAAATCATTCTACCCTACTCCACTACCCAAGTCCAGTGGTTATACAGAATGATGACGACTGGGCAATATCTTGCACCTCTTTTCAGGGATCCCTTGATAATCATTACCCTGCTAATAAGCTTCTCCACTTTCTAAAAATTCAACCACTTGTTTTTCCTACATTGACCTCTCCTCCTACCCCTTCCCCATGTCCCCCTAGTTTTCACTGATGGCTCCTCTAATGGAATGGCAGCCTTCACAGTAAACAATCAGACCACTTCCCTACAATCCCCATTCCACTCTGCTCAATTGGTGGAGCTTTTTGCTGTTTTACAGGTTTTTCAACAACTTCCAAATACTTCCTTTAATCTGTATACTGATAGTGCTTATATTGCTCAATCCATCCCCCTTTTAGAAACCGTGCCATACATAAAACCCACTACAAACGCCACCCCTCTGTTTTACTCCATTCAGCAATGCATACATTCTAGGCAACACCTTTTTTATATAGGCCATATTCGTGCTCATTCTGGACTCCCTGGGCCTCTAGCCACAGGCAATGCCATGACTGATAGAGCCACCCAGTTTGCCTTCCTTGTTGAGCTCGATCCTGTGGCCCAGGCCAAAGCAGCTCACTCTGTACATCACCTTAACCCTCAAACCTTGTGTCTTCTTTTTAAAATCACTAGGGAACAAGCCTGCCAGATAGTCAAACAATGCACAAACTGTGTCACCCTCCTACCCGTCCCCCACTTGGATGTAAACCCTAGGGGTCTGATTCCCAATGAGATCTGGCAAATGGATGTAACACACGTTCCCTCATTTGGTAATCTTAAGTGCTTCCATGTTACTGTGGATACCTTTAGTGGATTCATCTTTGCCAGCCTCTGTGCTGGAGAAGCTTCAAAAAATGTCATTGCTCATGTATTCAATTGCCTTGGTGTCACGGGAAAGCCCCAAATTATTAAAACTGATAATGGTCCTGGATATACTGGAAAAAAAATTCCAAAATTTCTGTCATCAACTACAAATTAAACATATTACAGGCATACCATACAATCCCCAGGGTCAAGGAATTGTTGAGCTAGCCCATCAAACTATTAAATATACCCTCCAAAAATTAAAAATGGGGGATTTGTACCCCATAAAAGTCTCTCCAAGAAATATCCTTCATCATGCCTTGTTTGTCCTAAACTTTTTAACCCTGATACTCAAGGAAATTCAGCTGCTGATCGCTTTTGGCATAAAAATACAAAAAATACCTTTTCCAAAGCCATGTGGAAAGATACATTGACTAACAAATGGAGTGGACCCGACCCTGTATTAATATGGGGACGAGGATCTGTTTGTATTTTTTCACAGAAAGAAAATGGAGCCAGATGGTTGCCAGAACGTTTGGTGAGGCATGCAGGCCACGAGATCAAACAAGAGGACACTGCTGATCCTGATAATATGGAGTCATCTACATCTTGCTTACAGTGAACTTTACTGGACCTATGTTCCTGATCCTCCTATATTACATCCAGTGACTTGGGAGAAAAAAGAAATCATAGTTCTAGTCAATAACACTCAGTTGCTAAGTATGCCATCTAGTAAAAATATAAAATTACATCAAATAATTATGAGTTCATATTCAGGGCATGGTCTAGGTATTCCACTATGCTTTTCTAAGACTAGCATAGTGGGATGTTTTGAAATAAAGGAAAGAAACATTACTGTAAGGCATGTACAAGAGCATGTACAAGGTACGAAGAAGATAAAGCAGGTTCAAACAAGCAAAATTTCTATTTGGCTTCCCTATGAAAATCAAGTTACGGGGGATAGTCCACCAGAGGAATTTATTCCTTGTGAAGGAAATACACCTTGGTTCAATAAATCTATACATTGGAGCGAATGTGTACGGAAAAAATTTATCAGGTATAATGTTTCTGGATCTACTAGATATGTTAAGGATTGGCCAGGATCAGCAGGCTCTATAGAGAGTAAAACTAAATGGGTTAATGATTGGGCTACTGGACTGTCCTCAGGATTGTGGTGGTCAGACAATGGACATCAATAAACTTACATGTGGAAAATTGCTGCTGCTATGGGAGGTATCAAGGTTACATCTGACAGCAATGATTCAAATAGCCTTCTGAAGGGAACTGTTATGGCCTGTGTTACACCACCTTATGCCCTGATGTTAGGAAATATAAATATTACTTGGTATCACGAGTCTGAGGGAATGTTTAATGTTACCTGTGATAATTGTAGTCTGTCCAATTGTATTTCTCATGATTCTGGAACTGTAATGATTGTCAAACAACCTGCATTTATTATGATTCCTGTTAATCTTTCAAAGCCTTGGTATTCTGACAAGGGTATTCAAATCCTAGAGGAGGTTAAAAATAGTTTAAGTAGACAAAAGAGAGTTGTAGGTTTAGTTATTGCTGGGATTGTTGCATTTATTACATTATTAGCTTCTATTACTACTGCTGCTGTTGCTCTTACACAAGAAGTTCATACTGCACACTTTGTTAATAATCTAGCTAAAAACGTTTCTGTTGCTTTAGGAACTCAAGTTATCATAGACAAGAAGTTGGAAGAAAAAATAGATGCTTTGTTTGATGTAGTGACCTATTTAGGAGAGCAAATTCAAGGAATGAAGATTAGAGCTCGATTGGAATGCCATGCAGATTACCAATGGATCTGCACCACCTCTAAAACTTACAATGCTAGTTATGAAGATTGGGTAAAGGTCAAAATGCATTTGGAAGGAATTTGGCACCATAATAACATTTTGTTAGATCTGATTAGTTTACATTCAGAAATTCTAGCTATACAGAACAGTCATCTTGATTTTGACGCCACTAAGGCTGCTAATGATTTACTTGCTGCAATTAAGTCTGTGTTGCCTGGTTGGGACTCTCTAAGTTCCTGGATAGGCAGCTTTGCAGCTGTGGGAGTTTGCCTTCTGCTTCTCTTATGCCTATTGCCTATTTTCTTCAAGTGTCTAATGAAGTCTACTGTGAATGTTTGCGCAGAGGTCCAAGCTATGCACTATAGAATACGTCCTTGACTCCCCTCCTTTAGGAGCTGCATAGGATTCAGACCTATGCATATCGGCTCACAATAAAGTGAGTATGATATGGGCACCAACATGGGTGCGAGGCAAAGCACCGCAAGGGAAGGTCCCTTTCTGACCGCTTCTGAATTCCCTGAGAGAAAAACCTGACTTGCATGGAGGTTGGTACCATACATATTATGATCATATAGGCCCTGCCTCCCCTCCCCAAAAGGTACCAAGGGCCAAGATTGTGGGACGAAAAAAATGACAGCCCACGGGAGGAGTCAGGTCAATACTCCCCCAGTTGGTTAAAGCCCACCGCTGAATAGCGGGTCTCCCCCTCTTTTGTATAAAAGAAGGGAGGAGATGTTGGGAGCTGTAGCTGCTCTTTGACCATGAGAACTGCAGCTGTTTTTGGATCTCCGGGCACAGAGGCCTTATCGTATGGCCTTGGCAAACAGTCTTCAGACACAGAGGCATTTGTGGAGCAGACGTTAGGCACATAGGCACTGTCTAGAAAGTTTTATTTTCTGTCTATAATCTTGTGCTTGCCTGAATAAATTTGAGACCTTGATCAGACTCTAGACTTGGTCTCCTTCTTTGTGTCTCTTGTCTCTCATCCAGGTTATTTTCCCCTCGGGTCTTTGTTTAACTCCCCGCTGGCCGGGGCACTTCCCAAGGCCCTCTCAGTAAGGTCTGTGTAAAGAAACAACGTGGCCCAGCCTGCCCCAGCTACCAAAGGGTTGATGCATCACCTCAAATCCCTGAGGCATACTGGAGACAAAGGTTGAGCGCAATTCAGCGCCACCTGGCAGTGCCATCACCCATACCCGGATATTCCTCCATCCAGGGCCACTGCAAACTCCAGAGACGCATGCGCCAACATGTGCATCTGGGTTATGTGGGTACTGTACTGGGAAACCAAACCCGGGTCCATAAACTTTGCAGGCGAGCGCCTTAACCGCTAAGCCATCTCTCCAGGCCTGCCTCTCTTAATAAAATAATAAAATAATGAGAGCCGGGTGTGGGTGGCACACGCCTTTAATCCCAGCACTCAGGAGGTAGAGGTAGGAGGAGCGCTGTGAGTTCGAGGCCACCCTGAGACTACATAGTTAATTCCAGGTCAGCCTCAGCTAGACTGAGACCTTGAAAAACCAAAATAAATAAATAAATAAATAAATAAAAATAAATAATAATAATAATAAAATAAGGAGGCTGGAGAAATGGCGTAGCAGTTTAGGCACTTGCCTGCAAAGCCAAAGGACCCAGGTTCAATTCCCCAGGACCCATGTAAGCCAGATGCACAATGTAACACATAAGTCTGGAGTTCGTTTGCAGTGGCTGGAGGCCCTGGCGCGCCCATTCTATCTGTCTCTCCTCCCTCTCTCCCTATTTCTCTTGCTCTCTCTCTCTCAAATAAATAAAGAATTTTTTTTAATAGTGTAAAAAAGAAAACAACAGCCGTGCGTGGTGGCGCACGCCTTTAATCCCAGCACTCGGGAGGCAGAGGTAGGAGGATCGCCGTGAGTTCGAGGCCACCCTGAGACTCCATAGTGAATTCCAGGTCAGCCTGAGCTACAGCGAGACCCTACCTCGAAAAACCAAAAAAAAAAAAAAAAAAAAAAAGAAAACAGAGAGGGAGAGAGAGGCAGACAGAGTGGGTAAGGCACGCCAGGGCCTCCTGCCACACTGCATATGAGCTCCAGACATCTGGCTTTACATGGGACTCAAACACACGCCATCAGGCTTTGCAAACAAGTGCCTTTACCTGCTGAGCCTTTTCTCCAAGTCCCTTTCTTTTTTATAGTGACGTCATGTCCATCAGAAGGGATCAGGTGGGAGTACACAGGCACTCAAACACAGCGCACCTGATTGATGACTCCTAAGTCTCTTTCAGTCTCAGTGATCTTGCTAAACAAAAAGTGTTTCTTCCTAAAAGCAGCCAGAGGACATCGCTTATAATTGTGTAGTAGCCCTAAGTCACTGATAAAATATTTGTTTGTTTCTTTTTTTTTTTTTGCCACTTAACTGTGAGCTCCTAGAGAGTCTGTTCTGCTCACTTTTGTATTCTGAAGCTAGAGGACTTGAAAATACACGGATCAATAAATTAAAGCTTCTACTCTTCATTCACCCAGTCAATCCACAGCTCAGTACCAGTGGCCTAAACCATTCATCTACCTATGTGTCAGGTGTGCCAGACTCTGTTTTAGGCTCTAAGGATAACCAGTGAACAAAACCTAAATATCTTATGTTCTACGAAAAGGAGACTGACAGGGGAGGGGGGACTGCAAAATATGTAGAATGTTAGTAATTCTACAGAAAAAAAAAAATGGCCCCAAGCATAGTGGTAATTCAGGTTTTGAGAGTGACAGAGCCTTTCTTGGCTCTGCATGGGCTTAGTTTAGACTTAATGGTCACTAGAATTTCCCAAGCCAGTGGCTTTCTCAAGTCCATTGTCTTACAGTTGGCAAAGGATTTATCTTTTTTTTTTTTTTAACTATTTTGTTTTTATTGTTAGAGAAAGAGACAGACTGGGTATGACAGGGCCTCTACCCACTGCAAGGGAACTCCAGATGCCAGTGCATCTTGCTTATGTGGGATCTGGGAAATTGAACCTGGTTCCTTGGGCTTCCAGACAAGTGCCTTAACTGCCAAGCCATTTCTCCAGCCCAAGTCTTTTTTTTTTTTTTTTTTGTTGGTTTTTCGAGGTAGGGTCTCACTCTAGCCCGGGCTGACCTGGAATTCACTATGGAGTCTCAGGGTGGCCTCAAACTCACGGCGATCCTCCTACCTCTGCCTCCCGAGTGCTGGGATTAAAGGCGTGCGCCACCACGCCCGGCTCCAGCCCAAGTCTTTATTCTTAGAAAAGCAAAAAGCTCCCAAGCTAGGAGGGCACCTGAACAGGTAACCCACTTCGTGACTGGGACCAAGTGTTCTTAAAACATCCAGGGATACATATTAGGTATCAGGTGAGGATGGATTAAATTAGTTTCTTTTCTGGGCATGGTAGTGCACGCCTTTTATTTTATTTTTATTATTATTATTATTATTTTGGTTTTACAAGGTAGGGTCTCACTTTTAGTTCAGGCTGACCTGGAATTCACTACGTAGTCTCAGAGTGGCCTCAAACTCACAGTGATCCTCCTAACTCTACCTCCCAAGTGCTGGGATTAAAGGCGTGCACCACCACACCCGGTTTAGTGCACGCCTTTTAATCCCAGCACTTTGGAAGCAAGGTTAGAAGGATCATTGTGAATTCAAGGCCACCTGAGACTGCATAGTGAATTCCAAGTTAGCCTGGGCGAGAGTGAGACCCTACCTCAAAAAAAAAAAAAAAATTGATTTCTTTGAATGTATATGAGGGTTCTACCGTGGTGATGGAAACTAGCTATCAAACCAAGGTAGACTGGATTGGCTATTTTGAATGCATATGGGAGCTACTGATAAAAAATGAGGGCTGGAGAAACGGCTTAGCCATTAAGGCACTTGCCTGTGAAGCCTAAGGATTCATGTATGACTCTCCAAATCCTGTGTCAGCAAGATGCACAAAGTGACAGAAGGGCACAATGTCATACATGTGCATTTGGAGTTTGATTTCAGTGGCTGAGGCCCTGGCATGCCAATTCTATCTCTCTCTCTCTCTGGCATTAAAAAAAAAAAAAAAAAGGCCAAACTGTTGGACTTGCCTCAAAAAAAAAAAAAAAAAAAAAAAAAAGCCAGGTGTGATGGCACATGCCTTTAATCCCAGTGCTAGGGAGGCAGAGATAGGAGGATCTCAATGGTTTGAGGCCACCTTGAGACTGCATAGTGAATTCCAGGTCAGTCTGGGCTAAAAAGAGACCCTACCTGAAAAAAACAAAGAGCCGGGCATGGTGGTACACGCCTTTAATCCCAGCACTGGGGAGGCAGAGGTAGGAGGATCACTGAGTTCGAGGCTACCCTGAAACTACATAGTGAATTCCAGGTCAGCCTGAGCTAGAGTAGAGTGAGACCCTACCTCGGGGGATTGGGGGCGGGGGAGAACAAATTCTAGTGATCTGCCAATATCTTGGTGAATCATAGTGAGTAAAGACTCCTTGGAATGAAATCCTTGGCCCCTTCTCTGGACTTCTCATTAGCGATATTCTTGGGGGCTTGTAATCATGACTACCTATCTCTTCCTCTGTTTCTCTCTCTACCTCTCCCTCCCTCTTTCTGTCTCTCTAAAAATATTTTTAAATTATTTTTAAAAATATTTTATTTTTACTTATTTGTCAGAGAAAGAGGGAGAGAGATGGGGGAGAATGGGCACGCCAGGACCTCCAGCCACTGCAAACGAACTCCAGACTTATGTGCTACCTTGTGCATCTGGCTTACATGGGTCCTGGGGAATTGAACTTTGGTCCTTTGGCTTTGCAGGCAAATGCCTCAACCGCTATGCCATTTCTCCAGCCTCCTTATTCTATTATTTTATTAAGAGAGGCAGGCCTGGAGAGATGGCTTAGCGGTTAAGGCATTTGCCTGCAAAGCTTATGGATCCGGGTTTGGTTCCCCGGTACAGTACCCACATAAACCAGATGCACATGTTGGCGCATGCGTCTCTGGAGTTTGCAGTGGCTAGAGGCCCTGTTTGGAGAGCAGATTTTCTCTCATTCATAAGTAAATAAAAATATTTCATGAAAAATAAAATAAAGAGAACAGAGGATGGGAACACACCTGTAATCTCAGGCCTTGAGTAAGTTCAAGGCTAAAACAGAGCTCCAGTCGCAAAAAAAAAAAAAAAAAAAAAAAAAAAATTACTTTGCAGCCAAGCAACCAGATACGCAGACGACATAGACCTGACTCAAGAGAATGCGCAGGCGCTTACACTGGGAGGGGCGGCGAGGCCACGTTACGTCAACCACCTTCCCGTGAGCCCTTGCGCGGTTCGTCCGCGCGTAGTTGTGGGGTGGGAGTTTGGTGCGTCATGGCGACCTGCCCGGCTCCGGCTCCTTCCCCTGTGAGTGCTGGTGTCCTATGCTTGTGTCCTTTTTCTTTCTTTTCTTTCCTCTCGTGTTGTTCCTCTTGTTCCGCTTGACTGGTTTTACGGAGATTTTCCGCCCTCATCTGTGGAGCGCCCACCGTGAGCCTTGAACTTGTCTCTGCTCAGCCTCTGGTTCACGCCGCGGGCTCCTCAGAGGAGAGCCAGGCCTCGGAGGCCCGAGGTGCGTGTAGGTGTTAGCGAGGCAAAAAATTTATATATATATATGTATATATATACACACATATATATATAATTATTATTTTGAACAATTTTTTGTTTATTTATTTGAGAGCGACAGAGGCAGATAGTAGAGAGAGAATGGGCGCGCCAGGGCCTCCATCCACTGCAAACAAACTCCAGACTCGTGTGCCACCTTGTGCCTCTGGCTAACATGGGTCCTGGGGAATCGAGTCTCGAACCGGGGTCCTTATGGGTCACCGGCAAGCGCTTAACCACTAAACCATCTCTCTAGCCCTATGTATTATTTTTTATTTTTTATTTTTTTGTTTTTTGAGGTAGAGTCTCACTCTGCTGACCTGGAATTCACTGTGTAGTCTCAGGGTGGCCTCTAACTCATGCCAATCCTCCTACCTCTGTCCAAGTCGTGCCCCACCACGCCTGGCTTGGCAGTGTTTTTTTTTTTTTTTTTTTAAGTTTTGTTTATTTATTTATGATAGAGAAAGGCAGAAAGAGAGAGAGAGAATGGGTGTGCCATGGCCTCTAGCCACTGCAAACAAGCTCCAGGTGCACATACCACTTTGCAGCTGGCTTATATGTGGGTACTGGGGAATCGAACCTTATTCCTTAGGCTTTGCAGGCAAGTGCCTCAACCGCTAAGCCATCTCTCCAACCCGTTGTTTTTCCCTTTAATATTTTTATTTTATTATTATTATTTTGATTTTTTAAGGTAGGGTCTCACTGTAGCCCAGGCTGACCTGGAATTCACTATGTAGTCTCAGGATGGCTTTGAACTCACGGCGATACTTCTACCTCTGCCTCCTGAGTGCTGGGATTAAAGGTGTGTGTCACCACTCCCAACTAATACACACACACACACACACACACGTATGTATCTTTTTAATTTTTTTGTCAATTTTTTTAAACATTTTCCATGATTATAAAAACTATCCCATGGTAATACCCTCCTTCCCCCTATTTTCCCCTTTGAAATTCCATTCTCCATCATATCCCCTCCCCATCTCAATCAGTCTCTCTTTTATTTTGATGTCTTGATATTTCCCTCCTCTTATGATGGTCTTGTGTAGGTAGTGTCAGGTGCTGTGAGGTCATGGATATCCAGGCCATTTTGTGTCTGGAGGAGCATATTGTAAGGAATCCTACCCTTCCTTTGGTTCTTGCATTCTTTCCGCCACCTCTTCCGCATTAGACCATGAGCCTTGGAAAGTGCAATATATATATATAGATTATTTTTATTTATTTGAAAGTGACAGAGAAAGAGGCAGATAGAGAGAGAACGGGCCCACCAGGGCCTCCAGCCACTGCAAATGAACTCCAGACACCTGCGGCCCCTTGTGCATCTGGCTAACGTGGGTCCTTAGGCTTCACAGGCAAGCGCTTACCCGCTAAGCCATCTCCCCAGTCCAATATTTTTATTTTTATTTAGTTTGTGGGAGAGAGAGAGAATGGGTGTGCCAGGACCTCCAGCCCCTCTGAACAAACTCCATACACATGTGCCACCTTTGTACATCTGGCTTACATGCCTCCTGGGGATCAAACCTTGGTCGTTTGACTTTGTGGGCAAACGCCTTAACTGCTAAGCCATCTCTTCACCTCATAAGTTTTTTGAGACTGTCTTACCATGTTGCTTTTGGCTGGCCTTGAACTCGTGGCAGTCCTCCCTGCCTCATCCTGCTGGGATTATACTCATGGACATCATGTCTCTGTTGTAATTGGTTTTTTTTTTTTTTTTTTTTTTCCGTGGTAGGGTCTCACTCTAGCCCAGGCTGACCTGGAATTCATTATGGAGTCTCAGGGTGGCCTCGAACTCACAGCGATCCTCCTACCTCTGCTTCCCGAGTGCTGGGATTAAAGGCGTGCGCCACCATGCCCGGCTGTAATTGTGTTTTTTTAAAACTTTTTTTAAATTAACTTTTGTTATTTCAAATTCTTATTGACAACTTCCATGATTATAAAAAATATCCCATGGTAATGCACTCCCTCCCCCCACTTTCCCCTTTGAAACTCCATTCTCCATCATATCCCCTCCCCACCTCAATCAGTCTCTCTTTTTTATTTTGATGTCATGATCTTTTCCTCCTCTTATGATGGTCTTGCGTAGGTAGTATCAGGCACTGTGAAGTCATGGATATCCAGGCCATTTTGTGTCTGGGGGGAGCACGTTGTAAGGAGTCGTACCCTTCCTTTGGCTCTCTGCCACCTCTTCCGCATTAGACCCTGAGCCTTGGAAGGTGTGATAGAGATGTTACAGCACCATGATGCCTTCTGAGTCATCCCAAGGTCACTGCCATCTGAAAAGAGAAGGTTCTCTAAGCAAAAGTGAGAGTAGCATTAATATATGGGTATGTACATTAAGAGAAGTGCTTACTGGGCAATTTGATGAGCATAGTATATACATTTAGCCAGAGAGCAGCAGATGTTACATCCCTAGGTCTCATGACTACCCCAGTTGTAGGTTTTCAGTATCAGGGATGTATTCTCTCCCATGGAGTGGCCCTCTAGTCCAATTAGAGGACAGTTGGTTTCTACCATGACAGATGAGCTACTGTTGTACCCGTTGGCTCATTTGGCCTGGCTGGCCAAATATAAGGCTTGCAGTGTCCACTGTTGAGTATCTTCACTGGTGATTTCTCTTTCTCCCATTGAACTGCATGCAGAATGGCTTCTTCCAGCTTTCTGTCAGCTGGTCTACATGGAGGAGGTTATCAGTTCAGTTCCAGCAGGATTTCTCAGTGACCTTGCAGCCCAAGTATGTGGAGTCTTCAGCAATAGGGTCTTACCATCTATTCCTGGTGGGAAACCATGGGCCTTGGCAGTGGCCTGTAATGTTTTGGGGGCATCAGGGACCTCCCTGGCCAACAACTCACTGGGAAGTATCCCATCCCTGGCACTGAAAATTTTCTAGCAACTATTTATGGCTCCTGAGTGTTCCATTGTCGAAAAAAGTAGGATTCCATATGATTTATTTATATCCTCTTAGATTTTGATTAGCCCTCCCTCCACCTTTCCTCAGTCTCTTCCCCTGACCTCACTTGTCCTTTTCACCCCCATTAATCTATTCTTCTGTTTACATATATACAATACCATCCGATAAAGTAGCTCCCTCCCTTTCTTTCTCTTTATATTTCTTTCCTAGTTTATTGGCCTTTGCTACTGAGTTTTCTTCCTACTCACACAGAAGTCTAATCATCTGTAGCTAGGATCCACATATGAGAGAGAACATGCTATTCTTGGTTTTCTGGGCCTGGGTTACCGTACTTAATATAATCCTTTCCAGATCCATCCATTTTCCTGCAAATTTCATAACTTCATTTTTCTTTACCGCTGAGTAGAACTCCATTGTATAAATGTGCCATATCTTCATTATCCACTCATCAGTTGAGGGACATCTAGGCTGGTTCCATTTCCCAGCTATTGTGAATTGAGTGGCAGTAAACATGGTTGAGCAAGTATCTCTAAGGTAATGAGATGAGTCCTTAGGATATATGCCTAGGAGTGCTATAGCTGGGTCATATGGTAGATCTATTTTTAGCTGTCTTAGAAACCTCCACACTGATTTCCACAATGGCTGGACCAGATTGCATTCCCACCAACAGTGTAGAAGGGTTCCTCTTTTTCACATCCTTGCCAGCATTTATGGTCATTTGTTTTCATGATGGTAGCCAATCTCATAAGAGTGAGATGGAATCTCAGTGTAGTTTTAAACTGCATTTCCCTGATGACTAGGGATGTAGAATATTTTTTCAGGTGCTTATATGCCACCCGTATCTCTTCTTTTGAGAACTCTCTATTTAGTTCCATAGCCCATTTTTACATTTTTTTTTGTTCATTTTTATTTATTTGAGAGTGACAGAGAGAGAGAGAGAATGGGAATGCCGGGGCTTCCAGCCACTGCAAATGAACTCCAGACACTTGTGCCCCCTTGTGCATCTGGCTAACGTGGGTCCTGGGGAACTGAGCCTTGAACTGGGGTCCTTAGGCTTCACAGGCAAGTGGTTAACCGCTAAGCCATCTCCAGCCCCATAGCCCATTTTTTAATTGGCTTGTTTGATTTATTACTTAATTTTTTTTGAGTTCTTTGTATATTCTAGATATTAATCCTCTATCAGATGTATAGCTGGCAAAGATTTTTTCCCATTCTGTAGGTTGCCTCTTTGCTTTATTCACAGTGTCCTTTGCCATACAAAATCTTTGTAATTTCATGAGGTCCCAGTGGTGAATCTGTGGTTTTATTGCCTGAGCAATTGGGGTTATATTCAAAAAGTCTTTGCCAAGACCAATTTGTTGAAGGGTTTCCCCTACTTTTTCCTCTAGCAGTTTCATAGTTTCAGGTCTGATGTTAAGGTCCTTAATCCATTTGGACTTAATTCTTGTACATGGAGAGAGAGAAGAATCTATTTTCACTGTTCTACAGATACATATCCAGTTTTCCCAGCACCATTTGCTGAAGAGGCTGTCTTTTCTCCAATGAGTATTTTTGGCATTTTTATCGAATATCAGGTGGCTACAGCTACCTGGACTTACATCTGGGTCCTCTATTCTGTTCCATTGATCTACATATCTGTTTTTGTGCCAGTACCATGCTGTTTTTGTTACTATGGCTCTGTAGTATAGGTTAAAATCAGGTACCACCAGCCTTATTTTTGTTGCTCAGTATTGTTTTAGATATTCGAGGGTTTTTTTTGTGTTTCCAAATGGATTTTTGGATTGTTTTTTCTATTTCTGTGAAGAATGCCATTGGAATTTTCATGGGGATTGCATTAAATGTGTAGAATGCTTTTGGTAAGATTGCCATTTTCACAATATTGATTCTTCCGATCCAGGAACAAGGGATGTTTTTCCACTTCCTAGTGTCTTCTGCAATTTCTTTTTTTTTGTTTGTTTGTTTTTGTTTTTTGGTATTTCAAGGTAGGGTCTCACTTCGGTCCAGGCTGACCTGGAATTAACTCTGTAGTCTCAGGGTGGCCTTGAAGTCATGGCGATCCTCCCATCTCTGCCTCCCGAGTGCTGGGATTAAAGGCGTGCACCACCATGCCCGGCTGCAATTTCTTTTTTTGTTTGTTTGTGTGTGTGTTTTTTTTTTAATACTCATCTGCTTCCCTCTTTAAAAAAAAAAAAAAAATTTATTTATTTGAGAGTGACAGAAAGAGGCAGAGAGAGAGAGGGAGAGGGAGAGAGAATGGGCACGCCAGGGCTTCCAGCCACTGCAAACGAACTCCAGACACGTGCGCCCCACTGTGCATCTGGCTAATGTGGGTCCTGGGGAATCGAGCCTCGGACCGGGGTCCTTACGCTTCACAGACAAGTGCTTAATTGCCAAGCCATCTCTCCAGCCCTGTTTTTTTTTTTTTTTTTTTTAATTTGAGAGAGAGAGAGATGGAGAGAACGGGCACGCTAGGACCTTCAGCCAATGCAAACAAACTCCAGATTTATATGCTACCTTGTGCATCTGGCTTATGTGGGTCCTGGCGAATTAAATCTGGGTCCTTTGGCTTTGTAGGCAAGTGCCTTAACAGCTAAGCCATTTCCAGCCTATAATTGCATTTTTAAAAAATATTTTTGTTTATTTATTTATTTGAGAGCGACAGAGAGAAGGAGGCAGAGAGGGAGGGAGGGAGGGAGAGAATGGGCGCGCCAGAGCTTCCAGCCTCTGTAAATGAACTCCAGATGCGTGCGCCCCCTTGTGCATCTGGCTAACGTGGGTCCTGGGGAATTGAGCCTCAAACCGGGATCCTTAGGCTTCACAGGTAAGCACTTAACCGCTAAGCCATCTCTCCAGCCCTGTAATTGCATTTTTAAATGGAAGAGTGATTGAGGTTTGGGTTAAGTGTGCTGAAGTAGCTGTGTAGAAGGTTGGAAGGCTATGGTTGAAATCAGTGAGAAGATGGTGGTCTCAACCAGTGCACCCATGCAATACCACTGGTGAAGACAGGCAGACAGACACGTGTGTGCGTGCACACACACACACACACACACACACTCACTCAGGAGATAGAAATAGGAGTATCACCGTGAGTTCTAGGTCACCCTGAGACTACATAGTGAATTCCAGGTCAGCCTGGGCTAGAGTGAGACCCTACCTTGAACTGCCCTACTCCTCCCCCCCCCCCCCAAAAAAAGAAAAAGGACTAGGAAAAGGAAGAAATTAAGAAGTCAAAGATTTCAGGTTACAGCAACTATTTATTTATTTATTTATTTATTTGAGAGCAACAAAGCGGGGGGGAGAGAGAGAGAGAGAATGGGTGCACCAGGGCCTCCAGCCACTGCAAACGAACTCCAGACGTGTGTGCCCCTTGTGCATCTGGCTTATGTGGGTCCTGGGGAATCGAGCCTTGAACCAGGGTCCTTAGGCTTCACAGGCAAGCCCTTGACCGCTAAGCCATCTCTCCAGTCCTAGAGCCACTATTTGGAGGGAGGGTGGTTGCAAAGAAGAGTACCTGTGGGCATGTGTGCTGCCCGTAGGTTTTTCTAGGTAGGCTCTGTGAAGGACCAGATGTAGGTAAGAGAACTCTGTCAACTTAGAGATCTAAGATCAGTTGTCATTTGTCAAATGGCTGTTGAAACCAGACAATGGAAAAAGTAACTGAGGGTAAGAGTGTGAAGTGTTCTTAAGCTTACTTTATATACAAAGTCAGTCTGGAAAGTTCATTCAGATACACAAAATACAGACCTCTGCCCTGTCCTGTTTTAGCAGACCAGGTTCTTGGTTTGCACCCTCCTCCCCCTACTTTTGGTCATTTTTGTTTTTGAGACTGAGGCTGACATTGAAATTCTCGATGTATCTCAGGCTACCTTTGATCTCATGTAGCCTAGGCCAGTCTTAAATTTGAGATCATCCTGCCTGAGCCTTGTGAGTCCTGGTATTACAGGCATCCCTGTAGTTTGTTTGTTTGGATTTGCCTTTAAAGGGGGAGGGGTGAACATAAGAGGATAATCTGATGGGAATAGGCCCAATTTATAATATGTTTATATAATAGATTTCTCAATAAAAAAATTAGTATGGGAGCCAGGCATGGTGGCACATGCCTTTGATACCAGCGCTGAGAGGCAGAGGTGGGAGGATCACCATGAATTTGAAGTCTCCCTGAGACTACACAGTGAATTCCAGGTCAGCCTGGACTAGAGTGAGACCCTACCTTGTAAAACAAAAACAAAACAAAACAAAATATGGGGTATGGGCTGGAGAGATGGCTCAACGGTTAGGGTGTTTGCCTGTGAAGCCTGAATGACCTGGGTTCAATTTGCCAGTACCCACATAAAGCCAAATGCACACAAACTGGAGTTTGTGTGCAGCAGCTGGAGGCCCTGGCACACCTATTTTCTCTATCTGTTTGTCTTTGGTTGCAAATAAAAAAAAACTAAAAAGAATATAAAGCCAGTGGTGCGTGGTGGTACATGCCTTTAATCCGAGTACTCGGGAGGCAGAGGTAGGATTGCTGTGTGTTTGATGCCAACCTGGGACTACAGAGTGAGTTCCAGGAGAGCTTGGGCTAGAGTGAGACCCTACCTCGAAAAAACAATGTACATATCTAGCTTTGGTCATAGTAATATGTCACTAAATAATCAATATAATAAGGGCTGGAGAGATGGCTTAGCGGTTATGGCACTTGCCAGTGAAGCCTAAGGACCCAGGTTCAATTCTCCAGGTCCCATGTAAGCCCAGTGTACAATGGTGGCACATGCATCTAGAGTTCGTTTGCAGTAGCTAGAGGCCCTGGTACACCCATTCTCACTTTCTCCCTCTCTGTCTCTAATAAATAAGTAAAAATTTAAAAAACATATAAATACATATAAAAACATATAATATAATGAATTGTCCCACTGTCCAAAACTCTAACCATGAATGAAAGGAGAGTGATTGGCATAAATAGCTAAGTGTCAAGAGCATTAAGAAGAAAGTCCTGGTTGGAGGCACAAGGCCTGCAGCACCAACTGTGGGACTCAATGATGACTGCACAGCTCCATCCTCAAACATTAACTTGCAGGTGATCACCACTGAGGGGGCACAGAGCTGTAGGTAGGTGTTCTGGGGCCTGGTATGTGGGCACAGTAACTGGGTGAGGGGCAACAGAAGCTGGAGAATGAGCAGTCAGCAGGGTGCCTGCTGACATGGTTATGGTGACCCCGCTGCCTCTAGGAGGAGGGATGGGAGCAGGGTTGCTGGCATGCCGTTGGGCTGCACCACCGTGGTATGGTGGATGCTGTGAGGGGGTGCTGCATACAGTGGCTGCGTGTAATATATGCCCTGCTGGGCATATGGGCTCTGATGGGTATAGGCACTTCTCACGGGGTACACGGCCGTCTGGTAGGGATTGGGGGAGGAAGAGTATGGTGGCACAGCCCCGCTGTTGGGGGAACAGGATACTTTGTAAAGTGTAGCCTGCCTGGAAGATAGGATTCGCTCCAGGGTACATGTTAGGAGAATAGGCAGGAGCTGCTGCTGCATAGCCCTCAGGGAAACCAGCTGGATAACCAATTCCTTTGGCATTTGCATAGGGAACCCCAGAAGACCCAGAGCTCTAACCAGGATTCATGATGTCAAGAACACGTCATGAGGCCTGGGCCGCCCTCGGGGACGGCGCGCGCCGGTCCGGCTCAGTGACAGGCAGCACACGGACACTGCTCGGATGGGGGCAGCTGCTCGCCCCGCGTCTCCGCCCCCTCCGAGGGCCGCGCTTGCGCGCTCGCTCGCAGCGGCCGGCGCTGCCGCCGACACTCGAGAGTGATTGGCATAAATAGGGTGAAGTTGAAGGAAGAAGGTCCACAAAGATGCTAAAATAATTTAGAACATTAATGTGCTGAATATGGGAGATTGACCAGCAAGTTAATAGAAAGACCTGGGAGGACCATGGATGGAGCTGTAATGGTTTAGAAGTAGCAATGAGCATATAGTAGGATCCCTAAGTAGTGTTAAATTCTTGGAATTTTAAGATGCTACTGACACTGGGAAGATATACGAAAGATTATGTCTGGTACATTTTTAGCTTGTGGGAACTCAAATACATACACCTTTTTAAGAAGTAAAAATGTGGGCTGGGCGGTTAAGGTGCTTGCCTTGTGAAGCCTAAGGACCCTGGTTCGATTCCCCAGGACCTACGTAAGCCAGATGCACAAGGGGGCGCATGCGTCTGGAGTTCGTTTGCAGTGGCTGGAGGCCCTGGCGTGCCTATTCTCTCTCCCTCTCAAAAAATAAATAAAAGAAATATTTTTTAAAACGTGGGCTAGAGAGATGGCTTAGTGGTTAAGGTGCTCACCTGCAAAGCTAAAGGACCCCAGTTTGATTCCCCAGGACCCACGGAAGCCAGTTGCATAAGGTGGCGCATATGTCTGGAGTTCGTTTACAGTGGCTGGAAGGTCTGGTATGCCCATTCACTCTCGCTTTGCATCTTTCCCTCTCTCAAATAAATAAAAATAAAAATTTTTTTTAAGTAAAAATGATTAAGAAATATATTCTGAGCTGCACATGGTAACTCACTTTTGTAAATCCCAGCCTTTGGGAGGCTGAAACAAGGATTGGCCCAAGTTTGAGGCTAACCTGGGGTACATCATTCTACTCAAGCCTGGGCTACAGGTTGAGCGCCACCCCCCCTCCCGTCTTAGAAAAAAGAAAGAGGAAGGGTGGAGAGATGGCTCAGAAGTTAAGGTGCTTTCTTGGAAAGTTTAATGGCCTGGGTTCAATTCCCTAGTACCCATGTAAAGCTACATGCACAAAGTGACATGCATCTGGAGTTCATTTGCAGTGGCAGGAGGCCGTGGGGTGCCCATACACACACACTGTCTCTCTGTGTGCCCCTTTATGTCTTCTCTCTCAAATACAGATGCTAAAAAAAAATTTTTTTTTAAATTAAAAAAAAAAAGGAAGAAGGAGATGGCTTGATAGTTAAAGGCACTTCCTTGCAAAGCCTGTTGGCCTCAGTTTAATTTCCCAGACACCCACATAAAGCTGGTGGGACATTTCTTTGCAGTGGCAAGAGGCAACAGTACTATGTTTTCTTTTTTCTGTATTTGAGAAAGAGAAAGACACAGGGGGAGAGAGAATGGCCTCAAGCCACTGCAAACAAACTCCAGACCCATGTGCCACCTTATGCATCTGGCTTACATGGGTCCTGGGGAATCGAACTGAGGTCCTTTGGCTTTGCAGGCAAGTGCCTTAACCACAAAGCCATCTCTCCAGCCCTTGTTTTTGTTTTTGTTTTTGTTTTTGTTTTTGTTTTTGTTTTTGTTTTAGGCAAGGTTTCACTCTAATCCAGCCTGACCTAGAACTCACTCTGTATCCCAGACTGGCCTCAAATTCATGGTGATCATTCTTACCTCAACCTCAGCCTCTTTAGTACTGGAATTGAAGCCACCACACCCAGTTTATGAGCATTTCAAAGGTTTTTTATTTCTTATTTTTTTAGTTTTTCGAGGCAGGGTCATGCTCTAGCTCAGGCTGACCTGGAATTCACTATGTAGTCTCAGGGTGGCCTCATGGTGATCCTCCTACCTCTGCCTCCCAAGTGCTGGGATTAAAGCCGTGAGTCACCACACCTGGCTTTCAAAGGTTTTTTTAAAAAAAATTTTATTTGCTGGGGATGGTGGTGCACACCTTTAATTCCAGCACTAGAAAGGCAGAGGAAAGAGGATTGCCGTGAGTTCGAGACCATCCTGAGACTACATAGTGAATTCCAGGTCAGCCTAGAGTGAGATCCTACCTCGAAAAACCAAAAGCAAACAAACAAATTATTTATTTGAGAGAGAGAGACTGGACATGCCAGGGCCTCCAGACATGTGCACCACTTTGTACTGGGCACTTGAACCTGGGTCCTTAGACTTCACAGGCAAGTACCTTAAATGCTAAGCTATCTCTCCAGCACAGTTTCAAAGTTTTTTTTTTTGTGTGTGTGTGTGTGTTTTTCAAGGTAGGGTCTTGCTGTAGCCCAGGTAGACCTGGAATTAGCTGTGTAGTTTCAGGGTGGCCTCGAATTCATGGCAACCCTCCTGCCTCTGCCTCCTGAGTGCTGAGATTAAAAGCATGTGCCACCACGCCCGGCTCAAAGGTTTTGGAGAGAGTGATTTTGCTCATTCTTGCTATTCCTCTTGTTGGCTTTAGAACAGACTCCAGATAAAATGTGATAACATTAAACATGCTCTGAATAGAGGTGTGTGCATAGTGTGGGAGGTTCAAGGATAGCAGCAGCAGACTTGGAATGGTTAGAGAAAGGTCCATGGAGGAATCTATATTTCAGATGAGCATTTTTTTTTTTTAGTTTTTCGAGGTAGGGTCTCACTTTGGTTCAGGCTGACCTGGAATTCACTATGTAGTCTCAGGGTGGCCTCGAACTCTCGGTGATCCTCCTACCTCTGCCTCCCGAGTGCTGGGATTAAAGGCGTGTGCCACCATGCCCGGCTCAGATGAGCATTTTAAAAACAGTTTTATTATTAATAACTTGCATAATTATAGACAATAAACCATGATAGCTCCCTCCCCTCCTCACTTTCCCCTTTACAACTCCACTCTCCATCATATCCTCTCCCCTTCTCAGTCTCTTATTTTTATGTCTTCATCATTTCCTCCTATTATGATGGTCTTGTGTAGGTAGTGCCAGGCACTACAGGGTAATAGATATCCAGGCCATTTTGTGTCTGGAAGAGTGCATTGTAAGGAGTTTTCTCCTTCCTTTGGCTCATACATTCTTCCCGTCTCTTCCTCACTGGACCCTAAGCCTTGGAAGGTGTAATAGAGATGTTTCAGTGCTGAGCACTCCTCTGTCAACTTCTCAGCACTATGGTGCCTTTTAAGTAATCCTAGAGATCACTGCCATCTGAAAAGAAGAGCTCCTGTAACCAAAAGTGAGAGTAGCATTAATACATGGGTATGAACATTAAGAAAAGTGCTTACAGGATGGCTTGGTGAGTGTAATATATACATGTAGCCAGACAACAGTAGGCATTACACCCCTAGGGCTCATGACTTCCCCTGTCATAGGTTTTCAGTATCAGGCAGGTATTCCCTCCCATGGAGCAGACCTCCAGTTCAATTAGAGAGCAGTTGGTTTCCCCCATATAACAGACATGCCACTACTGTACCCGTTGGCTCATTTGGCCTGGCTGGCCAATTTTTAAGGCTTGCAGTGTCCACTGTTGTTTATTTCCACTGGCGATTTCTCTCTGTCTCATGGATCCAGCTACATGGAGCATAGCTCTTTCCAGCTTTCTGTCAGCTGGTTTACACAGAAGAGGTCTTTAGCTCAGCAAGATTTCTCAGTGACCTTGCAGCCCAAGCATGTGGAGTCTTCAGCAGTAGGGTCTTACCATCAGATGAGCATTTTAAGGATTAGTACAGGTTTGTTCAGAGGCAAGACTGAACAAGGTAGACCATCTGTTTAAAGTAACTGTGGCTAACACTGCATGCAGGTTAATGGGGGAGAGAGAAATCACCAGTGAAGATACTCCACAGTGGACACTGCAAGCCTTATATTTGGCCAGCCAGACCAAATGAGCCAACAGGTGCAATAGTGGCATGTCTATTATTGGTGAAACCAACTGTCCTCTAATTGGACTAGAGGGCCACTCCATGGGAGAGAATACATCCCTGATACTGAAAACCTACAACTGCTGCTGTCTGACTAAATGTATATACTATGCTCATCAAACTGCCCAGTAAGCACTTCTCTTAATGTTCATACCCATATATTAATGCTACCCTCACTTTTTCATTAGAGAACTTTCTCTTTTCAGATGGCAGTGACCTTGGGATGACTGAGAAAGCACCATGGTGCTGAGAAGAAGTGACAGAGGAGTGCTCAGCACTGCAATATCTCTCACATTTTCCAAGGCTCAGGGTCCATTGCATTAAAAGTGACAGAAAAAAAGAGCCAAAGGAAGGGTAGGACTCCTTACAATGTGCTCCTCCAGACACAAAATGGCCTGGATATCCATGACTTCACAGCGCCTGACACTACCGACACAAGACCATCATAACTGGAGGAAAAGATGATGACATTAAAATAAAAGAGAGACTGATTGAGAGGGGGAGGGGATAAGATGGAGAGTGGAATTTCAAAGGGGATAGTGGGGGAGGGGAGAAATTACCATGGGATATTGTTTAGTCATGGAAATTGTTAATTATAAAAAATAAAAAAATTGAAAAATTAAAAAGTAACTGTGGCTAAACCAACTCTTCCCCTCCCTCCACTCCAAGTGCTAGGGATTGAACTCAGAGTCTTGTGCATGAAGCCAAGCACTTTCTTCATTGAAGCTTCATCTCTAGTCTTGAACTGACCTTTTTGGTTTTTCAAGGTAGGGTCTTGCTCTGGCCCAGGCTGACCTGGAATTAACTATGTAGTCTCAGGCTGGCCTCGAACTCATGGCGATCCTTCTACCTCTGCCTCCTGAGTGTTGGGATTATAGGATTATAGACCTGTACCACCACGCCCGGCTGTTACACTAATTTAAAAAATATATTTTATTTATTTATTTGAGAGAGAGAATGGGTACACCAGGGTCTCCAGCCACTGCAAACTAACTCCAGACACATGTGCCACTTTGTGCATCTGGCTTACATGGGTTCTGGGGAATCAAACCTGGGTCCGTATACTTCACAGGCAAACACCTTAATCACTAAGACATCTCCCCTGCCTTGAACTGACTTTAGGCTTTTTCGTGTTCTAAACATTTTTTTTTTTAACTTATTTACTAGAGGGAAGGAGGGAGAAAGAAAGTATGGATGTGCCATGGCCTTCTGCCACTGCAAACAAACTCCAGATATATGCACCACTTTGTGTGTCTGTCTATACATGGGTACTAGAGAATTGAACCTGGGCTGTCCAGGCTTTACAAACAAGAACTTTGTTGTTGTTGTTGTTGTTGTTTTGAGGTAGAGTCTCACTCTAGCTCAGGCCGACCTCTAATTTACTTGGTAGCCTCAGGGTGGCCTTGAACTCACAGTTATCCTTCTACCTCTGCCTCCTGAGTGCTGGGATTAAAGATGTGCCCCACCATGCTGGGCTTTTTATTTATTTATTTTTATTGACAACTTCCATAATTGTAGACAATAACCCATACCCCCACTTTCCCCCTTTGAAACTCCACTCTCCATCTTATCACTTGCCCCCTCAATCAGTCTCTCTTTTATTTTGATATCATCATCTTTTCTCCTATTATGATGGTCTTATGTAGGTAGTGTCAGGCACTGAAGTCATGGCTATCCAGACCATTTTTTGTCTGGAGGAGCACATTGTAAGGAATGCTATCCTTCCTTTGGCTCTTTTTTTTCATCACCTCTAATGCAGTGGACCCTGATCCTTGGAAGGTGTGATTGAGATATTTCAGTGCTGAGTACTCCTCTGTCACTTCTCAGTACCATAATGCCTTCAATTTCCTTTCTTTCTTTACTTTTTTTTTGGTTTTTCGAGGTAGGGTCTCACTCTAGCCTAGGCTGACCTGGAATTCACTATGGCGTCTCAGGGTGGCCTCTAACTCACTGCAATCCTACCTCTGCCTCCCGAGTGCTGGGATTAAAAGTGTGTGCCACCATGCCCGGCTCATAATGCCTTCTGAGTCATCCCAAGGTCACTGCCATCTGAAAAGAGAAGCTACTCTAACCAAAAGTGAGAGTAGTGTTAATATATGGGTATGAACATTAAGAGAAGTGCTTACTGGGCACTTTGATGAGCATAGTATATACATTTAGCCGGACAGCAGCAGACGTTACACCTTTAGGGCTCATGACTACCCCTGTTGTAGGTTTTCAGTATCAGGGATGTATTCCCTTCCGTGGAGCAGGCCTCCAGTCAAATTAGAGGACGATTGGTTTGCCCCATAATAGACATACCACTATTGCACCTGTTGGCTCATTTGGTCTGGCTGGCCAAATATAAGGCTTGCAGTGTCCACTGTGGAGTATCTTCACTGGTGATTTCTCTTCCACTGAACTGCATGCAGCGTGGCCTTTTCCAGCTTTCTGTCAGCTGGTCTACATGGAGGAGGTTTTCAGCTCAGCTCCAGCGGGATTTCTCAGTGACCTTGCAGCCCAAGTATGTGGAGTCTACAGCAATAGGGTCTTACCATTTATTCCTGGTAGGAAACCAAGGACGTTGGCAATGGCCCGTAATGTTTTGGGGGCATCAGTCACCTCCGTGGCCAACAACTCACTGGAAGGTGTCCCTGGCACTGAAAAATTTCCAGTAACAATCTATTGCTCCTGTGTGTTCCATTGTCCAATAAAGTTGGTTTCCATGTGATTTATTTATATCCTCTTTCCTTTAATCAGTCTCTTCCCCTAACCTCACTTAGGCCTTTTCACCCCCATCAATCTGTTCTGCTACTTACATATATATAATGCCATCCTATTAAGTCCCCCCTTCCTCACTTTCTATTCCTTTATTTCTTCTTTCTAGCTTACTGGCCTCTGCTACTGAGTTTTCCACATATGAGAGAACATATGACATTTGGCTTTCTGGGCCTGGGTTACCTCACAAAGTATAATCATTTCCAGATCCATCCATTTTCCTGCAAATTTCATAGCTTCATTTTTCTTCATTGCTGAGTAGAACTCCATTGTGTAAATGTGCCACATCTTCATTACCCACTCATCAGTTGAGAGACATCTAGGCTGGTTCCATTTCCTAGCTATTGTGAATACAGCAGCAATGAACATGGTTGAGCAAGTATCTCTAAGGTAGGGAAATGAGTCCTTAAGATATATACTTAGGAGTGCTATAGCTGGGGCATATGGTAGATCTATTTTTAGCTGTTTCAGGAACCTTCACATTGATTTCCACAATAGCTGTACCAGATTACATTCCCACCAACAGTGTAAAAGGGTTCCTCTTTCCACATCCTCACCAGAATTTATGATCATTTGTTTTCATGATGGTAGTCAATCTGACAGGAATGAGATGGAATCTCAACATAGTTTTAATCTGTATTTCCCTGATGACTAGGGATGTAGAATTTTTTTTATATGCTTTTAAACCATCTGTATTTCATCTTTTGAGAACTCTATTTAGTTCCATAGCCCATTATTTAATTGCGTTGTTTGATGTCTTATTTCATTTTTTGAGTTCTTTGTATATCCTAGATATTAATTCTCTGTCAGATGTGTAGCTGGCAAAGATTTTTTCCCATTCTATGTACTGTACAAAACCTTTGTAATTTCATGAGATCCCAGCGGTTGATCTTTGATTTTGTTTCCTGAGAAGTTGGGGTTATATTCAGAAACTCTTGCCAAGGCCAATATGTTGAAGGGTTTCCCCTACTTTTTCCTCTAGCAGTTTCAAGAGTTTCAGGTCTGATATTAAGGTGTTTGATCCATTTGGACTTAATTCATGTGCATGGAGAGAGATATTTTCATCTTTCTACAGATACATATCCAGTGTTCGCAGCCTCATTTGCTGAAGATGCTGTCTTTTCTCCAATGAGTATTTTTGGCATTAAAAAAAATTTTTTTGGGGGGGGAGGGGGCTTGAGGTAGGTCTTGCTCTAGCTCAGGCTGACCTGGGATTCACTATGTAGTCTCAGGGTGACCTTGAACTCCTGGTGATCATCCTGCCTCTGCCTTCCGAGTGCTGGTATTAAAGGCATGCGCAACAGTGCCCGGCTGTTATATATATATATTTATGTGTGTGTATGTGTATAATATGTATTTTTTATTTTTATTTATTTGACAGAAAAGGGAGAGAGAATGGGAGTGCCAGGGCCTCCAGCCACTGCAAACCAACTCCAGATGCATCTGGCATCTGGCTAATGTGGGTCCTGGGAAGTCCATCCTGGCTCCTTTTTTTAAAAAATATTTTATTCATTTTTATTTATTTGAGAGTGCCAGGAAGAGGCAGATAGAGACAGAGAGAGAATGGTCACACCAGGTCTCCAGCCACTGCGAATGAACTCCAGCCGCATGTGCCCCCTTGTATATCTAGCTAAAGTGGGTCCTGGGGAATAGAGCCTTGAACCAGGGTCCTTAGTCTTTGCAGGCAAGTGCTTTAACTGCTAAGCCATCTATCCAGCCCATTCATATGTTTTATGCATGTATATATGCATTCATGTATTTTCTATTTACTGCTGAAAGACTCTGGTGGGAAGGTTAATCATGATTATTTATTTATTTGATAGATAGAATGGACATGCCAGGGCCTCTAGCCACTTCAGTGGAACTCCAGATGTATGTGTCACTTTGTACATCTGGCTAATATGGGTTCTGGGGAGTCTAACCTGAGTCCTTAGGCTTCACAGGCAAGTGACTTCACTGCTAAGCCATCTCTCCAGCCCATGTAGATGTTTTAACTAGGTTTACTTTCCTCAGGAGCAAGTCTGGCTTGCAGATGCCGAGACCTTCATTCAAGAGACCCTTTGTCCAACTGGCAAGGAGCCAAACAACGAGTTGACTCAGTTGGTAATTGATTGTGTAAAGACAATGTGGTTATCCCAGGGGGAGAACCAGGGTTTCACACTGCCTCTCAGCTACAGGTAAGGAGGAATGGGGCTTAATAGGTGGTTGAATTTAGGATTGAGAAGGACCTATAGTTAGAATAAAGGGAAGTGAGAAGAATGAGTGGAGAAGAATGTGCTCTAAAGACATCCCCTTCTGAAAAATTTCCCTCTTCATCTGGATTTCTTTTTTTTTATATATCATATTTTTATTTATTTATTTGCAAGCAGAAAGAGATAGCCAGAAAGAATAGTGTGCCAGGGCCTCTAACCACTGCAAACGAACTACAGATGCATAGATTTCTCTTTGTTAAAGGTCTCTAAACTGGGGCTGGAGAGATAGTTTAGTGATTAAGGCTCTTGCCAGTAATGCTTGGGGACCCAGGTTCAATTCCCCAGTCACATGCATCTGGAGTTCCTTTGCAGAGGCTGGAGGCCCTGGTATATCCATTCTCTCTATCTGACCCCCCCCTTTAAAAACATCTTTAAGGTTTTTTTTTTTTAGTTGTGAATTTATTTTATTTTCTCACTTTTCAGATACATTAATTAATTTGCAAGCAGGCAGAGAGATAAAGAGAAGAAAGACAGACAGAGTAAGCACATCAGGGCCTCTAGCAGCTGCAAACAAACTCCAGATGCATGCACCACTTTGTGCATCTGGTTTTACGTAGGTACTGGGGAATCAAACCCCAGTTGTTAGGCTTTGCAGGCAAGTGCCTTAACTGCTGAGCCATCTCTCCAGCCCACATATATTCTTTTTATATTTTAATCTTCTAAAATGGACATGGTAGTATATGCCTGTAATCTCAGCAATCAGGTCTTTAAGCCGGGTGTGGTGGCGCACACCTTTAATCCTAGCACTCGGGAGGCAGATGTAGGAAGATCGCCATGAGTTCGAGGCCACCCTGAGAATACAGAGTGAATTCTAGTTCAGCCTGGGCTAGAGTGAGACCCTACCTAGGAAAAAAAAAAAAAAAAAAAAAAAAAGCTGGGTGTAGTGGCACATGCCTTTAATCCCAGCACCTGGGAGGCAGAAGTAGGAGTATCACTGTGAATTTGAGGCCATCCTGAGACTACATAGTGAATTTCAGGTCAGCCTGAGCTAGAGCGAGACCATACCTTGAAAAATACCATACCTCTACCTCGGAAAAACAAAAAAATAAAAATAAAAAAGAAAAAGAAAAAAAGAAAAGGTCTTTAAAACTGACATAATTGGGCTGGGCGTGGTGGTTCATGCCTTTAATCCCAACACTTGGGAGGCAGAGGTAGGAGGATCATTGTGAGTTCTAGGCCCGCCTGAGACTACAGAATGAGTTCCAGGTCAGCTTGGGCTAGAGCGAGACCATACCTTGAAAAATAAAAATAAAAAATAAATATAAATAAAGCTGGCATAATTTGTAGAAAAGGAGTGAAGAAGTGGGGAGGTAGGAAATTTGGAAACCATCTGTTGGAGAGATAGCTTAGCAGTTAAAGGTGCTCACTTTGCATAAAATACAGAGTGATGCATGACTTCAAGGAGGGTTTTTAAAAATATTTATTTGAGAGAGAGAGAGAGAGAGAGAGAATGGGTGTGCTAAGGCCTTAGCCACTGAAAACTAACTTCAGACACATGCACCACGTTTTGCATCTGGCTTATGTGGGTACTGAGAAATTGCACCTGGGTCAATCCCCTTAACTGCTAAGCCATCTCTACAGCCCTTCATGGAGGGTTTTTAAAAAATCCTGGGGTGGGGCTGGAGAGATGGTTTAATATGCACAAAGTGGCACATGCATCTGGAGTTCCATTGCAGTGGTAAGAAGGCTGAGATAGGAGGATCACTGAGTTCAAAGCCAGCCTGAGTTCCAGGTCAGACTGGGCTAGAGTTGAGACCCTGCCTCAAAAAGTGTGTGTGTAGCCAGGTGTGGTGGCACATACCTTTAGTCTTAGCACTTGGGAGGCAGAAGTAGGAGGATCACCATGAGTTAAGGCCACCCTGAGACTACATAGTGAATTCCAGGTCAGTCTGAGCTAGAGTGAGACCCTACCTCAAAAAACCAAAAAAAAAAAAAAAAGAGTGTGTGAGTGTGTGGAGGGGAGCAGTGCTAGGGAGATGCATCTGGCTTACATGGGTTCTGTGAAATCAAACCTGGGTCCTTAGGCTTCGCAGGCAAGGGCCTTAACTGCTAAGCCATCTCTACAGCCCTGTTTTTTTAATATTAAAACAGCTCTTTACTTGTTAATGTCACATAAGAAATTTAAGCATGTTACACTATTTAAAAAACACACACACACACACAACTAATGCATTTAAATAGAGAAACCCTTACCCC
The DNA here is from genome assembly GCA_036346955.1 of Dipus sagitta. Taxonomy (NCBI): domain Eukaryota; kingdom Metazoa; phylum Chordata; class Mammalia; order Rodentia; family Dipodidae; genus Dipus; species Dipus sagitta. The sequence goes on from CM070783.1 coordinate 39,008,711, forward strand.
ACCCCACAACCCTGCCCCTGTCCCCATTCTCCTTAGGAATTAAGAATCTAAGAGAAGTAACCATAAAAACAAGTTTAGTGGGATCCTCCATCCAGAGTGCTTACATGATGATTAGGTTAATATTGCCTTCTCTTTTCTGTTTAAAAAAATGTTACCATGATTGTTTATTACAAAAAAATTCCCTACAAAAGTTCAGTGTATTGAAAATGTTTCCCCTTCCCTCACAGCACCATTTTATATATAACAGAATGATCAAGAGCAGATGGGGCAAACTTCAAATTATACCCAGACACACAGTGTTTTTTTTTTGTTGTTGTTATTTTTTGTTTTTGTTTTAAAGGGGTCTTACTGTGTAGCTCTGGATGGCCTTAAGCTCACAATCCTGCCTCTGCCTCCTGAGTGCTGGGATTCTAGGTGCTTACACCTCTTTTTTCTTTTTTTTCTTTTTTTTTTTTTTGAGGTAGAGTTTCACTCTAGCCCAGGTTGACCTGGAATTCACTATGCATGCATCACCATGCCCTGCTCTTATTCTTCCTCTTAACTAGAGTGAGACCTTACTTCAAAAAGAAAAAAAAAAAAAAAAAAAACTTTACATTTTGTCATAATTTGCTTTCGTTCTTTTCCTTTTTGTTTTTCTTTTTCAAGGTAGGGTCTCACTGTAGGCCAGGCTGACCTGGAACTCACTCTGTAATCTCAGGGGGCCCTTATAGTTCTTTTTCATAAGATGTAGGATACATGTTTACTGAGGTCCTCTAAAAACTATTTTGATCCTATTATCCCCTTACCTCATTGTCAGAAGTTATCAGCATCCTGAAGGGAAGTGCTCACTTGAAGGTGTGTACCATATCAGTCCCATTAGCTGTGCTCACATTGTTTTCAGTGGAATTGGATCAGTTTCCACCCATGCCAGATTACTTCTATATCTTTTTCATTTTTGGTGTTTAGCATTGAATCTAGGGCTTTTTGCATGCTAAGCAGGTGTTCTACTGGTTAGCTATATCCCGGCTGATAATTTGAATATTATATTTGTAGGGTGCCCAGCTAGCTCAGTCAGTAGAGCATGAGACTCTTAAATATTATTTGTGTCATTATTTGCTGACTGCCTCAGCTTCCTAGCCAATCACTAGTACCGTGGTATTCTATAAAAATCACCTATTTGAGGCCTTTGGGAGTCCCCCTCCGCCCCCAAGGTAGGGTCTCACTCTAGCCCAGGCTGGCCTCAAACTCTTAGTGAGTCTCCTGCCTCAGCCACCAGAGTGCTGGAATTAAAGGCATGAGCCACTGTACCTGGCTGTCTTTGGAGTTCTTTATGAAGCTAAGAGTTAAGGTACATTGTAGCTATAAGGTGTTCCCCATGCACACTTATTCACTCAGACCCCTCCTGCCTCTCTGAATTTTGCCCTTGACTACTATCTTGTTTAAGATACTGTTTAGCACAGACTTCCTGTTTCCCCAGAGGCATTGCCCAGCCTAGACCTGGACTCCATCCTCATTTTCTTAGGGTTTTCTTTCCCTCTTTAGTCAAGGATCTATTGGTCTCTGTTCCCTTTTAGCCCTCCTTTGTCAGGGTTTGAGGGTACCCTAAGTTTGGCTGATTTTGGAGGACCACTGTTGTCTTCACTTTTCAGATTTGTTTCAGTGCAAAGCCTTAAGACTCACCAGTATCTCCCATGCTGTAGCCATCTGTCTTGGAGCAGTAATGCTTATCAGGCTTGGGTCCAAGGAGCCGGGCCAAATGGGAATGCCCTTCCCCGGGAGCAGCTGTTACTTTTGGGGACACTAACAGACCTATCTGGGGACTTGGAGCATGAGCGCCCAGATGGAAGCCTATATGTGAGAGATAACACTGGAATCCTGGGCTGTGAGGTGAGTAGAAATGGGAAGTCAACTGTCTCAGGTCCTAACAGAAGTGGTAGATCACATGCTAAGATCCTGCTTAATCTATGCTCTTGGTCTTTTCCAGCTCATAGATCTAGACCTTTCTTGGTTGGGGCATCTCTTCCTATTCCCCAGTTGGAGTTACCTCCCTCCTGCCAAGTGGAAATCCTTGGAGGAAGGGCACTTGGAGCTCTGGGGTGCCCCTGTACCAGTGTTTCCTTTGACCATCAATCCTGAACCTCTTGCACCTATTCCTGTGCTCTACCCAGAGAAAGCATTGTACCTGCTCACACACAGGTAACTCCTACATCTCTTTTTTTTTCTTTCTTTTTTTTTTTTTTTTGGTTTCTTGAGATAGGGTCTCACTCTAGCTCAAGCTGACCTGGAATTCACTCTGTAGTCCTAGGGTGGCCTTGAACTTATGGCGATCCTCCTACCTCTGCCTCCCAAGTGCTGGGATTAAAGGTGTGTGCCACCATGCCCAGCTTACTCCTACATCTCTTAAAGGAGAAAGGAACATTGTAAAATTTGGAGGATGGAGGTGCTTCCGCAGAGGGAGGAAATATTTTGATACTGATATAGATGAAATGTTCCAAATCAAGGGAACATTGGGGCTTTGGATACCAAGAAAATCAAGAGGAAACTATTATGGTGGCTCAGGCCTATTATTCCAACGCTCAGGAGGCTGAGGCAAGATTTCCTGTCCTACATAATATGTTCTAGGTCAGCTACAGACAGAGTTGTAGGTCAGCCTGAACTAGAGCAAGACCCTGCCTCAAAAATAAAACAAAAATTGAAAGAGAGGGTCCTGAAGAGATGGCTCAGCAGTTAAAGGCACTTGGTTGCAAAAAATCCCAAGAGGATTCTTTTTTAAAAAATTTTATTTTATTTTATTTTTATTAGAGAGAAAGAGAATGGGCGTGCCAGGGCCTTCAGCTACTGCAAATGAACTCCAGACACATGCACAACCTTGTGCATCTGGCTTATGTGGGTCCTGGGGAATCAAGCCTGGGTCCTTTGACTTTGCAGGGCAAATGCCTTAACCACTAAGCCATCCCTCCAGCCCCTAAGAGGATTCTTTTTTTTTTTTTTTTTTTTTTTTTGGTTTTTCATGGTAGGGTCTCACTGTAGCTCAGGCTGACCTGGAATTTACTATGTATTCTCAGGGTGGCCTCTGCCTCCCAAGTGCTGGGATTAAAGGCATGCACCACTACGGCCGGCTTCTCTAAGAGGATTCTTAAATGGTAATTTACCTTATCAAAAAGAGTTTGAATTTTATTTATTTATTTATTTGAGACAGAAAGAGGCAGATAAAGAGAGAGAATGGGTGCTCCAGGATCTCTAGCCACTGCAAACGAACTCCAGACACATCTGCCACCTTGTGTGTCTGTCTTACTTGGGTCCTGGGGAGTTAAACCTGGATTGTTAGGCTTCATAGGCAAGTGCATTAACCACTGAGCAACCTCTGCAGCCCCCCGCCCTTTTTTTTGAGATAGGGTCTCACTCTAGTGCAGGGTGACCTGGAATTCACTATGTAGTCTCAGGGTGGCCTGGAACTCACAGCGATCCTCCTACCTCTGCCTCCCTAGTGCTGGGATTAAAGGCATGCATCACCATACCTGACTTTTTTGTTTGTTTGTTTGTTTTTGTTTTTTGAGGTAAGGTCTTCCTACAGCCCAGACTGACCTGGAATTCACTGTATAGTCTCAGGGTGGCCTTGAACCCTTGGCAGTCCTCCTACCCCTGCCTCCCAAGTACTGATTTTTTAATATTCATTTATTTATTTGAAAGTGGGAGAGAAATGGGCATGCCAGGGCTTCTAGCCACTGCAAACAAGCTCCAGATGCATGTGCTACCTTGTACAGCTGGCTTATGTGGATTCTGAGGAATCAAGCCTCAAACCTGGGTCCTTAGACTTCACAGACAAGTGCTTAACCACTAAGCCATCTCTCCAGCTCAGCTTTTTCTTTCTTTAGAATGAGACGCCAAGTCCAAGAGGCAAATCTGGCTGGGAAACTGGTTAGATTGAGCGCTCTGATAAAAAGTCAGAAGAAAGAATACTTTGTCCTGACTCTTGGTGAATTATCCCCAGCTGACAGCCAAGCTCTCAACCAGGTGTCCATCATGGTGCAGGTGAGGATGAGTCAAGTCAGGGGCATATGGTGTGGAAGGGGTATTGGAACTCCTGAGAGGGGACTGGTGTTATGTAACTTAATTGTTAACAGTGCTTGCGTAGCATGCAGGAAAACTTGTGTTCTATCCCCTGCATCACATAAACCAGGTGTGGTGGCACATGCCTGTAATAGAAGTGGAGGCAGGAGGATCAGAAGTTCAAGGTCATCCTTGGTTAATACTGGGTTTGAGACCTGGCCTTTGTCCAAAAAAAAAAAAAAAAAAGCCAGTCATGGTGGCACATGCCTTTAATCCCTGCAGGTGGGAGTCAGAGGTAGGAGGATCACTGTGAGTTCAAGGCAAACCTGAGACTCCATAGTGAATTCTAGGTCAGCCTGGGCTAGAGCAAAACATACACACACACACACACACAAAAGAAAATTAAAGCATCTATCTTAAAACTTTATTAACCCTTTATTTTATGCCAAACAGTAAGTTGTTTTTAGTTTCATTCTAGCCTAGGCTGATGAGGAATTCACTATGGAGTCTCAGGGTGACCTCAAACACACAGCAATCTTCTTGCCTCTGCCTCCCAAATGCTGGGATTAAAGGTGTGCACCACCATGCTCGGCCTTAAAACAGTAAGTTTTTTAGGGGGGCTGAGAAAGGGCTTGTTTATGTTTTTTTGTTTTTTTTTCCCCTCGAGGTAGGGTCTCACTCTAGCCCAGGCTGACCTGTAATTCACTATGTAGTCTCAGGGTGCCCTTGAACTCACACTGATCCTCCTACCTGTGCCTCCTGAGTGCTGGGATTAAAGATGTGTGCTACCATGCCTGGCTTTTTTTTTTTTTTTTTTGAGGCATGGTCTTACTCTGTCCCAGAAACTCACTCTAACCCAGGCTGGCCTGGAAAGCACAGCAATTATCCTACCTCAGCCTGTCAAGTGCTGTGTTCATAGGTATTAGCCACTAAAGCCTTTTAATTTTTGTCTTTTTATTTATTTATTTGAGAGCGACAGGCAGAGAGAGAGAGAGAGAGAGAGGGAGAGGGAATGGGCGCACCAGGGCCTCCAGCCACTGCAAACGAACTCCAGGTGCATACGCCACCTTGTGCATCTGGCTTACGTGGGTACTGGGGAATGGAGCCTTGAACCAGAGTCCTTAGGCTTCACAGGCAAGCGCCTAACCACTAAGCAATGTCTCCAGCCCCACTATAGCCTTTAAAAAACATTGTTTTGGTTTTTGTTTTCTGAGGTAGGGTCTGACTCTAGCCCAGGCTGATCTGGACCCTGGAATTCACTATGTAGTCTCAGGGAGGCCTCAAACTCACAATACTCCTACCTCTGCCTCCCAAGTGCTGGGATTAAAGGCATGCACCACCACACCTAGCTTGATTTTTTTAAAAATATTTATTTATTTGACTGAGAAAGAGGGAGAGGGGGGAATGGGTGTGCCAGGGCCTCTAGCCACTGCAAATGAACTCCAGACACATGTGCTACCTTGTGCATCTGGTTAACATGGGTCCTGGGGAATCGAACCTGGGTCCTTTGGCTTTGCACGCAAATGCCTTAACTGCTTAGCCATCTCTCCAGCCCTAGCTTGCTTTTTTTTAACCCCCTAGGTAAGGTCTCACTGTAACTCAGGCTGATCTGGAGGAATTCACTCTGTAGCCCTAGGCTGTCCTCAAACTCATAACAAACCTCCTACCTCAGCCTTCCTGATTATGTGATTAAAGGCATACAACACTACACCCAGGCTAATTAAGAAAAAAAAAAATTAGGCTGGGCGTGGTGGTGCACACCTTTAATCCCAGTACTCAGGAGGCAGAGGTAGGAGGATTGCCATGAGTTCGAGGCCACCCTGAGACTACATAGTGAATTCCAGGTCAGCCTGGGCCAGAGTAAGACCCTACCTCGAAAAACAAAAAACAAACAAACAAAAGAAAATTGGGGCTGGTGAGATGGCTTAGCTGTTAAGGCACTTGCCTGCAAAGCCAAAGGACCCAGGTTGGACTACCCAGGACCCACTCAAGCCAGATGCACAAGGGGTGCACACATCTAGAGTTCATTTACAGTGGCTGGAGGCCCTGGTGTGCCCATTCTCTCTACCTGCCTATTTCTGTGTCTCTCTCTCTCCCTTCCCTCTCTCTCTCAAATAAGTACATAACAATAAAATATATTTTAAAAAATTTTTAGAGCTCACTCTAGCCCAGGCTGGCCTTTAACTCATAATTTTCCTTCCTGCTAGGATTATGGTTGTGTGCTACCACACCTCCCTATAATACCTTGCCCATTCTGAATTCTGAGCATTTTTGTGGTGTTGCCTCCTTGAATCATCATTCTCGTTCTTCTGTTCAAGTCTATATAAGACTTAGACAAAGCTCAAAGTTTGAGTGTCCCTAATCTGGATTTAAAAAAAAATTAAAAATTTTTAAGGCGGGCGTGGTGGTGCACGCCTTTAGTCCCAGCACTCCAGAGGAAGAGGTAGGAGGATCGCCATGAGTTCGAGGCCACCTTGAGACTACATAGTGAATTCCGGGTCAGCCTGGGCTAGAGTGAGACCCTACGTCGAAAAAAAAAAATATTCTTTATTTTTAAAATTTATTTGCTTGAGAGAAGAAGAGGCAGATAGAAAATATGGGCACATCAGAGCCTCCAGCCACTACAGAGTAACTCTAGGCACAGGTGCCACCTTGTACAGCTTGTGCATTATGTGGGTATTTGGGCTTTGAAGGCAAGCACCTTCACCACTAAGACATCTCTCCAGCCCCCTAATCTGAATTAAAAAAAATTTTTTTTTAGTACTTTTGCAAGCAGAGAGATAAGATCAAAGAAATGGGCATGACATGGTCTCCTACCACTACAACCAAATTCTGCATGTGCCACTCTGTATCTGGCTTTATGTGGGCACTGGGGAATCAGATTTAGGCCTTCAGACCTTGCAAGGAAGTGCCCTTAACTGCTGACCCATTTCTGTAGCTCCTGGAGGTTCCTTCCCCCCCCCCCACCACCACCACCCCTGCAAGGTAAGCTCTCATTCTAGCTCAGGCTAACCTGGCATTCACTATGTAGTCTCAGGGTAGCCTTGAACTCACGGCAATCCTCCTACCTCTGCCTCCCAAGTGCTGGGATTAAAGGTGTGCACCATCACGCCCAGCTTCTGGAGGGTTTTTTATTTTTTATTTATTTAATTTAATTTTTTTTTTTTTTTTTAGCTAGGTTCTCCCTATAGCCCAGTCTGACCTGAAATTCACTGTTGTCTCAAGGTGGCCTTTAACTCATGGCAATCCTCCTACCTCTGTCTTCTGAGTGCTGGCATTAAAGGTGTGCACCACCATACCTGGCTTGGAATTTTTAAATTTAATTTACTTAGTTTTAGTTTTGGAGGTAGGGTCTTGTTCTAGCTCAGGCTGATCTGGAATTTACTATGTAGTCTCAGGCTGGCCTCTAACTCACGGCAATCCTAACTCTGCCTCCTGAGTGCTGGGATTAAAGGTATGTGCCTCTATGCCCAGATGTTTTTTTTTTTTTTTTTGTTTGTTTGTTTGTTTTTGTTTTTGTTTTTGGTTTTTGGAGGTAGGGTCTCACTCTAGCCCTGGCTGACCTGGAATTCACTATGTAGTCTCAGGGTGGCCTTGAACTCACAGTGATCCTCCTACTTCTGCCTCCAGAGTGCTGGGATTAAAGCATGCCCCACCACGCCTGACTTTTTTTTTTTTTTAATGCGAGAAAGAATTGGCATGCCTGTGCCTCCAGCTACTACAGTCAAACTACAGACATGTGGGCCACATTATGAGCATGTGAAAACTTGTGTTTGCGTCACCTTTTGCCCTCATAACCTGTACAGGAAAAGTGGCTCAGGCAAGAAGCCCTGTCAGACTCACTCGCACCCACACACACGTGCAAATAAATTACTTTAAAAAAAAAGGACATGTTCTCTCTCATATGTGGATCCTATCTACAAATATTTGGACTTTTGTGTGAATTGTAATAAAACTCAGTAGCAGAAGCCAGTAAGCTAGAAAGGGGGATATAAAGGGAATAGAAAGGGAAGGAGGAGGGGGGTATGTAAGAGGATGATATTGTATATATGTAAGTAGAAGAGCAGATTACTATTGCTGGAAAGGCCTAAGTGAGTTCAGGGGAAGAGACTGAGTAAAGGAAAAATAGGGGGAAGCCTAATCAAAATCTAAAAGGATATAAATGAGTCATGTGGAAACCTACTTTTTTGGACAATGACACACCCAGAAGCCATAGATTGTTACTAGAAAATTTTCATTGCCAGAGATGGGATACCTTCCAGTGAGTTGTTGGCCAAGGAGGTCCCTGATGCCCCCCCCCCAAACATAGGCTATTACCAAGGCTCTTGGTTTCCCACCAGGAATAGATGGTAAGACCCTATTGCTGAAGACTCCACATACTTGGGCTGCAAGGTCACTAAAATATCCTGCTGGAGCTGAGCTGAAAATGTTCTCTGTGTAGACCAGCTAACAGAAATCTGGAAAAAGCTATGCTGCATGCAGTTCAATGGGAGAGAGAGAAATCCCCAGTGGAGATACTCAACAGTGGACACTACAAGCCTTAAATTTGGCCAGCCAGACCAAATGAGCCAACAGGTGCAATAGTGGCATGTCTGTTATGGGAAAAACCAGTTACTCTCTAATTAGACTGGAGGCCTGCTCCACAGGAGGGAATACATGCCTGATACTGAAACCTATGATGGGGGAAGTCATCAGCCCTAGGGGTATAATGTCTGCTGGTGTCTGGCTAAGTGTATATACTATGTTCATCAGACTGCCTGGTAAGCACTTCTCTTAATATGTATACACACACCATACACACACATATATATATATATATTTTTTTTTTTCTGAGGTAGGGTCTCACTCTAGCTCAGACTGACCTGGACCTCACTCACTATGTAGTCTCAGGGTGGCCTCAAACTCATGGTGATCCTTCTTCTTTTTTTTTTTTTTAAATGAAAATAAGCTTTATTACATCAAGTAATAAATACATACAAAGATGCAAACAATTTTAGTCACTTTCTTCCAGATGTTTTGATCAACTTACAATAAACATAGAACTGAAATCTACACTCTTAGTATGAAAATGTTCAAGGTGCGTGTTAGGTTTGGTAGATTGCTCTTTCTTCATATTTATGACTTGTGCATCTTTAAGATTGACTTCAAAGCACTCAGTCATGCAAATGCTTAAGCAAAGCTCTGTTGAGCAGGATCTACGGTGTGGCAAATGAGCCAGCTAGGAGTGAAGCACGCTGTCAGTGTGCACTACAAGTTCTCAGAGTCAGACAAGCTTATGAAAAGGAGCAGACCAATTCAAGTGATGCAAATGTGTTCAAAAGAAGGTTAAAGGGAGACATTGGCTTTAGGACAGTTTGCTGTAAAGTAATATCACATGCATCTTTAAGTCAATGCTAAAAATAATAAAATAAAATAAAATAAACCTTGGGTCATCCTAACTACTTAAAATGCAAATTTTACTGCAAAATCTTTTCCCAATCTTTGAGGGTGTAGGTATAGAGCTTAGTGAACCATGGTAGAAAAAACTAAACTGCTACCATTTTGAAAACAAAGAGTTTTGTCTCAACAGGAGAGATGAACTGTAACCTCCCATCTTGTAGAAAGACAGGACCTTCAGATCTAATGAGACTAGGATCTGGCATTGCGTTCTGTCTCAGCCAAGCACTCCTGAACCAGCCCTCGGGCGTGGATGATGCCTCGTTTGAGCCGCTCCATGGCACTCTTGCTCCCTGCATATGTGGGTCTGATCTCCTTTCCCAGTTCTTCAATGATGGCTAGCAGCTCGCATATTTGCTCTGAGGCACCTGGCTGTTTCCGGTTCCCTGGGTATAGCCTAGCGATGGTGGCCCATAGTCACTCAACAGCTGACGGTACTGGGAGGACGTCACCGTGCTAGTGGAAGGCGAGTGGACGCTTCCGGCGTTGAGGGCGGCGACGGGCATATGCGCAGTCAAGTTCGGCTTGTAAGACATCCCCCTGAGCGGCGGGCGTGCCGGGCGCAGACGGGCCAGGCTGCGAGGGCGGCGGCGGCGGCGAGGACGGGCAGCGGCGCGGCGGGCAGCGGCGCGCGTCCCCGCGCCCGTCCAAGCGCCGGCCAAGCGCTCGCTCACTTTTTGTTGTTGACGGCTCCGGCCGCACGGGCAAATATGACCGTCTCATGGTGATCCTTCTACCTCTGCCTCCGGAGTGCTGGGATCACAGGCGTGCACCACCACTCTCAGCCATACCCATATACTAATGCTATTCTTACTTTTGGTTAGAGAAGCTTCTCTTTTCAGGTGGCAGTGACCTTGTCACAGAAGGCACCATAGTGCTGAGAATAAGTGACAGAGGACTACCCATCTGTGAATCATCCCTATCACACCTTTCAAGGCTCAGGGTCCATTGTGGAAGAGGTGCCTGTGAAGCCTAAAGACCCAAGTTTGACTCTCCAGGTCTCACGTAAGCCAGACACAAAAGGTGATGCAAGCATGCAAGGTCACGCGTGTGTACAAGGTGGCGCAGGTGTCTGGAGTTTGATTACAGTGGCTGGAAGCCCTGATGTGCCAATTCTCTCTCTCTCTTGCATTAAAAAAATAAATAAGATATGCCAGGAGTGGTGGCACACACCTTTAATCCCAGCACTTGGGAGGCAGAGGTAGGAGGATCACTGTGAGTTCAAGGCCACTCTGAGACTACAGAGTGAATTCCAGGTCAGCCTGGGCTAAAGTGAGACCCTACTTTAAAACCAATAAATAAATAAATAAAATAAAATAAAGCCACTCTGTTGGGCTTGCCTCCCAAATAAAAAGAGGGAGAGAGATACCAGCCTATATGCCCTTCAGAACATTCACTAGGCCTTCCTGATTATTCTAATTCATCTTCTATTTGAAACCTTAGGGTTGTAGGTTAGTGGCAGAGTACTTGCCTAGCATATGCAAAACCCTGGGTTTGATTTCCAGCACCAAGAAAGAGAAAAGAAAAAAAAAAACTCTACTACTAATTAGTTTTGATACTTCATCATATGTTGGCTCTTTTATTATCACATAGGTTTCTATTTTCACCGATGATCTGAAGTATGTTAAAGAGGGAGGGAGTAGTTTATTTTTTTCTTATTAGATATGGACATATTTTGTATGCAGATATCACATGTTGGTACTATCCTTTCCCTCCTCCCTACTGCTTTTCTGAAATGGCCTTCCTCATTGGGGATGCAGGTCAACCCCATGGGAATTGTGGGTCATGCATTATGGCGGGCAGCAGTCAGTTATGGAGGAGAGGCAGTGTCTGTGCAAAATGTCCCAACTTGTGGCTCTAACAGTCTTTCCACCCTCCTCTTCCACAAAATTCCCTGAGCCATGCTGGGAGTATTTTAAGTCTACTTCAGTGATGAGCACTTAGGAGCATCTAGATCTCTGGTTTGGTAGGTGTTGAGTGTCCTCAGTATCTTTCTCCATTACCCTTGTGCTGATATCAGCTTAACTAAGAAAGCAACATTCTTGCTCATTTCCCCAATTCCTCTGTGGTTTCAGCTGGGGCCGAGGTGAAGTGTACTGGGTCATTTATCTCCTTAAGTCCAGTTCCCATTCCAGACTGCTGTGCCTGCCCACATACTGATTGCACAAAGAACTACCCAGGAAGAGATGGGAGGAGCCCTGGGAGTAGTTTATTATATAACTTCTCATCTATCCCAATATTGGATATATATGTACAATTGATATCTATGAAATAAATGAGTATGGTTTGTATGATGGGATTGGAGTAAGGAAATGCTGCAAAGGACATAATTGTCATCATGGAATATTTATGGATTTTGAAGGAAGTTTTAGGGATGATTTATATCCTGATGGATGGATTAAGAAATTATTTATTGGCTGGGCATGGTGGCATACACCTTTAATCCCAGCACTCGGGAGGCAGAGGTGGGAGGGTCACTGTGAGTTTGAGGCCATCCTGAGACTACAGAGTGAATTCCAGGTCAACCTGGGCTAGAGTGAGACCCTACCTCCAAAAACCAAAAATGAAAAAAAAATCTCTAGGGGCTGGAGATATGGTCAGCAGTTAAGGCACTTGCCTACAAAGCCTAAGGACATGAGTTCAATTTCCTAGTACCCATGTAAAGTCAAATACACAAGGTGGTACATGCTTCTGGAATTCATTTGCAGTGGCTTGGGGCCCTGGTGTGCCCTTTATCTCAACATCCATTTATCTATCTATCTCTTCCTCTTACTCCCTCTCTTTCTCTCTCTCCCTCCTTCTGTCTCTCTCAAAATTTTTTAAAATTATTTTTTTAAATATTTTATTTTTATTCATTTGTCAGAGAAAGAGGGAGAGAGACGGGGGAGAATGGGCACGCCAGGGCCTCCTGCCACTGCAAACGAACTCCAGATGCATGTGCCGCCTTGTACATCTGGCTAACATGGGTCCTGGGAATTGAACCTGGGTCCTTTGGCTTTGCAGGCAAATGCCTTAACCTCTGAGTCATCCCTCCAGCCCTTAAATTATTTTTTCATCGGAGAGAGCACAAGAGAATTAGTGCACCAGTGCCTCCAGCCATTGCAATCAAACTCCAGAAGTATGTGCCATCTTGTGTGATCTTCTGTACTTGTGTCACATTGTACATCTGGCTTACTTGGGACCTAGAGAGTTGAACATGAGGCCTTAACAGCTAAGCCATCTCTCCAACCCTCAAATAAATATTTTTAAAAAAGAAGCCAGGCGTGGTGGCGCACGCCTTTAATCCCAGCACTCGGGAGGCAGAGGTAGGAGGATTGCCGTGAGTTCGAGGCCACCCTGAGACTCCATAGTGAATTCCAGATCAGCCTGGGCTACAGTGAAACCCTACCTCAGAAAACCAAAAGAAAAAAAAAAAATTTATCCTTTCTTAGAGTGGAGAGATCCTGAAAATTCAGTGGCTTAAGATATTGGGAATTCATGCTAGGTGTGGTGGCTCATGCCTTTAATCTCAGTACTTGGGAGGCAGAGATAGGAGGATCATGGTGAGTTCGAGGCCAGCCTGAGACTACATAGTGAATTCCAGGTCAGCCTGGACTAGAGTGAAACCCTACCTCGAAAAATAATATATACCGGGAATTCAGCCAGGTATGGTGGCACACACTTGGGAGGCAGAGATAGGATCACCATGAGTTTTAGGCCACCCTGATACTAGTGAATTCCAGGTCAGCCTGGGCTAGAGCAAGACCCTACCTCAAACAACAACAACAACAACAACAAAAAGATACCAGGAATTTAAGACTTAACTGTATAGTGTGTGTGAGGTCAGGCTGGGCTATATGAGATTCTGTCTCAAAAAACCAGCCAACAAAGCAAACAAGAAGCAAGGGAAGACAAGGAGATCTTTAAGGTTATATTGTGGCGAAGGGCCTTTGAGTAGCATTTTGAGAAGTGTCTCATGTGTCATGTGGCCTGCCTGTCCCTAAGCCAGATTCCTGCCCAGATGGTGTGGTACCGAGTCTTTTGGCCTGGTAGGTCCTATGTGCTGACAAGACTGCGAATAGCCAAGACCCGTCGTCACCATTACCATATTTGGACAACAATTCCTTCCTCCAAACTGATGCTGCTAAAACCAGATTGTGTGCGGGAGATGGAGCTGGAGCTGGAGCTGGGGCTGGGAAAACCATCCCTGAAAGCTAAACCTAGACCACTTTCCATGCCTACCAAGTCCCAGAACAGGAAGGAACAAGCAGATCTTGTCCGCCATTCCAGAGTCTTACATTATTCGGTGAGCGTATAGAAAAGATCTTGGAGCTTGTGGGGCAGGAAATGTGAATCTAGGAAGGAAATGTCATCAGAACCTTTGGCCTCCTTGCAGGGAATGGTCACTGGTGTGTTGAATGAATCTGCCAGCCTCTACCTGCTGGATGGGCAGCTGATCTTGTGCCTTGCATACCAGCAGATCCGTGGCCTCAAACGGATGATTCGACCAGGTGTCTCTCTGGAGGTATGTCAGAAAGGTCAGAGGCGGTGATGAGAATCTCAGAGCAGATTTCTTTATCATCTTCATGGGATTTCGTTTTATTTATCTTTATTTAGGAACAGCAGAGCATTATTTTTTTATTTTTTTAATATTTTATTTTTCTTTATTTGAGAGAGAGAAATAGGCAGGGAAAGAGAGAGAGAGAGAATGGATGCTCCAGGGCCTCCAGCGCTACAAAAGAACTCTAGATGTGTGTGCCCCCTTGTGCATCTGGCTTATATGGGTCCTGGGGAATCGAACCTGGGTGTCCTTTGGCTTTGCAGGCAAGTGTCTAAACACTAAGCCATCTCTCCACCCCTATTTTCATTTATTTATCTGAGAGCAACAGAGAGAGAGAGAATGGGCACACCAGGGCCTCCAGCCACTGCAAACAAACTCCAGATACATGCAATTGAGCTTTGAACCGGGGTCCTTAGGCTTCATAGGCAAGTGTTTAACCGCTAAGCTATCTCTCCAGCCCTGTTTTTTGTTTTTTGGGGCAGGGTCTCACTCTAGACCAAGCTGACTTGGAATTCTCAGGCTGGCCTCAAACAATCCTAGCAATCCTCCTACCTCTGCCTCCTGAGTGCTGAGATTAAAGGCATGCACTACCACTCCCAGCTTTTTTATGGGATTAAAAAATATATTTTTGTTTGTTTGTTTCAGCTAGATTGGAACCAAAAATATATGAGTATGTGTTGAGAGTGCTGTAGTTAAGAATGATTTGGGTAAGAGTTTAGAAAGGAAAGTAATCAGCCGGGCGTGGTGGCGCACGCCTTTAATCCCAGCACTCAGGAGGCAGAGGTAGGAGGATCGCCGTGAGTTCGAGGCCACTCTGAGACTCCATAGTGAATTCCAGGTCAGCCTGGGCTAGAGTGAGACCCTACCTCGAAAAAGAAAAAAAAAAAAAAAGAAAGGAAAGTAATCTTGGCTAGACCTGGTGATGCAGGTCTGTAATCCAAGATGTGTAGGCTGAAGGATGGTCTGTTTTCTTGTAGCTCCGGGATGTTCACCTCCTCCATTCAGTGGGTGGAGGAACAACAAGGCCAGTGTTGGTGCCTTGCCTCCATGGGACTGTGCAGCTACGAAGCTTTTCTCATCAGAAGCCTGAGATTCTGTCATCCCACCAAGTTCATGGCACCTACTTATATGAGCAACTGGTGTGGGACTATCAGTTGGGACTTCCCACCTACCTGTGGGCTATTAACGCCCTGGAGAAGCTGGTCTGCAAGTGAGGAAGATGGAGGATAAGGGTCGTGGGTGGGAAGTGGGTGGGAGGGTGACACTTTCTTTGTAAAACAGTATCCTGGAAGGAACAGAGCCTTGGGGAAATAACTCTGTTTCTTGCCCTGGCCAAGGCTGTGTCCTCATGTGCTGAGATGCCACCAGCTCCTGAAGCATTCCTCTCCTGGGAATCCTAGCCTGGCATTGCAGCTCCTGGCTTCCTCCCCAGATGTTCTTACTCCACCAGACAGTCCCATTCGGAATGCACACAGTGAGATACTGGAAGAGCCTCATCAGTGTATCTTCCAGGAAGTATGAATTTGTGGGGAAAGATGGGCAGCAGAGTTAATGCCTAAGGACCCCCAGGCATAAGGCACAGTAGACGTAATCTGATTTCTTTTCTCTGGCAGTATACACAGTTGCAGACTCCTTACACTTTCCCTGCTCTGCTCACTCTGGTAAAGGAAGGAGAGCATAGTGCTTGGGCTAACTTTGATCCAAAGACCCTCGTACCCCTTCCAGAGGCTGCCCACCTGACCAGCTGCCAACTCAATCGCCGTCTGGCATGGTCCTGGCACTATGTTCTGTCCTCTACTTTCCAGCCAGCCCAGGTAAGGGGGCTCTGAGAGCCTCAGGGGACTTTTCTTTTTACCATCTTCATTTGCTACTACCATAGTTCAAGTCACCTTTTTTTTTCTTCCCCTGTCATTTCACTACTGGCTGGCCTAACTACACTGCCCATGTGTTCTTGTCCCCCCACCCCCGCTAAGTATTTATTTTCCCTGCAGCAACTAGAAAGAATAGGGTAAAAATATAGCTTGACATACAGGATTCTGGGTTTTGTTTCTTTCTTTCTTTGGAATTTTTTAAAAATTATTTTTACTTATTTATTAGAGACAGAAGGAAGTGGGGGGAGAGAATGGGCATGCCAGGAACTCTAGCTACTGCCAACGAACTCCAGATGCACATGCCATCTTGTGCATCTGGTTTACGTAGGACCTGGAGAATCAAACCTCGGTCCTTAGGCTTCACAGGCAAGCATCTTAACTGCTAAGCCATCTCTCTAGCCCTGGAATTTTTTTTAAAAAAACAATTTCTTTGCAAGAGCGGCAGATCGAGGGAATAGGGTTGGAGAGATGGTTTAATGGTTAAGGCACTTACCTGCAAAGCCAAAGGACCTCAGTTTGATTCCCCAGGACCCACGTAAGCCTGATGCACAAGGTGGCACATGTGTCTGGAGTTCATTTGCAGTGGCTGAAGGCCCTGGCATGCCCATTCTCTATCTGCCTCTCTCTCTCTCTCTCTCTCTCTCTCTCAAATAAATAATAAAAAAAGAGAATGGAGTTGGGCGTGCTGGCGCATGCCTTTAGTCCCAGCACTTGGGAGGCAGAGGGAGGAGGATCACTGAATTCAAGGCCACCCTGAGACTACATAGTGAATTCCAGGTCAGCCTCGAAAAACCAAAAAAAAGAGAGAGAGAGAGAATGGGTGCACCAGGGCCTCCAGCCATTGCAAACAAAATCCAGACACATGCACTACCTTGTGCATCTGTCTTACATGGGTACTAAGGGAATTGAACCTGGGGGTCTTAGGCTCTGCAGGCAAGTGCCTTAAGCCATCACTCCAGCCCTCCTTGGGGATTTAAAAAAAGTTTTAGTTATATATATATATATATATATATATATATATATATATATATATATGTTTTTTTTAAGGCCAGGTATGGTGGTGCATGCCTTTAATCCCAGCACTCAGGAGGCAGAGTGTTGCAGTCAGGTTCGCATTGCTGCCAGAAATCACCAAACCAAGAGCAGCTTTTGGGAAAAAAAAAAAAAAAAGGTTTATTTTAGCTTACAGACTTGAGGGGGATGCTCCATGATGGTAGGGAAAACGATGGCATGAGCAGAAGTTGGACATCACCCCCTGGCCCACATAAGGAGGACAATAGGAACAGGAGAGTGTGCCAAACAGTGGCATGGAAACTGTCTATAACACCTATAAGCCCATCCCCAACAATACACTGCCTCCAAGAGGCGTTAGTTCCCAAATCTCCATCAGCTGGGAACCTAGCTTTCAGAACACCTAAGTGTATGGGGACACCTGAATCAAACCACCACACAGATAGGAGGATCACCTTGAGTTCGAGGCCACTCTCAGACTACATAGAGAATTCCAGGTCAGTCTGGGCTAGAGTGGACTCATGCCTATCTGTCTCTCCTTTGCCCTCTCCCCCTCCCCAATACTTTTCTGACACTACTTTTCTGACTTTTTATGTTTCCTCTTTTAAATTTATTTTTATTTATGAAGGGGAAAGAGGCAGAGAAAGAGAGAGAATGGGCATAGCACGCTGAGGCCTTTCAGCCACTGTGAACAGACTCCAGGTGCATGGGCCACCTTATGAGCATGTGCAACATTGCATGCTTGTGTCACTTTAGCAGCTAGCTGTATGTGGGACCTGGAGATTCAAACAAGTGTTCTTAGGCTTCATAGGCATCTCTCCAGCCCTCATTTCTCTTTCTTTTCTTTCTTTCTTTCTTTCTTCTTCTTCTTCTTCTTCTTTTTTTTTTTTTTTGTTTATTTGTTTTGTTTTGTTTTGTT
The DNA here is from genome assembly GCA_036346955.1 of Dipus sagitta. Classification (NCBI taxonomy): domain Eukaryota; kingdom Metazoa; phylum Chordata; class Mammalia; order Rodentia; family Dipodidae; genus Dipus; species Dipus sagitta. The sequence continues at coordinate 39,026,517 of CM070783.1, forward strand.
TTATTTTTTCAAGGTAGGGTCTCATTCTGGCTCAGGTTGACCTGGAATTAACTTTGTAGTGTCAGGGTCGCCTCAAACTCACAGCAATCCTCCTACCTCTGCCTCCTGAGTGCTGGGATTAAAGGTGTACGCCACCACGCCCAACTCATTTTTCTTTCTTTTTTTTTGAGGCAGGATCTCAGTGTAGTCTAGTCTAGTCTAGGCTGACCTGGAACTCATTCTGTAGCCCAGGTTGGTCTCAAACTCACAGTGATCCTTTTACCTTAGCCTCCTGAGTACTGGGATTAAAGGCATGAGCCACCATACCTGAATGTGAATGGTTGCTATTTTCTGGTTTTCTTTCTTTTTCTTTTCTTTTTTTTGGTTTGGTTTGAGGTAGGGTTTAACTCTATCCCATGCTGACCTGGAATTCACTATGTAGCTTCAGGGTGGCCTTGAATTCACAGCAATCCTCCTGCCTCTGCCTCCCAAGTGCTGAGATTAAAGGTGTGTGCAACCATGCCTGGCTTCCCTCATTTTATTTATTTTGAATTTTTATTTATTTGAGAGAGAGAGTGAGAATGGACATGCCAGGGACTCTAGCCACTGCAGATGAGCTCCAGATGCATGTGCCACCTTGTGCATCTGGCTTATGTGGGTCCTGGAGAAAAGAATTTAGGTCCTTTGGTTTTGCAGATGAGCACCTTAACTATCTCTTCAGACCTATTTTTTTTTTTAAGATTTTTTTAAAATTTTATTTTGGGTGCTGGAGAGATGGCTCAGCAGTTAAGGTGTATGCCTGCAAAGCCTAAGGACCCCAGTTCCATTCTTCAGGTCCCATGTAAGCCAGATGCACATGGTGGCACATGTGTGTGGAGTCTGGAGTTTGTTTGCAGTGGCTAGAGGCCCTGGCATGCCCATTCTCACTCTCTCTCTGTCTCTCTCTCTCCCTCTTTCTGTCTCTCTAATAAATAAATAAATAAATAAAGTTTTTTTAGAAAGTTTATTTTGGGCTGGTGAAAAGGTATAGTGATTAAGGCGTTTGTCTGCGAAGCTTAAGGACCTATGTTCGATTCCCCAGGACCCACGTAGGCCAGCTGCACAAGGGGGCGTATACATTTGGAGTTCGTTTGCAGTGATTGGAGGCCCTGACGTACCCATTCTCTCTTTCTGCCTCTTCCCCAACCCTCTTTCTTTCAAACAAATAAATAAATAAAATAAAGGCATGAGCCACCATTCCTGCCTTAAAAATTTTTTCTTTTTAAAAGTTTATTTTACTTATCTGAGACAAAGGGAAAGAATAGGTGTACTAGGGCCTACAGCCACTGTAAATAAACTCCAGGCGCATGTTCCACCTTGTGCATCTGGCTTACATGGGTCCTGGGGAATCAAACCTGGGTCCTTAGGCTTCACAGGCAAGCACCTTAACTAGTAAGCCATTTCTCCAGCTCAGGCCCCTATAATAATAATAATTATTATTATTACTTATTTTTGGTTTTCCGAGGTAGGGTCTAACTCTAGTCCAGGCTGACCTGGAATTCACTATGTAGTCTCAGGGTGACTTCGAACTCTCTGCGATCCTCCTACCTCTGCCTTCCGAGTGTTGGGATTAAAGGCATGTGCCACCATGCCTGGCATTTAAAAAAATTTATTAATAAGAATAAATAAATAATTTTCTTTTTTTTTTTTGAGGTAGTCTCACTCTAGTCCTGGCTGATCTGAAATTCACTATGTAGTCTCAGGGTGGCCTTAAACTCATTGCAATCCACCTACCTCTGCCTCCCCAGTGCGATTAAAGGTGTGCGCCACCATGCCCGGCTCTTTTTTTTTTCTTTCTGTTTTTGTTTTTCGAAGTAGGGTCTCTCTCTATCCCAGGCTGACCTGGAATTCACTATGGAGTCTCATGGTGGCCTCGAACTCATGGTGATCCTCCTACCTCTGCCTCCCGAGTGCTGGGATTAAAGGCGTGTGCCACTACGCCCAGCCTTTTTTTTTTTTTTTTTTTTTTTTGAGGTATGGTCTCACTCTAGCCTAGGCTGACCTAGAGTTCACATTGTAGCCTCAGGGTGGCCTCCAACTCATTTTGATCCTGAGTGCTGGGATTACAGACATGTGCCACCATGCCCAACCTTCAGTATTACTTGATACTGTGACCTTTCTCTTCCTGCAGGTTTTAGTTGGGGTTCTGGTGGCTTCATCTCATAAAGGTTATCTGCAACTTCGGGACCTGAGTGCTTCCATGCCCTGCCTGCTTTTGGCAGAGAATTCACAACCTCTTGCTGATCCCCGGCTCATAGGTGTGGAGTTCAGAGGTGGAAAGGTGATGGTGATAGGGTATAGGTTTTAAGAACCTCAAGGGCCAAGATAAAGCTTCTGCTGGGGTTTGTTACTGATGCTGAAATGGCATGTGTTGATCAGCAACTTTGGGAGGAAGTTTGAGATTAGTATGTCAGGGTGAGAAAGGAGCCAGGGAGCCCATAGCCAGAAGTACAATTTCCAACAATTATTCTCCCCCATGGCTCCTTACATGCATCTTCAGATTACAACTGCTGTTTCTTACATTGATAGTTTGGAAGAACAGTGTTCTTACTTGGCTTACTGGGATTTTTATTGTTACTGAGGCAGGGTCTTTAGCCCAGATGGCCTGGAGCTCTGTAGTCCAGGCTGGCCTCAAACTCATGATGCTCCTCCTCCCTCAGCCACTGAGTGCTGGGATTAAAGACATAGTCACCACAGCCTGGGAGGCCAGGAGCAGAATTGTACATGCATAAGGAATGGTTTTTCCTTGGAGGTATTGTTGGGATGGTCAGGTATTCACTTCCTGTGAGGGCAGCAGCTCTGGCCTAGGATGAGTAGTGAATCCTTCAGGGTAGGCTGCATCACTGCCCCGTCCCACAGTTCGTTTTTCTTGTCAAAATAGAGAACTTTCTTTACTTAGGTTGCCTGGTGCGGACAGAGAGGTTTCAGCTGGTTGTTGAAAGGGAAGTCAAGAGCAATTTTCCTTCCTGGAGGGAGCTGGGCATGGCAGACTTCATTCAGAGGCAGCAGACCAGGTCAGCTCCTTTGAGCAATGCTTATGCTAAGTTTGCTGGGAAGGAAGGACCTGGTGCACGCATGTGGGGGAATGTGGGGCTCAAACCACTAATTATTGCCTCACGATAAGATCTATTCCTGCCTCTCCCAACAGAGTCTATGTCCAGTTCCTTCTGACTGATGCTTTGATCCTGCCTGTGCCCAGACCCTCTCCTGATGCATCTACTACTTCAGCACCTCCTCCGACAGATCCTGCCTGTCTAGAGGGACAGAGCCGGCTTTTCTTGTTGTCCCACAAGGAGGCCCTCATGAATCGGAACTTTTGTGTCTCTGGGAGAGCCAGCTCAGAGTCCCCTATGCCTACTTTGAGTTTCCATGTGTCAGGGAGCTGGCTTGGAGGCACCCAGAGGAAGGAGGGGAGTGGGTGGGGCCCACCTGAGCCTCTGGGAAGTGAGAAAAAGGATCAGAAGGTAAAGTGGTGCTCCAGGCAACTAGGACCTGTCCTCCTGTCCCCTGATTCAGTGCTAGGGTCCAGCACCATCCTGTTCTTCCTCACAGGTCTTCCTCATTTTCCTTGGTTCTTCAGTCCGCTGGTTTGCATTTTTGTATCCAGGGAAAGTGTATCGACTCATAGCTCCTGGCCCCCCGGTGAGTGCATGCCTGCTTTATCATTGTCTGCCCCAGAAAGCTGGTTAAGTTGCCATCTGGAGCAGGTATGTCAGTGCTGGGCTCTGTAGGTCAACTAGAAGAGGCTAGATTTAGAGGAGCTAAATGGCCTGTCTGCATTGGGATCCCATCTTATTTAGAAAAAAAACATTGGAGGATTTGGGGTGCTTCCCTGTGGCCTAGGCACACTCAGAGATGACTTCTTGTTCCTGGCAGACTTCAATGTTGTTTGAGGGAGAGGGTTCATCTCAACGTCCTCTGGAGTTAGCCGGCTGTGGGTCCTGCCTCACTGTCCAGGATGATTGGACCCTGGAGCTTGGAAGATCTCAGGACATCCCTGATGTGCTGGAGATCTCCAGGGAACTGCCTAAGTCTTCGTTGATTCACCTGCTTAGTGACAAGTAAATGTCCGCCAGGCCCTCTGGTTAATTTGGCCCTCTCAATTCTCCTGCTTGTTCTGGGCTAGTTGAACAGTACAGTCTGTGTTTCTTTTATGTGATTCAGCCATCAGTAGAATGATATCAGTAAGAGGGAAGTTGTATTTCATGCTGAGCATGTTATCGTCCCTCCCTCCCACTGCCTGTCTCTCTCTCACTTCAGGGTCTCACCTAGCCTGGGCTGGCCTTGAGCTTTATGTGCCTGATGATTCTGAGAATGACCTTGAACTGATATTCTGCCTCCATCTCCCCAGGTGCTGGGACTGTATGTGTGCACCACTTTGCCCAGTTGAATAAGTATCCTCAGGGAAAATCTTTAGCAGTGGAAGGAAGAAGGATGAAAATATGGAGAAGGGCCTTTGTTTAGTTGGTGGATGGCTATAGGAATAATATTTCCTCATGGAGGCTTTTTTGGGTGACTTTTTTTTTTTTTTTTTTAAGGTAGGGTCTCTCTCTAGCCCAGGCTGACCTTGAATTCACTATGTAGTCCCAGGTTGGTCTCAAACTCCTACCTGTGCCTCCTGAGTGCTGGAATTAAAGGCATGTGCTACCACACCGGGCTCTTTTTTTTTTTTTTTTTTGTAAAGACAAATGAAGAAGCTACAGATGTTTCCTATGTTAATTTTTTTTTTTTTTTTTTAAAGCAAGGCATGGTGGCTCACGTCTTTAATTCCAGCACTTAGTAGGTTGAGGTAGGAAAATCAACATGAGTTCTAGGCCAGTCTGTTCTAGAGTAAGACCTGCTTAAAAAAAAAAAAAAAAAAAAAAGGATTAGCTTTGCATTTCTGCCACAAGCCAGTTTTTTCCATATGTCCTGTTACTTTTAGCAGGCAATTTGGCAGAATACCAGGTTTCCTGGAACTTTTATGTGCTGTTCTCTGTATGGCTCCTTTTTCTGTTATCTGGGTTGACCTTTGCCATTGTATATTTCCTATGTATTTCCCTTACTTTTCAGGTTCCCTGATTCCTTGGTGTCTTTCTCTGCAAAGATTTTGTCAAGGACATTATGTGATCCACCTCTGACCCTTCGCAGGACACAGCCTAGTAATGACCCCTCCTCTAGGGAAAAGGGAGTTAGTGATGGGCCCTTGTGGTCCTGGCGGATCCCACTACCCACCCTTCCCTCCATCTGTAGGGAACACTGGGACTGTTAAAACGTGTGTGAAGCTAATGGTAGCTCTAGAGATTGCCGACTATGAACTCATCCCTCATCTGAACATATATATCGAAGATCCACACTTGCCTCCCCCGATAGGACTCCTTCCAGGAGCCCGAGTCCACTTTAGCCAGCTGGAGAAAAAAATTTCCAGGTGAAGACCTGTATCTTGTGGCCATACTTGCTTTCCTTATGATGTGCTTCTGTTGAGTACTCACTCCCCCCTTCCCCACTAGAAGTGTACAATCTTTGGTGTTGCTGTTTTGTTTTGAGACAGGGTCTTGCTGTGTAGTCCTTGCTAGCCTGAAACTCCTTATGTAGCCCAGGCTAGCCTTGAGCTTGCAGCAATCCTTATGCCACTGCCTGTGCCTCCCAAACTCTGGGATTATAGTTGTGTGTCACCACATTTGGCTTTGCTATTACTTTGGTTGTTAGTCTGCATTATATACCCCATATCCTCCAGAAATGTTGCAAACTAGTCTTCATTCTGCCTTGATAGAGCTGAGGGCAGGATATTCCCTTGGGGGTGTAGGGAGGTGAACCAAACATGTGAGAGAGAATCTCAGTCTGAGTTCCTACCCCAGTCTGACTGCTCTCTTCCTCCTCACTCTTCTCATTTGCAGATCCAACAATGTTTACTGTCGTTTCCGCTCGTCTACTTCTATACAGGTCCTCAGTTTTTCCCAGGAGACCACAGTCAGGTCAGTGTCCAGGACCTGTTCTGCTACATTGCCTCAAACCCACATCCCACTCAGTCCCTATAATGTTAGCCACAGCTATAGTTTTCTCCAATTAACATAGAGTATTTGAAAGAGAAGGGTTTATGCTCCAAAAGAAAACCACTCAACCATATCTATCAAGTTATCCAGAAAGATGTAAAGTTCTAGAGAGTTTTTTGTTTGTTTTTGGCAGTGTCTCACTTTAGTCCAGACTGCCCTTAAACTCATGATGATCCTCCTACCGTAGCCTCCTGAGTCCTGGGATTACAGGCATGAAACTACCATTCTGGTTTTTGAAGGCCTTTCAGTCTACAAGTACCATCTTTCTTTCTTTCTTTATTTCTTTCTTTCTTTCTTTTTTTTTTTTTTTCTTTTTTGTTTGTTCAAGGTAGGATCTTGGTCTAGCCCAGGCTGACCTGGAATTATAATCGGCTGACCTCAAACTCACAGCAATCCTCTTACCTCAGCCTCCCAAATCCTGGGGTTAAAGGTATACACCACCACACCTGGCATATCTTTCTTTTTTTATTTTTATTTATTTATTTATTTTGTTTTTTTGAGGCAGGGTTTGGTCTCACTCTAGCTCAGGCTGACCTGGAAGTCACTATGTAGTCTCAGGGTGGCCTTGTCTGCCTCCCAAGTGCTAGGGTTAAAGGCATGCACCACCACGCCTGGCTCTTTTTCTTTCTTTTTTTTAAATTAATTAATTTTTTTTTAATTTTTTTTGTTCATTTTTATTTATTTAGTTATTTGAGAGCGACAGACAGAGAGAAAAAGAGGCAGATAGAGAGAGACTGGGTACGCCAGGGCCTCCAGCCACTGCAAACGAACTCCAGATGCGTGCGCCCCCTTGTGCATCTGGCTAAGGTGGGTCCTAGGGAGTCGAGCCTTGAACCAGAGTACTTAGGCTTCACAGGCAAGTGCTTAACTGCTAAGCCATCTCTCCAGCCCTCTTTCTCTTTCTTTTTCTTTCTTTCTTTTTTTTTTTTAAAAGGTACTTTATTTACTTGAGAGAGAGAAAGAATATGAGTCTGCCAGGGAGTTTGTTGACACTGCAAAGGAACTCCTGACACATGCCTCTTTGTGTATCTGGCTATATGTGGGTACTAGGTTGTTGAACCTGGCTTTAAAATTCAAGTATCTTTCTTGATTAATGTCTTGATGTTCAAGCCTGAGAAATAATTGATGCTTTTAAAGATTAGGAGTCAGAGCAGTGCATGGTGGTGTGCACCTTTAATCCTAGCACTCAGGAGGCAAAGGTAGGATTGCTGTGAGTTCAAGGCCAACCTGAGACTACAGAGTGAATTCCAGTTCAGCCTGGGTTGGAGTGAGGCCTTGACTCACAAAACTAAACTAAAAAAGATTAGCAATCATAATTGAACAAGAACCTTGGTCTTCAGAAGAGCCTGGAACCCATTACTACCCTAATCTCCATGCCTGGCTAAGTCTAATTAGACTCTTTAACAATTAAGACTCTCCAAAAAAAAAAAAAAAAAAAAAAAAAAAAAAAAAAAAAATATCTTCTAAGACTCTTAGCCTCTTAGCCTCTTAGCACACCTTTAATCTCAGCATTCGAGAGGCAGAGGTAGGAAGATTGCCATGAGTTCAAGGCCAGCCTAAGACTACATAGTTAATTCCAAGTCAGCCTGTGCTAGAGTGAGACCCTACCTTGAAAAACTAAAACCAACCAAACAAACCCATACCACTCTTGCCTGATTTTGCTTTTGTGAGACAGCCTGGTTTTGTCCTTGAGATGAGACCTCAGTTTCCCTTGTATTAGAATATTAATGTTAGTCTTGTGTCACTATGCCCAACTTCTTTGCCTATTTTTTCCCTACACCATCCCATTCCCCCCAAGGTAGGGTCTCACTCTAACCCAGGCGACTTGAAACTCACTCTGTAGCTCCAGGCTGGCCTCGAACTCATGGCAATCCTCCTGCCTCAGCCTTTTGAATGCTGAGAGTAGAGGTATGTGCCACCATTCCTGGCCTACCTCAACCTTCTGTGTGAGCTGTCATGCCTATTCTCTGCCTATTTCTTGACTCTTGTCTCTCTCTCTTTCCTTAGTGACCCCCTGCCCCACATCTACCTGGCTGAACTTCTCCAAAAGGGCCAGGCTCCATTCCAGGCCACTACTTCTTGTCATGTTGTTTTTGTCTTCAGCCTTCAGATCATGTGGGTCTGTGCTCATTGTGCCAGCCTTTGCCCCCAGGTATTTGCAGGGGACAGGTGAGGTGAGTGTGGAATACCAGAGTGATGTCATGGGCCAGGAGGACTTTTGCAATGTTTTTTTTTCATCCTAGGGGCGGTGCAGTCGTCAGGACCTCACTTGCCCCACTCAGACAGCTATAAGCCAGGCCAGCATCAGGTGAGCACTCAACTGTACTGTTTATTTCCTCATTATACAGCTTCATACGTCTTCAGTAGCACAATTCCCTGTTTATGTGCATTGCGTAATATTTTGTTGATTGGGCAGGGGCAGGAAGTGCTCAGGCAGGAGTTCTAGGCCAACTTGGGGTATTCAGTGCTAAATAGCATGACCCTTTCAAATCAAATGAATTTGAGCTAGACTGGGAAAGCTGGGGAAGGGAGGCCTGTTGTCTCCAGTGGGTTGACCACATGGGTTTTTTGCTTCCTCCCTCTCCCAGGTTCCTGGTAGAGGATGGGACTGCGGAAGCCATGGTGACCTGTAGGAATCATCACGTGCCAGCAGCTCTAGGACTAGGTCCTAGTGAATGGACTTCCCTTCTAGATTGTGTACGAGGACCAGGGAAATTGGCCTTGCATTTTAAAGGGCCTGAAGCCCAATCAGAGGTGAAAAGTGTTTGGAAAGTGGGGACTCAAACCCAGATACCAGGGGTTTTAGCAGAAGGTTGGGAACTTCAGTTCCCATTAATCCTGTTTCCCTTTCTAGTCTCCAGCCAGGACCCATGAGCCTTTGACCCTCTTCCTCCAGACACTTTGTACCAGCCCTTCTGTCCTCCGACCTATTATGCTTGCTTTTGAGCTTTCGAGGAAACCCTCTGATATTTCCCCACGAGGTAAGGAGAGTACCAATAAAGGGGTCCTAGGAAGAGAGAGGAATGAGGGCTTGATAGGGAATTTCTAGAGTTGGGGAAGAGAATGGTGGGTAGGGACTAAAACCCACATGGGGCCAGGTGTGGTGCACACCTTTAATCTCCACACTCAAGAGACAGCGTTGC